>JAHDVF020001034.1:0-1206292 GCA_022606425.2 Lepidostoma basale | reverse complement strand
TATCCAATTACCCTCGAGTACGACTCGTGGTAATTCACACCTATACGTTGTTATATTTTCCACTATTTCCGGTCGGTTTGTAACACTTCCACAAGCTCACTCACGATTGCGACCTTTTGTTCTGCATTGTGTCTATAGTCACACACGGTATCGCAATTAATGCCACTTTTCAACAGTCGATGAATTTAAAATATATTAGTAAAAGTTATATACTTTAATATCGACTTATTGAACGCTAACGCATTATTAACACTGTGTAATTCCATAGTAATATACTTAGGAAATTAAAAATAACTTTGTGTAATCCACTAATTATTAAAAAATATTAAAAAGCACGACATGTTTCGGAGGATACCTCCATCTTCAGGTGTAAAAATATAATAAAAACTAAACAAAAAAAGGCTAATATAAAAACGCATTTAAAATTCGATGCAATTATTCAATTTTAAAAATTAACCTGGGCTATTTGTTGCAAGTAGATATAGAAAATCTAGGATCGTTTCTATATAAATTATGTCTTTTCAAATGTATGTTTTTTCTGAATTATAATTTTTATCATTTTTTTTTATATTATCATCATGTATTATTATTATTATTTAATATTATTTATTAGTTCTTACTGTTAAAAAAATAATTATTAGTACTTATAACAAATAGCCTTGGTTAATTTTTAAAATTTGCATAAGTGTATCGAATTTTAAATGCGTTTTTATATTAGTCTTTCTTTGTTTAGTTTTTATTATAATATATTTTTACACCTGAAGATGAAGGTATCCTCCGAAACATGTCGTGTTTTTTTAATATTTTTTTAATAATTAGTGGATTAAACAAAGTTATTTTTAATTTCCTAAGTACTTTAATATCGTTTTACATTTTTAATCTGTCTTCTTATGCCTCGAATGCCGAACGAACTGTTTATAATACCTAAAATAATAGTGATTGAAAATCAATATGTTTTTTCAGCGATACATTTAAAAAAAATCTAGGATCGTTAAAAACTAGTTCCGTGGTTCTGTTGCTTTTCGTGGTTCTATAACACTTCGATTTCCTATGTATTTCCGAGACCGAGAGTTTTCAGTTTTATGAAAACAGATTTTTTTAAATCAATTTGAGGTTCGATAACTTCCCAGTTTTTTTAAAGAACAAACTTCTTTATGTTTCCGTTAGGTATCTTTAGTCGGAGATATTTCTCCTCGATAAGGCATTAACTAAATATCATTTTACATTTCTGTGGAATATTGATAAAAAGGTGTATATTATCAATGACTTATTTGTGAGGAGAGCCAAATGAAGTTTTGCTACGCGTGTAACGTTATTAAAATATTTCATTAAACATTTTTTTAAACATAAATGTATATCTTCAATAAACCTTCTTTTGACATTGTAAGGCAACTTAACTCAATTTAAGAATTTTCATTTTTATTTCCATGTATATGGGTCGGTACAAGAACATCATTACACTGCCATCTTAACTTTTTTAATATAATGTTTTAGAAAACTAGAAGAAGTTGTATCTCGCGTATAAATAATTTTATTCATTAGGAAAACAAATTCCATATTTTTCGAAACGTGCAGTTTCTGTACTCCGTGTGTTGGAATATTAAAATGCAGAACGTACATCGAGAGACCGGAATAAAAATAGGGTTGAAATAATAAACCATTCATAAACTACTGTGATACTCCAGCGTTACCTCACTAACCCGTGTGTGAACAGTGCACGTTAAATTTTCCGTTCAGCTCCCATTTCGTATAAATACGCATACTATATACATATAATGAACAATGCAAAAATTACGAAAGGGTGAAATTTCGCTTTGACTTTTCAGCTTTGTGCGTTCAATTCTCATAAAATGACATTTTGAGCGTATAAATGTCAGTCATGCAAAACTACAAAATAGTTCTATCGCAATTTACGTGTTTTCATCCATAAAATGTTTCGAATAATAGAACAAACATATCGACGATTTTCTTATATATTGTCTTCTTCTTTTTGTACCTCTCCTATCGAAAGTTGAACAACGTCGTGACTATTTTTATTTTTTATAAATCAGGTCTAAACAGGATTGTTATATTGCAACCGACCCATTTCTTCTTTTTCTTCTTCTCCCTACTCTTCGTTTTTCGTTAATTTTACCTTGAATAATCAATTACTGAACTTTGTATTTATCATTTCTCATAAAATACTCGAAGTATTCCAGGTTCCTTCTCTCTGTGGTCATCATAACTGATGAACTAAAATATTTAGTTTCTTAATTCTATATTTCGGACAGCGCAGGATCGGGAAGAGTTTACCAGAGTGATCGCCAACGTCGGGGGGACCTGACAGGGCACTTTAAGAAGAAGAATTCTATCAACATTTTGTTTTACCCGCGCATTACATTTACCAATCGTTCACCGGTTTCGATACTGATCATCAAAATTACTTATTTGAGTATTTGTATACTTTTGTAGCCTATTCTATTTTAACAAATGGTCATAGCATATCATGTGAGCAGTGATTGAGTGAACAAAACAAATTAAAAGTGTGTTTATGGGGTGTGAAAACAAAGTGGAAATGAATTAAAAAAAAATATTCAAGTGAATTCTTTCCGAGGATCGAAGATTCAACCCCATATTTAGAAGTAGAAAGTTTAACCACAGATCACAATAGATTTTATTTTGTCTGCGTGGATTTTTTTAAAAACTGTGTACAAAAGAGCACGCGAAATAACATTTTTCTGTGCAAGTGACAGTTGGTGTATGGTTATACAATATAAAGCACCCAACGTGCAGGGTTTAAATTGATTTAATTTTTGCGTTTGTTCGAATTTCGCATCGAATATGATTTTATGATTATAATAACTGGCGCTAACTAGTTGGATTTTAATTACTCTCCCGCTGAGATGATTTCGTTAAGGAGAGCAGTTGAGGGATTTAATTAAAACGGTTTTGCATTTTCTTCCTGAGTAAATAAGTCGCTTGAATTTCCCGCCACTGCTCGCAGCTCCGTCTCGGTTACCACTACTTCACTACCCACTGTGTGTGAGATTAGCTCTTTCAAATCCTTGATGCCCTGTCAGTTTTAACCGCATTTAAATGACTTTATTATCAATACTAATGGAAACGTCTTTTTTATATTATAGCATTTTTATGGGAATGGCAGTGCACAATGGTGTTCTTCTACCGCCCCTTAATTATGGAAACGAAGCATGGAACTGGCAAAGGAAGGATGAAAGTAGAATAAATGCAGTAGAAATGAGATCTCTTAGACGAATGTGTGGATATTCTGTTTGTGATAGAGTGTCGAATGAAAATATAAGAAGTGAATGCGGTGCGAATGATGGTGTCATGAACAAAATAATGAAAGGATCATTAAGATGGTTTGGACATATGGAAAGAATGAATGAAGAAAGAATGGTAAAAAATTATATGTTAATGATGTAAATGGAACCAGAAATAGAGGAAGACCGAGGAAAACGTGGCACGATCAAATAAATCAAATATTGAATGTCGGCCATGTGAGGAGTCAGAGAAATCGACGCGCGTGCATGACACGATGTATGAATGTTGAGGAAGCGAGAGAAATATGTCAGGAAAGAAAGGTGTGGCAGTCAATTCTTTCTGCCTACCCCTTCGGGGAGACGGCGTGATGGTTAGTTAGTTAGTTAGTTATGGGAATGACATATTCCCGTTGCTTATCATTTGTCAATAACATTTAATAATGTCTAAGCAAGGTGAAACATATTACTCCCATAAAATATAATAACACTTCTGGAAATATTATAGTTTATGGGAATGACATATTTCGCCATTCTTAGGCACTATAAAATGTTTGACATTTAGAAAAGATATTCCCATAGACTATAATGAAATCTATTTCTATTTTTCTTTTTTATACCTGTACACTTTGTATATACAACACTTATATACAACTTATATGAAACATGTCTATATAACTTTAAAAAAAATAAAAGTGTTGTATATACAAATGTATAAAAAAAATATATAAATAAACCATCATAACAACACAGAGTATGGCTATATAAAATAAATATAATGAAAATCATTCGTATTAATAATTTATTATGGAGTTTTACGGCATTGTTCAAGAAACAATAAACGACCCTTTTATTATTATGTTCATAACACTCTCATTCGAACTGCACATTGATTTCTTGTATTTAGATTTGACACTATCATATACTGATTTAACACACATTATTCTTAGATTTCATTTCTACTGAATTAATTCTACTTATCCTCCTTTTCCCAGTTGAACGCTTTGTTAATTAATATTTTTTTAATGGCTTTTTCCATTCGGCGACAGGCATTTGGGTGTACGCAACGCCAGCGGGAGTATCCCCTCTGCGGCAAGCTCCCAGGGATTCGTTTGCGGCCGTGCATTATTCCCGGCACGCGGCCCGATCTAGTCTCAATACGGGGAGCTATTTTTACAAATCGGTCCTTATTCACACGTCCGCTGTGGGACTTAAATAGCCCATGGTGACATTGAAATCTCTCCCGTGTATTGGCTCCCCCGCCTACCCTGACAAAACGGTCGACTTGCTGTAAAATCGAGGCGATATCATAAGCAAATTTGGAATTTGAAAAAATATAATTATACTTGATATTACAACAAAAATTATTTTACCATGATTCCTTGTATGTAGATTATTGTAATTTAATGTTTCTTGAATAATGATGAAATACTCCATTAAATATTGAATACGAATAAAAATGTCTGCTTTCTAGAAGTTTTATTGTTTTATGAGAAAGACCATGATTCACTTAACCAAATGTTTCAAAACATTTTTAACAATCTTAGCAAGGCGAAACGTGTCTTTCCCATAAAATATAATTAAACTTCTAAAAATTACCCGTTATCATTATTCAAAATATGTATTATTTAGATAATACAATACAATACAAACCATCACGCCGTTTCCCCGCAGGGGTAGGCATAGAAAATGGACCGCCATACTACTCTATCCTGGCAAACCTCTCTAGCTTCCTCCACATTCATACAACGAGTCATACACGCGTCGATTCCTCCGACTTCTAACATGACCAACCTTTAAAATTTGATTAATTTGGTCATGCCATGTTTTCCTCGGTGTGCCTCGACTCCGTACTCCATTTACATCTACAACGTATACTTTCTTAACCATTCTTTCTACATATGTCCGAACCAACGCAGCGATCCATTCATAATTTTGTTCATGATACCTTCTTCCGCTCTACATTCCTTTCTTATATCAGCATTTGAGATTCTGTCGTATATCGTTCTACCACACATAAATATTGAATACGAATAAAAATGTCTGCTTTCTAGAAGTTTTATTATGTTTTATTGGAAAGACCACGATTCGATTTACTAGGCATTACTAAATGTTTCAACAATCTTAGCAAGGCGAAACGTGTCTTTCCCATAAAATATAATATAATTACGTTTTCTTTCGTATTAATAAATTATTGTTCTATATGCGTTGTCATTGCAAAATATATATTAGTTAGATAATTTTAATATTTATTTACTAGCTTATCTAAAACCTCTCACACCATACCCCAACGGAAGAGTCATCTCGGCGCCGGCGCCACCCCACATCCACGATCATCCGGGTGCATTCACACTCCACGGGGCACCAATGGCTCGCTGATAAACTATGCGGTAACGAGTCGCTAGCTTTTTGTTTGTCATTTCGTCAAACGGCTGTCCGGACGTGTTTGCTTTTGATAAAAATCGATTTTTGCAAGTAGCTGCATGCGGATCAAAAACGTGCTGTATTCAGATTTCGTCTTGTAGATTTGTTATATTGGCCTTGGTTATTTAATTAAGGTAGTATTTCAGAACGGGTAATCAGTAACGCAGCTTGATACGACTTTTCATAAATTAAGTTATTACCGTAACGAAAATAGTGACTAGCGACAAATAGTGTAACTTTCATAATTAATATTATTTTTCCTGTACCATATTATCATTTCGCCGACGTTGGCTATCACTTCTGCAAATGCCTCTTTGTCTGGCGCCGCACGGAATAAGTCCAGTCTCCAATGTGATGCAGCTAAAACCTTTGCCTTATCATAAAGGTCTAGGTGCTAAGGCAATCCAAACTGCTCCAACATGGAAACATTACTTACTCGCGCTCTCTTGCGCTGGTCTGGGCATGTGCTACGCATGAACGACAACAGGATTCCCAAAAACATATTATATAGTGAACTCTTAGAAGGGAAAAGGAGGCACGGAGGACGGGTCAAGAGATATAAGGCCAACTGCATCCTGCAGTAAAGAGTGTAGACATACAAACGCACTGGGAGCAGTTGGCATCCGATAGGGCGGAGTGGAGAAGAGTCGTCGCTATGTGCCAGGGGCCGGAGTGATGGAGAGGACGGGGTCCATCCGTAGGGGCAGAATATCCTTGTCCGGAGTGTGAAAAAGTGTCATTCTAGGATAGGACTATTTAGTCACATAGGATAGGACTATTTAGTGGCATAGAAGGCAGACTGTGTGTTCTTTATGCTCGTACTCACAGGCATTGGGCATTATTATTATAATTATTGTTATCATAAAGGATCTCATATCTGTGTCCGCGCAAGATGATACCAGGAGATTTTTCTGACCTTAATGCATTTTTCAGGTTTATTATAATAATGGATATTATGCATGCACCACGTTTTATTTTAATTCTTTGCAAAGAAGGGGTGGGATTTAACACCAATTTCTTATTCCTTTTCGAGAGATAATTTGTTAACCTCAAAGTTCTCTCCTTTTGGATTTAAATAAAACTTTGTGCGACGACCGAAATGGGATTGGAACCAAATCGTGAATAGTTTTCCCATCTCATCGAGAGGCAGCGGACGTATATTGGAAACAGGGTTGAACACGTTAAAACTGCAGTTTGGTTTAAGAATCAAACTGCACCCAAGATCGAAGATTGTGTCGTCTCTCTACGATGGGAACGTAACGAATCAATAGATAATAAAATACGAAAAATAGTTTTCTTTAATACATGATTAATTGAATGACACAAAAGCAAAAGATTAATGTATGTATTATATAATTTATCTAGTTGTTTTAATGTGTATTCTAACTTCATTGAATTTTTATATAATACACAATATATTACCAGATCCTTTTAAAACCTGGGGTTTATTATATATAATCGGTAGTCCAGAGAACAATGCCCATGGCTCCTGATCCAGTAGACTTGGATTCAATCCTGGACGCGACCCGGTTTTTTCTTCTGCTCACATTGGAGATTGTATTGTATAATAAATTTCAATGCCATTAATACAATTGAAAGGAAAAAAAATTATATGTTAAACCATACGAAAATTAAAATTTTGTAACTATTTCATGATTATACCACCACTAGATAAATAATTAAACTCTTGAACTCCTGTTATGTAACTATTTCATATAATTATTTCACCACAGAATGAGCAATAAAGTGCTTAAACTCACATTATTTCTACTAATTATTCTACCACTAGATAACTAATTAAACTTTTAAACTAATTCAAATAATTATACCACCGACAGATAACTAATCAACTCTTTTTCTTTACTTAACAGTCTAATATAAATTATATTCCAGGTCCTATATATTTTAAGCACATTGAGATTGATTAACTCATATCAGCGAAATGCACAATGATTACCACTATGGAATATCACGGTGATAATTTCTTTTCTAATAATCGTAATCTATGATTGTCATATATAAAGATCAAATTGATACACAATTAAACATCATCAACGTATTCTGTGTTTGTTTGATTGATTAAAGGACACCACTCTCCAGTCGTAGAATCGACATTCAACGGCATTGAAGTTCACAGTTGAATTGATTCCTCTCGCTCATAAAGCATCTATCGACTGGCTTGGTTATCGGGGCCGGCAGCCTGAGCCGAGTTTCAAAATGGATTGGGTTCACCGCCTCTTTGCCGACACGGTGCAATCTCATCGGCCGCATTCTTTTTTTAATTGTACCTTCCGTCTTTTTCACAATTGCATCGAGAAACGTGCTTTCTATGTTCATCGGACCACCTCTTCAAATTATTCTCATTAATCCAAAACCAAATCGAGTTCAGAACACGATTTTTTTTTAAATAATCTGTTTTAATTATTTTTAGGTAACTTATTTAGGTAAGATATGTACTTATAGATGTTCTTTTATATTTAAAGGGAGTGACACATGTCGCCTGACTAGGGGATTATCAAATCATTATTCGTGATGCCCCCTCATCTCGCTCTCATAAAATCTAATAAAACTTTAATAAAATAGACTATTAAACATTTAATTATTTTTATTTTTATTTGATAGAGTGTCAAATGCAAGTGTAAGAAGTGAATGAGGTGCGAATGAAAGTGTTATAAACAAAATAATGAAAGGGTCTTCAAGATGATTTGGACACATGGAAAGAACGAGTGAAGAGAGAATGGTGAAGAAGGTATATGTAAACGACGTGAACGGAGCTAGAAATAGAAGAAGGCCGAGGAAAACGTGGCACGATCAAATCAATTAAATATTAAATGTCGGTCACGTGAGGAGTCGGCGAAATCGACGTGCGTGCATGACAAGATGTATGAATGTTGAGGAATCGGGAGATGTATATCAGGACAGAACGGTGTGGCGGTCCATTCTTTCTGCTTACCCTTTCGGGGAGACGGCGTGATGTTTAGTTAGTTTTTAAAATAATTTTCTTTGTCGTCTAATTAAATTTAGTACATATGTGTTTTATGAACTTCTTTTTACATACCCGTCTGAATTATGGGTGTCCGGTAACAATGGGTGTGAAATCAATAGACTTGTTTGTTTAATTCACCCATGGGCTTCTCTGAAAAATATTTAGCTTCCATGAGCGTGTTACGGGCACTGAAAGACTGTATGGTTTTTCATTATGCTACCTCGCATAACTCAATAAAGCTTGTCCCTGAATATTTGAAGGGAACATTGTGAGGTGGGATGGCCGTACACTGCGGGCGCTACTTTTCACTTTGCCATTTCGCTGCAAGTGTTTAAACTTTCAAGCGCGCTCCTCCGGGACCCACCCGGGCTCGGGTCTTCGTCGCCAGCGGCCGAGAACACGCCCGATTCGCGATACGTGGTAAATGTAATATCACCAGACACGAAATTTACAACCAAGATATACAGTACGAGTTAACAGTCGCCGCACGGTGGTATACGAGTGACGCGCGGGTTCATTGCTGTTGCGAATATAGCGCGGACAAGACTTGTGTAGATTTCTTGCATTTGTTTTATATTATTCGACGTTTAATTCACGATAATACCATTACAATACAAAAATTAACTTTTTAGCTTAGCTTATGCCTTATATGTATTTATCTTCTTCTTCTTCTTCCTTATTGTAGACCTATGTGGTCTGTTCTCCAGAGAGTTGCTCCTCCTGTGAGGTAGATTCCCAGCTGTCCTTCCATCTTTTAGGAGGTCTTCCACGAGGACGAGCCCCATGAGGTTGATTATGCAATGCAATATAGGGGAATCTGGTGAACATGTATTTATAATACACACAAAGCATTTGTGGGTGAACGAGCAGAACGCAATGGTTTAGACCCAGAACGCGCGGATGAAAAAAATGTTAATAAAGTATACGTTAACGATATGAATGGAGTAAGAAGTCGAGGAAGACTTAGGATAACATGGCACGACTAAATTAATCAAATTTTGAAGGTCAGCAACACGACCAAAGAATCGACGTGCGTGTATGACTCGCTGTATGAATATGAAGGAGGTAGCAGAGGTATGACGTTCCGTTCTCTCTGCCCACCCTTTCGAGGAAACGGCGTAATGGTTTGTTGTTATTGTAAATTTATAACTGGATAGTCGAGAGTCCAGCACCGCGGGTAAAGGATGAATTTAGCACCGATAGTCGAGTGTTAATGTGTATGAAGCGTATTAAATTTAATTTATGCACTCTAACTTTTGACCTCGGATGGAAGATCTTTGGCAAGAACAGTACTTCAAAGTACAAACATTACTTCCAAGTACAAACATTACTGTAACAAATGGAGGTAATGCTAACGAATGAAAGTTTGTTGATCTTGTAATTGTTAACTAACTAACTAACCATCACGCCGTCTCTCTGCTGTTCTGTCCTGACATGCTTCTGTGGCTTCCTCTTCATTCATACATCTTGTCATGCACGCAAGCCGATTTCTACGAATCCTCACGTGACCTACATTTAATATTTGATTTGATCATGCCAAGTATTCCTCGGTCTTCCTCTATTTCTGGCTCCGTTCACGTCGTGTATATTTACCTCCTTCACTCATTCTTTCCATGTGTCCAAACCATCTTAACGACTTATCCTCTTCCTCTTTTTTTCATAACACTTTCTTTCGCACCGCATTCACTTCTCATATTTGCTTTTAACACTATCATATACAGATTTACGAATGTGATTTCGTCTTAGAGATCTGATTTCTACTGCATTTATTATACTTTCATCCTTCTTTCGCCAGTTCCATGTTTCACTTCCATACATTAGGGATGTAATTGTTAATGCCAGAATATATTCATTGTTTTTATGAATAACTTCATACCAAAGGCATTTATTTTATTTGTAGTGATAACTGTCTACTGAAAAAAATATCATATTTTTGTAAAACTCAGGCTAATAATCTTAACAGAAATAAACCGAAAATATTTTTAATTTAATTTTGTATTTACATCGGATGCAACTATGGTAATAAATGAATAGATTATGCGTAATTATCGATTGAGAATAATTTTGACATACCCTGTCAATTGTTCAATAATGTAGCGTCCACACACTGTTGTAAACAAGCTCTCCACACGTGGAATGCGTGTTTAAACGCGCGTCCGTCCACAAAGTTTGTTTAAGGTCAAACGAATTTTGGTTTCAAACAAGTGTCTACACAGTTTTAAACCGCATGTGGGGACCGATGTGGAGAGCTTGTTTAAAACAGTGCGGCCCGCCTTTAAGTGAAAAAACTATTATAATTTCATCTGAAATTTATGGTAAGGAATATTCTCACTGGAATGCATTTTCTCTGTGACGCAAGTATTATCAATCTTAATTTCACCCAGAATACTGACGTAGATCAGATAAAATTCTCACAAATTTATTTTATTTTTTTATCTTCAATAATTAGATTAACACTGATCCGTTTAATCTCTGAACCATATTTTATGTAAATATTGTATTAACTGCTCGTGATATTATATTGGATCCTACTGTACGAATGTGGTGTTGCCATAAATTTAGCAATTTTATATCTGTCATTTATTTTATTGTTTCTACTCGATCAAGAATATATTTTTCACACGTTTCACCATTTCTACGCCTTGTCATCGATAAGATCGGAATTATTTACCGAGGCTACAAAATGTTATTTATTGTCCGTTAGACATTCTTTATAACCTTTTCTCTCCAATATTTCTCCTTTAAAAGTCATAAATGTTCAGGAGAACCGTTGGAGAGAATAGGATATTATTTTGAACATAAAAACTTGTGCACTTAAAGTTGTCTTCGCAAACAAAAACCTATCCAAAAAATCTAGAATGGCAGTGCACAATGGTGTTCTTCTACCGACCCTTATGTATGGAAGCGAAGCATGGAACTGGCAAAAGAAGGATGAAAGTAGAATAAATGCATTAGAAATGAGATCTCTTAGACGAATGTGTGGATACTCTGTGTATGATAGAGTGTCGAATGAAAATATAAGAAGTGAATGCGGTGCGAATGATGGTGTCATGAACAAAATAATGAAAGGATCATTAAGATGGTTTGGACATATGGAAAGAATGGTAATTTTTTATTATTTGTTAATGATGTAAATGGAACCAGAAATAGAGGAAGACCGAGGAAAACGTGGCACGATCAAATAAATCAAATATTGAATGTCGGCCATGTGAGGAGTCAGAGAAATCGACGCGCGTGCATGACACGATGTATGAATATTGAGGAAGCGAGAGAAATATGTCAGGAAAGAAAGGTGTGGCAGTTCATTCTTTCTGCCTACCCCTTCGGGGAGACGGCGTGATGGTTAGTTAACTTTGACGCGGGCTGATCAATTTACTCCGCGTATCGATTTTGTCGCATATTCTAACAGTTTCCGTCTACTCGGTGAAAACGTAACGTCCCGAACGGGCCGTTGTCGTAACTTTGACAGCAGCCGGAGAACAATTTTCGCCCACATTGCCCTAAGGGCTTCGGTACGACCTCATTTGCGGACAAAGAAACATCTATTGCAGCGCGCCAACACTTGCTCAAGTATTAAAATGTTCATTTTAAATTGCGTAGGTGGGACAACTTTTTTATACAGAGAAAAACGAAATCTTGTCGCTTATTCGAGTGTCAGTCGAGTCCTTGGGTGATGGAACGATCGTTCAATTATCTTGCAGATTATGCAAATATGTGCTTGAATTTTTTTTATATATTTATTTATATTTTAAAATTATTTATATTTTATATGGCTGGAAAAAACATAAAACCAAATGCAAATTAATAATTTATTTATAAATTTCTATATAAATTATATCTTTTCAAATATATGTTTTTTCTAAATTATATTATCATCTTGTGTTATTATTATTTAATGTTATTTATTATTTTACTGTTAAAAAATAATTGTTAGTACCTACTTATAACAAATAGCCCAACTTAATTTTTAATTTTTGTATCGAATTTTAAATCCATTTTTATTAGTCTTTCCTTGTTTAGTTTTTGTTACATTTTTTACACCCGAAGATAGGGAGGTATCCTCTGAAACATGTCGTGTATTTTAATATTTTTTATTAAAAAAGTGGTTTAAACAATGTTTTTTTAATTCCCAAATTAGATATACGAGTATTTATATGGTAACGATTTCCTACATCTCATTTTTATGTGCGTTCAGTTTGTTCGTTTTATGTTTTTTCCAGCCATATATTTTTTATTACTTTCTCCCGCAAAATCAGAGTGAAAATAAAGATCTGCCATCCCATCGGATAGATGATACGGATGCACATTTTCTAGATAAGAACTTGATTCGAGCCCTCCGGCAATACCGCGATTCTGTTCTGGTTTACCATAAAGGCTACTTAGCATTGCAAAGTGAGGCCTTACTTCAAAGAAGCGAATGTCGAGGGGAAGAACGGACTTGTTTAACCGCTGTTATTATTCAAAACCAAACTCTGGATTTTCGTTGGATGCGGTTACTTTATTACGGATTTTTCATAAGTCCATACAATAGCCCCTTTCAATTATTCTGAAATGTTTTTTTTTAATATCTGAATTGAAGAATTTTCCATCTACGGAAATTAGAAGAAAATTCTGATTACAAAGTTTACAAATTAAATTAGTCTTCTTCTTCTGCTTCATTTAGGACTGTGTCCTGTTATTTCTCGAAACCTGTTCCTGGTATGTATGTAGATGTCTAGTTGTCTCTTCATCTTTTGGATGGTTTTTCTGGAGGTCGATATTTGCCGCTTTACTCATCACTGTTTTCAGAACAAGGTCTCTCCATTAACGTCTTCTCAGTCCTTCGATATCGCAGATCTTCCTCTTTTTAGAATTTCTCACTGTGTCTCGGAGTGTCGTTTCCGCAATGGATCGGAGAATCCTCATTTTTGTGCTTCTTGGGAGACTTGTTCTTATGGTGTCAGCCCTCGTCTCTATCCCAAGTGTTTATATATAATAATATACATACAATATCGAAGCAAGAGCAGACACTGTCAGAACCAAACATCCCTTAATAGTAGCAGAAATGAGAACATTGCGACCTATGTCGAGAGAACCCTTAGAAATAGGATACCCAATGAAGAAATTCGCAAATGTTGCAAAATTGAAGACATAGTGAGATGGAGTAGGCAGAAAAGACGATTCTGGAGGGACCACATCGAGAGAATGGATCCAGCAAGAATTCATATTATCGTGATGCACGAGACTCCAGAGGGTCGTCGACCACCAAAGAGATAGAGAGAAGGCTGGTCGTCTTCATCACAGAAAGAAAGTTGATATCCTGCTTAAACGGATCGCAAGATCTGCAATTAGAAGAAGAAGAAGGCATACAATACTCATATATGAAATTATTGTTTTGTAAAAATGAATCTTGGATATTTATTGTTTCTTGAACCGTGATGTAAAACTACAATACATATTAAATAATTAATACAAATGAAATCGTCTTTTATCTACAAGTTTTATTTTATGTTATAATAAAGGCATTTGATAATGCCTACGTAAGGCAAAACATGTCATTCCCAATAAAATATAACAAAACTTCTAGAAAATATAATTTTTCATTCTTATGAATCTTTGGATGTTTGAGAAAGCGTTTTTTTTCAGCTTAAATGTGGCATGTGTCGCGTTATCCCTTTGAGTGCATGCGCGGCGTGTGGGATGGTGGTGTGTCTTCATGTTTTAATCCCCGTCGCTAATGAAGTAGGTAGCTGTTGAATGCGGAAGCAAGCGGCGCTGGAGCCCGCGGCCGCGCTGCCAGCCCCCGGCGCCCCCATCCCTCCTCCGCTCGGCACTTTGATGCTTTGTCACAATTATTCCCGGCGTCTGTACACAATTTATTACACGCGACGTTCTGGGAATTATCACTTTTTTTGTGGACATACATGTATGGCAGTCACTGGTTTTTATTTTAGAATTATAACTAACTACATCACGCCGCCTCCTCGAAGGGCTTGGCAGAAATAATGAATCGCCACATTGTTCCTTTTTTGACATACTTCTCTCGCTTCCTCAATTGTCATACATCGTTTCATTCATGCACGTCGATTTCTCCGACTCCTCGCCTGGCCGACATTTAATATTTGATTTATTTGATCGTGCCACGTTTTCCTCGGTCTTTCTATATTTCTAGTTCCGTTTATGTCGTTTACATATATTATTCAATACTTTCTTAACAATTTTTCGCTCATTCATTCTTTTCATGTATCCTAACTATCTAAATTAACTTAACTCACAAACTAACTAAACTCACAAACTAACTAACCATCACGCCGTCTCCCCAAAGGGGTAGGCTGAAAGAATGGGCTGCCAAACTTTTTTTCCTGTCATATTTCTCTCGCTTCCTGAACATTCTTACATCGTGTCATGCACGCGCGTCGATTTCTCTGACTCCTTGCGTGGCCGAGATTCAATATTTGATTTATTTGATCGTGTCACGATTTCCTCGGTCTTCTTCTATTTTTGGTTCTAAGCATGTGCCACATTGCCCGGAGTTCGCGGGGTCTTTAAAAGACCTCTCGTGGACGCTAGAGAGTTGGACTTGATAGTAGTGTTGCTGTTGTAAATGCAACGTGGCGCCTTACGACATTTTGTAGAGGCATACTTTCCATCAAAACATACCCCATCGTAGCCCTACTACCTTTTTGAACCCCCTAATTTGCTAAACAAAATTACTTTTCACGATTTTCGAATTCCGATAATTACCCCGAATTGTTACTATTCTGAAAAGCGCGTCACCACTATTCACGCAAATTTTCACTAGCGAATTTTCTCGGTACGAATGTATAATGCATAGGTTATTAGCGTATTTCTTGTAGGTGCCTGCAAATATTTGAGCTGAGCCGGAAGCGTCTTCCTCCGGAGGACTGCTCTATGTTTGCACTTCTCAGTTTGTAAAGCTTTATCGTGTTTATTCGTTTTACAAGCTCGGCTCTCTCGGTCTTGCCGGGGATAACTTCCTACTTCCGCGCTGGGCCGTCTGCCTCGCATTTCGCTATCCAGCGCGAGTCACCACTTGTTCAACTTTACGGTTTTTACTGCGTACTTTCAAATTATGCACGACGACAGTAACTCCATAGAAAGTTTTATTTTCATCATTGTACAAGTTTGAAAATTTTTGTATGTATATATTTCTTACACTCTCAACTTTAACAATGTATTCTCAGTTGAAGAATTTATATGAATCTAATTGTATATATAATAAATTTATTCATTTCGACTTATTTCATACTTTCATTGAAGAAAACGCAACCTATTGTTAGAAGTTTTGTTATATTGTAATTTGTTTCACTTTATAAGGGTATTTTCAAATTATATCAAACCGTACTGCGGAAATAAAGCCCTTTGAATAACTATTAAAAATTATAAAAGATATTCAATATTTACTGTTTTCATAAAGGTTAAATTTAACCAAAACATTGTTGCTTGAACAATTATAGTATTTTTTTGTTGTTGATATTTTTATCATCGCTAGAACAGTACTAAATGTTTAAGATTTAGATAATTCTCTCGCAAGGCAAAATGTGTCACTTCCTTAAAATATCATTATACTAGTAGAAAAAACGTGCGTTTTATTCAATATTATTTACTAAATAATTAGATAAAGTATTCATGGAAATCACGATTTATAAAATAAATAATTTTTTACGGAGTTTTCATTTTTTGTATTACAAAAGTGAATGAAATTTATAATACTTACGCCATATGTTGATGAAAAATGATGTTATCTGCATTTATTATTTACGAAAAGTGACAGAATAATCCTAAGCATGAAACATTAATCTTCCATTCGTCCATACACCTCGCAACGACGGCACAAGTTGTAGCGGAGTATGGAGCACAAATAATGGTGTTTCGTACCATCATTTTTGGTTTACTTACCCAATGAGATCAAAGAGATCATTACCAAACGGTTCGCGGTTTTAGGCAAAACACAAATGTAGGTAATCTTATATTTCATGCTATTTCACATCTAGTTTTTAAATTAATTTTTAATTTTATGTTTATATATGTAGGTTAATTTTAACGTATTTATGGAAGAATTTTTGTTTACTATAATGAAAAGCGCGTCATTTCCACGAAAAGGTAAGAGAATATATTCGGCCGTACTGGCATTAATTAATTTCCTAATCTTCTCATTAATTAATTTTTATTTATTTCAACGGTGATTCATTGTTCATGCAAATATATAATAATTATTTTGAACAATATTTATTTCTTTGTAAACAACATGTTGGTGTTATTTGAATTTTTTTTTATGAAGTGTTAAAAAAATAAACGTTCAATGAATCCGCAACACAAATTAATGGTGAAAATAAAATAAATAATTATTTTGTTTTATATTAAATTGAAAACCAAACCTTAAACTAATATTAATGCTGAAGAGCACTTTGAATTTTTCCGAAATATCACATTCATAGTTATGTGTTTTTTTATATTTTATATTTTCAGAAAACGGTTTAAGTGGAAACCAATTTATTCCACGAAGCACCTTGCCCGATCGGATTGCCGCAAACCGCTCTCGCCGAGTGGAGCGGGGAAAATTGTATGAAAAATGAACATGGCTCGTAGGAGCTTTCAAAACTAAATTCCCGAAAGCTTTCTGCGTATATGTGTCGTGAAATATGTTCAAGGCTAGACGTAATCAATTGGGTTAGACCTGAATATGGAACACCCATCTAACAAAGTTTTACTTTGTTTCAATATACAAGGAACACAATATTTTCATATTGTTTTGTGTTTGTTTATTCGTTTTGATTCTTTCCGAATAGATTTGATAAAAAAAATTAAGTGCAAACTTTATTCAACAATCATATATTAAATATTACGATTTACGTGAATAATTAATTTAGTCGTGGCCTTCGTGGCAGAATGGCAACGACTATGACTGCCACATCGAAAGGCCCCGGGTTCGATTTCTGGCGATGACAGTGTGATTATTATACTGTAATTGGTCTGGTGTAGAATTCACGCGACAATAACAGCTATCACATGTCAAAGGAATTAATATAATAGTAATACTCTTTACATTGATTTGGCTTGCGATGTAATTATGTGAATAGCTATTCAACATAACAATAATAATCAGACTACTAATAATGATAATTTAGGAGCTGTAAATGATTTGTTTATTGCGGTTTCTGTTCATATTTAGAAAAAAACTAGGAATGTAGTTCACGGGTATTATATATATTATTATATAATATTTTATAGATAAAAAATGAATGGTGTCATATAGGATTTACTCAAATATAATTTTTTTTTTAATAAACTAAGATGTTAATACTCTGTAAATCGATAATGAATTTCGTTATGAATTAAAGTACAATTTTTTCCCATTTAGATTTTTTTCTCTCTTCATATTTCGAAAGCTTAATACCTTAATCTTCGAGAGAACGATATAATCTCGAATAAATATAACTGACTTAGTATTACAACACCTTATACTAGTATCACTTATCACAGACATGTTTCGGTTATAACATAACCTTTTTCAATGTATAAAATTTTAAAAATAAAATAAAACAGAGTGATCATATACTAAAAAGGGATGGAGATATGTATAAAGTTGGAGGGGGTATATTAGGACTGAGGAGAGCGAGAATGTAACGGGAACATTTCAAACTTGGGAATTGAATTTAAATTTTATTATAATTTAAAATTTTGTTCCTTGAACAGGGTTATGTTATGATCGAAACGAGTCTGTGATAAGTGAAATAAAGTGTTGTAATACTAAGTACAGTTATATTTATTCAAATATGAATCCACAACATACAGTGAAGGCGAATATAGAAGAAATCATATAAATTCGTTTATTTTTCTCGTTATGTTTGTTTTGGTTTATATCAATCTCCCGACGGTGAAGGTGTTAAGCCTTCTAAACATAAACTGAAAAGTAGAAAAACAGTGTTTTAATTCATAAAAAAAAGTATACTGGCTGAATCTACTTAACGGCTAGATCATTTTTAGTATACTAATAATCTCACGCGTCGAACGATAAATTCCTCTTCACACCTCTAGCGATCGATACAAACGGTTTACTAGTCAGATATCGTCACTAGAGCGAATATCAGATGCTGGATATGCACTGAAAGTCATCTAGCATACAGAGATCCAAGTGAAAGAGTATTGTTTACGGAGCGGCGCACGGTATTTCACGATTCGTAATAAGCGATATTTTAAATGGCTCTTTTGTGAATAGAGGTAATGTACACGTAGGCGGATCCCATCAAGGCGGACGATTTATGCAGCAGTAATGAGAGTGGCGGATAGGCTATTATTTATGTAAATACAGCCATATACCGTACTAATTGTTTCCTAAGTGAAAATTCACTTTCGTTTAAACGGGATAACATTATTACAGTATTACATATAAAACAGTGAATTTTTTTTGCTTCAATATTAAAACTAACTAATCATCGCGTCGTCTCCCCGAAGGGGTAGGCAGAAATAATAAATAGCCATATTGTTCTTTCTTGACATAATTCTCTCACTTCCTCAACATTGATACATTGTGTTATGCATACACGTCGATTTCTCCGACTCCTCGCTTGGTCTTAGTATTTTTGATTTCTTTAACAATTATGTAAAACTCTATATTAAATAATTAATACGAATGAACATATGTTTTTTAGAAGTTTTATTAAATTATATATAATATTATAGAATGGTAGGTTTCACCATGTTAAGGCATTATCAAATATTGATTAATTATCAACAAATTATCCTGTCCTGATGTAAATGTTGATCGACTGCCTCAGGTATAGGTAGACCTCGTACTGAATATTTTTAACTAGTTAATTAAATTAAGCAATTTCTATTGATAAATGGCCATCCAGTTTATTATAATTATATTTATATTTAATAATCCCTCAAGCAGGAGAAACATGTCATTCCCATCAAATAAAATAATGTTCCTGAAAACACGTTTTCATTTTATAAATTACTTAATATTATTAAAAATGGTGTAAAAAATATTTCAACAAAAAAATAATACTGTATTTAAATTGAAACATACATGTCTTTAAATTGAAAAATAAAGTGTTGTGAAAATTCCAAGTATTATCCTATATATTCAAATATGTTTCAACAACATAAAATGAAGGCGAATATAGAAGAAAAAAATGTTTCGTTTGAGTATGTAGACTGAAATATTTTGAATCGGGTAAATGTATTTTTTTCCATTAGTGATCGTGAATCTTGAAAACACAAAGTTTGTGGAGTAATAGCACCGAACAGCCAGTCACCGCTGCTTTGGGAGAGCATTGTTTGTCCGTCCGGATAGTTCCGACCGTCACATTGTTTTATACGAGTGTCATTTGTAAAAGTTTGGAACTGTCTCCTATCGGCGGCAGATGGCCCCCGCCGGCGGGGCGGCGCTGGACGGGCGATGGGGGTTACTTTAGATTGCGAACTTTGCCTTTCATACTTAAATCAGGAAATTGGGAGGAAATCACTTTTGCTACCCGACTTGTAACCGCAGTTGCGATGAAAGGTGTACGTGCCTAAGTGGCGGGGATAAAAACTATTTCGGAATCGGATTTTTATCCCTATTTATTTTCGTTGCATGGTTTTAATCAGAATTTTCTTTTATCAATAAAATTTTATGACATAAATACGTTTATTTTTCTATTATAAAATATTTTATACATTTTTTTCAACTCTTTTAATAATCATAAAAATTTGCTAACTTTTAAAGAATAGTTATTGGGATGTAATCACCTCAAGGGCGCATTGAGACGTGTTTTAAATCTAAAATAATAATTTGTTTTTTTGTATACAAATACTTGTAGACAAATACTGGATTTTTACCCATTGCGGGTTAATCATTTTTTAAGGATTAATTGTATCTCAATAGAGACGAAGATGTAAATTATTTGGAAACAATATGGTAGTCGAGGCGTTTGGAAACAATATGGTAGTCGAGGACTTATGACCTGTCATTGGTTGGGTTAAGCGATCACTTTATGTTAACTACATTCCCCATTCCGCCCTTCTTACGACACCACATTTGACAAATTTTTGGAACTTGTATATATGCTACTATTTTTTAATAACTTCACATTGTTGTACATTAGCGCCATCTATTAAGACTACCATATTCTGTTTCCAAATAATTAACATCTTCGTCTCTATTGAGATACATTTAATCCCTAAAAAAATAATATGAACGCAGCATCTGATATTCGCGATCGTTGGTATGAAAGATGAAAATATTTTAAACTGTTAAATTAAATAACTTTGTTTTTTGTATCACAACTGTATTTTATTTTACGCGATAGCTGTTTCATCAACCTATGTTGACATCATCAGGTGAATAATATATCAAATGTCAAATTTTCGTGATACAAAAATAGGAACAAATACACATAAAGGTTCGATAAATCAAAAAACAAAGTGTTTTTTAATTTAACAGTTTAAAATGTTAGGGTATCATAGTGTTTCGGCCAAAACAATGGACTATTTAATGAAAATATTTGTATTCAGCTTAGATCTGAATATCGAATTATTTATGCACCTTTGCCTTTCCAAAAACTTGTTTTTAATAAAAGCAGTTTTTATGCCTATTTTACAGTCTCAAATGTGATTAGAAATAATGGTTCAATATTATAAAAATGTAGCTGGACTGTGTCGGTCAAGTTGTCGGAAGAATTATCGTGCGTGTAAAACCCGTTACATTGAGGGGTAAAATGGTTTGCAAAAATAAATAAAGGTGCTCCTTTCTTTCTGCTTACCCCTTCGGCGTGATTGTTTATTTGTTATTTTGTTTGTTTGTAAGTAATTACGTTCTTCTGCACCCTGAATGGCGACCAAGAACCGACTGCAGTAACTCGGGCACACCACGAGCAAGATGTTCTGTGATGACATTAAAAGAGTGCCAAGAGATTAATGGCACAGAATGGTGAGAGATTAAGAGGTGTGGAAGTCGGGACAGGAGGCTCATGTTCAACACAGGACGACTAATGGCAGATGATGTAATTTACCATTATACTTGAAATATAATATTACCCGGAATTCCATCAGTTTCATTTATTTTCTTACCTGATAACGGGAACAGTTTTTTTTTTAAAGACGAACATCAAGGATTTACATCAATGATATTAGAATTTATTTTACAATCTTCAATGTGAGCAGAAAATAGCTCATTATTATGAAGAAGGAATCTGGTCGTGTCCAGGCTTGAACCCATGCCCCCCGGATCAGGAGCCAAGCGTTCTATCCCCTAGACCACCACCCAGTTGATTTTTCGATATAAGTTCGTGTATAGTAAAGTCACTATATGATGTATGATGATAGTGTTATGAACAAAATAATGAAAGGATCATTAAGATGGTTTGGACATATGGAAAGAATGAATGAAGAAAGAATGGTAAAAAATTATATGTTAACGATGTAAATGGAACCAGAAATAGACGAAGACCGAGGAAAACGTGGCACGATCAAATAAATCAAATATTGAATGTCGGCCATGTGAGGAGTCAGAGAAATCGACGCGCGTGCATGACACGATGTATGAATGTTGAGGAATCGAGAGAAATATGTCAGGAAAGAAAAGTGTGGCAGTCCATTCTTTCTGCCTACCCCTTTCGGGGAGACGGCGTGATGGTTTAGTTAGTTAGTTTTTTTTATGATGTATCATTAAATTTTATTTAACCTTTTCGTACAATTTTGTAAAATTGATTTCTCGTCGTCGTTTTTTTAGTAGGCTGTAATGATACAAGCTGAGTGTTGTCAGAATTTTTCTACTTATCTTCTTACTGGCTTTGACAACATTTTTTCTCTTCCCTCCCGGAGTAAACACCCACCTCGCCCGCCGCACGCCGCCAACCCCCATCCCGCCGCTCGGTCCCGGGGTGAGAAGATCGCGGTCGGGAAGTGACGTGGATTGTACAACGAGAGGCTCATTTACTTTAGTGGCCTTAAAAAATATTATTCCATTTTCTTTGACGCGATGTTCACACTCCACTTTCAAGCGCGAAATCGCTTCATGAAAACAAAGTTTAAGTGAGTGTTCCGTGTTTTATAAAGGGGGAGTTACAATTATTAAGAAAAAAATATTTTTAAAATTAATTAAGCGAATGTATACATTTCGGATTTGTATCCCAATGAAAAGGGTGTTGGTTGCAAAATAATATAAAAAAACTTCTCAACTTTGTGTACACGTTTCTCCTCGCTAGGTTTACATATCTAGATTATTATTATTTTGTTAAATAAATAAAGATCTACATTTTGAACGTGCACCCATCCACTAAAGTGATTCTCACACTCTCATTGGTCTGGTGTAGAATCCACGTGAAAATATTAACGTTAGATTAGCTACCTATCACATGCGAGAATCAATATAGTAGCTATCCCCGTAATATCGGTTTGGCTCGCGCTGTGATGTAAAGACCTGTTTAAAAAAGTAAGAAAAATATTTATTGTTTCTTGAACTGATATAAAACTCTATATTAAATCATTAATACAAATTAAAACGTCTGCTTTCTTGAAGTTTTATTGTAGTCTATGGGAATAATATGTTTGGCATTGTCAAATGTCATTTGATAAAATTAAAAAAAAAAGCCTATCAAACAGACGTTTTTATATAATGTGCCATGTACATAATTTTTTTTTAAACGAACTAACCATCACGCCATTTCCCCGGAGGGGTAGGCAGAGAGGATGGATCGCCACAATGCCCTGTCCTGGCATATCTCTCGGGATTCCTCTACATTCATACATCGTACCATGCACGCACGTCGATTATTCCGGCTTCGAATGTGGCCGCCTTTTAGTAATTGATTAATTTGGTCATGCCATGTTTTCCTCGGTCGTCCTCGGCTTCTTTTTCCCACTCACGCTGCTTGTGTACAACTTTTTAACCATTCTACTCTCATCCATTCGTTCCATATGTCCAAACCATCTCAGGGATCCTTTTTTAATTTTATTCATGATGCAGTCATCTGCCTTACATTTATTTCTTATTTCATCGTTCGGTATTCTATCATACAACGTTTTCCCGCACATTCTTCTTAGTTCATTTCTACGGCGTTTATCCTGCTTTCATTCTTCTTTTGCCAGCTGCAAGCTTCACTTCCATGCATGAGGGTTGGCACTAGATTTTTTTTTTTTTTAGAAAATTGTATAACTGAAATGTAGTCTTTCTTTTCATATGTTCTGCCAGTTATTATTAGTTTGTTGGATTAGTAATGCATTGACCCCGACAGTAACTCACCTTTGTAACTCGTATTCACGACGGAGGCTGAATAGTTGATACATTTCCCGGTAGAGAGTGCGGACCGCGCGGGGTACGCGCGGCGCCAGACCAGCCGGCGTCTGCGTCTCGCGCCATACGCCGCTAGTTCTGCGTGACGCAATCACACGCATCGCGGCGGACTGAAGCCGACTCGCAGCATCCAAAATGGAAATGATGGATTTAAAAAAAACATTTTATATACAAAATAATAATTAAATAAAACGATGTTTTTTAACTACTTTCACTTTTGTCTTTATTTTCGCTTACACAGCGACCGGTTTCGCCAGGCTCGCTGGCATCGACAGACTGGCCCCATTTTTTTATTTATTAATGAAAACATTTTATCGCGAAGATTTTTGTTGTTTTTGGAATGATGTTATCAAAAAAACAACTAACTAACCATCACGCCGTCTCCCCGAAGGGGTAGGCAGAAAAAATGGACTGCCACACTTTTCTTTCCTGACATATTTCTCTCACTTCCTCAACATTCATACATCGTGCCATGTACGCGCGTCGATTTCTCTGACTCCTCACATGGCCGACATTCAATATTTGATTTATTTGATCGTGCCACGTTTTCCTCGGTCTTCCTCTATTTTCGGTTCCATTTACATCGTTAACATATATTTTTTTTACCATTCTTTCCATACGTCCAAACCATCTTAATGATCCTTTCATTATTTTGTTCATAACACAATCATTCGCACCGCATTCACTTATTATATTTTCATTCGACACTATCATACACAGAGTATCCGCACATTCGTCTAAGAGATCTCATTTCTACTGCATTTATTCTACTTTCATCCTTCATTTGCCAGTTCCATGCTTCGCTTCCATACATAAGAGTCAGGTTATCAAAGGTTTTGTCTTCTCATGTTATCAAAGGTTATACGTTCAGAAGACAAATACTCTTGACTTTGGAGAATATCATGTATTCCTAATCTCGAACCATCTCTCATGCGTTCCTGGTATTATTATATATATTTTTATGTTTTCCTGTTCTCAATAGATGCCTTAAACTAAAATTGTTGTTTGTAATATCTTTTGAGAAAATAAATTGATTTGATTTGATTTGAAAAAATATGTTATCAAAGCTAGTTGGATTAGCCGCTTTGTTTTCGACGTCCCAGGATGAAATTGCGTCATCGCGTCGGGCGAGCAGGATATAAATTATGCGTCCGAAAGGAATAAATTCGATTCCCATCCCAATTTTTCATCGATAATCTCTATTTAGGTGTACCCTGTGCGCTGGCGTGCTGTGTTAGCCGGGCGCCGGTTCAATTATAAAATCCCTCGGTGATCCCTAATAAAATTCACACCGCCGTTACGTTCCCAAATTGTAAAAACAAGTGTATGTAGGGTATGTTTGGTTAATGAATATGCAGAAGAAAGTAATTTATTGTAACCCCGGTAAGCATACAATATACGTAATGCGTAATCGCTGTAGAATCGTTTGCCATATATACCGCGTGCTTTTAAGTTAGGTAGCGGCACCTATCCGCTCGGATGCCGGCTGGCTGGAAACTTCCCTCCCCTCGCTCCTACCCCAGGGCTACCAGGATATATTGTGTTTACTATCTCCCTTTCTTCCCCCGTGATTAATTGAACATGGCGTGTATTCCCCAATCGATCTTTATTTTATTGGTATTTTCTTTGCTTTCGCGTTTACGTACGGTAGTTTCGGTAACTAACATATAAATAACTAATGCACTCATAAATATCTCCTTTCTTAAGTCATCTTAACCTTTATTATTATTGTTATCGATCGTTTTACTAACTAACTAACTAACTTACCATCACGCCATTTCGCCGGAGGGGTAGGCAGAGAGAATGGATCGCCGCAATGCTCTGTACTGGCATACCTCTCGGGTTTCCTGTACATTCATACATCGTACCATGCACGCACGTCGATTATTCCGACTTCGAATGTGACTGCATTTTAGTAATTGATTAATTTGGTCAAGCCATGTTTTCCTCGGTCGTCCTCGGCTTCGTTTTCCACTCACGCTGCTTGTGTACAACTTTTTAACCATTCTACTCTCATCCATTCGTTCCATATGTCCAGACCATCTCAGGGATCCTTTTTTAATTTTATCCGTGATGCAGTCATCTGCCTTACATTTATTTCTTATTTCATCGTTCGGTATTCTATCATGCAACGTTTTCCCGCACATTCTTCTTAGTTATCGATCGTTTTTTGCATGTTAATGAACAAACAGTTGAAATTTATTTTATAAACGAGAACAAAAAATAAAAGCGAAATGAGTTGTGTTCGTTTCTATTCGTTTATATTATTGCCACATTTTATATTAAATTATTTTCTTTGGCAATAAAATTATTTTTTATCATATCCGAGTTTTGGTATAAGATACAGAATATTCGCCTCTTATACCAATGGCGCAGGTTCGATTCTGGATAGATTATTTTTTTAAATAGAACAAAAAAATATTTTTGAAGCTGACTTCATAGATTGTACAAACTTTTTAATTTTTGATAAACTTAAGGTGTTCGCACTGCAGAATTCCGTAATGACGATTTTTTTTATGAATTGAAACACTCTTTTTTTCACTTTTTAGTTTATTTTTCTCGACATGTTTCGATTCTCCTCTTCATCTACGGGATTCTCTGAAAAAATGTCTCACTTTTCATATTTCACCTGCCATTGTGGTGGAAGGTTTGTCCGACTTTGTATCGTTCCCAGGGGCTTCGAGTGTTATAATAACACTCGAAGCCCCTGAATCAAGTTCCTGTGTTTAAATTCTTTAGTATAGTCTGTTTATAAATACTCTTTTTTGTTGATTTAATATCACATTTTTATTGACAAGTTTACGATTTGATTTTCACGTGTTTTAATAAAGTATTTTTTCATCTTATTAAATATTGCTTTATTCTCGTTTCCGTACCGCATCCATGCTCGTATCCCTAATTAAGTCGTTTAGCATAACTAACTCAATTTTCCACACGTCAGAATTTTCTTTCGGCGTTTTTTTTTACCGCGGGTAATGGGGCGTCGGGAAGCGCTGCGGTCAGACGCCATTTTTTTCTATTAGACGGTCTCGCGTTTTATCTTTCTTCGTTTAATATGTGGGGCATTGTTTTCCGAGGCCTCCTTGGCTCGGCCGCAATAACTCATCGCGCCCATGTTAAATCTGATATTTCGTAGCAAATGAAAATTGAATGGTCCATTAAAAACGTACGTAGGCGGAGACGATTTTATCAGCGGGGTTTAAATTTGTTTGTCGAAACTTGTTACTACACACTCTCACAACCCCAGTATTGAATAATTATAGTAATTGAACTTGAATCTTCGGACTCATTAAGGATGGTCAGACGTGGAGAAGGAGATACAACACAGAGCTCTACGATCTATACCAGGACGTCAGCGTGGTCAAGTTTATAAAGATTAACAGACTGCGCTGGCTAGGGCACGTGCACCGCATGGGAGATCTGGAGCCCCTCAAAAGAGTGTTTGAAAGTGTTTGAAAAGGTGACCATCCAGCAGGGCGAAGAAGCATCGGTAGGCCGAGACTGCGATAGCTGGATGGTGCCGTGGCAGATTGTCGGGTCCTGGAGCAGCAAGACTGAGAGGCGGCGGCCAGAGACAGGACGGGATGGAGACGTTTCTTGGAGGAGGCCAAGACCCACCAAAGGTTGTACCGCCGGAGAAGAAATAGAAGAAGAAGTTAAAGAACTTGGATCTTCTGGCTTACACAGGTTCAGATATTCTGGCTATTCCTCTTACGTCTAGTGGGAAAATTGTTGAAAAGGTGATTTGATGGGTTGTTGGTTTATGCGCGCGCTTGATTTGTTAGACCCAAAGTGTTCCTCTGAAGGAGGATCGATTTTCAATAATTTGCTTGTTTGCGCAGCTGTATGTTTAACACCAATTGGATTTTTTCTTTACTTTTTTGATTCTTGGCAACCTTTAATAATCAGCCCTCATTTTTAATATTTCATGACTTATATTGTTAAAGAAAACAAAATAACAATGTACGTAGGAAACTGAAAATAACTTTGTTTAATCCACAAAATAAAAATAAAAATTTAAACATCACGACATTTTTCGGAGGATACCTCCATCTTCAGGTGTAAAAATATAATAAAAAATAAAATAAAATAAAAAATAAACAAAGAAAGGCTAATTTTAGATCAAAAGTGGAAAAAAACAGTGTTTTAATTCATAAAAATTCGTCAAAGAAAGAATAAAAAACGCATTTAAAATTCGATACAATAATTTAATTTTAAAAATTAACCTGGGCTATTTGTTATAAGTATTTTTAGTATTTTCAGTTAGTATTAGTCAGAATTTTTTAAAACAAAGTTGTTTTCAATTTCCTAAGTATTTTACTATGGAATTCCACAGTGTTAATGCCTTAGAGATCAATAAGTTAAAATTACAATATTTTGAGACATGAAACTCCAATATTCACTATAATTAATTTATAAATCCGTTTCCGTATTTTCTTCTCCACTAATTTGGGGTTAAAGCCAATAGTATTGCTAGTACCTAACCCTGTGTCGTACACCCTACTTCGTTAATTTAGTTGCAG
The DNA here is from genome assembly GCA_022606425.2 of Lepidostoma basale. Lineage (NCBI taxonomy): Eukaryota > Metazoa > Arthropoda > Insecta > Trichoptera > Lepidostomatidae > Lepidostoma > Lepidostoma basale. Next base: position 1,177,819 of record JAHDVF020001034.1, on the reverse strand, counting down.
GTTCCTCGCCGGTTCGATTCCGACTTTTCTAATTATTATTGCCGTATCCCGGCCCCATGCCGCCTTGCGTGTTTTCCTCTTACTCGCACTGACCCCGAATACCCGCTAGGAATTCTTAACTTGGACTTTGGGTCGGAAAGTTCATGCCGAATCTTTTCCACCGAGAGCAACATTGTAAACTGTATTTTAACTGAAAACGACAACAAATGGATCACTAAACGATGTTAACATTAGGAAGTAGATGAGAACACTGTGTTCTCTTAGACGAATGTGTTAAAATCTATTTATGATAATGTCTAATAAAAATATAAGAAGTGAATGCAGTGCGAATGAAAGTGATTGAACAAAATAATGAAAGGACGAATATGATAGGATTCATGGAATGAATGGTAAAAAATGTATATATTAACAATGTAAACAAAACTAGAAATTAAGCAAAACGTGGCACGATTAAATAAATCAAATATTGAATGTCGGCCACTTGGGGAGTCGGAGAAATCGAAGTGCTTACATGACACGGTGTATGAATGTTGAAGAAACAAGCGAAATATGTCAGGACGGAACACTGTAGCGGTTTTATCTTTCTGCTTACCGCTTGGGGAGACCATCTTATACCCTTTCATTATTTTGTTAATTTCTTTTTTAATGGATTTAATTGTCTCAGTATTTGTGGATAATGAAGACATCAAGATACTAATAAATAAATGTTTCCCTTAAATGTCATACGACGCGTTTCAAGTTTTTTCGAGTCTTGTGAACATACTGAAGCAAAGCAATGGTTCTTCTTATTTTTATTCCCGTCCACTCCAGGACAAAGGCCTCCTCCATTCGCTTTCACGTCACTCTGTCTTGTGCAGACTGCATCCAGGTTATTCCGACATGTCTGTTCAGGTCATCCTTCCATCGTAATTGTGGTCGCCCTGCACTTCTCTTTGCCGTCCACGGTCTCCAAGTCAGCAGTCTTCTTGTCCATTTTTCGTCCGAGCTTCTGGCTACGTGATCTGTCCATTGCCATTTTTAAAATCGTTACACGGTGGATGATGTCAGTGACCTTTCTCTCACCGTATCGTTTCTGACTCTTGTCTTTTAGGCTTATTCCTAATATGGCTCTTTGGGTCACTCGTAGTTTTTCGGAACTTTGTTGGACAATGTTATAGTTTCGAGGCCATAAGTAGCAACACGCTTCATAAACCTTTTTAAAAGGTTGACCGGTATTTTTCGGTTTTTAAGGATGTAAACAATTATTCCGAAAGCTCCCTAGTTTAGTCCAATTCTTCTCTTGAGCTCTGCGGTTTGGTTTTCTCGGCCCAATCGAATGTAAGCAATGGTTAGTAATTGTATTATTTTAGATAAAAAGCGAAAAAACAACAAATGGTTCTATATGCTGCAGTAGGACTTCAATTTACTATTACTTAACATTTTACATAGCCAGCGAATCATCAGTTAGAATGACGTTTCATATAATTCGCTATATATAGTTTTGTTTTTCTTTTTACTCGGTTCGCACGTGACTCGTAGTAAATATTGCCGCCGTCGCAGTGAGTTATCGTACCCTGAACTCGGCCAGTAAACCAGAGCACCTAACATTGTCCCTACAATTGACTTTAATAGGGCAATCAATTCTGTCATATCTCCCCGGTCCGTGCGCGTCCTGCCCCCTGTTCTCTGTTCTCTACTCGGGCTCCTGCTCCCATAGAGGTCATCGAGATAAACCTGTCTACGTTTCTAATACATTTATATGACCAGCCAAACACGATGAGTAATGTTATTATGTTAGTACTGTGTTTTCATAATATGTATTGTATACATTTTATTGAAGGTTAAGGAGTTAACACTGTGGAATTTGATTGTGATTTGAAATAGAATTAATAACACTGCTTAATCTACTTTTATTTATTAAAGATTTCTATAGAAAGCGAAAACGGCCGTTCGCAATGGAGTTCTGGTCCCATCACTAATGTATGGAAGCGAAGCATGGAACTGGCAGAAGAAGGATGAAAGCAGAATAAATGCGGTAGACATGAGGTCCCTAAGACGTATGTGTGGTAGAACGATATGCGACAGAATCTCAAATGCTGATATAAGAAAAGAATGTAGAGCGGAAGAAGGTATTATGAACAAAATTATGAAAGGATCGCTGCGTTGGTTTGGACATATGCAACGCATGGATGGAGAAATAATGGTTAAGAAAGTATACGTTAATGATGTAAATGGGGTACGGAGTCGAGGCAGACCGAGGAAAACATGGCATGACCAAATTAATCAAATTTTAAAGGTAGGTCATGTTAGAAGTCGGAGGAATCGACGTGCGTGTATGACCCGTTGTATGAATGTGGAGGAAACTAGATAGGTTTGCCAGGATAGAGTAGTGTGGCGGTCCATTCTCTCTGCTTACCCCTGCGGGGAAACGGCGTGATGGTTTGTTGTTGTTGTTGTTATAGAATAAACATATTATAATTATACATCATATTTTGGAGGTGACCCCCATATTCAGGTGTAAATATTTTATATGTTATGTTGTGATTAATATTTTTATTCTGTAAACATGTTTAACCGACCCTTAACGGTCGTAAGTCACCTCTGACGTGACAATAGAACTTTGTCGCTGCGGTTGTATGGCACATGTGTTGAATCTTATTGTATGATATGTGGAATCTGCGCGTTATAACTTTGTCGTTAATAATAATATAAACAGTAACACTGTTTCTGTTTATTATTATGTATTGAACCTCAAAAACTCACAGAAATTCAGTTGTAAATTTACTTATTAGTTCTAAGAAAAACCTTAAAATTGTTTTATTTAACAACTCAAAAATTTGCATTATATATTTTCTCCCCCACCCTTAAGATTTCTAAACCAATATAAAGACACTGTTTAGCGATTAGGTTCAGTTTGAGAATGCCCTCGCAAGGCGAAACAAATTTGTCACAATATATCGTGGGTATACTGGCAAAAAACGTTAAGTCGAAAATTGGCAGTTTTGACTTAGTGATGCAGTATTGTAAAGTTTACAATGCTCTACAAATTGGCAAAATACACGAAGTCGAATGAAACAGATTTTTTCTCTAGTTTTTAAAATAAATTTAACGTTAAATCGTACAAAAGGTATTTCATACAGGCTAAAAGCTTCAAAAAACTTAATATTTTTCGAAGAGTCTTGTTGAACATTTTTGTACTGGAAAAAAACGTTAACTCTACTTTATTGTCTTCGGCTGAAAAAAATTCCCTCGATTGACTTTTGACAACGACACTTATATGTTTCAAATTTAAAGAAAACTTAAATGATTGATTTCTCAAAACAGCGATTTTAGACTTAACGTTTTTTGCCAGTATACCCACGATATATTATAATTATAATTTATATAAATTAAATCCAAGTAAAACCACTAAACAATCGTGTTTATTATTATTAATTAATATGAAGTTTTACACAACTAATACCTCTATCATCAATAAGCCTTGTGATGCCCCTGCCCATCTTTGAATTTTAATCTTAGCAACGTGGTCTTTCCGTTCGTGATTTTTTTCACAATCCAGCACTCCGCACTGTACGGGCATAGAAGGACACCCGTATATTGGCAGATGGACCGTAATATAATTTTCCATATATTTTTATTATCATTAAACTTATGATATATTAAAAAGGCTCGCCATATTGCATTTTAGATGTGCCCTGAATATATAAACGCGGGTTTATCGCTTGACCCAGTTATACCCGTCCCGTGAACCCTTCATATAAGTATTGCCCCGGTGCCGCTGACGGGCGTCTGTCTGCAATAATGGGAAGGCAACTACCGCCTCTGAGGCCCCGAGACTCCCACAGCGAGGGTGCATCTCTCTATTAGTCAAACTATAGACGGCTTCCCTCTCTCCTAGCAAATGCACGTATTCCCCGTAGATTCTGGATTCAGGTCGAGTGTTTATTAGTGTTTCGCTTCATATTACCGTGACGGGTATTAGAGTTCCCAATATGTGGCCCTGTTTAATTGTATCGTTGTATAATGCAATAAAAAGTCGGTTCCAAAAATATGCCAGTGGACATTGCTGTTCTTATAGAACGATAGATTTAAAACACATCTTTATGCGCCCTTTAGGTGATTACATAATGAAAACGGCGCTTTAAAAGTTAGCATATTATTTTTATTATTAACGATATTAATTTTTAGAGATTTTAAGAAATTTCCTTCGAAAAGCAAGGGGATACAAGTCAGTTAATGCAATATATAAGTTTTTCAAGTAATTTTAAGATTTTACACTGAGTTTTGAGAATATTTTCTTAAGCTATGTTAGAATTAAGTTAATAATGTTAATTATTTATTATGTGGCGAAAAACGCACCAACCTATAAATGGTCTTTGAGATATATTTTATCTAGCGAAATGATTTTCGGAGCATAAATACATATATTTAAACAGGAATGAAAGTGTTATGAACAAAATAAGGAAAGGGTCATTAAGATGGCTTGGACACATGGAAAGAATGAGTGAAGACAGAATGGTAAAGAAGGTATATGTGAACGGAGCTAGAAATAGAGGAAGGCCGAGGAAAACGTGGCACGTGACCGATATTCAATCAAATATTGAATATCGGTCACGTGAGGAGTCGGAGAAATCGACGTGCATGCATGACAAGATATATGAATGTAGAGAAATCGAGAGAAGTATGTCAGGACAGAACAGTGTGGCGTTCCATTATTTCTGCCTACCCCTCCGGGGAGACGGCGTGATGGTTAGTTAGTTAGTTATAAAACCTTTGATTATAATTCTTTTTTTATATATTGAGTAATAGTTTTATGTAACTAAGTTTCTTTCGCAAGTTTATTTTCTTTCAAACAATCTGAATCTTCCAATATTCTTTATTTTTTCCAACCTTACATGTTATAATTTACCTGTGTGACGTAAGAAAATCCGTCAACTCCAGATCGTTAAATTAACGACCACGTCGGTTAACGACGGCCGTCTGTCTGGTATTGTAACGCAGGTATATAATGTATCACTCGTCGGTATGTATCGGAATTATGTGTCTTTGATTCCTTGGAATGACGGTGTAGCTACACACGTTAATTGAAACCAGTAATTATCTTAAATACTCGGCTAATGTTACATACATGGCTGTAATCTGCCTTGTACTCATGTATTTCATACCGATAAAATTATCCGCCATTGTTGCCGAACTAATTATACAACACTACACTCTCCCGAATGAGTAAGCAGAGATCGTTAGTGTCCTCCATATTTTTGTAGCGTTTTACGCACGCACACGATTTCAACATCTGACAAAGTCAATTTATAAAACATTTTTGCTTTGTTTTTTTTTCTCATTCTTAATTTCCCACATTTCATTACTATATATTTCGTTTGGCCAATCTTTAATCATTCATCCTTACTATACATCTAAACCACTTAAGTGTTTCTTTTCATGTTTTAAATGACATGATTCGCTTTGGTACGGCATTATTAAATGTAATGTCTCTGCAAGGCGAAACTTCAGATATAAAATATGAAACTTCTAGAAAACGGACGTTTTAATTTACATGCATTATTTAATATGGACTTTTACAACATTATTAAAAAAAAATAACTTACAATCTATTTTCAGGCATATTTTACTAATTTCATGCTTCTTCTCAATTTCCCTGAAATACTTTTACATCAAATGAAAAGTTTTTTTTTTCTCATGTTTTAATCACAATATTTAAGTAATTAATAGGAATGTGTATTTCTTGTATGTTTTCCTTCATTTTATTCAAAACAGTTTTAGAATAGATTCCATAAATGTTATGCAGTAAATATATTCCACATATTTACACTTTTGACAGCTGCTAAAATGTCCACTTGAACAGAACAGTCTATATGTTCATGTAAATCTGCATTTTTTTAAATTTAATTTTCATATTGCCCTGTTGACTGAAACTTGGGTACAAGCGAAACTAGTTGGCATAATTACAATTCCGTAGTTAAAGTTCAAAAGTGTTATTTTATTTTATAAATGTATTATTCTGTACCATATATCCACTCACTTTCTTACTTGTTATTCCTACTGTTTATATTTTTGTTTCGGAATGAATATTTTATGATATCGTAGATTTCTTTAAGTGTTCCATTTTCGTTAAAGGGTTGAAACGTCAATCTACGAATCCTAATAGAGTTCACTTAAGTGCATGAACACAGATTCTGCGAAACTCTCCCCAGTAACATCAACAGCGCCCTCTACCTCTCGAGTGGTAAATATGTTTCCCTTGTATGTACTATAAACCCGACCGTGTTGCGATTTGGCTTCCAGTATAAGGCAAGCTCTTCTATCGTAGGAGGTATCTCATTTCGAAAACAAATAACTTTTTCAGGACAATCGTAAAATGAAAAATGTACCGGCGCTTTCGGATGCGAATCTGGCCCCGCGGTGTTTGTTCTAACGTTAGAAGTTGAATAAACAATATTTTTTCAGAGGTGCTGTTCATGTTTGTTTTCCGTGTATGGGAAACGTAATAAATAATGTATATTTGTAGTTAACAAATATGAGGCAAACACGGTCTTTATCACAATTTTATTCGGAATCAGTTTTAACTGATTTCAATTTACATAATTATTGAATTTAAAAATATAATTAGCGCTACTGATTAGTAGAAACGTGTATTGATTCAGTTTTTTCAGTTAAGTGATTAATAGCTCTATACGATTTTGACTCTCAAATGATGTCTGCTGAAAAAAAAAAATTAACGTCGTTTTGTATATTTTTTGTTTTCACCAAATTTTTTTAAGTTTTGTTTTCGATGCAATCAAAGCTTTCATCAAGGTGATCACTTAAATAATATAGTATTTACGACATAAATAGATATTCGAAACCGATCAGCAGTACAACAAAATAATTATAAAATAATATAACGATGGAAGTTTATTTTAAATAATAATTAAATAAAAAACGTTTTTTTTTTAATTACTATTTCCACTTTTGTCTTTGTTTGGAAACCGGTCACTGTTGAAATATAAACGAAAGTTGAAGTGGTTATTGAAAAATACATCGTTTTATTTAATCATTAAATAAATAGTCCATTGTTTTGGCCGAAACACCATGATACTTTAACATTTTAAAACTTTTAATGAACAAACTTTGTTTTTTGTATCACAATTCGAAAGATCACGAAAATTTGACATTTGATATATTATTGTAACACCTGATGATGTCAACATTGGTTGATGAGACAGCTGTCGCCTAAAATAAAATGCAATTGTGATAAAAAGAACAATGTTTGTTCGTTAACAGTTTTAAAATCATTAAATAATTATAAAAAATCATAAAATGCTGCCACGTAGTGGTAGTGAAATGTATGTAAATTGTGTTTTTTTTGCGTTTGTTATTTTAATTTTCTTTAGTGCTGTAGGTATTTTAATGTTTATTTAGATTATTTCTCACGTTGTCGGACACTAATCGATCAGTTTGTACACTAGACAAGTGCCTAACTAATCAATTAGCCGAGCTATTTGGCGTTAGGAGAATATTATGCGGTTTAGTGGTACTTAACCAGTCCATTCGTATTCAGGAGTGGACACTGTGCTGTACACGGGAACACGATACTCGTACATTATAATGATACATCATGCTCGGGCAGGTGCAGGTGTAGCGCCGTCCGGTCCGCGGGCTTTTGGCGCGCTCGGGCTGCCCGCGTCATAGAACTACCCATTTGTCGAGTGACAAAATCAATGGCGCTCATTATTATTTCCCGCCCATTATCAAGGCGCTTGTCAAACGTTCAACATTTTGCCACCAGGTTTTTGGGTACTATCATTAATAAAAAATATTATTATCTCGAGTTAATGCAACTCGTATCTTTCAGTATGTAATGTATGCTTTCTAAATTAAAATATGAATCACTCATTTTGTGGTTAGACATTTTTAATTTTTATGTATACGAGTATACCAAATAAAATAATTACTGTTAAAATTTAAAACACTGTTATAATATCACAATTCCTTTTTATTCTCTGAGAGTGTCGCGACAGTTGTTTCGCCAACTGACGTTGGCAACATCGGTTGGCGAAACAGCTGTCGCGACACTCTCAGTGAATAATAAGAAACCGTGTTTTAAATTTTAACAGTAATAATGTTGAAGTATCATAGTGTACGGCCAAAACAATGGACTATTTATAATAAAATAAAATAACTTTTATTTTAAAATCAAATCAAAAATCCCTTTTACGTTAACCGTGGAATTGTAATTACGCCAACTAGTTTCGCTTGTACCTAAGCTTCATCAGGACAATAAAAAAATCATATTTTCATAAATATACATATATGATAGACTGGTGTTCAAAGGGACATTTAAGGATCAAATTTGCGGATATATGTTAGTTTGATGCAATATTACATTTATGGTTACAAACTCTTTTTCCTTTATTTATTTATTTTATTTTCGCAATTTTAAAATACATATATTTTTGAAATCCAAACAACAACAAAAAATTATCGTTTTTTTAATATCCGATTTCATCCACAATTTGATAATTAAGCGGTGAAGCAATTTCCATTTCAATGGTTCCTAGAAGTATTCAAATGTAGCTCATCAGCATCAATTACACCCATTGCAATTTGTGTGTCTTCTTAGCAGTTTAAATCCTATGCAGCAGCAAAGTCTCGCACCTCGTCCTCCATTGCGCTCGGTATTCTGCAGCTCTCTTCACCTCGACACATGAGAAGCAAATCGTGTCCTCGCGCACCTGTTTAGATACTCCTGTCGAGAGCGCCTCCTATAATTTATCCCTTCAGCCATCTCCTATATTATGTCGTGCAGGAGACTCTAATGACGCATAATGTTACCAATCCATTGGGCTCCCTTTACTATGATGTTTTTTATTAGTTGCCTCCCTCTTTCGAAATGCATAGTATTTGTCAGTTAGTGGGTATAGTCCGAAAAGATCTTTGACCCCCTCTTATAATTTGAATATGAAGCAGCTAAAGTAGTTACCATAAATGCTGCTCAGTATCGGATGATATTGGGGAATTGTATTGGTCTAGCTGTGCTCTTTTTTTTCTTCTTTAACAGCCGTTGTCGTCCACTGCTGGACATAGGCCTCCCCCATACTTCTCCATGTATGACATGTCATACGGGGGGTGGTTGGCATTACAACGCCACGCTTGCCAGACGGGTTGGCGAGGTGTCCTTCCACGTTAGCCTATGCATCAATATTATCCACCGAGGTTATTCACACTCGATCTCAACATTTCGCATAGTTTCCAGGGGAGACCAAAGTCGAGGAGGTGTGGATAGGTACTTGGGATCAGATCAATCCTCCAGCGTAGCATGGCCATCACCACGGTGATGGCCATGCACCGCTCGAAGAGTCAATAGGATCCCCCTTACTCCCTCCCCTCCAGCTGTGCTCATCCGTCCACAACTTTGGTCCCAACAGCTACAGTGCATTCTTTTAGGGATACTTTTGCAGTGTTACGGGACATTATAAACGTCAATTTGGAGCCTCCCTGTATAATATACGCACAAACATTCATTTGCTAATGGTTTTCTTTGATTTATAACCGTCTCATTTCAAAACTGTCAAAGTTCGTGTTTTTTTTTATTCAAATCGCGGGACGTTTAAATATTTTCGTGCGACGCCGCATTTAAACACGTTATCTATTATTCCGCTCGTTCCATCACTACATCTATCATCTTGTTTTATATAGTGTGCTAGATCAACTAACTCTAATATAAATGTTGATACTGTCATACTCAATTGGTTGCGTGACCTCATCGACAGTGCTGAAGGATTGCCCTACGGTACAGCCCACAGGGCGCGAGGAAGGGAGATGAGTAGATACGGGCGGTTCGAAAAAGTTTTTTTTATTATTATTATATTTACTAAGAACACGAACTACAAACTTCTCTGTAATAAAAATAGGCACGTGTGTATCTTTATGATCGTAGTTTCTTGCCACTTTCCTTGTTTTTCTCCGCCTTCCACGGTAAATAAGGCAGATTCTGTTAGATAACTGAACTAACCTTGTTTGTTACGATGACACAAATATGGGCGAAGGTAAAATGGCATGTTGACAAGACATTAATTAGCGGCGAACGTGTACTCTCTTCTCGCAACATATACACAATATGCTACATAATCGCTAACACAATTTTACACCTTTGTCATCTAGGTCTAAAACATCGCCCACTTGGCCACCAAATCGCCGGAACTTGTACACTTATGAACGCGTGACAAGAGAGAAAGAGAAAGAGAGAGAGGTAAAGTAGTACACGCTAGATTGTTACATTTTTTTTTCATCTACGGAATGTGTCAACCGCCGATGCGATTGGCAGGCCTAGACCAGAAAAGACCGCCGTCAAGTCGTTCTGTCGCCACTCGCCGGGCCTAGTCGGGCCCGCCGCCCCTCGTGGTCCAGTAATAGCGACTGGACACGGGTTGGCGGGTTCCGGGCGATTTATTATGTTCGGGCATCGATAGCGCGCGATCTGTCCGCGCGCCGGGCATTTAATAATACCCGGAACGATCCGCCTGGAACGCGGCTGCACTCGGCGGCCTGCGAACTCGAGCCGTTGACATATTTTGTTATGACTGTCACATGGACGATGTGCTTAAATGAAACTATTAATATTTCCCTCCTCTCTCGCTCCCTCTCCGTAAATATGACGTTAAGTTGTAAACCGAATGAACGCCTACCGCTTTAATACCCGCGCAATAAAATGCTGGAAATGTGTAATATTTCCCGCTTTTAACTCTGAAAATGTTATTTTTCCACCGCAGGACGCATTTTGCCTTATTCTTTATCTGGAAAATGTATATTTTTCGTTACCTCGTTACCTAGTATCTACACATAAGCCGTGTAACGCAACCTACATCAATCCACATTTATGATATTATACTATTATACGTCTGGAATAACAGATAAACATATCCTTTTTATAGTTTTCTTGAAAAGTTTTCTAGACTTATTGAACCATCCCACTGGATTTATCTTCAGAACTAAAGTAAAATATCGGTCCCGAGAAGTTCGATAGTTTCGTAATAAGGGGCTTAGATCGCGATGGAGAATGTTTTCATTTTCTTTTCAAACCGACTATGACAGTACCAAAACACGGGTGCTCGCACTCATCGATAACTCGGCAAACTTTACAGTTATTGACTATCGACAGAAGCGTATAAATTATGTTTTCGTATTCGATATAGCACGAAGTTGGGAATTTCACGGCTGGTGACTTCGATGATTAACCTAACTTTTAACATTAATGCTTCCAGGCGGCCGGGTTACCGCGTCACACGCGGCGTATATTATTCACGTCAGCCTACATATTGTAATGCTCGCGTACGTATGCCGAATTCGTTCTTAATGGCTATCCGGCAGGTGAACATAAAAGTGAAAGCCCCACTATGAAAGTGACTCTCGTACTTTCGTATTTACAGAACATAGACTTATTTATAATTACCCGATTGTTAAGCGACTGCAACACAACTTCTAATTAGAACTCACCGATGGTGACTGCGGGGGCTTATTTCAGGCATTTATTGGCGCGAGACGGACATTTTAAACCGAATGAAACTTCTCATATGGCGATAGAATTTTAACCACACACTAAAAATCTTATTCCTCTTGGTCTAGGACGTATGACTTGTTTGTGACGGTAAGTTATCCTGGGATGATGACGTCCAGCCATCTTTCCATCTTTTCGGCAGCCTTCCCGGTAGTCTCTTGCTCCTAGGGTGTTCATTTTTAACAATTTTCGCAGTTTCGTATCCTCCACGCGGTCCCTCCAAAAGAATTCTTCTTCCTCTCCATCTCACTATCTCTTCAACACGACAGAGAGATCTTTTCATCTCATTTCTGATCCGATCTCTGAGAGTTATGCCTGCAGTGGAGCGTAGGATTTTCTTTTATGCCCTCCGAGAATTTTTTTTTATGAAAAATCACCTTAAAATAAATAAAGATATCAGCATGCCTGAACAAATATTTTGAATATTGTTATATCTTGCCACTACCAACAGGACAGTCATAATATTTAGGATATAAACGCACGTTTTTGTTGATATTAATCATATAATATGAAGTTTTACACTATTGTTCATGAAACAATAAATACGTATTTTTATAATCATTCGATTGTTTATCTTTTTTTTTTTTCATTTTGTTGTTATTCTCTTGTGCTATGCGAATAAAGTGTTTTTGTTCAATTAAATATATATTGAATTGAGAATATCATAGAAAATTTGTGCTTGTTCGTTTTAGAGCTACGCTGATATTGTTTTTATCTGAAAACGAAGCGGTAAGCTAAATAAGTTTGAGAACCAACGGAGTAGATAGTTGGAAGACAATTTGATTGTTTTATACCAGGTCTTCACCCACCCGGCCGATTAAGGGACGTGTCCCCCCACTTTCTGTTGGCCACAGTGACTCGCTCGCCTTCATGGATCATTGCTCTCTCGAACCATCGGGAACTTTCTCCTATTGCTCACACGCGGACCAATTCTCTAATGTTATTCATGCTTATTTGATGGACCCTTCATTCGGGTAGGTACTTCAATGTTTATATTTATACGTGTGTAAAAGTACACTTTTTTATCGCTCATACATGTGGAATGACTATACTCGTATATATTTTCGGGTTTGTATCTTACATCTGTTTTATTTTTAAAACATTCGTTTTTTTTATATATTATATATAATTGTACCATTTCATTTATTGATTATTTTGTAAATGCGTATTAATTGTTTTTACAGTTCAATCAATTTGAAGAAGAAAAAAAAACATTATTCCCTATCAAAAAAGGTGAAAAAGTCTGTATTTTTTGTTATTTATTGAATTAAATTTCTAAACTGTAGATGACTATTCAGTCAAAAAACACGAAGTGTTATGCAATGTTTTTAAAAGTCATTAAAATACATGTATTTATCGTTGCTCGTACGAAGATATGAACCTTCCTTTTAAGAAGATTATTTTGAGAAAAACGGACATAATAATTTAATATCCATATTGAATGTTTTTTTTGGATCTTTAATTTATGCACATTAAAAATTCAATATGGTGTACACGCGAATCTATAAACAATAATAACATTAAATGGATACCAGATTAATCTGCAAATAAATTGAGATTTTTTTAAAACTCAAACGCCGCAATGTTTTATCTTCCTCCTACGCGGGATTACGTCATGTTTAGAAATATGCCACACGAATCTCCAATTGTTAATTAGACCTCTGCATTTGGTGCATTATGTTTTCTCTCACTCGGCACTCCATCTGGTGTTGCAATTTATTAGACTGTTTAGCTCTCGCTCTCTGCCCCGCGCCGGAATAATTTAAAAATATCTCACCGCACGTGAGGTGTTCCTATGCGAAGATTCGGATCCTCTCTCATTCCTTTATCGAGCACGTGTAATCTTTATTTATGGCCTTGTCGCTGGTGTTCGGGGAGCTGCTAGATTGCCGTCTGAGGTGATCATGCTTAATCAGCCGTTCGGAGTGGTTGTGCTATTGCCCCCTTGTCACGGCGCAAGACGTTGGAGATACTATTTACACCAAATCACGGGACGTTTGTGTTGTGTGAAATAAATCAAATCAAATCAGTTTATTTTCTCGAAAAAATAAAGATATTTATAGTTTAAGACATGTATTTGAGAACAGGTAAAATATAATTAAACGTCCGAACAGCTCTTCCTACTAGCATCACCAAAGGCATGTTGTTTCTGCGTGACGGAATGTAGACCATTTATGTCTGTATTATTTTTTCTTCAATGTATACAACATGTCGTTTGTAATATACTTGTATGCTGTATACATTTTTTTTGTTATTTTATTGATGTCACAAGTCATATGAATTCTACACCCGACCAGAGACAGTGTGACAACCGCACTCCCATCGCTGGGAATCGAACCCGGGACTGTCAGTGTGGCAGTTATAGCCCTTACAACTCTGCAACGAAGGTCATCTATCTTCTTTCGGTGCCGTGTCAGGTCCCCCCAACGTCGGCGATCACTGCAGCAAAGGCATCTCTATCCTGCGCCACTTGTCATTTTATTTCAATGTCCGGGTCAAGCGCTTTAGTGATAATGCTGTCAAGGTATTTGAATTGATCGACCATTTCAACATTCGCACCATTCAGTTGCAGAGTGGATGAAGAATATTTAATTTGGCCTTCTTAACGTTGATTTTCAAGCCCAGATCCTCTCCTGCTATATCAATTTTATTTAGGAGTTCTTGAAGATCGGGTATACTATCAGCTAAAATAACTGTGTCATCGACATACCTGATGTTATTAACAATAACCCTATTAACCTTCACTCCCAGGCTGGAGTTTTCAATACATTGGAAGACTTGATTGGAATACAAGTTAAACAATAGAGGTGACAAAATGCAGCCTTGTCGAACTCCTCTTCGTATAGCTATTTCGTCTGTTCTCTCATTTCCATGTCTAATCTCCGCAGTTTGATACCAGTAGAGTTTCATCAAGGTCATCTATAATCAGTGGCGGTACTCCCATAGAAGCCCAGAAGCCCGGCTTGCATAAGAAATTTTAAATCAAAACCCCGCAAATCTAAGTAATCATGCCCCCGCATAATAACCAACAACCCACCAAATCACCTTCCAACAATGTTCCCATCAAACGTAAGGGGAATAGCCACAAGAGCATGAAAATGTTTCGATTCAAAATTTCTTACGCATGCCGGGCTTCCTGGCTTCTAAGGGAGTACCGCCACTGTCTATAATAAGTGTTTATGTATATAAAAACATGTTAACGTGTTCTTATCAAAGCCCCACCAAACTTGATAGGATGTATCATATAATACTGTAGGATAGCACCATGAATAGTTGCTAAACCCTCTCGTGTAGAAAATTGGACACCAGGTGTTGTGTGGTGTGTCCTGTCCACCGTGTGCGCAATAACTAACTGAATTAGTAGCTTATGTAAGGTACGCAAACAATCGCCAGCACATAGAGCTGCACTATGCAGGCTAGAGACGGGATTGTACAGGCGGCGTCGCATTTCACGGTTGCGAGCACAGGGACCGCTTCGGTGTTGTCCCGACAGCCAGGCCGAAGGGTTGGAACTAATTTCCATCTTCCACCCCCCCACCCCAAATAAGTTAATAGCGAAATTAGACGAACTTTGTGTACTTGCCCACTCACTTTGAAATGTTAACAACTGTGGAAGTTTCAATAAGTTGTGTTGTGCTTATTTTAGTTTTTATGTACTCGTATTTTATCGTGTTTATTTTACTTTTTATGTACTGATGAAGGGGCGTCGCCACGTCCTATAACAGATTCGGGTAAGCGGCGGGTAGCCTTCTATGTCTTTATTTAACTTTATGTTTGTTCATTTGTATGTGTATTAACAATCCCTACAATAAATAATACTCGTATATAGCTTTAATAATATCAAAACATTTTTTTTAAATATTCATATAAAATTCGTTTCTTTGGAATTTTAGGTATATCCGTATAACTTGTTATATTCCTGAACCGAAGTTTCGGAGATCTTTGTAGTCTTTATCTTCAATGTAATTATAGCTATGGTTCAACAACTATGAAAATCAAGACTCCAATGATCTCCGGAACGTCGATCGAGGAATATAATAAGTTACACGTATACTAAGATCCGAAAGAAACGAATTTTATTTGGATATTTATTATGTATTAAAAATTAAAAACGTTTTAATATTATTACATTTAACGTCTAATTAAAATTTTGTATATTTCTAAGATGGTGCTAAAATATGATTCAGTATCACCATCTTTTGAAATTTTCTACCGATTTCGTAACCCTGTATAATGCATGAATTAAAGGAAGTTAATATCTTTCCATAATATTATAAGTTGGTGGTATTGTACGTCTGCCCGACCCGATTGTCGCCCACATTTATCTTCACTCTCAAAGTTTAGTTATTAAGGCACTACGCTTCGGTGATGCTACATTTACGGAACAGATAACGTCTCTAGGAAAAGTAATAAATTTGGACTTGCGTGGTATTAATAATGGTCTCTTCATGTTAGTTTGGCTGTTGGATTCTAATTAAGTGAAATATGCCTTACAAATCTTATAAGAAGAACAGTTTAACACTCGCATCTTATTTATCTCACTTTATTAGTGAGTTGAACATCTTAATGCATATTTAATTGTCAGATAAACAACTTGCACGTGTCTCCACTTTTCTTGAACATTTTTTAGTTTAAATTAGATTTTTTCAGGGATTTATTTTCATGGGTTCTGGTTTTATAATATATATTGTGTTTACCATAGAAATTAAAGAATAGGCGGATGATATTTGGTAAAAGTTATTTTACTTTTAATAAATAAATGTGAAAAGAGGGGAACGGTGGCGGACTCAGCTGCAATGTTATTTTAAAGAGCTCTCAAAGAGCCCCCGATAGAAAAAAACTGCTTATTAAATAATTTGAATGAAAAAGTATTTTTTTCTAGAATTTTTATTATATTTTATGGGAAGATATGTTTCTAAGAAACAGCTTATTTTGATCTACCTTAAGCACCTTTCTAATTAATATAAAGCCATTTAACATTATTATTTGGTATTCTTTAACAATGTAAGCATTATATACCCAAATGGTTGTAAAATTAAATACGAGTAGTTATGATGGTTCCAGTTAATACCAATATTTTGGGGTTTTATCTCTTGATTATTGTTTATAAAATATTCCTTAATTGTATTCTGCTTTATTTACTCGAGTATAAAACACCAACACGTTTGATTCTCTGTACATTTTATAATGCCTTAGCAAGGCGAAATATGTCATTCTCATAAAATATAATAAAACTTCTAGAAAACAGACGTTTTCATTTCTAGAAAAGTCATATTAATATAATCGACGTGCGTGCATGACAAGATGTATGAATGTAGAGGAAGTGAGAGAAGTATTATAACAGTGTGGCGATCCATTCTCTCTGCCTACCCCTACGGAGAGACGGCGCGATGGCTAGTTAGTTAGTTTTATATTCATATTGTTGACTTAGAAGATGGCAGCGAGCAGCTGAAACCAATCGAAGCTAAAAATCAAGTGGAATAAAACTAAATATATTTAATAAATGATTTTTATTATCTTCATTATTTTAATGTTTAGTAGTTAGTTGTTTTGTACAAATTATAATTATAAAAATATATGGATATCTTAACAACGGAGTAAGTTTTGTATGATCGGGTGAATTATATAGACACGCAGTCTGGCAGCCTCCAGTCGAGCATACAGAAACAACAGCAGGCTCCCGTTATTCCGGCTGATTGGGCGCCCGATTGATCCCCCCCAATCGCGGGCTGCGGGGGTCTTCCGGGGAGCTCTTTACCCGATCCCAGCGCTGATTCATTCAATCCGCGGGCATTAGTTCTCGTTACCTTTGCGAGTTATTAGGGCGCGGATCACGCCGGTATTGGCTCGTTAACCACTAAAGATTAGACATGAAAAGTTTTACTATACGCGAATTCTTACTCTTTTTCCAAAAAGTCTACTAAGAACCACAGAATTGAGGACTCTCCGATCCATTGTGGGAATGACACTTCAAGGCAAAACATGACAAAATGAATAATAAAATAAATTTTGATATAAAGAAGATCTGTGATCTTGTGCGATGTGGAAGACTGAGAAAACATAACTGGAGAGAGCGTTTTCTGAAAGAGTGATTAGTAAAACGAGAAATAAAATTCTAACAGAAAATCGATCTCCAGGAATAACACCCAAAATATGGCACGAAAGCTGGACATCTACATTCCTGGAACAGGCTTCGAGAAATAACAGGACATAGTCCTAAATAAAGCAGAAGAAAAAAACTCATTTATCTTCTTTCTGCAGATCTTGCGATCTATTAAGACTAGATAGTCCTGTGGACCTAACCTTAGTCCTGTGATGACATTCTTTCCATCTCTTTTGTGGTCGACTTTCCATCATTTTGGAGTCGCGTGTATCTATTCTTGGGAATCCTTGCCGGGTCCATCCTCTCAACGTGGTCTCTCCAGAATCATCTTATCTATTCCTCCTATTACATCACGCCATGTTATCAGTATTGCTTGTTAGTATGGCGTTTAAAATATATTAACCGTTTATTGTAAATATTATTTACATATGAAAACGTAAATTTTTTAGAAGTTTAATTAGATTTTATGAAATTGACATTCATTGTCTTGCGAGGGTATTATCAAATGTTATCACAATTAAATTCCTTAACAAGGCATAACATTTCACTCACATACAATTTAATACAACTTCGAAAAATATACGAGTTTCCCAGAGATTGTTTCAATTTACCAGGGTTTAAATAAATATTCTCAAAATATTACAAATCTTCTAGAAAAAAATATGTTTTATTTAATATTAGGTATATAATGCATTGTTACTTTTTATTATTATTTTCGAATAAATTTATACAGTTTGACATTGAATTGGAACTCGGCTCAATTACTTGGAATATTATAAATATTTATTTATTTAATATACAATAGATTGCTACTGATAAACAGATACAACTTCTGGGAACATTTTATCATGCATCTAATTACATAAGTCTAACAAAATAAAAAGTGGTTAAATAATTTGCACAATCCTTAATCTTTTGATTATCAATTTTTATTTTATGTTGTGATCGTAAATGAACAATAAATGTGAGGTATTTATATCCATCGTTTTTTAGCTATTTTATGTAGGTACGTTATTAGTATTCCCCCTGTTCACAAGAGCATTTATTACTATTAGTCTCATCATATTACAATTCTGTAAAACGTTCACACGCTTCTCTGTTTACGGTCCGACGTTATGTAAAAAGCTGTTGTTAACATCACGGTTTATGTGATCGCCCCGTAAATGTATTTATGGCCACTTTGACTCACTAACCCTTTTTAATTAGTCATCAAATTACAACTTGTAGGGCTCTTCGGGCCCTTCCGATCATAATCATCGCGTTATTAAGTGTACAAGTAATTTGTTTTACTTTGTACGTAAAAATAATTAACATTATTTTGATTAATTACAGGCACCATCGAGGCAATTTAACTTTTCACATATTACAGTACGCCTAAGCTTTATAGTTGATGTTTAAAACATCTGGTCTTGAAAGTATCTCTACACTTTTATGACAAGTTACATTTTTAACATCGCTTTATTTACACAAATTTTGAAGCTCTAAAGATGTTATAAAATATTTTATTAAAATTAACGTATGAATATGTTTTACGGGTTTAAAAGTTTTTTAATTCATAACAAAATTAAGCGATTTTGTAGTTCTGCGTCATTATTCTGGCAACAATAAACATTTTGTGTTTCTTGAAGAATGCCATAAAAATTCATATTAAATAATTCATACGAATGAAAACGTCTGTTATCTGGAAGTTTTAATATATTTTATTTGAATGTCATGCCTTAAACATTTTCCTGTTTGTAATGTCTATTGAGTTAATAACTGATTTGATTTGATTTGATATCTAGTTGATATCTAATTGATGTTTGACCTGTCTAAGACATTATCAAACATTTTCATTCGTATTAATTAGATCAAACATTTGATAAAATTTTAGACAGGTGAAACAAGTCATTCACACGAATAATAATAAAACTTCTTGAAAATAGACGTTTACATTTGTATTAATTATTTAAAATGGAGTTTTACACCATTGTTCAAGAAACAATAAATAAATAATTATCTGTAACTAACAAATAACTGTAAATAATTAACTAACTAACTAACCATCACGCCGTCTCCCCGAAAGGGTAGGCAGAAAGAATGGACTGCCCCACTTTAATCGATGCGGCACTCCATCCTTCTCTTTTCGCCATCGCGGTAAATAATTTATCGCCATCGCTGTAAATAATTTATTATCTGTAATTAACTAAGTTAATTAATGAAATACAGTTTACCGTAAAATACCTAAAAAGTTATAAATATTTTCAAGGTATAAGCTACCAGTATTTTCATTTTCATTTCCATCAACAAAACTTTATTCAGATTTTCATAAATTGTTTGTTTGCGTATAAGTAAGTTGAATGTGATTACGCATTGCTCCGGAGCGTCCTTTGGCAAAAGCCTTTGAAGCCATTAGCATACTGGCCGGTCTCAGGGGCTCTGCATTCTTTCCGTCTGATGTGGGATCTGAATTGATGTAGTCGATGGGATGAGCCTATCCGCCGCAGCCACAGATCGATAGAGACGTCTCGAAAACCCAACCCTCGCATCCGGAGAACATGGTGGGCAGCGTCCGAACCATACAAAAAAGTTATAATGTCTAATCTATTCTGTTCAAATAAAATCTCACCCTTACACCGGTTTGATTTAATGTTTTCAATATAATCGAATATGATAATCATAGATTTATTTTTGATGGATGAGGCAGGCATTTGTGCTGTTTTCTTTTTCTATGATGAATTATGTACTATGTCGTTGTTAATCACGATCGAATTAGGTTTTATGTTTCATTATTCAATTTTTTTCGACCTATTGTGCAGCGATTCGGATATTAGATTGTTATTATTGATGACAGATGAGGACTTATTAATTATAAAAATAGATTTAACTACGTAAAATTGTACTACGAAATATTTGCAAGCTTTTATGTTGTAAAAAAAATAAAAATATGTATATTATTTTTTTAAATAATGACACAAAACCAAGGCACGAGTTTTTTTGTATTTTTTTTTCTTCCTTTTTCTTTATTTGTTTGATCTGAAGCGATATTTGATTGACGATAAAGCGTTGGATATTTTGTAAAACGGTTTTCGGAGCTTTTTGAATCATTTCGATTGAAGCTTTTAGGATTTCCATTAACGTCCCTCTCGATGAGTATTTACACAACGCAACCCTCACTTTTCACGCCTGGTATTATGACGAAATCAATGCGAAGGATAATCCGGATAACAGGGCGCCGGGCGGCTCCTCTCGCCCCGCGACACCGGCGGAACTTTCAGCTCTCTATAGCCCCGTGCTCGCTATAGCTTCGTGCCCGCTATAGCCTCATGCCAGCGTGTTTATAGTAAGGAGACTCCGCTGTCTCGGAGTTGAAAAGTGGATTAGTCTCGGAAACCAACCCGGTAATATATTACGCTTAATCATTTGGCATTTGGTCTTCACTTCTTGGAGTTTGCGAATCCAATTATGATTCTACGTTCATTCGGAAGACTCAGATCTCAATAGACTAATTAAAATTATTGCAGATTGCGCATCTATAGTTGTCCGCAAAAAAAAAAATTATGTTTATTTATTCGCATTTTTCATAGTGCATCCTACTGAAATACATATACGCTTTATTGGGAAATTTTTTTTTTTTCTAGTGACGCCGTCTTTGTACTTAGGTAAAGCAATAATAGTCTGAAGACGTTGACGGACATCTGTTCAAATTTTTAAGGAATAATACTCAAAATCTGTCATTTTACTAAATTTTTCCATAATCCACACAATATTAACCAAGCGAAAATAAGTCGATGTCTTCATTAGGCC
Organism: Lepidostoma basale; assembly: GCA_022606425.2. Classification (NCBI taxonomy): domain Eukaryota; kingdom Metazoa; phylum Arthropoda; class Insecta; order Trichoptera; family Lepidostomatidae; genus Lepidostoma; species Lepidostoma basale. The sequence goes on along the minus strand of JAHDVF020001034.1, from coordinate 1,156,397 downwards.
TATTGTGCAGCGATTCGGATGTTAGATTATTATTGATGGCAGATGAGACTAAGATCTATATATGTAAAACAAAGTCATGTTAGTTACATAAATTATAATTCAAGAACGGCTGGACCGATTTTGATGATCTTTGATATGTTGGATTTGTCTCCTTCCCGAATAGCAGAATAACTATTAAAACATCGGAAAAAATCGACCCGAGTGTATCCCATCCAGCAAATATAGAAGTTTAACAGAAAGCAGTGCAGCAATGCTATGCGAATCATTTCCATTTGCTTCAATAAAGCAAATTCCTTACTGCCGCGTGAATTACATTCATATCAATGCACTGCAAATACTTATCATATTTGATTTATGCACATTAATTAAACTTCATTCATTTTGAGTATTCATTTTAATTTATAAATAACCGATTTTAATTCAACTAATGAGTTAACACAACATTTATTGATTCTGAGGCGGTACGAGGTTTGCCGGGTCAGCAGCTAGTTAATTATAAAAATAGATTAATCTAAGTAAAATTATGCTAGGTAATATTTGTACGATTTTTTGTTTTTGAATCAACTGAAGAATGGTGAGGAATGACGCTAGTGTAGAGTAAACTAAAAAAGGTAAAGATAAGCGTATATATAGCGATATTCTAGCATATATACAAGTTCCAAAAAATTATCAGATGTGGTGGTCATAAGAAGGGCGGAATGGGGAATGTTGTTAAACATAAAGCGATCGCTCAGCCCAACCAATGACAGGTCATAAGTCCTGTAAGCGCCTCGACCACCACATTTTGTTCCCAGAAAAACAACTTAAATCTTCGTCTCTATTGAGATACAATTAATACTTATAAAATAATTATCCGCAATGGGTAAAATCCAGTATTTGTCTACAAGAATTTGTATACATTCAAAATGTTGCTGAAACTTTTTAGTAAAAAAAATCTAGCGAGTGCGGTTTCTATCAGTTCTTGAATGAATTTAATTTTAAATGTTGTCATTAACCGTTATTTATGAAAATTATCTTTACTTATAAATGAATTGATCAAAGTTTGCTTTTAATAAAAACACACATGTACATTTCTGATATCTCAATTTGTTTAACTGACACCATTTCGTTTAGTGTCGCCGAGTTACCCCCACATAAGCCACCCCTAGTGGCGTGTGGCGTATGGCTGAGTAGAAAATTTTTACGGTCATATGCCTCTGTATTTATATACGAGTAAATAAAATTTGTCTCGCAAATAAAACTTCGAATAGCACGTCCTTGCTGGACCTCATTCGTATTTAAAACATAGTATATCCGTACGTAGGACATAGATAATATAAATTTGCTGAGCTCAGTGCTCGGCCATCCTGCAGAATAAAACGACCCGTAGTATGTATCGTAATATTTTATATTCTCAGAGAACGTTATTTATTATTTAACTGAACGCAATCTCAGCGGACACAAAAAAACCCTTAAGAGGGATAGATTGCGTGATTTTTTTTTGTTTGCATTTAAAGTTTTTACCTTCGAAAATATGTGTATAAAATTTTAGGTCAAAATCTCGAAAATTGACTGAGTTACAGTCATTTTAGTGAGAGTAGGTAGACCGACTGTCCTTGCGCCGACCGCGACGCTAACCGGGTGCTGCTGAGAATCGCATGGATAGGGTCAATTTTTTTATTTATAAAAATTCAAGGTCACCACTGGAGATAAAGAGGAAGAACTATCATGTAGTCCAGGACTCGATAGTTTGATGTAAGTACTCGTATTTTAGAAGATACCTGATTTTATAGTAAAAAAATGGACTCAAATCTTTAAACGCGATGATTTTGAAAATGTTGATGATAACTATTTTTTTAAGACTGCTTGAATATAAAAAAGGGGCAAAAAGAATAGAATTTTTTTCAATCGGTAGCCATTTTGTGAAGAATCAAAAAAAAAAACAGCTACGTACAACGATTCGTACAAATTATAATGAACTTTGATTTTATTTTTCAGATTACCCCTTTTCGAGAAATCGATGCGACCGTAGAGAAAGAATTTTTAAACTTTTTTACTATAAAATATTTTTCAATAAAAAAATTTATAAAAACTATACTGAATGTAAACTTAATAAAATAAAACAAAATCGCGATCCCCATATTCCTTAATTATCCCGGTTAAAAAATTCACGAAAATCACTTATTCTTTCAGCCGACGCAGGGGCTATCCCCCTTAAGAGAATTTCCACGATAACATAAATTTCAAATGTTTGCCGAGGCATTTTGAAGAAATATAATTTAATTTCGTTCAAATTGTATCATTCTCGAGGAAACCATTTCTTTACATTAAAGTTATTTTAGTACCGCATTTGAAAACAAGTATCTACCTACTTATCTTTTAAAAAATATCATTCCAATCGTTTTCTTCCTTTTGTACTTCTTTATACGGTTTCAAGTATTCTCTGTTGGGTTTACAAAGTACATTCTATTTTAATCTCGTGGCATATTTGAACTTGTACATTCAATCACGATTTTATTAATTCAATATTATAACACAGCGAAACGTTTCGCTTTTGTTGAATTAATTTTTATAACTAAGAAAAGGAATAGGAGCGAATATAGCGTTGAGTGTGTTGTCTGAAGTTATTCTTGCGAGAAACTAAATGATTGACGAGAGTTCAACCCCAGTTTATTAGTATTTTCCTGCTTGTAATTTAATTGTGTTGTACGTCACGAAAGCGCCTTATCCCCTGTTCTCTCTACCATTTTATTATCCCCGCAATCTGTTCTTTACTGTTGTGTCCGAATGTGCTGCGTGGTTTTTGGAACGAATGTTTTCTTTAGATAATAATGTTTTCCGCTGCTCGGTTTAACATTTGCCAAATATTCTATCAAATGACTGGACAGTTCTTTTATCACAGTCTCTCAGATCTAATCTAAAAATAAATTGTTTCTTGAAATTTCATTGTCGATGTTCATTGTAAATGATGAAAAAAAAAAAGTATTTTTTTAATGTTTATTTAGTTAAAATCCACTTATGTTTGTGTCTTCGACCGGTTTAGGCAGCTGCAGCGGCGGGTTTCTGGTACCTACTAAGTATCAAATTTAGCTAAGCTTATTTATATGAAATGAAAGTGATGTTTATAATTAAATTAAAAAAAAATATATAAATATATATATAGGTATATAATAATAGGGTTCGAACCTCCTAACACAATTGGATTATATAGAATCGTTAAACTTCAACCCCCCACCATTATTATTTCATATAGCCTAGCAAAATTTTATATAGGTAACAGAAGAAACTGTTCTAAGACACACACATTAGTGATTAAAAAAAACATTTTTATTATTATTTTCATTAACACAGTAATAAATCATTTATAAACTTATTATACACTTTCACGATGCATAAAATCATTATCTTATTACTTATTTATTGTATACCATGAATAAGAAAACTGTATAAATGACATCGAAATATATAGCGACATCGGTTATAATATAAAAAATATTATTATTTAAAAACATTACAACATAAAAAAATATTTACATTTGTTATAAATACCATTATGTGTTACATGTTTTATTTATCATAAATGAAGAGGGAAAAGTACCCTCCATTCCACAGTTAATGTTTACGATACATTAACATATCTTTATCTTTGAAAGAATATGAATGTCGAGTGGCCATTATCCTCGCGACATTTTGACTTATCTGATGACATAATGTGAAAACATCTCCCGTTTGTCTGCGCGCAAAGGCGAGTTATAAACTCTCCGGTGGTTCTTTAACATCATAATTCTTCGCTCGGAGGACTCGCCTGATGGTTGTTCCAGATACTTTTACGGCGTTTTCGCCAGTCATTTCAATTTAATCTCGCCGCTCGCCTCACTCAGAGCAGTACCCGGTAGTACGGGCTTATGTTAGATTACTCCTTATATTCGAACTATTCCGGTTATTTATATTGAAAATGTTATGAAAGTAAGGATCATTAAATTGTCAAATATTAAATATCGACGTGCTTGCATGACACGATATATGAATGTTGAGGAATCAAGAAAGGTATGTCAGGAAAGAACAGTGTGACAGTTCACTATTTCTGCCTAACCCTCCGGGGAGACGGTATGATGGTTAGTAATAATATCGCACCTTCGGTAAGACAAGGGCATAATTATTAAAAAATTCGAAAAGAGTTAAGAATATCAATGTATTTTAAAAACATCCCTTTATTTGGAGGAACAAAGTCGCTCATTAAGTTCAGTCTCATTTTTGGGCGATAGTGTATGATCAATATAGCCAGAATAACACGATATTATTCTTCAAAAATCTTAAAATGTCTAATGAAAAATTACAGAAGTGCAATTGTGCCTTTGTCTTAATCGAAGGTACGATATGTTCTCATTGTTAGTAGATGCGAGGTAAGAAATTATTGAATTTATTTATTATTAGAATTAACATATTAAGCTCATTTGGATTTTGTTTTTTGTTAATGAAACTCCCAAATCTCAATTACACTTTTTCGTATATAATGACGACACATGGTCGCCTGCATCTAACATTATTTTATGTAATATCATATTGAAAGTTTCCGCACAGTTGTTGGTTGTTTCTGCAGCACGCACCGCTATAAGCTTAAAATTGGAATAATGGCTTCGGCGCATAATAGTTTTTAGGAATCAAGGATATGTAAAACTAAGCACAACATACCTAGCACACTTATACGTTAAAATTGTTTGAAATAACTAAACGCAAGTTATTTGTAACAATACCGCCTTTTGAGTGCCTGTCGTGAGTGGTGAAATTATTGTTACCCATGTTGTGATTCGAATCTAAGTGTCACATTCTACACGTTTTACGCGTCACATTTTTAAACACCTTGCCTTATTACAGCCGGGTTTATACGATACACTCATAATATGGAGTTTCAAACGACGATTTTGATTTTAGATATTCGCCCGAATATATGAGCGAATTTTAGCATATCTTATGTCAGAAAGTTACGACACAGCAACATTATTTGTTGTCGTAAAGGTGATATGCGAACACTTTTTTGTTTTGTTTTCAAGTGATCCGAAAACAGATAGCTTTAACATCTTGTAATATTTATCATGGTTAATAAAATGTATGTTATGTTTCTTTGTTTGTTGTGTTCTCAGCGAAAGTAGCTAAATGTTTCGTTTTCTTTTTATTTGCAGCAACAAAAGATGAGCCCGAGAGCGAGCACCACCGCCACAACTTCCACGCGACCTCACACAACTGCGACGGGAAGTTGGCTTACAACGGCTACTCGGAGGAGTTCCTCGACAGGCTAGAACCTAATGGCAACATTCCCGCGGACAAAGACCACAGATATGGTAAGTTTGCTTTTCCACATTTTGTACGCTGCACGAACGAACCGAGATAATGAGTAATGATATTGCTAGTAGACGCTCTCATAAACGGCCTTGACGGGACCGACCCAGGGCCGGATAACGAAAAAGCCGGTTAAAGAGAAGGTAGTGAAAAACACATTTAAAAAACACTTTCGAAAGGAAGAAAAAAAAACACGATTTTTTCTAAACACTAAGAAAACAGAACTTTTATTCTGTATTAGAAACTCACACGTTAAAAATAAACATTTCACAAACTGTAAAAAATATGTACAGGAAAAAGCCACACATCACTCCATTTTTTTTAAAGTAGGCCTAGAAGAGGCCGGTTAAAGCGGTGGGACGGTTAAAGCGGCACCGGTTAAGAGAGCGTCTGCTGTACTTTGTTTTTCAATTATCTGTTTTGTTTTATCGAATCAACCGGTTTCGCTCCCCCGGAGCTTCGTCCGGGTTACAAAAACAAACAGTTTGTTTTTGTAATCCTGACGAAGCGCCAGCGGTAGCGAAGACAGTTGGATGAAATGAAGTAGTGTAAAAACAAAGCACACAAAAATTATAAATTTATTTTTAATAATGCCACACCACAAATTAAGTGCTTCATATTAAATATATTTTTTTTGTCTGGCGCTACAACCCTTGGTGGGTCTCAGCCTTCTCCAAGAAACAAATTTCTTGAAGTGTTCGTAACGTTGGTTGTTTTACGAGGTTAGGTTGTTGGCCTAACTCCCAACCCCCTTACTAGGAGGACCAGGGTTTTTCTGTAGCGTTGTTCCTTCCCTTAGCTGGGGGTGACCGATTTTGAGGCGCCGAAAATCGCCATTCGCCCTCTCTCTGTTAGCTGTAGCACATCAACATACGAGTACATCCATGTTAATATGCATCACTTTTTACTGTCAATCATTTGAATAATAAGAAAGTATATGTTAACGATGTATACGGAATAAGAAATAATGGAAGACCGAGTAAAACGTGGCACAATCAAATATTAAATGTCGGCCACGTAACGAGTCGGAGAAATCGATGTGCGTGCATGACGCAATGTATGAGTGTGGAGGAAACGAAAGAAGTATGTCAGGAAAGAACATTGTGACGATATTCGGGGAGACAGTGTGATGTTAGTCATCATTTGAATTTCATACAATTTTTATGTTATACGCTACACTCTACATTCCCATCTACCTATTTTAGCTAGTTAAGTTGAATAAATAGGTTTTTGTTTGGGGATAGTTAATTATTAATTGTGCTGTAGTAGAATTGTCTTTGTTCTCGCTCTTGTTCGCCATTTGTCACTTGATTAGCCTCCTAGTCTCCTATGCTGATGTAATATTCCGGTCCGTGTACTCCTCTCGCCGGCTACCGTCGGACCGACCCGCTCGCGCGCCCTTCGCCCACCGCCCGCCTCGGGAAATGTGGGTAACGAGGCTGCGGACAGAGGCAGAACCCGACGGTAGCAGAAACGGCACTCGAAAGTCTCGCTTTATTCTATCCGAATATTTAATCGGTTGTCGTGACTTACGCGGAATGCCTTCGGTCTTATTCACGTGATCCGACGATATCGGAATTAGCATATTTTCTATTTTTTTAATTTGGTCAGAACGCTTTTTCGTATCGTGAAACAACTTGACATAATTTTCTCCCATTATAAATAATATTATATTTTACTGTTAAAATTTAAAACACTTATAATATCACAATTTCTTTTATTTCACTGTGAGTGTCGCGACAGCTGTTTCGCCAACCGATGTTGGCATCATCAGGTGTTACAAAATACGATACAATGGTTTATTGTAACACCTGATGACGCCAACATCGGTTGGCGAAACAGCTATCGCAATACTCTCAGTGAATTAAAAGAAATTGTGATATTATAACAGTGTTTTAAATTTTAACAGTAATAATGTTCAAGTATCATAGTGTTTCGGCCAAAACTATGGATTATTTAATATTATTTTAATATATTTATACATACTTTTTTCGCGTCATCCCCGTTAATACAATTTCACATAATTTTTTCTATAAGAATGAACGATACCTAATGAAAATTTTAATACTTTGGGTGTTCCGATGTTTTTTCAAACATTAGCGAGAAATATTTCCATCCGTAATTATATTTATAATAAATGCAAATTTATTGTTCGCGGGTGAAAGAGATAGCCCTCGGTTCGTATACTGGTTCTATATATTTTCTCTTGCTTATTCGTACGAAAGAGATACACTGTTTATCGCATAGAAATTATTTTAATTCGAAAATGTAATTTTTAAGCAACAACGGTCATCAAACAAATTTCATTGTAAATTAGATTAATACAGAAATACATGGCAAACTCTTGATTTTTACTCTTGCCTGAGTAATCTTTTTAAACTTATCTAGCTAATTAACTTACCATCACGTCGTTTTCCGAAGGGGTAGGCAGAGAGAATGGACCGCCATAAGGCTCTATATTAGTTGAATATGTTTCAGATTTTTATACTTGGTATGTTTCATATTGTTAGATGATGCCCTCGCAAAGCGAATACATCAAACATATTTAAATAATAGTACAATACTATTGAGTTATTTTTGATAATATCGTAATTGCGGTTAGCTACTTGCGTGTTGTAAGAATTTACGCATGCGTATTGCTTGTCTCTAAACTGCAAAAGAGAATTACTCTTAAGTGGCTCTATACTTGTTCAGTCGACTGTTTATATCAAAAGTGACTGTTGACGTCATATCGATCATCCAATGTCTTGCCTTGCTCGATGTAAGTAGGAACTCGACTTATTGTAATCTTTTAAATTTCATACGCATTCTTGTATTGGATCTTCCGGCTTACAGAGATTCACCTCTAATGGCTATTCCTCTAACATCTGTAGGAAACATTGTTTGAAATGTGATTTGATAGTTGTTTTTATGGTACTGAATGTATATTTGAAAATCTGTTCATCGAAAACGACGTCCAAGGTCTTAAATTACTAAACATTTATCAACGTGTAAGACGAAAATAAAACCACGACTTATTCTATATATAAATACAGACATTATCATAGACACATAATTGACACGCCTAATTCAAATACCAACGTTCAAAGATGCCATACTCGGCTTCATCTTAGTGATATTTGAACAAAATATATTTATCTGTTGTAGAATTCACGTGGTAATAAAATGGCGATAGATTAGCTACATACTTATCACATGCTAAGAGAATTAATAATAATAAAAAATTACACCGTAATTGGTTTAAAAAAAAATACTTTTACACTAACAATTTTTACACTAAAAATAAACATAGAAAAATTCTTAATAATTTTTTTTTATTTTCATTATTTACAATGAACTTCTACCAAGAAATTTCAATCAACAACATCAATAATTAAAAAAAAAACTGTTAAATACAAAAATGGCAAGATAATATCTTATATTATTATATTTCACTTTGTGTTATTATAATAAAAGTAATAATAATAATATTATTCATTTATAAACTTGTTGATTCATGTCATGAGAACAATAGCTAGAAAAAATTGTAGAGTAATTGGGTTCAAATAATCTGTTGTATACAACAAATGTGAAATATGAAAGCAACTTAGTTGTCACGATACAGGCCATGCCTAGTGTGACAACTACAGTCCATTAACTTTTTTTGGCAAATTATTGTTATAACATGTAAAATAAATAAACGGGAAACTACCACATTAAAAACCCAAATAGCTTCCCTAGAATCAGCAAAAAAATGTTACACTTTCCTGCCAACTTCAAAACATGGAAACTTATAAAAAAAAATTAAGTAAAATTTAATACTTGGTAAAAATGTATATACTTGCTTAATCAATCATACATAATTTTGTCTGGAAAACCCAAAGCTTTTTTTATTGTATACTTTTCACTATAATAAAATTTGTTTATTAAAAGGTTTAGTCCCTTAATCGTCGTGTATTTGAATCTTATAAATGTTGACTGTCGTTATAAATCATCCGGGGACACAAAGCCCCCGGGAGGGCTGGTAGGGAAGGAAGGGCGTGGAGGGCTCTCGAACCAACTCGAACCCGGGCGGAGAGTACAGACTAAAGGCCTCTCCTCCAGCGCCGCGGGCCACAATATTTTTCAAAACATTATTCGCATTAAGCCCCTCTCCCCTGGCCCCCGGGCGAGTAATAACTTCCCGCCGTACTCTGTTCCTTTCATAGCTTCCCGGCCCATCTACATCCGCTCGCGGGTCCGGTACCTGCCGGTAATCGCACTCGAAGGAGGTCCTCGCCTAGAATCGATTAACTCGGGATGTTTTTAAGACTTAGCGGGTTAATTATTGTTTCCACCTTTACATATGGAATTTTTCACTTGCCCAAGTCCGATTAAATAACTAACTAAATAGCCAACACGCCGTATCCCCGAAAGGGTAGTGGGTAAAAATGGACCGCCACACTGTTCTGACATACATCTCTCGCATCCTTAAAACTCATACATCGTGTCATGCACGCACGTTGAATTCCCCGACTCCTCACGTGGTCGACATGTAATATTTGATTTATATTTTGTCTCGCAGACTGATCTTCAACACCCTCTTCTCCATTGTCCCCTGGGTGACTTGGAGTTTCTGTACTGTATTAAAATATTATTAGTAAAATTTATTTATTAATTCTTTAACAATGTTGTAAAAATCCATATTAAATAGTTAATACGAATGAAAACGTCAGTTTTTTTGAAGTTTTATTTTATTTCATGGGAATGACTTGTTTCGCCCTTCATAGGCATTATCAAATTTGTGGTAATGATAATGATTTTTGATAATGCCTTAGCCTTAGAAAACATTTGATAATGCCTTAGAAGGGCGAAACATGTCATTACCATAAAATATAATAAAACTTCTAGAAAATTGGCGTTTTCATTCGTATTAATTAATTAGTACAATTAATCAATATGTTTATTTATCTTGATTATTTTGATGATTTTATACTTGTGCTGGGAGAACAATGTACTGTATACGAGTATTCGTATACGATATTTGTACGTTTGTCCGTTAATAAAGGTCATCTTTGAAACATGTCTAGATAATAATAAACCCGTATAAGCGAAATGAATAGTTTCACGAATATATAAAAAAGTTCTATCTCAAATAATGTAGACATTTTTTGTTATCACTTATTTCATCTGTCCTTTTTTTAAATTATTTTTATTGACATTTACTGAAGTAAAGAATGTATTTATATAATCATAATTTATTTATGAAAAATCATTATTGTCTATATTTCTTAGTATGAGTACTAACAATAACAGTTCTAAACTTTGCTAGTGAAAGCAGTTATAAAAACCGAACTAATGGACTTGGATGTTGGCCTACGCGTATCCCATACGGTTTACACGATCTCGCAAGTATCGTCTCTTCGTTTTGCTCCACCTGACGATATCCTTAGTATTTCAGATTTTCATTATTTCTGTATTTATCATTACAAAAATTAGGTACACAAATCATTTTTATAAAAATAATTTTAAACCCTTTTATTTTTACAACCCTTTTTTTAAATCAATCTGTTTCGCTCCCGCCGGAGCTTCGTCAGGGTTACAAAACAAACCTAACAAACTTTTTTGCAACCCTAATGAAGCTCCAGCGGGAGCGAAACCGGTTGGTTCGATAAAACTCAATGAAGTGGTGAAAAAACAAAATCAAAATGATTTTACTGAGAGCTCTTAATGGAAGTTCATTTTAAATAATAATTAAATAAAACGATGTTTTTTAACTACTTCCACCTTTGTCTTTATTTCGACAGCGACCGGTTTCGCCAGGCTCGCTGACATCGACAAACTGGTGACCACTCGGTCGATGCCAGCGAGCCTGGCAAAACCGGTCGCTCTCGAAATAAAGACAAAAGTGGAAGTAGTTAAAAATCATCGTTTTATTTAATTATTGTTTTTAATTATATTTAATAATGCTACATCACAAATGTAGTCTGTAAAATAATTCATACGAAAATTATTTATATGTATTAGTTTAAATTAATAAATCTACCTGATGAGAGGAATATATTAACATGCGTATGTTAATCATTTTAAGTTAATTTTATCATGCTTACCGATCGCTAATGTGTTATTTATATAGGCCAAAATATTTCGCATTATCGGGGTGAAAATTCGAGAAAATCTCTCGCCAGATGTTTACTCGCATTAAGGCAGGTATTTGACATGACATAATGTTCGCGGCTGGTATCGCTGACTGGCAGTTAGTACCCGCGATGTTTGCCCGATATTGATTTACGTCCGCCGCACCGCGCCGCGCCGCACCGTCCCGCGCCGTGCGGTGCTCGCTGTTCCCCGCTCGTTCGACGCTTTCGGCTTTCGGCGATTAATTGACTCGGTGACTCACTGCAGCGACCGCCGAGTGACGTCTTCCGCCGCAGACGGGCCCACGCCGACTTGTGTAAAGTTGCCATCGCCGCGGGAAATTGGAGCACCCCGATAAAGAAAAAAAGGTATGTTCATCGATTATGATGATGTGTTACGAATTTGGAAATCATATTCGTCCAACAATAATCAAATTAATTTAATTTATTATTTCTTGAACAGTGATATAATACTCTTATATATTATATAGTGTGTTTTTTTTTCTTTTCGAGATTTGGTTTTTAAACTGGCAACATTGTATCTGCAGACTGTCAATTTGACAGTTGATTTGTAGTCAGTACGTTTTGCCATTTTACCATGAACAGGCTGACGTCAGAACAGGGCTTTCAAATTGTGCAAATTTATTTTGAAAATCATGGTTCGGTTCGCCAAACTTATCGTGCACTACGTCCATTTTACGGTCGACATAATCGTCCATCCGAGCAAGTTATTCGGAATACCATGGATCGTTTTCGCACCTCGTATACTAGTGGATAAAACGCAACCACAAAGACGACAATTGTCGAAAATGGGATTTCACGATTGCGCTTCATTCGAGCTAGCCGTGGCGCTTATATGCCCGAAATCATATTTAAACAATGACATGAAATTATCTATTAAATAAAACTAATATCATAGACATTAACATTATTTTAGTGTGTTTTTTTATCATTTTGAACATGTTAAGTACACCTCTAAAAAAACATCCTATAGATATTAAATAATCAATACGAACCTAACCTAACCAACCTAACGACATTTGATAATTAATGCATGAGAAAGGCGAAACATGTCATTCCCATAAATTCTAATATAACTTCTTGAAAACAGACGTTTTCATTCGTATACATCAATTTAAGGCTGGTTATTACAAATGTGCTTAGTGGTTTACACACAAACCAAAAACTGTTTATTGTTCCGTATGTCATATATCTCGGGTGGTATCTTAGGGTGACGTTTGAACTACACTATATTATTCAATCACTCGGCACATTTGCCTTTATTTTTAACACCAATTGGGATCAAAAACATTTTTTTTAAAACTTTTTTTGGTACTTGGCACTTTTGTAATGTCCAGCTCGCAATTATTAAATCGTTTCCATTCTAACGGGATTGAATAAATAATACGTTTGTCTCGGGATTATCGTTGTGTAGTTATTTGCTAGATGCTAGAGTGATATAAATTTGCACTTAGGTTAGAAACAGCTCGATTATACGCTGCTGCTATTTGCGTTCCCGTGCCAAGGTCACGTTTTGTCTGCTGTAGTAACATCAGCTGTGTTCGGTTATTCAAGTTTTCAAATATTACAATCTCTTTTTCCAAACATGAGTATGTTATATAAGTACATTTTTTAATTAATATGAATGAAACCGTCTGTTTTCTAGTGACATGTTTCGCTTTGATAAGACATAATCAAATGTCATTTTATATGCTTTAGCAATTTGATAATATTCAGCAGGCTAAACATGTAATTCTCATAAAATATAATAAATCTATAAAAAACATACGTTTTAATTAATATTTATTATTTATTAAGGAGTATAACATTATTATTGTCTTAATAAATATACGACGACCTTCGTGGCCGAGTGGTAAGTGCATTGACTGCCACCCCGATGGTTCCGGGTTCGATTCCCGGCGAGAGCAGTGTGATTGTTACACTGTCTTTGGTCTGGTGTAGAATTCACGTGACAATAAAATGGCGATAGATAAGCTACCTATCACATGTCACGAGAATCACCATAATAGCTATAAATACCATTTACATCGATTTGGCTCACGCTGTCATGATGTAAAGAGCATTTCAACAAAATAATAATAAAAATAAAAATAATTCATACAAAATGCATGTAAAATAAAACATGTGTATGATCATGTTCAGTTGTATTTTTAAAAAAATATTATAAAAGACTCTATCTCTCTCCAAAACTATTTTTTGTTTACGTACAACAGGTCGTTTGAACCTCAATAGTAAACATTTTTTTAAATATAGATTACATTACATGTGATAGGCAGCGAATCTAACATCATTTTCTTGTCACTTGAATTCTTTACCAGACCAGAGACGGCGTGACAATCATCGCCGGGAATCGATCCTGGGACCTTCGATGTGGCAGTCATAGCTCTTGCCACTTTTCGACGAAAGTCAGTTTTACTCGCTTTACTCGCTCTTTTCTCCAGACGGAGTGCAGACGGGATATAAATCTCCGATTTGTATCGTAAAATCGTGGATAAAAGAGAGCGCCGTTCTAATGACACGGTTTTCCGCGTCATTACAGCGTCACAAGCTACGCTTCTACGGGGCTACCCCGCCCGCCCGTGGAGCGATTCTGTTCTCCTTAAACGGTGTACATGAGCGTGTATTTTGTGATGGTACTCTCCTTGTCGCGTGTGCAGCTCCCGGGACTGTTGGGGCGAGCGGAGTGATTGATGGATGAATAGTGACGCCGGAATGTACCTTGAATCCATTACTAAATTAAACCGCCGGGTACTAAAAGTGACGCGTAACACAAATCTGAATTCTCCTCAATGTAAATTGAGTGCGCCGCGTCTGAAATGCGAGGAATTTCTGTTGAAACGTATACATACCTGTGAAATGGCTCTCTATATAACTTTTGGCATGCTCTGATGTATTGTAATTTAATAGTGGCACATTTGAAAACAACTTCTTCGTGGTATTATCTTATTTGTCTAGTATTCTTGCCAAGTTCCTCAGTACCTGTTCAAATGATGCGGCATCGTAAATTGTATTTTCCAGAACGTTTCCTTACATTAGATACATTTTATCGGTGCGGTTTATGTGTAAGTGGAGATCTCTCTATTAGATGTCGTCTTATTGTGAGTGGTGCTACGGATCACTTATTCCCGGAGTGTCCTCTAGCTCCTGTATAACCTTTGGCATTCACTTCCCGCAGAACGGCGCGAGTTACATTCCCATTAGGGTTAATCCTTTGACACGGCTGACTATTGCGACTGCTCGGGGTGGATATTCCCCCTCCCACTGCCGCTAATGGCCACCCCTTTTCTTTTATTCACGCTTAACCACATAGACTAGATACCATACTAGTCTATTCATCATTTAGCTCAATTCATCGGAACGCCGTGAAAATCCGCGTTATCTTTTTAACGCGGATTGAAGCGTTTTTCCGAACATGAATTTATTCTACTGAATTTTTTTTACGTATGATACTCATTTATTTTAAACAAATGTGTCATTTACATACATTATTATAATTTTAGTATATTTTCTACAGGAAAAACTTGTTATTCGTCGTCGTCTTCTTCATACGCTGTTTCTTTTTAGTAATCGATTAATTTCTATGTCTTTTCCTAGATTTATTTTACCAATCACGTTACTTTTATATAACCTTTTAACCGTTCGTTCCATATGTGCAAACTACCTAGACTCTATTTTATAACCATAAATAAATATTATTAAACTAACTAACTAATTAACCACCACGCCGTCTCCCCGAAGGGGTAGGCAGAAGGAATGGACTGCCACACTTTTCTATCCTGACATATTTCTCCCGCTTCCTCAACATTCATACATCGTGTCATGCACGCGCGTCTCACATGGCCGACATTCAATATTTGATTTATTTGATCGTGCCACGTTTTCCTCGGTCTTCCTGTATTTCTGGTTCCATTTTCATCGTTAACGTAATTTTTTTTACCATTCTTTCCATATGTCCAAACTATCTTAATGATCCTTTCATTATTTTGTTCATAACACCATCATTCGCACCGCATTCACTTCTTATATTTTCATTCGACACTCTATCACACACAGAGTATCTACACATTCATCTAAGAGATCTCATTTCTACTGCATTTATTCTACTTTCATCCTTCTTTTGCCAGTTCCATGCTTCGCTTCCATACATAAAGGTCGGTAGAAGAACACCATTGTGCACTGCCATTCTAGCTTTTTTGGATAGGTTTTTGTTTGCGATGACAACTTTAAGTGCACCATTCATTTTGTTGCCTGCCCCAACCCTTCTTTCAATATCCCTCTCCACTCGCCCATCTCTTGTAAATATACTACCTAAATACACGAACTCAACTACTTGCTCCAAATTTTTTCTTTTTCAAAAATCATTACCTTGGACTTATTAACATTCATAATCAGATCACTTCGCATGCATACCTCATACATACAATTCACCAGGACTTGTAGTATTTATATTATAGTTGTAAAAATGCGTATTTTTTATAACGAAATGAAAAGTGTATGAAATAATAATATTTTTGTGAATAGTTGAAACGAGAGGACTGGTGTTAATGAATATAACGCGAGGATCGCATGCTGTTCCGTCGTTCGTCAGATAATGCCACAACATGTTGATTCGAGCGTTGGTGGTGTGAGATGATTGATTTAACTACCGGTTGTTACTTTTGATTGCGCTCCGTACATATTACTAATTGTCTTATTATTACCACTGTGGCAGTTGTGATGTTTTCCCACTTCACCTTGTCTTCATTATTGAGATAAGTAACTACCTCCGTTATCATGATATTTTATTATAACTTAAATTGTGATTATTATAACTTCTATTGTGATCATGCTAAATTATTAGATGTCAGTCCACAAGTTGTTCTTATGCTGACCCCTATGTATGGAAGTACAGCGTTCATTTTGTAAATATAATAATTTTCGCTAAATACGGTAGAAGCGAATATTTCCTTTTTCTTCCTCTTGGTTTAGATCGTATGACCTGTTTGTGATGGTGAATTGTCCTGGAATGATAAAGTCCAACCTCCCTTTCATCTCTTCGGTGGCCTTTCTGGTAGTCTCTTGCCGCGAGGGTTTTCATTTTTTTACAATTTTCTTCTATCTTCCATGCGGTTCACAGGGTACCTCCCATGAATATTTTGTAGAACTTAATTTCTAGAAATGAAACACAATTTTTTCACCAGCTGAAACAAAAGTCAGGAACCGTTTTATGATATAATTACAATAAATCAGAATTTTGAAGTTTTAGTGTTTACCTCTAAAGTTAATAAAATATAGTTACAATCTGTTTATATAATTTTTTTGTACGAAAAATTATCTCAATACCGGTAAAAACAATGTTTAATTAATAAAATCGCCGTTTTGAATTTCCACAGTGTTAATGCATTAAGTTTGTCAAGAGGTCATTTGATAATGAAATAGTAAGGCGAAACATATTATCCATAAAATATAATCAAACTTCTTGAAAGTTTACGTTTTCGTAAATATTAAATCATTTGTAATGAAATCCCGTGACCGCGCCAGGATTGGTGCCTTTAAATTTTGGTGTTGGAGTCATATGCTGAAGATAACGTGAACTGCGAAAAGGACGAACGACTCGACGATGAAGTTGGCGAGTATGGAGCTTCCTTGGAAGAGAGAGCTTGGTAACCTGGAAAATATATTACCACAGAAAGTGTTCCAGGCAATAGAAGTACAGGCAGATCTTCCTCGCTGGTGTGACCAGATTAAGAAGAAACCTCTACTCGGCGGTGCGGGCTGCGGAGAACAGAGAGGATTGGAGACGTTTTGTTTTAGCCGCGAGGAGCTCCATGTATCACGATCCTCAGTAATGAGGGAACGAAAAAATAAGAAGAAAGGGAGTTTTACTCCATTGTTCATGAAACAATAAATAATATGCTTGATTGATGATGCAGTTGTTGACGATTGAGTTATAATTTTCCAAGATTTATTACTTCGCAGTTAAATACGCTCTCGACCTTTACCCCTAACTGCAGACTGCAAGCCTCTCGGCGGGCGTTGTGGGCATTGTAGGCCACGAGGATTGCGGTGCCCGAAACTTTTGGCAAAATTTATTTCGCCACGAATCGTAAAAAATAACGACTCCACGTCGTGGAGGTGAAGTGCTCGTTAAATATGAAACTCT
Source organism: Lepidostoma basale (assembly GCA_022606425.2). NCBI lineage: Eukaryota > Metazoa > Arthropoda > Insecta > Trichoptera > Lepidostomatidae > Lepidostoma > Lepidostoma basale. The sequence goes on along the minus strand of JAHDVF020001034.1, from coordinate 1,138,823 downwards.
GCAAATGGCTTAAAAGGTGTGCCGGGGCGCGCTGGGACATAAATAATCCGCGTGCATTATTCTCTCCCCGCTATTCAAGTGCTCTTTTTTGCTCTAATTTCCCCGCAGCATCAACGGAATGGTATTCTTTGACACGGCCAATTCTATTACCGCATCAATTATATTAAGGATAAAGCGAAGTATACAGTCGTGTTTTCACGTTTTTCACTTGACGCCGTAAACTGGGTAGTCTGAATAATACCCTGAACCGGAATATAGGTAAGTCAGTAATTGAAACAGAACGTGTTTGTAGCAATTACTTTTTGAAATACTACGAGAATTTTCTTAGCATTATATTTGTTTAACTTTACACGTAATGAAAAAAATTGCTTGTGCGTGTTAATCGTGGTTACTTTGTATAAAATCGGTATATTGATTATTGATAAACTTAAGGTGTAACCCTCGATTCCATAATTATTAATTACAATTAAAATAAAATGATGTTTTTATAACAACTTCTTCCACTTTTGTCTTTATTTCGACAGCGACCGGTTTCTCCAGGCTTGCTAGCCTAGTGACAGTTTAAAAAATCATTGTTTTATTTAATTATTATTTCATCATGTGATTTATCATTATTGATTATTCATAATAACGATTCATATATGAATTGAAAAAAAGTTTCACGGTTGAGTATATTTTCTTCTTTACATCTTTCAGAAGAATTTAACCGATATCGTCGGGCGAACTTAATAAATTATACAATACTTAACAGCAAATAAAACTAAAAAAAAATCAATATTGAAATCGATGAAAAAAAAACGATGTAATTTGAGCGTGTACGCACGTTGCGTTTGTTATTTGGATTTAATTTTCTACAAGTATAACAAATTCCTTTCGCGATATTAAAAAAAAATCTTCTACAATCTTGGAATCACTCCTATTTTGCTTTTGCATATCGTGTTGTCTGAATTACCTTGTGCATTTTCTTTGAAAAAATAAAAACTTTAACTCTAATTGAATCCTTATAAGTTCGAATGTCTCCATGCTAGATGTTATAAACCAAAAAAACTTTAGAGTTTCCAGTTTCCATTTAAGTTAATATTATAATACTTCGAGATTATTTTATATATCTTTTGAGCATTCGATAAACTTCGCAAAAATATACCATACCAAGTGTTTAGACTGTTTTTTTCCATAGCTTTGCTGTTTTAAATGTTGCCATTTTACCTCGGAAAAATAATCTCGTTATTTTCCATGAAAAAACACCAAATGGGGTCGTTTATTTACTTAAGGATATCTCATTAGAAATGATCAAATATTCATATAAAAGAAATATCTTTACATCCGCCTCTAAGCGATCATCCTTGCCACCCCACTGGTGATTTATTAGAGTCCGTATTGACATTACGTGGTTCTGCCGCTTATTTGTTCTCGCGGTTTTTCTTGTTTTTCTTCTTCTCCTCCGACGAACCAACGCCACGGGGCGAGGGATTATATCTTATTGCACCGCCAGGCGCAGACGTGACGCGCAAATATACTTAGGCGTACGTAACTTTTTATAAATCCTTATGATCTATGGCTGACCACTGGTGGCAGTTTTGAACGGCATTCGACATTATGATTTTTTTTGCGAATCAAAAATAGTATTTTTTTTATTAAAACAATGTCTCCAATGTAAAATAAAATGATCTTCTTCTTCTCCTGCTTTATTTAGGACTGTATATGTATATAGCCACATCATGTGGCACAGAATAGTAAGAAAGTTCCTTATAATAGTACTCACGGCTCACGGGCAATGTGCATTATTAATAATTTATTCAGGATTGAGTCCTGTCATTTTTCGGTTAGCTGTTCCTGAGATGTAGATGTCCAACTTTCACGCCATCTTTTGGGTAGTCTTCCTGTTGGTACTTTATTTGCCGTTTTTCTTATCACTCATTTAGAATACGCTCTCTCCAGTAACGTCCTCTCAGTCTTTCGAATTGTGAAAATGATGTTTTTTAGAGTATGAAGATTTAGATCTCACATTTGGGGCATTTGCTTTGTAGAGAAATACCGCTTTGTCCTAGCGATCCTAACGGGGCAAAATAGATGGTGACCGACGAGTCCGTAGGATGCAAACGTCTTGGCTGCGCAATATTAGAGATTGGACCGAAATGGTACGTGTGGGAGAACTGTTCCGGATAGCGCAGGACAAGTAAGTATTCGCCACAGTGATTGCCAACGTAAGGAGACCTGACACGATACAGAAAGAAGAAGGTTCAAACTAACACATAGACGGATTTATTATTTATAAATAACAAAGCATATCTTATGTTGAAACTTTTTTAGTTAACTTTCTTTAAGGGAGTTTTTTTATAATTTATGTATATCGTAAAATATCGGTCTATTTGTGATTTCTAAATACTGCGGATGTTTCAATATGCTTGTTATTTGTAACCATAGAATGTTTGCTCTCGATAAAGCATATATTTGTTCATCAGAATCACTTTTTAAAGTTTCAAATATCAGAAAGGGGTGCATTTTTCATTGACGTAGTATATTATTCCTCGGCTCCGTATTCCGGTATCCGAATACATTATATTGACGAACTCAGATCCGATGTTGTTAGGGATTTCCGATATTGTGGTATGCATTCAATAAAAGCGCAATATCTCCATTTCATAACGTCTGCGCAAACATGCCTCCAATCGTGCGTCCCACCCCATCGTGCTGCAGGCTAACGGATATCGTATTCTGCTCACAGGATACTTCCTACACATAATAACAAGGTTTTTCCATATTTATAGTAAACAGTCGTATTGCAGTCGAGTCAGGTGTGAAAATAACTTATTACTTGTATAATGCTGAGTTTTTTTAATGAAAATAACTTATTATCTTTCAATTGTCTGTTATAATAAAAAAAAGTTTTATTTTGTAAGCCACATGTTTTTGAAGCCATTTTTTTAAGAGCTTTTTTGAACCTTTTAATTTTGAACTTGCTTACTGTCTTATTAATTCTACACCAGACCAAAGACAGTGTGAGTTCTAATTATATTATATCGTATTTTTTTTATTTCTGTCTACTGTCAGGACATATCCACTGGACACGGTGAGCAACTAACTGCAGTCGAACGATTTAAGCCAAGAATTGAGCTAGAATGAAGAGTGTAGAATTTGCGTAAGAGAAAAGCTGACCCCAAATGATGAGAAACGGCAAAAAATTAAAATTAAAAATCTTTTTAAATTTTGGCGTTTATTAATTTAAAGATTCACCATTTTATGACTAACTAACCAACTAACCATCACGCCGTCTTCCCGAAGGGGTAGGCTAAAAAAATGAACTGCCAGAATTTTCTTTACTGACATACATAGTTCTTGATTCCTCGGCATTTACACATCGTGTCGTGCACGCATGTCAATTTCTCCATTAAAACATCTTCTTCAAGCGCCCTGTCGGGTCCCCCCAACGATGGCGATCACCTCGGCGAACCTGTCCCTGTCCTGCACCGCTCGGAACAGCTCCTCCACACTTCGGATGCCTGTCCTTTCCCTCACGTTTCGCAGCCAGGACATTTTTCTCCTACCAGGCCCTCAGCGTCCCTCAATTTTCCTCTCCATATATCAGTTGGAGGAGGTGGTACTTTTCCCCACGCAGTATTATGACCCAGATATGAAATCTTTCGAACCTTGATGGTTGATAACATCATGAAATCTTTCGAACCTTGGTAATTAAAACATGATTATTCGAAATATTAGTTTACTGGCTAGTTTATATGGTTGAAGAATTTATAAGATGGAGTAGACGGCGAAGGAAGGACTGGTACGGTCATGTCCAAAGAATGGACATCACCAGACTCCCCTAAATTGCATTACATAATCAGCCTCACATGACTCGTGACATCCTCGTCAAAGACTTACTAAAATATGGAGGGACAGCTGGGAATCCACCTCACAGGAAGAGCAACACTTCGGAGAATAGACCACATAGGTCTAGCAAGGAAGAAGGGGAAGTTTACTTTCAAATTCAGAACGCGTGATTTCGGATGTTGGTTGTCTTTTAAATTAAATTTGAGTTCGACCATCGTACTTAGATTTGTGTATATTGTTTTTGGCATCCACTTAACAAAGCATTAAAGTTTGTTTTTAATAAATTTAGTTTTGTTTATCACGAACTAATCCACCGAAGATGTTTATTCGGAACAAAATTATCCCTAAGGGTATTTTCCCTTCCTCCCAGGCGCCATATCGTTTTCGACCATTCTCTCGAACTTTATCTTGAGAAACCTTTAACACACCACTAATTGTTTAGTTCAGTTTAACCGCCAAAGTAAATTAGCTTATCGAGTTTTAAGTTTCCAGTGGCGCAATATCATTTAGAATTCGGCTTTTATCATTTCATGTACTCAACCGGAGTGGGCAACGAATTAATTTCGGGCGGTCCAACCGGCCCATGGCCCCGGCAGCAGGGGCGGACTTACCGCTGTTCGTGTAATGAAATAAGTTCCCCGTTGTCAGCACCACGTAAACCAATTTACGTATTCATAACTAAAGTTAAATCTCCGCTCGCCCTCTATATCTCATAGAGGATTTGACCCGTCCTCTGATTACGTCTAGACTAGGTTGAAATGCATCCCTATCCTCGTGATTCGGTTTGTATCTTTATGGGGAGTTATGTTATAGATGTTTTAGTCGGATTAGGGGCACAATGATTTCCATACTCTATGCCAAAAGCACACATGTCATTTTTAGCCTTTTACAGAAGAGTCTTTTAAATGTTTAAAGAATTTCCACTTATCCGGGTAAGACTGAAGTATGGTATTGTTGTTTTATAATAAAGCAACTACAATTATATTTTTTAAATGTATTTATTAAAAAATAATTATAATAATAATTTATTGATTTTAGCCATACCACATTTTTTTCCTAATAAAGTGTTGTTATTCAAAACCGTATTGTATAAGGTTATCATTTTTTATATACCCACTTAAAACAATAAAAAATTGTCACATAACTTATGTATTCGATGCTCATTATGTATCTATTTGTCTATCTATTGAAAAACTAGTATTATTAATGTATACATGTTTTGAATGCATGACAGATGTAGCTGCATTTCAAAATAAACATACTTTGTATATATATAAATACAATGCTGTACTCGTGAGTAAATAATTTTAGACAGTATTCTTGTATATATATAAATACAATGCTGTACTCGTGAGTAAATAATTTTAGACACGACGATTCTAACACATTTTTAATAAAATGTTTTAATTCTATTATAAATAGTAATCATCGAATCATTTATTAAATTTGCATTTGCATTTTTCTTTTCTTTGTCGTAAAAACAATGAAAAAAAACTATTTAGAAAAGAAACAGATTAAACTTAAACATGGTGCAGTGTTGGTGTAAATATCCTGTACATGTTTCCGCTTCCCTCTTTTAACATTTCCATTAGTTCAGCTCCCGTGTTCCATTTACCTTTAGTGGAGGTGGATTTTAAATTTGAATTTTAGTAACAATTTATTCAATGGGAACCCGGTACTACGTAATGTGCTTGCTTTGCATACTCAGTTGCGGGCGCATGAATGAATACTTTATAAGCCGCAGAAATGTTCGGTGCAGCTATTCAACCCGAGAGTGGCCTTCTGTTTGGTCTCAGAAATGCAGTTTCCTAACGTCACCCATGAGAAGAGTGTGGTTTATTCTATCTGCCCACCCCTTCCGCCGAATCAGCATGATCATCCACCATTTTAATGTACAGGTCGAATCCCATTATGCCGAAGATCCGGGAGATTATTATAATAGTTGTGTAATAGTGAAAACAGGGAACAACATAATATCCAAGGAAAATAATTTTTTATTGTTCCTTTTCATTGTATCGATTTTTAAATACGTTTACATAAGCCTTTATTTATTTATCTTTTTCTTTTTTTTATGTACTTTGTATATACAACATTTATATTAAAAAAATAAAATTACATAGACATGTTTCGGACAAACAGTCCTTCTTCAGTAAAGATACATTTTCGTAATAAAATGTATCTTTACTGAAGAAGGACTGTTTGTCCGAAACATGTCTAAGTAATTTAATTTTTTTAATATAAGTGTTGTATATACAAATTATATAAAAAAGAAAAAGAGAAAAAACCATCATAAAAACACAAAGTATGGCGTATATAGAAGAAACACTTTCTTTGTTTAGTTTTTTTGTTGTATATTTACACCTGAAGATAGAGGTCTCCTTCGAAACATGTCGTAATATTAAATATTTAAGTGGAAAATAAACAGCGTTATTTTTCAATTCCAAAGTGTATTACACTGGAATTCCACAGTGTTAATGCCGTATCTTTCAATAAAAAATGTACGTTACCTTAATTCTTTGAATCTTATTTATTTTTCCTCAACATGTGTTGTTACTGTTCTTTATGAAGTGATCTGTGAAAATTCGTGTGGATCCATCCCAATAAATTATTATTTTGAAATTTCCTGTACTTTGTGTATATTATAATGACATTTGATCCGTATACTTTTTACGTTTTATCGTTAAACGGCTTCTTGAAGAGTTTATCCACAATAAATTAGGTTTACTCGAAAAAGTAGCGTTACTTGGCCTCCGTTATTTATGTGGTAAAGTTGCGTTCATAGCGTAATCAATATCTTGTTTCCGCAACTAAATTAATTTCACGTGTAATTTACCCTAATTAGTAGAAGTTCTAACTGTACCTAATGCGTAATATTTAACCCCGTTTGCGGGGCTCGTATTTGCGGTGACATAATTATTAGTATCAGATCATTTATTACACCCGCATTACTATATATCTCCTTCTGTAATGGATATGTTTTATATATGTTATGTGGAGTGTACTTCGCCTGAACTACCCTGGCCTTACCCTATCTCTCGAGTTCTTCGCCTGTGACTCGGATTTACGGTCGTCGGAGCAATGGTTAGCTAGCTATACACGATTATTTTATTTGTATTTTTCCTCTTACATTACTAAAAAATATTTAATTCTTGTATTGGAGTGTTTCACACAATACAACGAATATATTGCACTTAACAAATAGTTTAAAAAAAAAGTTTTTTTGTAATCTTTAGATAATATTTTTTTATTAATTGATTTATTTCGAAGACCTACAATCGTAACTAAGTATTTTGTAAAACGTTTTAATTTTTCGTGATCTATTGTTCGGAATTTTTAATTTTAATGAAAACGTCCGTTTTAAAAAATATATTATATTTTATTCGTCCTGATAGTTGACGTCCCTCTAGAGTCTTATGCATCACTATTCATCACTATCAGAACCGTTTTTTATTTATTAATTACTCATTTCAATTATTCATTCCGTTTTTTATTTATTAGCAACTTCATGCTCTTTTTGAATTCACGTAGATTTTAAACTTTATTTATATTAGTATTCGTCTCCTATTCGCTCGCCCCACATGTACATCATCCGGTCACATATTGGACTGGTAAATTACCATCACTTTGTTTCTTTACTGTTGTTCTTTTTTCGTAATTTCTAAATTCTATCATGTTATGTTCTTATCAATCCTATGCATGTAAATTCTAATTTATATTATGTTATGTTCTTTTCTATTTCATGTAATTTCTAATATCTCTTATGTTATCCTTATTCTCGTTTTTGTGTTTTGCCGTTATATGTTAGTTGTCTGTCTATTTGCCCAAACTTTTATATTACCTTTGTAACTAAACATGTCATTTTTGTAAAAGCCCTTGCGGCTTTTATGTCAAAATAAATAAATAAATTCCAAAGGCGCTGTAGAAAATGTTCCATATAAAAAACTAGTAAAAAATAAACGTATTTTGTAAAAGGGCTGCGCCTGACGCAATCTATCAATTTTTACATCAAGATAGGATAAATTGAAATGTGGTGTTTTCATTCTCCATCTAAGTCCGGATGCCGAACCGGCTTGCTCCCCAAAATTTATACGAGGACAGTGTTTTGCCAGAGATAATTTTCACAGAAGACTTTGCTGATCGCAGTGTATTATAGACTGCCTCGCATTCAGGCTCTCAGGTGATGCAGAGTTCCGATGTATAAGCTGGTCCTTATCCATCCAACGACTTATATTTCGTCCAACACAGTTTACCATATATTGTACTCCTTCTGAATATTTCAGCCAATAATGTTCCGGTGTTGCATTACATGACAACTCTTCGACACGTCTTTTATCAGTCTTGCTATACCATTGAATGCAGACTCGCACCGAGGACCAGGTAATCCGTTAGCATTTCAAATTATCCAGAGCACAATTCACGTCAATCTTAATGTAATCAACATCCTCCAGCACAATATACAAAAGTACTTTTCATTTGATGTTTAGTGGTACTATTTGTACCATTGTACGAGTACGTTAATGAATCTTCGTTTCTGGATAAATTTAATTCGACACGCGACATTTATTCGTGCCATCCCGTATTTTCCCAAATGGATGACAGAAGACATAAAGCATTTTGCATCTTTGTCCTGATGTCATAAACTAGAAATACTACGACAGGGAAATCTCTCTTGGCCGCGCTCAGTCCGCCGTCATCTGCGATCTCGGGTCCCGGCTTTGCGGAGATTGCCTGTAACCGCGCTTCGGTTATATTATAATAAAGATAACGGGAGAGAAGAGGTTACAAATTCCCGGGCGCTTTGGTGAACGAGGGATACAGCGCACTATAGGTATGGGGAGGGGCTAGATTATGGCTCAGTACTGATTCATCACTTAGGAGGCTTCATACTTCAACGTGGATGCTTTTATGAGATTTCAGTAATTTGTTAATCTGTTACGTTTACGTAATCCACAAAGCATGTTATCTAATTGGACTAAATAACTAAATATAAGATATTAACCTATAATGTATATATTAATTACTCTACATGAAATATAATAACGAAACGCTACTCCATATTTACTCTTTAAAATCAATAAAAACTTCCGTTTTCTTGTATACATTTTTTAAATACTATACACCAAGGCATTATAGGCAGCTAACCGGTTATTATATTTTATAGGATTTACGCGTTTTACCCTGATAAGGCATAATCATGTCATGTCGTGGCATGTCTGACACGACATTTCATAATTCCCTGGCAAGTAAAACATGCCTATCCTATATTATATTATATAATGAAACTTCTAGAAAAACTGAAAACAAAAGTACATTTGTGATAATCCGTTTCGGTCGTGGCCAAATTTTTTACATTTTTTTAGGAATTACATCGAGGGCGTTAGATCATCAAGACATGGTTTTCCTCAAAGAACTAGATGTAAGGGACGATCTCGCAAAATATGGAGGACTCCTGGCAGTCCATTTATCTGGAAGGAAATTGACGCAGAGTAATCGACCAAAAGTCCTAAACTTTATTAACATTTCGCCCACGAATATAACAAGTTGGCTCATCTATAAATAAACTAGGTTTTCGTAGAAAGTGAATTTTTATTATAATATGGATATATTATATGTCATACCACATTTTGGTTGTTTTCAACGAACGTAAAATATGATAGCTTTTGTGACATAAAAAAAATATTTAACATTCTGCTTGTTGAATTAATATGTTTTTATGGCACAAAGCTTAAGACGATTATGTAAATGCCAGACTTCGTTTTCTTCACAAATGTTTAGATTGGCATCTTCCCAGACTACCGAATATTTAGCTTATTACTTTTAAAGTGTTATCTGACGTTCGTGAACTTGATACTTTAAGATTTCGTAATAAAATAGAGTGTCCCTTGGACTAGTCAGGTCAGATGCGGATCATGGAAATGTTTGTCTCGGATGATTCGCGAGGAAATGCCTACTTTATTAATGTACTTCGCCCCCCTATTAACAGTGGCGTTTAAAGAAAGCTATTAAAATATACTCGTAATTTTAATTTCTTCCAATTTTTTTTTAGATAAACTTAAAGCGTTAAAACTATGGTATTCCATAATGACGATCTTTTTATGAATATAAACATTGTTTTTTTCCACTTTTGAGTTTATGTTTCGAAGGCTTGCACCTTCATCATCGGGATAACGATATAAACTATTTATATCATACTCCCGATGATGAAGGCGTAAGCCTTCAAAACTTGTCGAGAAAATAAAAACCAAAAATAGATAGTAAAAAAACAGTGTTTTAATTCATAAAATAAAATTCTTCTATATTTGCCATAAGTTTGTGTTTTGGATGTTTTTTGAAATCTTCAAGTCTTTTATATACATTATAATCTAATGATTTTACTAAAATCTCTCTTTTTTATGTACATTTGTTCATAGTATTCTTAAGGTTTTTGGTCTTTCTTTGTTTAGTTTTTATTATATATTTACACCTGAAGATGGAGGTATCCTCAGAAACATGTATTTTTTTAAATATTTTGTGGATTATCAACAAAGATATTTTCAATTTCCTAAGTGTATTACTATGGAATTCCACAGTCTTAGCTTTCAATAAGAATTCCACAGCCTTAGCTTTCAATAAGTTAATCTCAAATTGAATTAAAAATATGTATAAATTGAAATCGTAAATTTAGCATGGTAGATTAATAAAATATAATACATGTTTTATTAATAAGAAAAATGTTAATTCCAATTATTCATCAATTTGATTTCTCTCCTCACTGCGATTACTAGAGATGTTGTTTCATATTGAGAGTTACTATAAAATAGTTATGTTATGCTGACGTTGTCGGAGATATCAATTCGGAATTTAAATACCCGTATACTCTCGAAAAACTCCCTAGTAAGTCTGAAAATGGGTTGCATCGAATCCACACGGCAAAAAGGGGAAAATCTCACTCGATTCTTTTCGTAAGTACCTAATGGGATACAAGAACGTATGTGGTGGTGAGCCTGTTATGTCCTTTCAGTGTGACGTCAGAAATCATTTTCTATCTTCCACCAGCGCCGCTGCCTCTCCCGGGCTGTCATCGGAACCTCTATTCCGACTGCCGTAATTTAATTTCTCTTCCTCGAATATCATTAATCTTATTTTCCATTTTTGTTTTTTCTCCATAGAGAAAAACAAGCTAATGTGATTTCCCGGCGTCGCTTTGTCATGGCTGGAAAATCCCCATTCGCCCGCTGTTACCGATTCAAATCTTAATTTTGACTTACATTTTTATAGGCTTTCGGCGAAATCATTTCCAATTACGATAAATACCTTGATACCCCCCTGCTCTCATTATTTTCCGGGAAAGTCTTTTCCTCATCTCGTTTAAGATAATTGAGAAATAAGATTTAATCTGCTCGTCTGTGTTGGTGCTTTGAAATAAGACAATATTTTATTTTATTCCGGACTGTCCGATCTCGCCATTTTTGGATCGTCATTGTTATGATATTTTATGACAAACTTTGATGCATTACAACGTTGACGACTTTTTAACTTGAACTTTGGAATAATAATTACAAAATAAAGCGATGTTTTTTCATTAACTCAACAATAAAACTAACTAACTAACCATCATGCCGTTTCTCAGAGGGTGGACCGGACCAACCCGCTCTCTCCTGACACACCTCTCTAGTTTCTCTACATTCATACTTCGTAACATGCTTGCTCGTCGATTTTTCCGACTTCCAATGTAGCCGCTTTTCAGTATTTGATTAATTTGGTCAAGCCATGCTTTCATTCGTCTTACACGGCTTCTCTTTTCACTCACACTGCTTGTATACAACATTTTAACCATTATTCTCTACGTTCGTTCCTTAAGTCCAAACCATCTCATGGATCCTTTTTTAATTTTACTTATGATGCAATCATCTGCCTTACATTTCTACCTTATTTCGTCTTTTCCTTATTTTATCATATATTGTTTTCCCGCATATTCTTCTCAGTAATTTCATTTCTATGGCATTTATCCTACTTTCATCCCTTTTTTGACAGCTCCAAACTTCACTTCTATACATAAGTGTTGGCACTAGAACTTCATGTACTGCCATCTTTGTTTTAGTGTTTGTTTGTTCCCAACAACGACCTTTCTTTCGATGTCTGTCTCCATGGTTCTTGTAAACATGTTTCCCAGATAAATAAATTCAGTAACTTGCTCCAGTTTCTCACCGTTTACATTTACTCGTATGTCACAATTTGTCATACATTTTTTTTTTTCAAATTCCATCACTTTAGACTTGAAAATATTCATTACAAGATCACTCATATTGATCGTGAAACTCATTTCTTGATTCATATTGTTATATATTTATTTCATGGATATCTATTTCAGCAGATAATATTTTATTTTGATCCCGATTCAGCTTTGAAGTATGACAATATTTTATTTTGATCCGGACTGTCCCTAATCACGCCATGTTTTGTATTGTCATTGTAACGACATTTGATGACACGACATTTTACTTGATCCACGACAACGTTAACGACGTTTTAACTTGAACTTTGAGCAAAATTGATTGTGAATTTCATTCCTCTATTCACAATGTTATAAATATCGTGGATATTTATCTCAGAAGAAGATATTTTTCTATTATGTTTGACGTGTGGAATGTCATAATACGTTTATCTATTTTAAAAGATCGCTTTTAGTGCAACGGTAAGTCCACTGGACGCGTATTTATTGTTTCTCTGATGTCGCCGGAGAGCTTTTACACTATCCCTTGTAGATATTTTCAGATATAATAACGGCACCTCGGCCGAGCGCTCCGATAGACAAACTGCGCTCGGTATAATAATAATCGTTAAAGTTTATCATAAGCACATTCACCGAAAAATATAGTGTTTATATATTTCACGAGCGGCCCCATAACTTCACACGATTTATACGTGAAGTTTCCGCGTCTGATCACTGCTATCCGGATATTTGATCTTCAACGGTTAGTTTTAAATATTTGAAATGCCCCAATAAACTCTCGAGTGTGGCGTTAGATCATCTGCGCTCGGATTCGTATTGCCCATAAATCAAATTATTTTAAGCGATCGCGGTGGATGTACTTCATAATGTTTGTATTCGTCAAATATATAATGACGACCTTCCTAGCAATAGCAATGACTGCAACATCGTAGGCCCCTGGTTTGATTAACGTCAAGATAGTGTGACAATCACGCTGCTATCACAGTATTGCGCGCTACCATCGGACATAGATAAGTTGTATACAGTAATTTGGTTCAAATAACCTGCTGTATACAAATGTGGAAAGAAACGTGAAACTACCACATTTAAGGCCCAAGTGGCATCCCAAGAACTAGAAAATAAATTCACTTTGCTGCAAACCAATGTCTTGGATTCAAACTAGCAAAGCAGATGTAACTTCATGATTTAATTGTATCTCAATAGAGACGAAGATGCAAATTGGAAACTGAATATGGTTGATCAAGGTGTTTCCATAAATCTCCATAGATAGCGTTAGTATGTGGATTATATATAGAGTAATCTTAAAAAGATTAACATATGTAATCAAAATCCTCATAGATGGCACATTGAAACTGACATGTGAAAACTGACATAGGACTTTAACATATATACAACTTCCAAAAATTTGTCATACATTGTCATAAACAAAGGTGGAATGGGGAATGTTGTAATTACATAAAGCGTGCGCTTAACCCAACCAATGACAGGTCATAAGTCCTGTAAACACCTTGATCAACCATATTCAGTTTCCAATTTGCATATTTGTCTCTATTGAGATACAATTAAATCATGAATTAAATAAACCCACGGTGGGTGAAATCCAGTATTCGTATACAAGTGTAAGTATACATTCACAAAAAAATATGTAACTTATTTTCGTTTTGATGCCGCGTTCGTACAAACGGTGCACTTGATAATAACGTTATTGGCTTTCTAACTCTTGTATTCTCTTTATTTGAAAATATGCATCATTTACTTTTCATTTCTCATATATATATATATATATATATATATATATATATATATATATATATATATATATATATATAGTATATATATATATATATATATATATATATATATATATATATATATATATATATATATATATATATATATATATATATATATATATATATATATATATATATATATATATATATATATATATATATATATATATATATATATATATATATATATATATATATATATATATATATTTTTTTTTTATGTACACAACAGGTCGTTTCGACCCAATTACTGTATACATTTTTTTATATTTTAGCTATTATATTGATTCTTGTGACATGTGATAGGTAGCCAATCTATCGCCATTTTTTATTGTCACGTGAATTCTACACCAGACCAAAGACAGTGTGACAATCACACTGCCATCACCGGGAATCGAACCCAGGACCTTCGGCATGGAAGTCAGAGATCGTAACCACTCTGCCACGAAGGTCGTCATGAAATATGATGTCCAATTGTATATCTATTCATATTATATATATTTTAAATGTTTTATAAATAATGTAAAACATTGTTATCAAATTAATTGAACCAAGTAGGTTTAAAACAATCCGTTTTTCTATGTGGACAAAATACAATTATGGAAACGCATTTAACAAAATACAGGCATTACCTACATCACAACGGCAAATGTGGCACCAAAAAATGTTGTTTTTAGCAAATTTTAACTTTAAGGTTTCTTAAATAAAAATTACATAAACTTTTTTGCCATTAATTACCATAGAATCATGAGCACAACAATGTACGAACATGGACAATCTTGGAATCATTATTTTTATTTTTAGTTAGTAAAAATAATATTGAATTATTCGTTTCGAAAAAAAAATAGAAATATTGTTATCATAAATCAATTTAACGATCTCCGCTTTTAATTTTCACTGCATCGTCCTCGAGAGTTTCGCGAAATTAATCTTATTAACGGCTTAATATAATTTGTGGATTTAAACTTTTAAGTCTCGGCTTTCTTGATTGCTTTATGAAATTTGTAATCCCCGAGCTTGTCAAAGGCTCCGCTAACCTTTCGGCCGCTATCCGTGGGACGGGACCGTTCGTTTCTCGCCTTGAGTGGTTGGCCGGCAGTTCTAACGACGTTATTCCGCCTAACGTGGCTGGGAGCTTTCGGCCGAGCTTTCTCGATCAAGCTTGAAGTAAGTGCACTGTTTGTGTTGCGATGAATTTTTTTATGAAATGCTTTTGTCCTCTGCAAATACCGGACGCTTTCCACAATTTTATAATTATTTTTCTAGTTGATATTAATGCGATATGCTTTATAACATTAAACTCTTAGTATTAAATTTTCCGTCTTTTAACCTTAAAAATATATTTAGCCCGCGCTTTGCTTTTGCTGGTGCAATATTTAACCCAATTATATTAACAAAAAAAACTTATGGTGTGCTTGTTACGAAATAAATTTATTTCAAAACTATACTTTTCCGACAGGTATGTTAATATAGTGTGAGTTATCACATTCTGGAAACAAAACTTCTTCAGATGAAGTTGTAATACATAGTAATAATATTTTTTGTACAATTATATTTTACGTAAACGACATAACATAAGATATGTACGAGTAGATGGATAAATGTAAATATTTTAAATTTTTTACTTTATTATCATTTCTTAATTGTCTGGTTTCTTTATATATGTTTTTTAAGTTGGATAATCAACACCGTAAATAATTTACTTATTATTTAACGAAAAAATGCTAATGTTTGTGACAAAAATTAAATATTTTTTAGTTTATTAATAGTTTTCAGTTTTGGATATTGTTTAACAAATTTAAATGGCGCGTAATGTGAGCCCCAATTTAAATGCAAATTCAAATTTACCATTCCTCATCCCGCCTAATCTTTTAAAATGACGTTTTTGACTTCAGTTAATCCAATTTATCCTGCATTAAGTGTCGACACTTGCCCCTTTCTGCCCCTCGGCCCATCCATACGGCAGGGCCCTTAAGCTGTCAACTCCGGCCCCGGGCGCCCCGCCCCCGCGGATCCTTCCGAGGAATTGAAATAAACGGAGAGATGTAGCCCCCAGGTGCCGCTCTGGAGGGCGTCGATACACGAACACTCATTCCATAACGAAAGTGAAGTGTCTCGGGAAAGCTTAGCCGGAAAATATAGTCGGCATATAATGCCAACTTTATCCACAGCTACTTCATTGGTTTGTCCAATTTTTTTTGCGACTTAATTTGATCATACTAATGTTGTATTTGAAATTTCTTGAAAGAAGTTAATTGTTAATAATGAACATATTTTTTTTTATTAAAAATTCCTTTATAAATATATATTTAGTTTAATTCCTTTTAGGTACGTGGTTATGAGCGATTTCTGGTGTCCCCCAGGAGATGGCAGCGAACTGCCGAAACCGGTCGAAGCTACGAACCTAAGTGGAATCAAACCAAATATATATTATAAAGGAATTTTTAGTTATTCTTAGTTAAAAAATATTATTTGTATTTAAAATAAAATAAAAACACTACTATGTTTTTCACCACTATGCGATTATTTTAATTGCCGACTAGTTTCGCTTGTACCCAAGCTTCCTCAGAGCCTCGTAATACAGTCTGGCTGTCAAAGATTGACATGGATAAACTTATTTACAAGTTAATGGATAATTCTCTTGGTAAAAAATTAGAATAACTTTTTATTTTTCTTCTTCGTATCAATGGCAAACAGTTTTGTGGGGATGGTCCTGAAAATAGCCTTTTCTCGCCACTGTGGTAAAAGGTTTTGCCGACTTTGTGTCGCTTCCAGAGGGGCCGGGTATTACATGTATATATGGTTGCTCCCTCGTCCTCACTAGAACATGGCAGCGAGCTGCTAAAACCGGTCGAAACATAAATATAAGTGGAATAAAGTTAAATACTTTATTTTACACGACAGCTGTTTCTTCAACCTATGTTGACATCATTAGGTGTTACAATAATGTCAAATTTCAAATGTAAAATTTTCGTCATTTTTAAAAATCTTTATGTGTATTTGTTCCTATGTCAATTTGAATAATTTCTTTGATATAATTTTGAAGGAGCAAATACACATAAAGGTTCGAAAAATCACGAAAATTTGACATTTGATGTATTATTGTAACACCTGATGATGTCGACATAGACGAAACAGCTGTCGCGTAAAATAAAATAAATTGTGATACATAAAACAAAGTTATTTAATTTAAAAGTTTAAAATCTCATTGTTGAAATTATGGCCATTTGTAGATTTTGATTCCCATATGTAAATGATCATCGATAAATTTGGTGTTTTACTTTCTATGTGGAATGAATGTTCATCCTCGTGACACCGGAGGGCGGATAGGGGCGCGTGGGGGACCCCATTTAAAAAGTTTGTAACCCTCCTATCCCGAGCCCTTTCTTATTCTTACGTAGAGAATTTGGGACGAACTTGGGTGAAACTTTACGGAACTTGTTTTCCCGGCTTTTGCCAGGATTTGCAGCGATTATAATACTTATATATTTATAGCGCCTGCCTATAAATCCGGCCTCCAACTTCCATAGCATATTATAATCTACGTCTAGGTATAATTTTATCACGCTTTGCTGAATATTCTCAATCAGCCTTCATTAATCAATAAAGCGTTTTCCACCCACTCTTTGTCGCCTTCGTTGTCAGTAACCCACACCGCGACTTATTATAACTCTATTTACCGCATAATATTACCATTTCCAATCATAAAAATAAAATAAAACTTTCTGTAGTATACCGTGGAATGTGATATTGAAATGTCTGATTTCATATTTTAAAGTAAAATAGTTTCTTGTAAAGGTATTTTTATGTTTTTGACAAATTTAAGGCATTAGCACCGTGGAATTCCATTATGACGATTTTGAATTAATATATGAATAATAATCATATGAAGCACTCACTTTGTGGTTAGACATTTAAAATTATTACATATTAGGTGTTTCGGAAAGTTTGGTCCGTTTTACAACGGAGGACTCTGGCTGCTTCAAGTCTTCAAATCTGGCAGCCATTTTTTTTAAGTATGCCTAAGCATCTGTCAATTAAGTTCAGTTCGCAAATGTTTGTTATTCTCACAGCAACATTTGTTTTATCGCTCCTTAAAACGTCGACTTTTGTAGTAAATAATAAGCATTTGCAGGAAGTTCTGCTATTCTGTTTTAATTGGGAAAATAGTGCAATCTGTCGGTGCTGCCATCTTCTGGTCTAGTCCAGAAGATGGCAGCGAGCTGCCGAAACCTCTCGAAGGCACAAACATCAGTGAATTTGAACTAAATATAAATTTTAAAAGATTTTTTACAATTTTCTTTTATTTTCATATGTACATTTCATTATATACCATGAAATTTCAAATAACAACATTAATTTTATTTATTATAAATCTCACATTTTTATATTTTGGTTAGGATTTTTTTAAATAATTAAAATACTTTTTTCACTTTTGAATTTATTTATCTTGACATGTGACGATAGTGATTGTTTTCTTGGTGTGAAACCTTCGAAACATGTCGAGAAAAATGAACTTAAAAAAGGAAAAGCCGGTGTTTTATTTCATAAAAAAATCGTCATTCAGGAATTCCACAGCATTAACGCATTAAGTTTACTTATTTTTTATGATTAGTTTATCGTCGTTGGGTAGAATTTGTACTATTATTAGCTATATTCTTCGCCTTAATTTATTTTAAAATCACACAAAATTCAAACGGTCATCTCGGCTTTTCTCGTCTCCCGTTTCACCTTAATCATTGTGAGAGTGTATAAAAAACGCGGTGAATTAATTTTTATTTAGCGGGAATAATGGCGTCTTGTGACATAATGACAGCAGATAAAGCGGCCCGGAGGCAGGCCGCCGTGGGGTGGCGGCTTGAATTTGATAGGAATAATAAATTGCTCGGGGCGCGGAAAAACTCTAAGGCCCGAGTATTTTGTTTACACCTAGTCTTACGGCCCGCAAATTGTTTTGTGGGAATGAATTCATTAAGACCGGGGCCAGGGTGCCCAGGAAACGGGGGTTTGTGCACAGTTTCCGCCGCCACCGAATGCAGCGAGCGAAAGCCCTTCCGTTCTTGTGCGGGGGATTATTTTAACTCTTTGAGGCACGACGGTATCAAAAATGTCTCACATTTTTAATGTGTGAATATGCAATGTTGGATATTTTTTGACCTACCTCAAAATCTTGCTCAAAATTGAATCATAACTAACAAGATATTATGGAAGTGAATTATCCTTATTTATGGAATGTAAGATCCATTCGTCACTACCTGGCAAAACAAGGATGAAAAAAAAAAAAACAAATTCAGTAGAAATGGGATCTCTTAGATGAATGTGTGAAAAGTCGGTCTGAGTGTAAATGCAGTGCGAATGAAAGTGTTATGAACAAAATAATGAAAGTATCATTATGATAGTATGGACACATGTAAATAATGAATAAAGAAAGAATTGTAAAGAATTTTTGAAAGTAAACGGCGTAAACAGAACTAGAAATAGAGGAAGGCCGAGGAAAACGTGGAACGATAATATAAATCAAATATTACATGTCGACCACGTAAAGAGTCGGAAAAATCGAAGACTTTGCTGAAACGAATACCTAAGATTGAAACTTATGAACAACGTTATTCCTTTATTAATAAAAATAAAAATGTTCAATTGAAAAATAAATAGCATTTGTGTTTTTAACGTGAGCTATTTTTTTAATTCCGTGCCTCAAAGGGTTAAGGTGCAGTGGAAAATGTTCAACATTTGATATTTTAATGTTTACCACTTATCAAAGAACGATATTTTCCCATCCCAATAAGGATGACAATCGTCCAAAACATTTCTTCGCTAAATAGCGAATTGAATTGTGTTTTACTTGTATTATAATATAACTAATTAACTAACTAACACGCCATCTCTCCGAACGGGTAGGCAGAAAGAATGAAGCGCCACACTGTTCTTTCCTGACACGTTTCTCTCGCTTTCTCAACATTCATACATGGTGTCATGCACGCACGACGATTGAGTTATTCTTATTTTTATCATGCTTTTATATTATGTAATGCCTTGTTATTACTACTGAAAATGTATATCGAATACAAATTCACAACAAAAACTAATTATGTAATATATAATATCGATAGTATTAATGACATAAAGAAATTTAAACGTACTCTAACGAAATATATAAAGGTAACTAACTTAATATATACTTTTTTCTACTAAAATAGATTTTCTAGTATGTAAATTTCCTAGTATTGTATATGAATTTAATAATACAAATTTCCTAGTATACAAACTTAATTATATCATCATGTTACCATAAGCCACTACCAATGTCAGCATCAGATTACTAACAAACCGCTATGTTACTAACAATTCTATTACCATTCAATAAATATGCTCTTATTATGTAGTTGTCTCAAGATCGACGTCTTTCATATTAGTGAAGGTATGTTCAGTGGACAAATACTCCTGACATTAGAAAGTATATTGTCTTCCTAATGTCGAACCATCTCTAATGCGTTCCCTGGTATTATGTTGTATTTTTATAATACTGATTTGATTTGTCACGATACAGGCCATGCCTAGTATGACGTGTTCTGACCATAAATGTTTGATCAAATATATATTTTAATCATATAAAATAAATAAATAATGCTTTCAATCCTTGCAATGGTATTTTTATTTATTATGATAATTATTAATAATCTATTGTGATAATGCCCCAACAGTTGAGTTCAATAATTGACTTAATCTCCCATCTTCTGAATTTTTCCTTCGTATCGGCAAAATCTGGCCGCTATTTTTGGCTTACCGTTTTTATTGAGTTTGAGACTAGCCGTAAATCTTCCTTGTCTTGTATTGGAAATATCTTCCCCTCCCGCGCTCGATGGGATCTTATATGGTAGCTCTGCTACGAGCACTGGGCCAATAGTTTACCCGAAGTGCCTAACTTTAATTATATTTTAATATCACTTTTACGAACTTTGAAAGCACTTAAGATTCTCCAATCATTTTTATAATCTTTGCCGCTTTCTTGCGTTCAATACTTGCTTAGGCAAGTCTGTGATTCTGTTTTAGGCTTCTCTGAGGGATTATGATATTATATTTTGACAATTAAAACATTTTCTTGTGTAAACATCAAATATCACAACTTGTTTGTTTTATATTTTCTTGTGTATACACTCGGCAATATATTTAGTTTTGTGGGTCTGTTATACAATTGTCCCTATTAACCTTAGAGAAACACAGTAAAGGTGGGCGCAATATATTGTAAACTTGTTCAGAATTAAATCGATGTTTGAACGTAATAAAACGAAATATTCCTTTGCAAATTTACTCAATGTTATCTGCGAATTGAGTATAATGCGGTCGGTACTTATATAATAACATTGCCTTCTAATAGGCACCGATAAAACTTACTTTTGTGAATATTCTCTTATATTTTAGTTGGTGTTTTCTTTCGTAATGTTTACTAACTCAATAAATCTCAAAATTTACTAAAATACGAGCAATATTCTCCGTGTTGTATCGAATATCGTTTATGGTTATTTTTGTTTGGATTGCTTTTCTTTTGTATTGAAATAAATTAATGTTAAAGAGATTCGTAAGTTTATAATATTATGGTTACCAAAATATTAATTAATTTTCAAATTTAAGGAAAACATAAACATTCTAGAAATAATTATATTTTCAAAAGTAAGTTGTATAAACAAGACGTAATTGAATCCTATACTTTTGTTTTAATTTGTTTCATTATTACGTTATCCTGTATGAACATCGAGTTTGCATCGCCTCCCTTGCTGTGAGCATTATTTTATATTTTATTAATTTGATGCTTTGAAACCCCCCAAAGATCAAAATAATTCCATTGTCCTCATCCCGGGTTTATTAGGATAGAATTTATTAATTCATGGCAAAGTAACGAAACAAAAGGTCTCGTCGTTTTATAATTGCGCCCCTTTTAATTACCCCGCTGTTTTGATGATGCGGGTCATAATATGTGATGGTGCGCTGCTCCTGCTCCTAGCGCGCGAGGATGCTGATAATACGGGCTTTATAATCTCGCGTATCGCTTCTGGTGGTCGCAGCTGCCAGAGATTTTTATTATTATTAATTTCCTGGAACCCCGATAAACACGTCATTGTTTGATAATATATAAAGTTATATGATGGGTAAATATTATACTCCTACTTGGTTTCTTCTTCTTCAAGTGCCCTGTCGGGTCCCCCCAATTTTGGCGATCACCTCGACGAACCTGTTCCTGTCCTGCTCGCCTCAGGACTTCGGTATTGGTAACTATGTCTGGCCAGGGAATTCTGAGCATTCGGCGATAGACCTACATTTCAAATGCTTCTAGTCCGCTCATTGAGTTGACTTTGTTTGACATATTTATTAGTGATTAAACGGATAGTGATTTCGCCGGATATCTGATGTCGGATATTTGGCGTCTATCCGGCATGTTTATTACTAGGCAGATGAATATGTCCTTAATGAAATTAATAAAGATGAGATCCCTTATAGACGTACACGAGTAATGGTAAACTAGTAAGCTAGAAAAAAGGCAGATGAGATGGTACGGGCATATAAAACGGAGACCACCAGATCACACACTAAATAGAGCTTTGTCTGTGAATCTTCCTCGTCAACCATGCAGAGGAAGACCTAGGAACACGTGGATGATTCAGTGCAATAGCGTCTTGCAGAGAAATGGCTTGTGTGAGGGCGATACCCAGAACCGAGGGAGGTACAGCCTGAGATCGAGAAGAGCCGACCTCCACAGTCAATACAGACGATGAGTTGGGATAGCGTCAGGAAGAAGAAGATGGATGTCAGAAATTTACATGTATATGGAACGCATGGATGATGAAAGAATTGATAAAGTATGGTGTGAATGAATGAATTACGTACTCGAGGAATACCGAGGAAAACATGGCATGATCAAATTGATACAATTTTAAATATTGGCCATGTTGGAAATCAGAATAATCGACATGCGTGTACGGCTCGCTGTGTAAATGTGGAGAAAGCTAGAGAGGTGTGTCGGGATAGCGTAGTATGGCGGTCCATTTTCTCTGTTTACCCTTCCGGGGAATCGGTGTGGTGTTTTTTTCTTGTATGTACCATAAGTTTACATCGATGGGGTTCGATATTCAAACAGTCATTTAGTTTTATCCGAAATCTGAGTCATTCTTCGTGCTAGTCCTTTTTAAACAAAAAGCTTAAATTTCAAAATAAAACAGCGAGCGGCGTGTTTACACTTCGGTGAGGCATTGCACTCACTCGGTGGAAAAAGAAAACACTCGCCTTTAAATTAGCTTACCCAGAGTTCAAATTTCAGTACAAATAGGGGAGTCAGAGAAGGCGGTTAGGGGGCGAGACCCCTTTCAAACGGTTTCACATTCTGTAGATTAAAAAATATATGCAAAATTGAACTCGATTGGTACTAACACTGCACACATGTGCATAGATTATTCTATAATATTTTCAAATAGCACCGAAGTTACCAGTCTCGCATCGATTGCCACAAAATAGACAATGAATTGTTCTTGAGGATTAATTGTATCTCAGTAAAGACGAAGATGTAAATAGTTTTTTTGGAAACAGAATATGGTAGTCGAGGCGTTTACAGGACTTATGACCTGTCATTGGTTGGGTTCAGCGATCGCTTTATGTTAACAACATTCCCTTTCAAGCCTTTCACATTGCATTAATAAGAATTTTTTACTTAATGCTTACATATAATCTTAATAGATGGCGCTAGTGTAGATTGATCTAAAAAATGTGAAGTGTTTCTTAACATAGTAGCATATATACATCTTTCAAAAAATTTGTCAGACGTGGTGGTCGTAAGAAGGGCGGAATGGGGAATGTTGTTAACATAAAGCGATCGCTTAACCAAACCAATGACAGGTTATAAGTCCTGTAAACGCCTCGACTGTTTCTGTTTCCAAAAAACAATTTACATCTTCGTCTCTATTGAGATACAATTAATCCTTAAAAATGATTAACCCGCAATAGGTAAAATCCAGATTTGTCTACAAGTATTTGTATACATTAAAGAAAATGAATTGTTCTATTAGCAATTGTGTTGCTGTAGAAGTGTTGTTATTATATCTAGGAGGCATTGTAATGAATTTTTCTTTTTATTTGTCGTCGAACGTCTATAAAAAGTTTCCCGCATTATTTGCTCTTGTACAAATGACCTTGATCTTAAATCGAGATTACTGCGTTTTTATACTCTGCAGCTGCTTATTGTATTTTCCTTTGTTTTTTTTTCTCGTAACAAAGGCATTGTAATTGATTACATTCTATTATTTCGAGTTTTATTCATATCCGACAGTATTTTCGGGAATCAATCATAACGCTGACTTTCTAATTATTTGACGTTCGCAACAAATGGTGCCAAATTAATAATCAATGATCTTACAGGTACCGCGTGTTTTGAATTAATTTTATAAACAAACGGACCGTATGCTTTCATTTCATGTGTTGTTCGATGCTCGCTTGTCGTTTAGTCTTCACATAACTTCACTATGTAATAGCTCCCTCAAAATGCTTGGTTTTGTCATTAGAAACGCCAAGATCTTTCGTAATATTCAGGTGCTGAAGCTGCTGTATAACTCTCTGGTGAGAGGTCGGTTGGAATTTAGTTCCATTATCTGGGCGCCGCATGAGGTTCGATATTCCCTGATGGTGGAGAGGGTGCAGAAAAAGTTCTGCGATACCTCTATCTTAGGGAGTATGGATATTACCGGTGGCTCTTTCCAACTGATTTCTTGCTAGGGATGCTAGGCTACCAGTCACTCGAGAGGAGACGAGACATTCACTTGGGTGTCCATTTCTTTCGACTGATAGGCGGTTGTATGCACAACTTAGAAATCCTGAGTGACGTAGGTCTGTTCGTCCCTGATAATTATCGACAAAGGGGCCATAGATTGTTTTATCTCCCACGATGCAGAATCAACCTGCCAATGGTTATGCCGGTAGGTAGAGCAATATCTTTGCTTAATCGTATCACCTCGGAGTTTGACATATTTTGTGATAGTTTGGCTCATCTGAGGGAAGTACTATCTTTATTATAATTGTATGGTATATTTATTTTATTAATTTGTCATGCATCTTATGTTTCTCGCTCTTTTTATTAATTTATTATGTATTACTTATTATTGTGTATCTCTAACTTGTATCTTTAGTGTATTGGGAAAAAAAATCTGTAATGCTTTAGATATGTTTAAAATAAATAAATAAATGAAATGAAATTTTCATTGATCGTTCGCACCTTTTTTTGTAGTAGAGAAAATTGTATATTTTACGGTCTGCGTCGTTTTTACGTTGCTTCGTTAACGTCCGCGCAAAAAAGTTAATCCAATTATTAGGTGCCACATTTTGGACCTAAATTGGCGGCCACGGTATTGTCGGCAAACAATATGTGTCGTTCACACGTGCTTCCGGTGTTCCGGTTGCCCCCCGCCCTCCCCCGCTGCCCATCCCCGAGAGCTTACGTCATCTCGCTAACTAGCCATCACTCGTTAAATAATATTCTTTTTCGGGGAATTTAGATAGGCTCTTTTCCTGTTTGATAATTCAATATCACGGCTGATAATGAACGTGATAAAAATTTTCCTCTTTCATGATACCGGTTGTTAAAATGATTCTTTGCATACTAAAAAAATCGTTGAATTGAAATATTTAGGGAAATCATTTGTTTTTAAAAAGCGTGGTTTTTATCCATGCCTCATTAAATTAGCGTATAACAGATAATCTAAACTATCTTTTAATTTGTTCAAGAAGTTTAAGAACATCGGAGATGAAGGTCCTAAGATCAATTACTAGAAAAACTCTCCGAGATCGTGTCCGCGACGCAGATGTAAGAAAAACTTTCGAAATAAAGGATATCGTTCAGTGGAGTTTATCCAGAAGAAGATACTGGAGGGACCATGTAGCCCGAATGGATGGTGGACTTTAAAAGAAGAAGAATAAGAAATTTAATGAACCGGTGTAAGCTTCAGTTACTGTGACGTTCTTCAGAAATATTAATTATTATCGTCGCTATTTATATGAATATTTCACTTTACATTTCCGATCTAGATCCTTAGAAGAAAGTATACATGTCATGAAATAAAAGGTGTGTGGCATTAAATATTATATTGAATAACTACTGGTACATACGTATGTATTTTTTTATATTTATATTAATAGAGGCTGACTGATTTATTATCAAATGACATTTGATAATACTATATTTATATATAATAGTAACACACATGGTATCATAAAAACTACAAGAAAACGTATATTTTCTTTCATATAAATTAGATTTTTTTCCTATGCTTTAAACTTGATAATTAATACAAATAAAGGCGTTTCTTTTCTAGAAGTTTTATTTTATTTTATGGGAATGACATCTGTATACTTGCTAAGCCATTTGATAATGCCATAGAAAGGCAAAATATGTCATTCCCATAAAATTAACTAAAGCTCCTAAAAAATAGATGTTTTCGTTCGAATGAATTATTTCATATAGAGATTAACATCATTCTTCAAGAAACTATCAAAACTATTATGTAAACGTGGTGACGGATCAAATTATGTATACTCGTATAATCTTTCTAATGTAATATAATTAGTGTTATTATTTTTATTTTACATTTATTATTAGAGGGATAAATTCGTTTAAATGCTGAATCTGCGAACTATTCTTTTGTTCTACTATTATGACTATTCAATATTGTTTACAAAAGTTGTGTTCATATCACATATATGCTCACATCCAAATAGCATATTTTTTCATTTCAATATGAAATTGTATGATTGCATGCGATGTTTCAATTGTCCTGCAATGTCTGTTTCTATGAGCGCATTGGCGCGGGTTGGCGGGAAAAATTAAGTTTTTGTTTTATATCGACCATACAGTCGTGTTATGACCGTAGTAAATTTGAGCTTTTAGCGGCTTATGGCAGGCATCAAGTACGCCCGACGTGTCTGTATTTGTACGGCCACACTCGGAGCACTCCCGCAGAGAATTCTCGCTATTCGGGGCATGCCGCGATCATACCGTAGACTGTGTACGTCCCACTCGTGTCTGGGGTTTATTAGTCTCCCATATGCGTTCACTCGTACTGAACTGCGACCACAAACAAATATTGCAATTTATTTATTGTTATTTGAAACTACATTTTATTTAATCGACGTACGTGCATGACACGATCTATTAATGTTAAAGAAGCGAGAAAAGTATGTCAGGAAAAACAGTGTGGTGGTCCATTCTTCCCATCTACCCCTTCGGGGAGACGGTGTGATGATAAGTTATTTTTCGGACGTACGGTGTGATGATTTTTATAGGAACGTATTTAAGCATATTTGATAGTATATTTATGATTTATGATAACGTGAATTTTCAAGAAGTTTCATTATATAATATTACAGGGGAATAACATGTTTTGAATTTCTCAGGACAATTTCCAATTTCATGTGTTCAAAATATAATAAAACGTCTAAAAAACTGAAGTTTACTTAAATATTTAATGCTTAAATGGGAGCTACACGCCGTGGTTCAATAAATAAATAGAATTCTATGTTGAACAATATTTTTTATTAAAAGGCGTGCCACACTGTGATAAACATCGGTCTCCACCAACGGTTTAAAACAGTTGAAAACAGTTGTAAACCAAAATTCGTTTGACGTAGCTTGTGGATAAACACTCGCGGCTGTGGATTCGCGTTTATCCACAAGCTACGTCAAACGAAGTTTGGTTAACAACTGTTTTAAATCGTTGGTGGAGACCGATGTTTAACTGTTCAAATAAATAAAAACTTTGTTATAAATATCACAATTGATTATATTTTGTCGCGAAAGCTGTTTTGGTAACCGATGTTAGCATCGTCAGGTCTTAAAATCAACTAAAAAATACATCAGAGAGACTTAGTTTATATACAAAATTATTAGGAGGGAAAGAAACTACACACAATATTGTAAACAATTATAATAAAGATGGGAAAAAAACACAGTGTTCTTTTAAATATGTTTTTGAATATTTATGAAAAACATGTTTTTCCGATCATCAAGGCATAATATCTTCGAAGCCTTTAGAGAAGAGTAAACTCGAAGTGAATACAGCAGTGGTTTAATTCTTAAAAAGTAGTCCTATCGTGTCGAGTAAGCCGATGGGCTAAGTAACAAGGTGTGCTTGTTTTACGGTTATCTAGTTGTAGATGCACAGTGAAGTTTTACTCGAGACCGTGTCTGGTTTATGCATCCCGCAGAATGGACCAATGTTCGCCGCGAGGGGAAGGGGTATTGGGACTCCCCGGGCGGGCGGTTTCCACCCGGTCAGACCGGCTGATGCATGCGGCATTCTCGTACAATGCACCATTTCTCACATTGCATCTTAACTACCCGACATTCTTTACTGCCACTCCAAGGAATGCTAATTATTTTAATGATGGACATTCCTAAAAATAAAAACATATTAGAGCCATAATTGCTGATAGAGACTACGGAATGATGTATTTACAAACCAGTTTTTGCTATATTTATCTTCTTCTTTTTCTGTCCGTGTCATGTCAGGTCCTCCCGAAGTTGACTATATTTATCTTATCTTGAGAGTAGGGGTCTCTGTCTCAACGCTTTTTGATCTAGTTAGTTCAGGACCTCCTTAATCTTATTGACGAGTCCGGTGAAAGATCGGGGCTAACAATAAATGTCAGTCATACCAAATGGATGACATTCGGACGGCTTGACTACAGTGGGTCAGTATTGCATTTGAACGGTCGTAACTTTGAAAGGGTGAAAAAATGTAAATACCTCGGCAGCATACTAACATATTCTTTTGACCCAGATGTAGAGATAAAATGCAGAATTGAGGCAGCTAGAGCTATATTTAATTAAATGAAATCACTCTTCTGCAATGATAACATAAATTTGAAACTCTGCCAAAAATGATCAAATGCTATGTTTGGTATGTTATATTGTATGGATGTGAAACGTGGACCTTAAAAGTCAACACAATGAATAGACTGTAATCATTTGAAATGTGGCTCTATCACCGAATGCTCAGAATTCCCTGGACAGACATGGTTACCAATACCGAAGCCCTGAGGCGAGCTAGAGTTGACAGGGAGCTTTTATCAACTATAAAGGTTGAAAGATTTCACATCTGGGTCATGTACTGCGTGGAGAAAAGTACCACCTTCTCCAACTGATTTTGGAACGGAAAATTGAGAGACGCCGAGGGCCCGGTAGGAGACAGATGTCCTGGCTGCGAAACGTGAAGGAGTAGACCGGCATCCGAAGTGCGGACGAGCTGTTCCGAGCGGCGCAGGACAGGGACAAGTTCGACGAGGTGGGGCAACGTTGGGGGGACCCGAAAGGGCATTTGAAGAAGAAGAAGTCCTTTATGTTGCGGAGCCAGGATACCTAGAATATGTATTTTTTTTATACAATATTTATTTTTTACGAGGTCACTAGGTTTTTTTTGTAATTTATTCGGACTTGTATTTATCGATGAATGCTTCGAATTCCTTTGGCGAATATGGTGAGTAATTCCGACGCCATTTAAAGGCATATCACTGGTTACCAGTATAAAATTAGGACTTGGATCATGTAATAAAGTATAAAAAATATTTATTTACTTGACCGATATTTCTCACCTTTTCAAGTCGACGGAATATGAAACTCTTGGCACCGAACCATCAGTGCTTTGATTGTGTAACAATTGCGAGGAAATTGTTTCGTGTAACTGACAAATGATTTTTTTTTTAATAGGATGTGAAAAACAGAAGAACTTCTTCTTCGTCGTGCCAATGGCAAACTAGTTTTGTAAAGATGGCCTTAAAAGTACCATATCTCTCCTCTTTTGTCGTTTCCAGGGACGCCGGATATTTTAGAAACGCCACACGTGGAGGCACATTCGTTGCCCCTCTAGAAGAACTGATATGTCGCACGCTTAATAGTAAACCGACCGATTATGGTTTACGTTATAATTGAGTTAACATTAGACAGAGGCTTGTGTTAACGCTATATATCTATTTTTCACAATGTTAACGCTATCCATTTGTACGTACGATAATCGTTCACAATGTTAACGCTATCCAGTCTTACGTGTTTTTCGACTGTTTTTGTTAAAACACCGACACATTTCAGATTAAGCAAAACTTGCTTTTTTGAGTTAAGCCAGTTTTCTATTAAGCGTG
Source organism: Lepidostoma basale (assembly GCA_022606425.2). Classification (NCBI taxonomy): domain Eukaryota; kingdom Metazoa; phylum Arthropoda; class Insecta; order Trichoptera; family Lepidostomatidae; genus Lepidostoma; species Lepidostoma basale. Next base: position 1,108,823 of record JAHDVF020001034.1, on the reverse strand, counting down.
CCATGTGTTATTGTAAAAAATCTATTGTTAATGTATTTTCCGGTTTATATTATTTTTATATTGTTTGTGTATTTTTGATTTTTGTCGAAGTAAAAATCAACATTTATTTTTTGGATAAGTAACAAAAACGATTGTGACTTTTCCCGCAGAACGAGAAATATCCTAAGTGGAGTGGCATTCACACCCCTTCCCTCGTTATATCTCTTCTTTTTCTTTATCACTTTATTATTTAGGGGAAAAAACCTCCCCCGCTCCCCTTTGTCGGTACATGTAAGCGGTCTCCGCTGAAACAATACAATCCTTATGTCCCCGCCCGCCGCTTGCCAGTTTGTCGCCGTCATATATCATTTTTATTTCGCAGGCATTCCGTGTTAGGCACCACTTTTTTTGGGGATAAAGCCCCGTTAAATGAAAAACAAGTAAACTCGGCCGATTCGCTTCCTACGCACTTTTTAATAGCTCGAACTCCCGAGCTATGTTACTTGGATTTATGTTCTCCGACTTTTTATATGTTTACTTTTCCTTTAACATCATTTAATTGCTTTAATATTAACTAACTGACTAACTAACTAACCATCACGCCGTTTTCCGGAGGTGTAGGCAGAGTGAATGGACAGCCGCACTATATTTTCCTGATATAACAACAAACTATCACGCCGTTTCCGAAAGGGTAGGCAGAGATAATTGAACCCCACACTAATCCATCCTGTGACACCTCTCTAGGTTCCTTCCCATCGCGTCGATTCTTCCGACTTCTAAAATGACCGGCCCTCAATATTTGAATAATTTGGTCATGTCATGACTTCGTTCGGTCTTCCTCGACTCCACTACACTTTTTTAATCATTATTTATTCATCTATGCGTTTCATATGTACAAACCAACGTAGTGATCCTTTCATATTTTGGTGCATAATGCTCTCTTTCGCTCTTCATTTCATCCTGATTTGTCGTACATCGTTTTATTACACATTCGTCTAAGGGATCTCATCTCCACCGTATTCATTCTGCTCTCGAGTCGGAGAAATCGACGTGCGTGCATGACAAGATGTATGAATGTAGAGGATTCGAGAGAAGTATGTCAGGACAGAACAGTGTGGCGGTCCATTCTTTCTGCCTACCCCTCTGGAGAGACGGCGTGATGGTTATTTAGTTAGTTCATGATAAAAGAGTATAGCGGTTTTCTCTTGGGAAATAGTATGATGGTTAGTTAGTTAAGCTAATTTTATAAATTTTTAAGAATTTTTATGATTTTTTAAAAAACTAAATGATTTTATATTTTCTTTTGCAAACATTAAGTAGCGTTTTTTTTACTTTACGCTGTTTTTAACATAACTATTTAGTTTATATTTGAATTATTTTTGTAATTTGAATAAACCTACCGCATTTTCACCCCCATAAAAGTTTTCTAAGACTGAAAAAATTACGGATGAAATTTGTACAGGATTCTTTTTTTATTGGCCTTATTTGACTTTGTCACAATTTCGTTCTTTTGTAAATTATTTGTTGGCGCAGAATGTCAAAGGCCTGAAAACATATTTGGAAAAAGTTCATTCATATTTTATTCAGCAATTTCAGTATTAAAAAATATTTTCTTTAATCATAGATTAATCGTTTCTGATATATTCAGAATATTCTCCTTATCTTCCACTATGGATCACAATCTTCAATAAATGGTATGTTTTAATAATTTTTTTTGAAAATATTGTATGTTCATAACACTTTTTAGCACTTTTCACAAACATGTTTCGGGCCACATGCGCCTTTCTTCAGTTTAGAAATTTTAATAATATAATGAGACTAAATCGTTACTTATACTAAATTAAGAGGGGTGGAGTCAAGTTCTTATTAAATAACAATTACCCCTACCTCTAGACCACAGGTTTCCAATCTTCTCTGAGCCACCGCCCCCTTTACAAGAAAAATTAACGTTCAACGCCCCCCTCCCATAAAAGTTATTCGATATATGGGAAAATGATTAAAATACATAAAATAACAAAATAAACCAATATTTAAGTTTAATTTTCTTTATTAGTAACCTACGTGATTAGCGTGTTTTTTTTGTATTTTTAGACTATATTTTTTTATCTGCTAGTCTCAAACGCGCACAAGGGGGCGTTATCGCCCACTTTGAGAACCTAGGCTCTAGACCTTACTCCCCCCCCCCCCCTTCTTCATTTAGTATGTAAGTAACGATTGGATCGATATTGTTAAAATTTCTGCACTGAGAAATGGCGCCTATGGCCCGAAACATGTTTGTTAAAAGTCCAAAAAAGTGTTGTGGAAATACAATATTTTCAAAAGAATATTTCAGTTGGAATCCACAACACAAAGTGATAGCAAATATAGAAGAAATATTATAATATTAAGTTATATTCTTGATGCTATTATCATTCTTACGGAAAGTTACGTCAATAATATCGCACCTTGTTGCATAATTATAGTTAATTAACTAATTAACTAACCATCACGTCATTTCCCCGGAGGGGTAGGCAGAGAGGATGGATCGCCACAGTGCTCTGTCCTGGCATACCTCTCGGGATTCCTCTATATTCATACATCGTACCATGCATGCACGTCGATTATTCCGATTTCGAATGTGCCCGCATTTTAGTAATTGATTAATTTGGTCATGCCATGTTTTCCTCGGTCGTCCTCGGCTTCCTCTTGATTTTAAAGAGTATCTTGTTTTTCTAAATTTGGACCATCCATCATGATTTCCTGGTATTTTACATGTTCTCAAATAGGGACCTTAAACTTTAAATATGTTTGTAATGTCTGATTTGATTTGAAAATCATCTTTAGGAAAACTTTTTTGTAAAAAACTAACTAACTAATCATCACGTCGTCTCCCCGAGGGGGTAGGCAGAAAGAATGGACTGCCACACTTTTCTTTCCTGACATGTTTCTCTCGCTTCCTCAACATTCATACATCGTGTCATGCACGCGCGTCGATTTCTCTGACTCCTCACATGGCCGACATTCAATATTTAAATTAATTTGATCGTGCCACGTTTTCCTCGGTCTTCCTCTATTTCTGGTTCCATTTACATCATTAGCATATAATTTTTTTACCATTCTTTCTTCATTCATTCTTTCCATATGTCCAAATCATCATAATGATCCTTTCATTATTTTGTTCATGACACCATCATTCGCACCGCATTCACATCTTATATTTTCATTCGACACTCTATCATAACTTTTTTCACTCTATCATAAGTCGTAAAAATCGCAAACGTTTATCAATAACACGGAACAATCTATACAATGTTATACTATGTCTATATTGAGACACATTACTTACCTCTGAAGCCGTAATGCTTAACAGATTTATCATTCTGAGCTAGCATTCTTCAATGAGGTCGCAAACAACGCTTATGTGGTCACGAGCGCCGAGGAAGAAATGGGATCCAACGTACGGCCATAAAGACGGGCGGCCATTGTGCTCGGAACACGACACTGATCGCCTCGCTAGCGGCCAGCCGGTCACAGGACACGGGGCGGCACGGTCTATCTTCATCTCTCGTCAATCGATTCTCCTCTTAAAGTCATGACCATCGCGTGTTCTGAATACTTTATTCGGTCTTTTAAAATAAATTTGTTTCATGACGCAGATACACGGATCCTTCGGAACAGTGTACGCTCTACAATATTCATGCTAATTTCATTATTTAGTAACAACGCCGTTCTAAGCTTACTTTTTTGTTTGTTGACAATACTATGGAGATACCGTGTATTCGATGCGCGCATACTGTGTATAAAATAGTATACATTTAAATATATTATGTCTATTAGTCAATAGCATATGTACAATCAAAGACAATTGAAAAGCAATAATGACTTGTAATAAGTTAATTTGTATTTAATTTTTTTTACGAAAACGTCATTCGTGTTCTAGACATTTTTAAAAATATATGTTTTATGGGAATGACATGATTCGCCTTCCTGTGTCATTATATGATTAATGTGTCTTCTTCTTCTTTCGGTGCCGTGTCAGGTCCCCCCAATGTGAGCTATCACTGCAGCAAAGGCATCTCGTTCTTGCGTCACTTGGCACAGGTTCTAAACTCTTGTTATTCCTGTCCACTCTTTGATGTTCCGCAGTCAGGACAGCTGCCTTCTACCAACTCCCCGACGTCCCTTCACTTTACCCATTCATATCAAGTGTCTTACTAAAAATAAACATCTCTTCATATTAAATATAAATTATTTGTTATGGAAATATGTTTTATTGTTAAAGTAACAATAAATGTATTTCTTCTTCTTCTTCTGATTGTAGATCTTGCGATCTGTTTATGCAGGATATCAACTTTCTTCCTGTGATGAAGACGACCAGCCTTCTCTCCATCTCTTTGGTGGTCGTCCTGGTGGTCGACGGCCCTCTGGACTCTCGTGCATCACGATCTCGATGTGGTCCTTCCAGAATCGTCTTTTCTGTCTACTCCATCTCACTATGTCTTCAATTTTGGAGGATTTGCGAATTTCTTCATTGGGTATCATTTCTCTAAGGGTTCTCCCCACAAGAGGTCGCAATGTTCTCATTTCTGCTACTCTTAAGAGATGTTTGGTTCTGACAGTGTCTGCTCTTGCTTCGATTCCATCTCCATATACCCTAAGAAGATAGAGTACTTAAATGATTATAGGTTTTTGCCCTTTGAAGTAAGTTCGATTGAAAAATGAAGAATTAGGCATTTTGAAATTAAATAAATAAATCGAGTTACAAAATTTGTATTTGTAATTTTGTTTATCGAAATTATTATTTCTACAAAAAATGTTGTTGCCATTATCGTTCTTCCCTCTTCATTTATTTCATTGTTTGATCTTCTTTAGATTATCCTCATCTCCGCGTAACTTTGTATTTGATATCAAAGATGTTCAGGTGTTGTCCCGGAGTTGGGTTGAGTGATTCCGACTTAATTTTAGTTTTATTGAGCCCGCGTTGTTTCTTGTCGAAATTGGATTTCGCAATTTAATATTTCTCTTCGGCGTTTTCATCAAAACTTTTCCGCTGAAGGTCTTTGAGATTTATATTTAAAAAAAATCTAGTAGGCGCTTATTTCTACTTCATCTTTGACTCATTTGAAATCTCGTACCATATTTTGTGTATATTGACTTTTTAGAGAGCCTTACATTCCTAATTATATTTTAAGTATTAAACTTTTATTGTAAAAGCTTTTTACGTATATTTTTGTATAGTTCAAGAGTTTGAACTACATATATACACATATAAAATATTTCATTAATATCAATGAAAATGTATATTTTTCTTTAGTCGCATGCCTCATAATTGAGAATCGGGTCCTTCCCGTAAACTATGCACCATGGCTCGCCATGCGCTCCTATCACCAGTCAGTCTCTATGCTCCAGCTATTGAGAGGCCAGTCAGTGCCCTAGTTTGATCTGACCAGCGAATCAGTGGCCGTCCTTGTGGTCGCTTTCCCTCTACTTTGCCCATTATTAGTTTTTTTTTAATGTTTTCCCGATCTCTCCGGGGACAAAAATATATTAACACTCTCTTAGAGCACACCTTCCCAGCTGGTCAAGTATCGACTAGTTCGTTCTTCTCGCTGTCCAGGATATGTCCAGCCTTTCTTCACACCTCGAAAGGATCTCTCAGTTTGTTTTCATGAAGTTTTATAATATTTTATGAAAATGACTTATTTCGCCTTGCTATGATATCATCAAATGACATTTGATCAATCAATATCAAAGACATTTGATAATGCTTTAGCGAAACATCATTCCTATGAAATATAATAAAACTTTTTGAAAACAAACTGACAGATGCTTTCGCGATGTGGTTTTACAGGTGCTGACAGAAAACAGACGTTTTCACTTGTATTCATAATTTAATATGGACTTTTACATCATTGTGCAAATAACAATACATGTACCTAAAATATGAATGATGTTTTTGTGTTTATCGTCTCCCAAACATATAATCGGATTCTTTCAATTCACGAACCCCTGCAAACAATTTCCTAGAATCCGTCCTCTTCAAATATAATATACTCGTACAATACACAATACGATACAAGATAAGAGGTAGGTTATTTATATTGACAAAATTTCAGTTTCAGTGGCATGCTCAGCAATCGAAGCAGGTCTTTTTACACAATCATTATATCCAAAACTGCTAGTTCTGTGTTGCAATTGCAAGGGATCTTTTAACACTCGCTTTACGGTGCTGAACTCTGAGTATCCATTTAAATTGACGTGTATTTTAAATTGATTTAGGGCAAAAGCTACAAATAAAATAATTGTAATAAGCTGTAAAATATTTTATTATGAATTAAAAATCGATTAATATAAAATGAGTACGAAAAAAATAAGTGAAGCATGGAACTGGCAAAAAGGGATGAAAGTAGAATAAATGCAATAGAAATGAATCCTCTTCGATGAATATGTGGTAAATCTGCGATGATAGTGTCAAATGAGAAATATAAGAAGTGAATGCAGTGTGAATGAAAGTGTATGAACAAAAAAAGGGAAGGGTCAGTAATATGGTTTGGACACGAACGAATTTGGAAAGAATAAATGAAGAAATAATGATAAATAAATTTTGGGAAAACTATTGGAAAAGCACTATGGAATTCCATAATGACGAATCCATAAACATTTTTATATCGTTACTGATGATGAAGGTGTAAAGATTTCGAAACATGTCGAGAAAAATAAACTCAAAAGTGGAACAGTAATTCTTAAAAAAAATCGTCATGATAAAGAAAGGATATGTTAACGATGTAAACGGAACAAGACCGTGGAAAACGTGACACAATCATATCATTCAAATTTTAAATGTCGGCCAGGTGAGGCTAAATGTTGAGAATGTATGTCAGAAAAAGAAAGTTTTGGGGTCTATTTTCTCTGCTTACCCCTTCGGGGACGCGACGTGGTCGTTAGTAAGTTTTTTTTAGAAATGTACACTTTTCTTGCCCGCGCCACAGTCGCGACATGATTGAACTCGCGCGTCACTGGGTACCCAATACCGTACATCGAGTGTTTAGAGTATATTTTCTCCTTTAGCCGTGAATTCCCCTTTCCGTCACTTTGTGTATTCGCGATCCCCTAATGTTTTAAATTTGACAGAGTGCGGTCCTACATGCGGATATAAATGTATTATCTCAGGACTGACAAGGGGCCCGTTGGGTTTCCCCCTGGGCTTTCAGGATTCACTAACGATCTTTGATAGGTACTGGCTTCTGTGTGGCGACCCGGAGAGCGAGATTCATATTGCATGCTGTATCGAACTAAAGCTCTGCTCTGGGAATCCCCGAATCTAATAATTTGTTAATACACACCTTATTTTGTAATTTATTTATTTTTCTTGTACACAAATGAGACATCCATCAAAAACGGTAAACAAAAATACAATATCGATATGAAACTAAGTGATAAAAAACGTAGGATCCCAAATATGTTGGCGTTAGCGAGGCTCTTTCCAGAATTTGTAATATATTTTTTATGAACACTGCCTCACTAACACTAAAAATCATTTAATGATTTAAAATACTTCAGAATTCCTCCGAATTAATTAATTTTAATATGCTTTTTTCGAATCTTGATTGTTTATGATTAAGATGCCAGTAATATGACATTTTTTAATATCCTTTAATAATGCTATGACAAGTGTTCATAAAATACGTAAATTAAGTCAGTAACATCAATTTATAAATATAATAAACGGAAGAAAAACTTTTTTTTAACCACAGAATGTTGTTATAATTGCGGCTAAAGAGTTATAGTTATATTAATATAAGAATTATAGATAATGTATAAGTGAGTTATGAACGAAATAATTAAAAGAACATTAAAATGGTTTAGACACATGGAAAGAAATAATGTTAAAAAAGTTATGTTAACGATCTAAATGGAACTAGACATAGACACGATCTTATAAATCAAATATTGAATGTCGACCACGTGTGAAGTCGGAGAAATGGACGTGCTTGCATGACACGATGTATGTATAAATGTTGAGGAATCGAGGGAAGTATGTCAGGAAAGAAAAGTGTGGCAGTCCATTATTTCTGCCTACTCCTTTGGTGGGACAACATGATGGTTAGTTAGTTAGTTAGGACTTTAGTTTTTTATATTGCCCTGATCAAGCGTGGGTACAAGCGAAACAAATTGGTTTCCTAATTACCATTCCGTGGTTAAATAGAACATTTTTTGTCTTTAATTTTTATTATTATTTTGTTGAATCACTCTTTACATCATGACAGCCTGAGCCAAATCGATGTAAAGGGTATATTATTGGTAAGTATCATAGTGATTCTCGTGACAAGTGATAGGAAGCTAATCTATCGCCATTTAATTGTCACATAAATCCTACACCAGACCAAAGACAGTGTGACAATTTCACTGCCCTCGCCGGGAATCGAATTTTTATATATGAATATTTATATATGTAAAATATCTAATGCTTTCTAAGAAAAATTTAAAACATCAATTGTAAACATTATTTGCTGTGTAAACTAAAATGCATAAAATGTTGTAGAATGTTCACGAAATGCAAGCTACTTTACTTTTATTATTAAATATATAAGATATAGATTATGTTCAATAAATATGTAATAATGTTATAAAGCATTCGATACTCATTCAAATAAAATATTGAAAAGTGTCCCACAGGTATATTTTTCCGATTTTTATTTCGTTTCCCGTCCTTTTTCAAGTGCATTAAAGCAATAAGGTTCTCAGAATCAACATTTTCTAATATCAAACATTTATTACACTCAGTCGAAGCTTCGATCTCGAGGAGCGCGGAGTTGAGTGTTCTTGTTTGTGTAAGTAGCTGAGACATTAAGCTCGCATGCCCGGGACCATTGTCGTCCTGGGCTCCCGGCCCCCGGCCTCCGAGGGAATTACTCGTGACAAGTCCTATTTGTCTATATCATTCCGTATACAAATATATGCGAGGGCGCCGGGCGATCACACTGTATTCGTGCCACTGCTGTATTAACTACTAATTCAGAATATTTCCTTTAAATTGAGTGACGCAATTCAAAATATGTTTATTCCGACCTCTAAGGGCAACAATGTCTGACTGAATGTCCTTTTAATCCTTCATTTAATGGTGTAGCAAGGTGCCAACCGAAAAATCTACTAATATTTGTATAGAATATTTGACACGCTTCTCTCTACATTCCCATCTACCTTAGGGTACTCAGCCAACGCTAGTGGCGCTAGTTAAAAAAAACAATTGAAGACTGATTATTTTACAAAGTGGTATAAACACAAAACAATAGAAAAAAAGAAGAAAAAAAAAACAGTTTCTTGTAACACGTGCCATGTAGTACAGTAGACATATTTAGCTTTACTATATTATTCAATCACTTTTGCAGCCACTTATGTATGTATTATAATAATAAAATGTATTATGAAATATTATTAAATTTACATTCCTAGTAAATTTGCTACAAACACATGTTTACCCATTTATGTATATAAATAAACAAATATATAATTAACATGAATGTTAAACGTTAGTTTTCTAGAAGTTTTATTATATTTAATGGGAATGATATGTTTCGCCCTTCTAAGGCATTATCAAATACCTTGGAAGGGAGACATTTGATAATGCCTTAGAAGGGCGAAACATGTCATTCCCATAAAATATAATAAAACTACTAGAAAACTGACGTAATCATTCGTATTAATTATTTAATAAGGAGTATTACATCATTGTTCAAGAAACAATAAATAACAAATATATAATTTAAAAATAGTTTTTTTTAAATATTATATTATATTTTGTATTAGATCACTAAAAATTTTGGTTTTTGTTACAATAAAAAATAAAAACATAAATTGAAGGGTTAATCACGTATTACTAATGGCGTCGTGGTTTACTAAGAGGAAATACTATATTGGTTTTAGAATAAATTGAGCGTCCGTATAAAGTTTTCGATTTACGTGACCTATTTTTCCACCTTGCGGACTTTTTTGCCGTTGTTTTCTTAAAGTCTCATCCCCGGCCCGTGTCGCAGTACGCGGCTAGCGAATCACACGTGACATTTTACTCTCGTTTGCCGGGAACATTCCTCATACGTTCTGACCCCTTTTCCACTTTCAGAGTGTCCCCATTTCAATGACAGCGTCCGAATGCTTCATCTTGAAAAAAAGGTTATATTTATCATTACACACGAATATTAAAGAAACGGGTAACATGTACCAGCTTTCGGAGCGTTTTCGAATAATTTCTCTATTTTTATTTAATTAATTTTTTTAAACGGTGTATAATTTTCATGATAATCCGAGGATTTTTCTGAAATCTCATTTCGATAAGGAACTACATCAACTTTTGTCTTTATTTCGACAGCGACCGGTTTCGCCAGGCTCGTGGGCATCGACAGACTTCCTCATACGTTCTGACCCCTTTTCCACTTTCAGAGTGTCCCCATTTCAATGACAGCGTCCGAATGCTTCATCTAGAAAAAAAGGTCAAGATGTAGAGATAGTTGGGAGTCAACCTCCCAAGAGAGACCAGTCTGATTTCAGGAACAGTCCAAAGGTCCATAAGCAGACGAATAAGAAGAAGGATAACACTTTGTATTTTCACAACACTCAATTTTTTTATTTAAATAAAGTGTTGCGAAAATACACAGTGTTATTCTATTTATTCAAATGAATATATATTATTTGTATGTTGAGTTATTTTCGCATTTTAGCTTCTCAATTGTTTCGTCGTTGTTTTATTATGAATGTTCTTGACTGAACACAAACGATTGACGATTTGAACGATCGGCCGGCCGAGGGGGCCGGCGTCTAATAAAAGCGAGCAGAAGTGGCGGCCGTAACACTAAAAGCGCGCAGTGCGGATGTAACGATTAGAGATTCCGTAAAGGCTCCCCGCTAATTGGACAACTTTGTTAGCTCATCCCTCTCTCTGTTTGTTCTTTTATAGAACCCGAACCAGCACCGCTTCTCATTCGATAAATTGGTGTTCTTTGCTCGTCTTCTTTTATTATGGCCCTCTTAACTATTACTGCTGCACTGATGGTTTCACCCCGGCGAGGATTTTATGATTCATTAAACTATTGCAACTTTCTGGTTTCTAATATAAACCGATCTAACTCGTTTAAACTGTTTCATGTTAGGTGGAATAAATTTTGTCTGAATATGGAATTAGCACAAAACCGATCACGGCAATTATGTCGCTATACACAGAAAGCACTCCTAGTGTCAGAGCAAATGGAGATCTGCCAGTCTGGTTTGATATTAATAAATATTAATTGTATCTCAATAGAGACGAAGATGTAAATTATTTGGATACAATTAAATTACTTCGTTTGTATTGAGATACAATTAACCCTTTAAAAAAATGATTAACCCGCAATGGGTAAAAATCCAGTATTTGTCTACAAATATTTGTAAAAAAAAAAATAATAATGAATATGTCAAAAATGGTTGCGTAGTATCCCCCGTGGTTATTAAATTTAATCTATATTTGGACACATGTATGAAAGAGCTGAAAGGGTTGGATGTATGTGCCAAAATGCGCGGAGTGTCAGTTAGCTGTCTATTGTATGCGGAAGACGCTGTCCTACTTGCAGAAAACGAGCATGAACTACAAGTCCTGGTGACTAGTATGTATGAGGTATGCATGCGAAATGATCTGATGATGAATGTGAACAAGTCTAAGGTAATGATTTTCGATTAAAAAGAAAGCATGACTGCATTAGCGTGAATGGTGAAAATCTGGTACGAATGGATGAATTTGTATATTTAGGAAGCATCTTTACAAAGGATAGACCACTGGAAAGGGGTATTGAATGAAGGGTTGGGGCAGGCAACAAAGTAAATAATGGTGTACTCAAAGTTGTCAACGCAAATAAAAGTCTATTCAAAAAAGTTAAGATGGCAGTGTACATGGCGTTCTTGTGCTGACTCTTAAGTATGGACATGAAGCAAGGAAATTGGCAAAATACGGACGAAAGTAGAAAACATGCAGTAGAAATGAGATCTTAGACGTATGTATGGTAAATCTTTATACGATATAGTGTCTTATATGAATGCGGTGTGAATGGATGTGTTATGAACAAAAACATAAATATTCATTAAGATGGTCCGGATACATGGAATGAATGAATGAAGAAAGTATAGTAAAGAAAGTATACATTAACGATGATGTATACGGAACAAGAAATAGAGGAAAATCAACTCAATCAAATATTATATTTCAACCATATCGTATGAGTCCGAGAAATCGACGTACTTGCATACGTGCATGACACGATATATGAATATGGAGGAAGTGAGAGAATTAAGTCAGGAAATAACATTATAGCGATCCATTATTTTAACTGCCTACCCCTTCGGAGAGACGGGGTGATGGTTAGTTAATTAGTTAGTTGGTATACTGTATGTTATTGTTCACCGCTACATACCAGAATTACAGATTCCTGAATCTTTGCTTCGTTTAGGAAATTTTTCTTAAACCCGAATATTTTTTTTATCGGAAACGATTTTGGCTTTAAATTTTATTGAACGCAAGGTCGTGTTCTCACAAGGATGGAATAAAATTTTATATCCCGACAGGTAAGTTTTTTTTTCTCATCATTCGTTTGCGGAAAAAATTCATAACCAATATAAATTCACAAACCCCTTCACCAGCTACGTGATGTTCATTACATTTGGTTACAGCAACTTCGGGCTTCAGACTTGTTTGCCCAAATAATGTCTGCTCATATTTTCACGACCGAAAATAGGCAGGTCGGGTCGGGTGCTCTGGGAAAAACCTTTCAATTTTGACTACAGGAAATTGTAAATTGGATCCTTTATGTTCGATCGGGAGGGTCCAGACAAATTTTATCTGCCGAAGTATTTTTCTGATTGAGGATGATTTCCCGTTTCAAAGGTAACTGATACAATTCTGCATTCTTTTTATTTTATTTTTAAATCTACTATTTTATCCTTTGTAAATACAATTCTCGGTTTTCTCCCCGTTATTTCGGCGGAAATACCTATTTCACTTTATTTGAACGTTCTGAATTCTTGGAATCCTTTATTCAAGCGTGTATTTATTCATCCCTTGTGGTGGCGATTATTGGGGGAAATATCTTCTTTTGTATCTCTGCAGTTACTTGTTTGTATGATTTAATTCGAAATGGCGGTCGTATTAACCCTTCATTTCACGATGTGGCAGATTTGCTACAAATAGAAAAATCTGCTAAAATATTGTATAGATTATTTGAATTTCATACATATTTTTGTTGTACGCTACACTCTACATTCACATCTATATATTAAGGCACACAAGCCATCCCTTGTGGCTCTAGTTTACAAAAAAAAAAGTTTTACTTTGACATTTGGTCGCTGGTTGACCTGTTTCGATTACTGCCATTTTAGACACATTTTGAGTTTAAAAAAAACGAAATTTCCAAATAAATATATAAAAACTACATTGCCAGGTAAGTATTTATATCATGCTTAATCATTCATTGGGTGTATTAATAGTAATATATATTATGAATGAAGAAGAAAGAAAGAAAAATTATGAAATATTATTAAATTTAGCTTTTAAAATAAAACTTAAGGCGTTATCACAGTGGAATTCCATAATGACGATTTTTTTATGAATTATAACACAGTTTTTTTTTTTCACTTTTGAGTTTATTTTTCTCGATACGTTTCGAAGGCTTTACACCTTCATCATCGGGGAAAGGATATAAACTGTTATCGTTTATATCGTTCTCCCGTTTATGTCGAGAAAAATAAACTCGAATGTGGAAAAAAGCAGTGTTTTAATTCATAAAATATCGTCAAATTTAGCCTTCTAGTAAATTTGCTACATATTTTTATTGAAATCGGTATATGAATTTTTAAAAAAAATCTGTATTTTATTTTGCAATTAATATTGTACTAAAAATATTGCTTTTGTTAAAATTTAAAAAAAAATCGTGAAATGTTGGGTTGAATATTAAATATTACGCTCGTCAAAGTTCCCGCTTAGCTCATAGATACTATTCAAATACAAGGTGTAATGATTCCTTCTCTGGACGTGCCTGCCTACTGCGGCTATTATTGTGTCCTGGTCCCTCCTCTCCCGCCCGCTCACGTGGGATGCTCCAGTTGCCATTATTATTCATCACCTGTTCAGGTCACGTCCCCCCCCCCCTGCTTCTCCCGTTTCCAGCGGGACTTTATCATTTCTGCTCCGGAGCCGGCGGCGGGAATACACCGATCTGTATCAAGTTATCGTATTGTAAATTAAGGAGTCTTCAACGGTACTAAAAGTTTGTTTAACAACACCCTCTTATACATCTTTACACTTAATTACTACTTAAATTTATATCGTTGTTGGTGTTTGAAATTATATGCCATTATTTTGTGTTTTACACCACCTGTGACGGGTGTGATAAGAGCAGTAAAAAGAGCAGTAAAATAATATGTAGAAGTAAACATTCATTTGCTTCTGTCCTTACTTGTAAAGCCATTTTGTTTGTTTGTTTGTTTGGGATGACTTGTTCGACACGCAATACTTATTTTATAATGAAAAAATAGCGTTATATAAAAGGATTTGTACAAGAGAATGGCTATTTGTGTGGAATCCACGAAAGCACGTATAGCCCGACCACCGCAGAATGGAGAGATCGCGCACTTCCTTACACATTTTACCGTGTACCTCCGGCGCTTTAGCCATCCTTTTGTTCGCGAGGCCCTATTACTCTTCGCCGTTTTTATTTATAAGCTCCGACTCTCGCGAAATCTCGCGGAGTGGGTGTTTTTGTGGGAAATAACAAGAGTCCAAATAAAATAAGCTGAAAATTGTACAAGTATTTTTATGTGAATTTCTATGTTAATTTTCACGCGAGTACTCTACTGTTTCCTTTGTTCCCGCGGTCCCTTCCGTGGCGTCCGTATTCTGCCCGAGTTTATGATGTATGCGCGGGTGCTAAATGTCATCCCTTTTTATTCAGTAGCTCAATCCTCGTGTTTACGGCGCCTCTTGGAACTTGAATCTTTAATGCTGTGTTTTATTCTCAAAGTTCTTTTAAGTCCACAAAGCGTACTTTTTTTTATATCATTTCGCAATACAATTATTTCTATTTTGTGTTTTCTATAAATAAATTCTCATGTTGCTGTTAGTGTGATCAAGAGACCCATGTTGTTTTATATTACTATTACCAATAATATTCATATGCGAACTTATTTCTTTTTAATTGCGTAGATTTTCACGGTTGGCAGCAATATGTTTGATGTGTTTTTGGGTAACACCGTGTGATAACTCCTTCTCGACCGACGTTTCGGAGATCGTTGCAGTCTCCATTATCAGGGTAATGAATGTGATATGTGTTGTGTTTGCTAAGGTACTTCACCGTTGTACCATGTTATTTATTTTTAGTTTTAAGCGTTTATATCATATTCATCTAAGTATTTAATATTATTATTGTATTAAACAATGATGTATAAACACTATATTAAATATTACTAAAACGTAAAATTTTACATAAATTTTATTTGAGTTTCATGTTTCGTTTTAATCAATTGTTAATATAACATTTGATAATTTTTTTTTTGCTCACCTACGAACTTCATTATTGGCTAGTTAAAACCAGAGTTACATCGGCTGTGAGATAAATGCGAATATGTATAGCCCATAGACACTCGGATCTTAGGAAACACAGTGAAAACCATTCTTTAAAGAAACACGGTTTTGGAAGGAAGTTTTCATTTTAACCACTTATACATCTATCTATATAAATAAAAGGCGATCTTCCGGGTGTGTGTCGACTATTTCTGAGGTTATTCCTGAGCTGATCCTTCTGTATCTTGGGGAATGGACTAATTGGAATTTAGCGGTCGTCATAGGCATATTTTCGTTATTAATCGAGCTCTAATTAACTTTATAAATTAATCAATTAATTGAAAATTTTCGTAGTGCAAACGAATATAGACCTTAATGTTCGTATCACCTGAGTATCAATCTTTTGAGTCTATATTCGTTTGACACGGTCTGGAGAGAATTCAGTCTCCATGTAATTTTGTGTAGTGGCAACAATGTGTTTTGCTTTCTGACAGTCCAATATATTGCGTTTTACTTTGGGATGTATAATACTTAATACGTTTTGCTTATTACGTACTAAAATAATTGGTTGTTTAATTGGTACAGTATATTTTATTGGCCATATTTTAATGTACACTAATGCAGACAGGTAATTATACTTCTTAATTTTGGCGAGTATAATTTTTACGCGTCAATTTGAGGTTATGAACGAAATTTTATTTTTTCGTGTGGCTGAAACTTATTCGTTTCTCTTACGTTCGACGGTGATTACTTAATGATATTCGTTTTCTAGAGTTCTAGCCGTTCGATTGGTCACGTGGTCTCTGAACTGTCACAATCTCTTTGTACGTCGTAATATTTTGTAGGTATGAAGTTTCGGTACTTTTAGGTTATGAAGTTTTTGGGATTAAAAATATTCAATGATAATTAAATTGTTCAGGTTATTTCAAAGGATGATAGCGAAAATATAAAATATTGGACGTCGAAGCTCTACAAGAATATGAAGAAACTTGCTTCCGTAAGTATAATATAATATTTATATTTCTAATTCATAAATATATTTTCAGTTTATTCTATTTTGCTGTTTTCTTTATACGCATACTTTGGTCAGGGAAATTGTTACATTACCACAGCAACGGTAAGAAAGTTCTAATGATATACAATATGAATTACAATATGAATGAATGACACAATTCTTATGACTTTTTCCGTTTATTTCTAGGAAAATAAAGTAACGGATCAGAGATGGGACGAAAATTACCGATGCAGCGTGCAAAATAACTTCGTTAAAATGGAATTAGATCAATCAAACAACGGATGATCAGTGAATTAGATGTACCCTGGAGTGGCGAATGAAAACCGGCTCATTTTTACATTACACATAAGCTACTTTTAGTAGTTTTCATTCATATATGAAAATTCCATTATTAATTTCAGGTAAAGTTTTTAAATTTACAGTTTATAGACAATAATTAAGCACATTCCCAAACGTGCCACCTATATATCTGAATTTTGTGTTGCTCGGGCTGCCTGAAATATGCTTCCTGCACGCCTCAGATGCATTGACAAGCCGACAGACTTTAATTCTCACCTAAAAACCCACCTTTTCAAATTATCGCATAAAATGGTAACAACGGTTGTCTGTATATCAATAAACAATATTATATCACATTTGCACAAAACATTCATATGTTTAGAGAAACAAAATTCTTGATTTTGTTGTCCATGAAATTCACATCAGAGCCAATAAAGTAAGTTTCTACGATCGTGATTTCGCTGTTGTTACATGCACCTTTCATGACTAAAAACATTGTCAAAGCGCCCTTGAGGTGAGCTATTCACGAAAACGGCGATTATCAGTTCCGTAAGTTCAATGTTTATATTTTGATATGTACAGGTTTAAATTTTGAATTAATTGGTTTATTTTGTATATATAAGAATATAGACAATTTATATGAAGGAGTCTGGTTGTAATGAATGCTTTTGTAAAATTTTTGTTATTTCTTTAGCACAATCATAACTGCATTGATTAGCATAGTTTTTGATAGTTATTTTTGCCGTTCAGGTAAAGTTTCTAAAATCTCCTACATATAATATTAACACATTTCCACGCAACTCTTGCAATGCTCGATCAAGAGCCTCGAGTATTTTTTTTAAATATACTGCTTAGTGAACACTTGGAATTCATTAATTGTATGGAAGTTGAAAATTTGCCATATGCGCCTCTTCGATGTCCGCCTTATGCCAATTCCAATATTATTTTTTTTTTATTTCTAGGAAACAATATTAATTAATCAGAGATCGGAATGGAATCGGTCATATAGCAGGGACAACGGATGATAAGATGCACCCTGGAGTAGCGGGCGAGAAACAACTGGCAGAATTTTGAATGGTATTGCGCTATTTTATTAATGTTGTTTAATTATTATGATTTTAATTAGTTATTTAAAATACAATTAATATGACATTTGATGAATTCAAACATAAAGGTGTTCTTTATACGCGTACTTTGGTCAGGGAAATATTAAAATTACCACAGCAACGATAAGAAAGTTCTAATGATATACAATATCAATTTATTCGTTTTACTTACGTGTCATTTTAGGTTATGACGTTTCGTTGTGTAATAATTAGTTAATTGGTATAATCTATTTTAATAATGTTGTTTTAATGTAAAATTGTTCTGGCAGGGCGAAAATCTATATCTTTGGGATTAGATATTAAGTTTTGATAAAATAATTGCCTGGTTGTGAGAGACCACTGGTCTAATGGGGATATTTTTGTATTGGGATTGAAATTATTTTGATAATGAGCCATATTGGTGCATCTGCATGTTGCAATTCTTCTTTATTTTCCATTCCACTGAGTAATTCCAGCAGCACACATACCCAAATACACTATGAGTTACTTCAGCTGTTTTAGTTTTTCTCTGAAAACAAATGCTGTGATAGGTAAACATATCCTTATATGCAGCATTAGCTGCCTCAGTTAGAAGAGTCCAGTAATATTCCATTTTTGACCATTAAATTCTACATTATGCTGAGATTTAAAATATTCAAAGATAATGAAATTGATTTCAGGTTATTTCATTTGCTTGAGGATGGGGAAGACAACGCAGAAGATAATGGATTGCGCATGTGCAGAGGATGGGGAAAACAACGCAGAAGATACTGGAGTTCGCATGTCCAGAGGATGGATCCCACACTTCGATATATGCGTATCACAAGACAATGTTGTTATCTTTATGAACTAATTTGGAATGGTATGTACAGGTTTAAATTGGATTAATTGGTTTAATTCGTTACATAAGAATATAGACAATTTATGTTTACTACTCCATGATACATTCTCATCTGTCTTACCTTTCCTGTATTTGGGGCTTTATTACAAAGAAGAAAGCTAATGAGATTCAGGTGATCCAAAATCGGGCTGTTAGAAATATTTTCCGTCTACCGTGGTACACTCATGTAAGGGCCCTATATTCTCAGACGAAAATAATTCCATTTCAAATCCATCCAAAATTAGAGATCACTAAAACTATAATACAAATAATAAAGTCATCAACGCGCTCTAATACTCGACCAATATTCAATACGGACGTACACCAACATGATACGCGCTCACAGAATAAGAAGCATTGCGTTCAACTCGATTCGGTGTAAAATCCTTACAATTTATAGCCTCTACAGAATTTAATAAACTCCCTAATGATTTAATAATGATGTCGAACCAAAAACTTCAATCTGATCAACTTAAAAGTAATTTTTACATTACATTTTTACATTTTTACATTACACATAAGCTACTTTTAGTAGTTTTCATTCATATATGAAAATTCCATTATTAATTTCAGGTAAGGTTTTTAAATTTACAGTTTATAGACAATAATTAAGCACATTCCCAAACGTGCCACCTATATATCTGAATTTTGTGTTGCTCGGGCTTTCACAGTAGTAGGTTCGTCCGCCTGAAATATGCTTCCTGCACGCCTCAGATGCATTGACAATCCGACAGACTTTAAATATCACCTAAAAACCCACCTTTTCAAATTATCGCATAAAATGTTAACAACGGTTGTCTGTATATCAATAAACAATATTATATCACATTTGCACAAAACATTCATATGTTTAGAGAAACAAAATTCTTGATTTTGTTGTCCATGAAATTCACATCAGAGCCAATAAATTAAGTTTCTACGATCGTGATTTCGCTGTTGTCACATGCACCTTTCATGACTAAAAACAATGTCAAAGCGCCCTTGAGGTGAGCTATTCACGAAAACGGCGATTATACAAATTAAACAAACAAACAAACCATCACGCCGTTTCCCCACAGGGGTAGGCAGAGAGAATGGACCATAACACTACTCTATCCTGGCAAACCTCTCTAGCTTCCTCCACATTCATACAACGAGTCATACACGCATGTCGATTCCTCCGACTTCTAACATGACCAACCTTAAAAATCTGATTAGTTTAATTAATTTGACAAATTAATCAGATTAAAAGGTTTTATTAGTTTTATCGTTTTTGTAAAGAATTTTGACAGGTGTAGAAATAAATTTTTCATTTGTTCCAATGACAATTTGAATCATTTCTTCAATATTATTTTCAAGTTCTTGCTGGTTAAGTGCCTTACTACAGATAATTTAAAAAATGGTGGATACGTGTAACATAAATTAAATAAACACAAATGTCCGGATCGTCCAAGTCAACATGTGCAACATCGAAAAAAACATTATGTGTTATTACATTATGTGCTAAATTAAAAAACAGTGGATACGTGGAACATATTATAAATTAAATAGACAATATGTGCACCGTCTAAAAAGAACATTTTGTGTAAAATTATTTTTATTTTGTTATTTTATTTTATATCATTGTATTTTATATTATTTGTTTTAGATTTATTTTGTGGGTGTTGGACGATCGAAGTGTGCGCGGGAGATGCCTATTGGTGGCGATGAGGTTCGCAACCCATCACACCGCGCCTCCCGCGGGGCGAAAAGAGAAGGATGGAGTGCCGCATCAGTAAAAGTGTGACAGTCCATTCTCTCTGCTTACACTTTCGGGGAGACGGCGTGATGGTTAGTTAGTTAGTTAGTTAATTTGACAAATTAGCCTAATTATTATTATGCATATAGCATGAACTGCCTTTTATATGAAGAATATCTTCAGCAAACAAGTGAAAAACAGTTGTAATTCATTCATTGTATGGAAATTTAAATTTTGCCTTATGCGTCTCTTCGGTGTCCGCCTTATGGCAATTCAAATTTTTTTTTTTTTAATTCCAGGGCCCAAAATTGATGAATCAAGGATCGGACCAAAGTTGCCGATGCAGCGTGTAAAATAACTAATGTTTAAATGGAATGGGATCGGTCATAAAGCAAGGACAACGGGTGATAAGATCTTCTGGCCTGGAGTGGCGAAAGAGAAACAGCTACACAAATTCTGGCAGATCACAAGCAAGATGGTCTGATGACATTAAACGAGTGGCAGGAGGTCAATGGCGCAGAGCGGCGAGGGATACAGTTGTGGAAGTCGGGAAGGGAGGCTTTTGTAGTATTATCATCTATATTACTATTCCACGCCAGCGGACTCGCAGTGCCGAAATCACGATCGTAGAAACTTACTTTATTGGCTCTGATGTGAATTTCATGGACAACAAAATCAAGAGTTTTGTTTCTTTAATATAATGAATGTTTTCTGCAAATGTGATATAATATTGTTTATTTGATTATTAAATTTCATATAAAATATTCAAAAAATAGTTTTTCAATTACCTTAGTAATATGTATTCAAGTTTATAATTCACAGCGAGTTTGCTTGGATTGAAACTTTGTTTTAAAGATATAGACACACATTTTTGCATCCATACACATGGCATTTAATCCAATAAATAAACGAATTGTTATTGAACTTTAATTGTATTTGTTGAATATATATTGGGTTTATTTATGTACTCGAATTTAGCAATAGCGAAGCGTTGCCGGGTCAGCTAGTGTGGAATAAATATACACAAATATACATATATGTATACATAAATATATACATAAATATATAATGAAATTAAAAACTAACTAATAAAGCACCAAATATCTGAGGGACTTTGTTTGGGACAATAATCATGGGAAAGCAAAGTCAGGATCTACAAAACATGCATCAGGCCCATAACGACTTACGGAATCGAAGCAAGAGCAGACACTGTCAGAACGAAACATCTCATTAGAATAGCAGAAATGAAAACATTACGACTTATCGTGAGTCCCTTGACAACTTGTGAAAATGACAACCACACTGCCATTGCCGGGAATCGAACCCGGGACCTTCGGGTTGGCAGTCAAAGTACTTACTACTCGGCCACGAGGGTCGTTAATATAAATAGGGTCGTCATATACTGTGTAAACAGATAGCAAGGTCTACATAATATCCAAATTGCCAAACAGAGGCGCTTCGAAATTCTCCTGTATTGAAAGCGATTCATTCATCTTTTTAAATCTGGCGGCAAAGGAGATAGATCTCTTTGGATGCAATTATAGCAAATTTGTGAATACCCTTACGATAAGAGCAACAAAGAGATAACTGTCATATTTCTATTCACATGTTTCTATTTATTTTTCCTTTGATGTTATTTTTTTTCAGCCTTTACGTCGATTTGGCTCGGGCTGTAATGATGTCAAAAGCTTTCCAACAAAATAATAAAGACGAAGAAGAAGAAATATACATTAATAAATAATTATCAATATGAAGTATGTCAACAAAAACGATGTGATGTAATTTTTTTTGATGAGGAGATAAAGATTCAAAATTAATATGAATGAAAACGTCTTGTCTTCCAGGAGTTTTATTATATTTTATATTATCATTGTTCAAGAAACAATAAATATATAAATGTTTCAAGAAACAATTTTGATATAATGATATCATTATTTATATGGAATAACGGGTTGCCCAACACAGGATCTGAACAAATAGCTAATTGCATCATTAATTTCACCGTGCAGGTCCCTTAACGAAGGTTACATCTCGTTATTTTCAGATTTTCCCGTCAATATTTCATTTTTAATTATACGAGTTTGCCTGTGAATTTTCCGTTTTTTTTTTTTCTAATCATCTTTCTGGATTAAGTATTATACTTATGTTTTAAATAATGTATGAAATATGTTACAACATTATTAGGTTACATATCCCATTAGGAAGTGACGTGACTTTAGTGTAAGATAAAATCTGCTACAAAGCTTTTGTGGAATGCTACCACCATTTTTTTTTTTTTTTTAATGTATATAACAGGACGTTTTAACTTAATTACTTTATACAAGTTGTTTTTACCTATTGATTCTCTTGAAATGTTTAGTAGCTAATCTATCGCCATTTTATTGTCACGTGAATTCTTCACCAGACCAAAGACAGTGTGCCAATCACATTGTTATCACCGGGAATCGAACCCGGGACCTTCGGTGTGGCAGTCATAGCCGTACCCCACTCTGCCACGAAGGTCATCTTTCTTCTTCCTTGTTTCCTTTCTTCTTCCTCGTTCGTCTCTTGATGTTGACTATTACTTGAGAAGAGGCTATCTTCGCGAACAACTCCTCTTTTGAAATTGGCCGGTACTTTAACATTTTTTTGCAGCCACATAATTCGTCTCCTGCCGACTCCACGCCATCCCTTGATCTTTCCTTTGTCTGTATTAGTTTTGTTAATTAATATTTTTCGCCCCTTAGTTTTGTTCTACTTTTCTAAGAATCAAACTAGTATTTTTTAATACTAACTAACTAACCATCACGCCGGCTTCACGTAAGCAGAAAGAATAGAAAGCGACACTGTTCTTTCCTGACTTAGGTACTTATTTCGCTTCCTCGATATTCATACATCGTGTTATGTACGCACGTCGATTTCTTCAACACACGTGGCCGACATTTTTTTTTTAAATATGCAATTTTAAACTGTTAAATTAAATTAAATTATATTTGTTTAATTGTGATGCATAAACAAAGTTTTTTAATTTTATATTTTAAGTATCGCAACGTGTTTAAGTATCATAGTGTTTCGGCCAAAAGAATGCACTGTTTATATAATTTTAATATCCAATTTTGGCTAAGAGAGGTTTATCTTGAAGATTTGCGCTATAGGACGAATAAAATTACTTCTTTCCTTACGTAAGATTTATTTTACGATGTCGTTCACTTAAATCTCGGGCATATATCGGTATTTTTAGTAGGGTAGTCAAAAACAACGGGCAATACTATTGGATTTATTCTCGTACCACCCTTAAATATCGCTGCTCTGTGAATAACAACCCTCTCGTTCTATATTTCACTCTATCACTATCTATTCCACTTCCCGGGGATCACGCATCTGCGAATAATGGCGTTAAGAGCTCATTCCCTCACGGCGGATTCAACATCGAGATAATGTGTGCTTGACTGAAACCGTCGAGTCGCATACTGTGGGCGCTGGTGGTACTTTCATCTCACGTATGGTGTATTGCGTTTTGGCGAAATTTACCCTGCCGCAGTTGCGAATCGCTTCCCGCTATTGAAGTCCTAATAGTTATCCGAAAAAGCTCTTGTCCGTTTAGTTTTGTTTTGTTTCTCCTGAAACGTTCCGTCATGCTCTTCTCCGTGCCGGGGGCTGTTTTACTTTCGGATTACTCACTTCGGGGACACGATCCGATGTTTCTTCAACGCAGTGGCCGGCAAACTGCGGCTCGTGAGCCAAATCCTACTCTTTCCTACATTGAGTGCGGCCTTTGTACGAAGGGCACGTTTAAAATACATTTTTTCTTTTTAATTTTATAGGATTTAAAAACAAAATTCAATCAGTGTTATTGAATGGTACCTGGAATCGTACATGAAATTAAAAACCGAAAAAAAACTGATTTAATAAAATAAAAATTATGAAAATAATTTTTTTATATTGATTAATGAATAAGATGATATCTAGTTTTATTCAGTTAACTTTTTTTACCGACTTCAAAAACAAAGTTCTTGAAAGAGTTCAAGAAATTTGGTTCTTAAAAGAAATTTAATATTCATACGTTGATTTTTAATATACATACGAAGTTTGCCAACCACTGCTTTTACGTATTCAGTATTGCTTCTATTTTTGTTTGTGGATAATACCCATCCCACATTTTATTTGGTATTAGTGTTTTTTACGTACTTATGATAACTTTTCTAACTTCTAACATGACGGACCTTTAAAATTTGATTGATGCCATGTTTTCCGTAAAATTTCATAATGATGAAATTAATTCCACAGTATCTCAAAACTTCGGAGTTTTATAAAAAACACACGCATCATTAATACAGTATTGTCTTAAGAATACAAAACAAAATTTATTACCTTAATAAGGAGTAAGTTTATATGCTTGTATTTTTTACAATATTCTCTCAAGTTGTTAAATACAATACTTTGTTCAATAGAGAAGGCTCGCTAAGTTTAGTTCAACGTTTTATTTTGTTAAAAAAAATTGTATTTTTGAGGTGTGAAGTAAATTCCTTTATTTTCATAGAATCTCATTCTGCGTGTAGTCAGAAGTCAACTCTTCGACGGCGGTTCGCTAGGTCCCCGCACAATTTCTCGGAATGTTTCCCCCGTGAATGTTCGGTGACCTGGTAATGCAATTTCTTCCCGTGTTCCGCATCCCGCGCCGTCAAACACACCTCAGCTTCGCGTTTTCCTTTGTCAAACATTATCCCGAATTTCCCACCGAACGGCGCCCTCCCCGCCCCGCATCGCCCCGCCCCGCCCGACCTCCGCGCGGGCGGGTGCCGACTAATTATTCTAAGCGCTCTTGCTTCTTGAGGCGATATTAAATTCATTCCTATTATATCGCTGCGCTACAGAAATATATCAATTTTAATATCTTATTCTCTTTTGAAGTGTATCATTATTTCTCAGCGATATTGCTCATATTTAAACATGAATATCTGTTTATTTGTCCCTGATCTTCGTCAAAGACAGCACAGATTGTTTTATTTGACACGCTGCAGATCCAACCTGCCAATGGTTATGCCCGTGGGTAGAGCAATCTCATTGTTAAATCGGGTCGCACTTGGAGGTTGACATATTTAGTGATAGTGTGAGTAATAAGACAGGGATGCAATATCAATGTTGTGATTGTTATCTCTGATGCGTAGTCCTTATGTCCTTTTTTAAAAAATAATTCTTATAATGTAATTGTAATGTTGCAGACGACTTAGATTCAAGCATCTGTAATATTTGTGATATTTGTGTAACATTCAAGTTTTGTTTTTCATTTAAAGACATTTTGTTTCACTGGACTTATAATTTTCTCGTGCCTTTTATATAAAATTTTCATCGACATTTCATTTAATGCAAACATTCAGTTTACTACACTCGTACATTACTTATGTTTTTTTATATAAATTTTATCCTCTATAAAATATCATCACAGTTTTAATTATTATCTTCAAGTGAACAATACTATTTTTTGTTAAAAATTAAAGGGTATCTCTGGAATTCCATTGTTAAATTCGAACGAAAATTTAACACTTTGTATAAACCACTTTTTTATTGTCAATAAATGAACACAAAATGTTTGAGAGATATACTCCATCTTCAAGTATAACTATCACTAAATTAAAATCACAGTAAATTTATCCTGTGTAAAAAAACAAAATAAGGTTATAAAAATATATTAATTATAGATCAATGGATGCGTTACGCTATATGCGACATGAACTAATTAGATTTATATGCGGGAGATGCCTATAGGTGGCGATAAGGTTCGCAACCCAGCATACCGCATCTCCCGCGGGAGCGAAAAGAGAAGTGTGGCAGTCCATTCTTTCTGCCTACCCCTTCAGGGTGGTGGCGTGATGGTGAGCTAGTTAGTTATAACTAAATATGTATAGAAAATTCTTTTTCACATTGTAATATTTTTATTCCGAATTAATACATTATTTTTTAAATTTTAAATCTCAAGGTAGAAAGAAGTTCGTTGTAAATAACGAGCAGAAGAACAGCGAGGTAGCGATTTTTTTTTTCTTAATTTTCTACGAATTAATACTATTTTTAACTTAGGAGAGTGTACGAATTTCAATAATACCCGAGAATTTAAGATTCATCCAGTTGCTGGTTTATCAAAACGATATTAACGAAACTTTGAGCTTTCCTGGGATAGAAATTGATATTCCAAAAGCTGGTGTTCGCTGCTGCAAATAATTTTCTGCCCCGCGGCAATTTCTCGAGATTAACTCTTATCCTGTTAATATCGAGATGGACACGCGTCGCCCTTATAAATCCTTTGTCATAATAAATTATTTTCTATTAGTACCTATCCGGAATTCTACAAATAATTGAGATGACTCTTATCCCAGAGAATACGGCTATCCCCTCCGCGTCGCATTGTTCTCCGCGGCCGGTTTGTGAGCTTTCATTAATTTATTATATTAATATCTCGCCGGGCATTGTTCTCCGGTGAAGTTTTTGGTCCCGCTGTATCGCATCACTCGGTGCCGGCGAATTTATTGTATCCTTCCGTTTTACAAGCCGCGGTAGAAAACAAACCCGTTAGTATTCCGCTGACGTCGGGAAACTGACGTAACAAAATGAAATGATTAATATAAGCCATTCTGAGCGAGATTTCTTCGTAAAATTTACATCCCCGAAAACAAAACTGTATAATATGGTGATACCCGTTTTGGGCGTTAATCTATTTATTTTCATTAGCGTCACTGCAAGGGAATGTTATTTTTTTGTTTTAGAACGAAATATTGTCTTGTTTGTCAACAATTTATCTAATTTTAGATAAACTTAAGGCGTTAACATCGTGGAATTCCATAATGACGAATTTTTTATGAATTAAAACAGTTTTTTTCCATTTTTGATCTCAATATAATGTTATGTACCTAGTACTCTGCCTAAGTTAACTAACACATATTACATATGTTCCAAGGTTTTTGTATTTGGTTTGAAATTATTTTAGTTAGTTAACACTGTTCTGATAATCCATTTATTTGGCGGAAACACTTTGATATTTCAAAATTTTTAACTGCTTAAATAAAAAAACTTTGTTAGGAATATCACAACTGATTATATTTAGTCGCGATAGATGTTTCGCTAACCGATGTTAGCATCGTCAGGTCTTACAATCAACTTACATTGTTCTCCCGATGATAGAGGTGTAAAGCCTAAAACAGTCTTTTAATTTATCCTGATAGATTTCTTCGACAGCGACAGCACAGATTGTGTTACCTACCGGCCACCAGAACCAATCTGCCCCTGGTGACACCGGTGGGAAGAGCAATTAGTCTGCTGAACGCGGTCTCCTCGGAGATCGACGTCTTTCATATTAGTGAAGGTACGTTCAGGGGACAAATACTCTTGACTTTAGAAAGTATCTTGTCTTCCTAATGTCGACCAATCTCTAATGCGTTCCTGGTATTATGTTGTATTTTTATAATATTTTACCTGAACTCAATAGATGCCTTAAACATTTTGCGGTTTGTAATGTCTTTTGAGTTAATAAACTGATTTGATTTGTTTTGAAAATAAAAATAAAAACAATTAATTTGTTTGAACACATAAATCACTTTGGAGATAGATCTTTCAAATCACTCAGGTTCACACCTAAAATTCATATTTATGTCATTTGATTTTTGCGTCTTCGCATTTGTTACCCTGAAAGTTATCTTTCCCTCTGAAATGATCGCCGATTTTCCTCATACGTACGGAGTCCTGGTGGCCGTTGTTTGGACCCGAGGCGTGTCGCTTTCGGAGCTTATTAAAACGACTCCGGAGAATCCGCAAGTTTCACTCGCAATCATGAATATTGCATGAAAAGCTCCTAGAGTTCCTTCGTTGTTTTGGACACTTTTGCGGGACTCTAGTATACTTCCGTTCATCGCAGACCGACTCCATCCGCTGTGCTCTGACTCGTGGACCCCTCACTCCGCCGTGTCATTCATCATTATCCATTTTCTATTCTTTAGGAATTCTGTATCCTATGATTACTTGTATCCGGTAAATTTAACTGAGTTTTCATTAAAGTATTTTCGTGATAAACTTGAATCTATATTAACTTTTAATCAAGAAATGATTGACGTTTTATGAAATAGATTTCTTTGTTTTCCACATTTGACTTTATTTTTGTCGATATATTTGGAAGATTATGAAGTTGTTAATCCTTCGAATCATGTCGAGAAAAATTAACTCAGAAGTGGGAAAAAACAGTTTTAATTCATAAAAAATAATTTTTGGGAAATCCAGTGTTAACGCTTTATGTTAAAAAATAAAGATTTTTGATAAATTTGGTATCAAAGCTAACAAAAAATGACTATACTAAATAAAAATTCTAAATTATAGATATTTTTATTGTCTATGTGTGGCAGTGCAATAAAGAAGTTTTAAATGTTTTATGTAGTCATTAAAATACAATATATATTTTGATAAACTTGAGTATTTAATATTGATGGAACCGTCCATTCTAGAAGTTAAAAGTTTATTATATTTTACGAAAGCGACACGAGTAACATGTCACACCCTTTAATAATAAAACTAATAGAAAGCAGTATGAAACAGTAAATTAATGCATTAACGCTACAAACCCTTAATCAGACATTTATAAATCCAAACTCTTTTATTTCATCAGTTTATTTATTTAGACGTCTATGGAAGGTAAAAGACCTTCATCAATGATACAAATATATAAAATTTTAGATAAAATATGAAAACTTTTATTTTCACAAATGTATTGGATGGTGATTCATATTAAATGTTGTTCGACCCCGTCAAGCGCAGCCCTTATACTTAACATCTATGTATATTTTATAACAAATTTGTAACATGGAATATTTATGAAAAAATGGCACAATTTAAATTATGCAATTTATTATTATATAATTGGTGTATGCAGAGTTTTCTAATATTTATTCAATGTGAATTCACAACACTAAGTGAATGCCAAAATATGAGATTTTTTCAGTTTGTATCGTTATTTTTATGATGAAGGTGTTGAATTTAATACAAGTGAAAGAAAAACTTTGTTTTTATTCTTAATAATTCAGAATATAATCTTAATAATTTAACATAAATTTGAATAAATATCGAGAAAGTAAGACTGTTGCATTAATAGAGTCGATAGTATTCAAACTGCGGGAGGAGTTCTGGCAGTCGGCACTATAAATATTGGACAGTTTCGACTTTTTATGTTTTTCCCAGTTTTACTCTTCGACTGAAGGAAGTTCGTAATACAACCGTACCCGCCTTATTGAATATACGGAGAGCCCATCCTTAAACTTAGCATCCTTATTTACATTTCCAATTCGAGTTACCTTCTGGGCTTTCCAGAAGGCATTCGCCGCCCGCTCTCTCTCTTCCTACAGCACTTAGGGAACTCCACTGTTTAACTTTGCCGGGGTTTCGTTGAAATGATTAATTATTTGAGGCCTTTTCTTAAATCTCATAAACCGTTTTAACGTTTTATTTATGAGCGTTCTTTCTTTGTTAAGTTACCCCATAAATCCTAATATTATTTTTTCGACATAATCTCAGCAGAGCGACCATCATCATTAAAAACAAATTTAATTCAATCAGATCCTTCAATCATATATAAAACGATTTTTCAAGATGTTGTTGATGATATCGATAGATTGGTATACGATGGTATAGATCCTAGGTTCTCAAAGTGGGCGAAAACGCCCCCTTGTGGGCGTTTGAGACTTTCAGGAAGGCAGTAGAAGACCCAGAAAAAATAGGGAGCGTGGACAGATAAAAAAATATACTCTAAAAAAACAAAAAAAAACACGCTAATCACGTAGGTACTAATAAAGCAAATTAAACTTAAATATCGGTTTATTTTGTTATTGTATGTATTGTAATCATTTTCCCTTTTTTGGAATAACTTTTGTGGGAGGGGGGCGTTGAATGTTTATTTTTCTGGTAAAGGGGGCGGTGGCCCAGAAGAGATTGGAAACCTATGGTATAGATGGTCTGTTCTCCATAGAGTTGCTGCTGGATTCCTAGATGTCCTTCCATCCCTTAGGAAGTCTCCTACGAGGACGAGTCCCGTAAGGCTGATTATATAGTGCAATATCTGGTGGTGTCCATTCTTTGAACACGACAGTACTAGCTCTTCCTTTGCTGTCTACTCCATCTAATAATATACTTAGCCTCATATATCTACCTTATTCTGGTGTACTTCACGCGATCTATTGATGTTTTGGTTGCTATCATCCTCCAATGGCTTCATCTCGGTATTATTCCCAAATATTGAATTCAATGAGAATATTATATTTCGTGATGTTTTTTATAAAATGTAATCGTCAGCATTTATTTTTAGAACTGAGTTTCAATATCATTAAAAGGCTGGGGATTGATTTGTCACTCCCCGTTGCCACCGTAGTATAAGCTTTCTTTTCATAACGCTTCAGTATGACATTTTGAGTCGTACATCTGGGATACATTTGAATATTCTACCCAGAGAAATAGGTTTTTATTCAGTGTTCGCCCCTTATCTCTCCGAATCATGTTATTGCCCCTAAGAAGCGGATTACATAATAGCGCCCCAGCGGGCCCGGCGCAAGGGCGAGCGTCGGGGGAGGTTGCGGGGAGAGCGAGTTATCGCGCCTCTTTATCGTACACAAATTTCATCTGTACGACTAACAGCTTAGTACGTCATCCTATTTTTTTTATTATCAAAAGAAATGCGCGCTGCTATTTCAAAAATCGTTCAAACAATCAAATCTCTTGCAGTAATTTCAGCTGAATGTACAGGATGTATACCGAGAAGTCATTATTCAGACGTCTATTTCCAAAATTATGGAATATGTCGATAAAATAGTTTTTTGAATATATCATTAAAATTATTATAATAATTTCTCTTTTTCTTTTTTATACACTTTGTATATACAACACTTACGTTAAAAAATTTAAAATTACATAGACATGTTTCGGACAATCAGTCCTTCTTCAGTGATACATATTATATGTATCTTTATATGTCTATTTCCAAAATTATGGAATATGTCGAAAAAATAGTTTTTTGAATATATCATTTAAATTAATAATTTCTCTTTTTCTTTTTTATACACTTTGTATATACAACACTTACGTTTAAAAAATTAAAATTACATAGACATGTTTCGGACAATCAGTCCTTCTTCAGTGATACATATTATAAAGATACATATTTGAAATATTATAAAAATGTTTACATAATCTGACAGATGTTATAAAGATTTATTTTGGAAAGTTTATGCTTTTGTTATAACAAATATTATGATTCGACTTAAAATAATAAATTAAAGTTCTTATTGTGGTTCAGGTTATTACTTTCAACAAAGGAAATAAATCAAAGATTGGACTTGACGTTAAATTTATTTGATTATTTATAATATTTTCTTTATTTTTAATTGCTTTTAATTTCTAAAATTTCGATATTGTTCAAAGTTATATTTCTATTATTAACATATAAAATTTCAATGTTTTTATTTATTTATTAATCATTTCCCAATTCCATGGTTTTCGTACCTCCCATTACTAGCTGGGCTAGCTCCCGTTCTAGGGGGGCGTTATGTTTCATCCGTTTATTTTAAGCAATGTTTACTTAAAATGTATATTCTACTATTTTTCCTTTCTATAGACCTATCTTGTCTGTTCTCCAGAGGATTGCTCCCTTTGCGAGGAGGATTCCCAGTAGTCCTTCCATATTTTAGGAGGTTTTACACGAGGACGAGTCCCGTGAGGCTGATTATGCAGTGCGAAATAAGAGAGTCTGGTGGTGTCCATTCTTTGGACATGCCTCCTTCGCTTACTCCATCTTATAATATGTTCAGTGATCTCTTAAAATCTTGCCTGCTATCATTCTTATAATATTTTTAATTAATATAGTTACCTTAAAATAATTCGTTTTTTTCTTGTCTTAATAGACAACACGTATATAAACATTTAACACCAAGATATTGAATCTCGACTGCCACTCGATAATGCATGGTGACATCTAATTATAGGGTAACAGTGGTATTTAATATTGATTTTTTTTCATCATTTCATGATATTGTAATAATTCTTATTTAAAAAATCATTTTATATTGCATTAAATTTGATCTAACTGAAACCCGAGCATGCAAATTTTTAATACGAAGGATAAATACATTATTTTTATAATGGGTATCTCTGTAACTATCAAAATGTGTATTTAATATCTGTTTAAAATAATATTTATGAAATTTCTAATTATTTTTTTGAAACATAATCTTGTTCATGTTATTATTTTCCCATTTAAATTGAAAAATGGTTTATGTTCCATAATTATCTCTGGTTGGGTTCAAATAACCTAATTGGGTTCAAATAACCTGCTATATTCGAATGAGGAAAGCATCGGGAAACTATGTATCACCCATTTGACTTAGAGATCTCATTTTTACTGCATATATTTTATTTTCATCCTTCTTTTGCCACTTCCATGATTCACTTACATACATACGGGTCGACACAAGAACACCACTGTGCATTGGCGTCGTAGCTTTTCTGGACAGGCTTTTGTTTGCGATTACAATTTTAAGTGCACCATTTACTCTGTATCCTGCCCCAAACCTTTCGATATTCTTTTCCACTCTCCAATCCTTTGTAAATACACTTCCTCAATAAACGAATTTATCCACTTGTTCCAGATTTTCACTTTTCACGTTAATGTTATTGATTTTCATGCTTTCTTCTTTTTCGAAAATCATTTCTTTGAACTTATTCGCATTCATCATCTATTATATATTAGAACTATGTATAACAATAAAATAAAATACATTATAAAATAGTTATATTTTAAAAATAATTCTCCCCTTTCACACATCCCTAACTGAAAGCTTATTACGTCACGCGGGTGTCTCGTCGGTGACTTTTTCCACAGAACAAAGGATGTCGAATTTCGTCTAAAAAAATAGCGACATCGCCTTTCAAATCGATTGAATTTTATTCCCTCTCTTCGGTTTTCTAACATTGTTTCTTCACTGTTCTCAGGTGTGACATTGTTCCCCCATTCAAAGGTTTGGCTTTGTGTGATATCATTTTGCTTATTTCTTTGCATTTTATTTCTTTCGTACCAATATGTTTTTTCTTAACACACCTTTCTTTATCGCAGACTTTTGTTATTAATTCACATTGAAATTGCGTTATTGTGTGTTTGACGCGCATTATGTGTGATTGATCCATTAATAACACGTGCTTATTGTAATATTTAATCACATGTTCCGAAAATAAATGTTTTGGTTAGACGCCTGGCGTCATACACTCTTGCCGAGATATCCAGCATCCGTATCGTTATAGTATAAACATTATGTAAATAATAATCTCTCGAAAAATGCACGGTCATAAAAAAATCATTTATCATCTCAATAGCACGATTTACGAGAAAATGTAAAAGAAAAAATGTTTGGTCTAGCGGTCGGTTAGTAAAGAAGTATTTCAAAAATGTGTATATATTTTTAGGTTTATTATATTTATAAATATTAATTATGTTATGATTTAAAATTCTTGGTTGGAAGAAAGAAATATACTTATTTAACCTTTTCAATACAGGGTACGTTTTATTTTCGATTTTTTTGACCGCCATATTTGACAGTCGTGGAAAGTGATCGTTGTCCCGTATATATAAAAAATTGTATACTGATAGAAATAATGTTTAATAAAGTTTACCATAACAGTATGAATGGACTACGGAGTCGAGGAAAACATGGCATAACTAAATAATCAAATTTGAAATGTTGACCATTTTAGAAATCAGAAGAATCGAAGTGCGTGAATGTCTCGTTGTATGAATATGGAGGATGCATGTCATGATAAAGTAGTGTGGCAATTTATTCGCTCTGCCTATCCTGCCGGAGAAACTGCGGGACGGTTTGTTTGTTTTGTATAAAAGCTGTAACGTTTGTAGCTGTTCTTTTTTTATAACCAGCTAACAAAATTTTACGCTATAATAGAAGGCAAAAAATATTAGTATAGCTTAAATGTGGTCTGGTGTCCCTTTGATTTGTTTAAATTATATAACTGTTAACGTCGGTCCCGGATGTACGGGGGACAGACCCTGGAAGTAAACCATTGAGGCTGACGAATGACCGCTGTGCCCTATAACAGCCACGGGTAAGCGATGGGTACCCTTCTGCACTGTACAATAAAATGTTTCAAATATTGTTTAATATTGTATACATTTTTAATATAATCAAATGATTTTACTGAAATCTCTTGATGGAAGTTTATTTTAAATAATAATTAAATAAACCGATGTTTTTTAACTACTTCCACTTGTGTCTCTTAGACAGCGACCGGTTTCGCCAGGCTCGCTGGCATCGACAGACTGGTGACACTATTGTTAACTTAGTCCTTTATATACATACAGATCAGGGGTGGTAAACATGATTCTATACAAAAATAATCTTCAAATATTTAAGGAAATTTTTCTGAATTTAAATATTGGTATTACAGGTATTCCAGGAGTTTTATTTAATTATTATTGTATACATTTATCCGTACGCATAAGTATACTCGTAACTTAAGAATTGCGTCATGGTTTTATTGTTACTTCAAAGTAATAAATTTCCAAATTAATTTTTAACAAGCGCTATTAAGTAGACTGCGTCAATTCGCTCCGGAACGTCCGTGAATGTAGAGCGTCATCCATTGTCCCTCAACACGCTCGCTTTGTAAATATCAAAGAATATTTTGTACGGCGTTTTTGAGAGCCAGTACATTGCACTTGGTAGGTACCTACTTGGTCCCGCGAATCTGACGCGCCCCGCCCCCTGGCCTAGTTCCGCCCCCCTGGCCCGAGCCCCATTAATTGACTGGGGCCGCCTTTGTGCCCAATTGTTATCAGAAACTGCCACCGTCAACGGGGATAGTTTCAGCGACTCGATAGCCAAATTTACCGTAGTCATAATTTAGGATTAACGAGATTTGATTGGGCCGTTTTCTATATATTATCCGATATTCTGATTTCAATAGCAATAAGTGATTTTGGGACTTGGATTTCGATAGTTCCTTCCAAATTATCATTATTTATCTTGAATTGGATTATCATAAATTATTGAAATTGAATCTCTTTTCTTCCATTTGGAAGTATTATTAGTTTTATCGGATTAGTTATAATATTTTTTACGATTTGGCTTGACGAATTTTTTCACTTTTGATTTAAATTTTCTCGACATGTTTTTCATATATTTTACACCTTTATAATTGGGTAAACTATAAACGGGTCATACCAAAATGCTGTGAAAATTATTAATGCGCAAATGTATATAATTAAAAATCTATGCTATTTATATTATTTTATATTTACGAAAAATTTCATATTTATTGTTTCTTAAACAATGATGTAAAACTTTTCAGTAATTGTTTAAAATTCAGGATTTAAAAAAAAAAAACATTTTACATTATATGTAATAGTGCTTGCTTGGGTAGAATCAAATGTACATTTGATAGTGCCTTAGCAAGACGAAACATGTCCCTCTCTTATAATTACACAGCACTTCTGGAAGGTAAAAATAAATCGTCACTTATTAACATATGTAATATATTAATTATTCTACAAGGTACAAGTGTACCTATTTTGATTTTTTAGATTCGTAACTTTACCAACAAAGTATACAAGATAATAAGTACTGGAGGTAGGGTTGTCTAGGTGAAATAACATCTAAGCGAGATATGCTGTTAGGACTGTTACTGTTCCAAGTGGCAAAGGACAGAGATGCATCTGCTGCAGTGATCGCCACCGTTGGGGGGACCTGACACGACACCGGTAGAAGAAGAATAAGGAAGAGAAAGATTTATATCGTATGTTCCAGTCCTAGTCATATGTTCCAATCACGTTAATTAAAATAAAATATTTAAGTATTAAGCGGATATCAATTAAGAGTCACAGTCATATCACGTGATCAAGTTTTTAATTGAAGATTTTCCACCCCCGTTCACTTCACTTGGGCCGCGTTCTAATTTTTGCAGATGATGTTTTAGCGCTTTAAGTTTCGCGTTTAACTCGTATGAAGTTCAAAATTAGCGTGTAGTACTGTGAATATTAGGCTGCCGGTGACGGCTTTTAAAGTTTGTTGGGTAAATTCGTGTACCGGGGTGTATGGAACTGTCAAAGTGCTGACGTTTCCACACACATTCTGACACCCCGGCGGTTTACATAGACTTTCTATCGCCTGGCATGTAAATCTCCCACTTATCTTTACATGTTCTGTTGATTTGACAACCTATAGGATTATATTTGAGGTAAATTATACTATACATGACTAACTAACCATCACGCGGTCCCCTCGAAGAGGTAGGCAGAAATTATGTACCGCCACACTGTTCTTTCCTGACATACTCGTACATCTTTCGATTCCTCAACATTCATTCAACACAACGTGTCATGCACGCACGCTGATTTCTCTGACTCCTCACATGGCCGACATTCAATATTTCATTTATTTGATCGTGCCACGTTTTCCTCGGTCTTCCTCTATTTCTGGTTCCATTTACATCGTTAACATATAATTTTTTTACCATTCTTTCTTCATTCATTCTTCCCATATGTCCAAACCATCTTAATGATCCTTTCATTATTTTGTTCATGACACCATCATTCGCACCGCATTCACTTCTTTTATTTTCATTCGACACTCTATCATACACAGAGTATCCACACATTCGTCTAAGAGATCTCATTTCTACTGCATTTATTCTACTTTCATCCTTCTTTTGCCAGTATTACTACACATACATTTTTAAATATACATTTCTTTAATTTAAAAATTTAATAAATTTCATATTTAAAAAATTAATAAATTACAATGATTGTGATCCACCTCCACTGTGCTACCCGGATACATTTATTCTATTGTTTAAAATAAATAATTTCTTATCTGCAAACTTAACGCAAAGTATACAAATAATTATATGTTTAATATCACGTAGTTATAATGTTTTATTTTTTGCATTGTGTCTGGAGAGTACAAACAACATAACATGGATTACCCAGTAAAGTATAATTGGAAATTAATTACATATTTTTACTACCACCATTTATAATTGTTTATTCATTCGCTCAGATGATAATAAGTGTTATTTTATACGTAAACGCGTCTTTGGATGTTCAAAACACCGGAATATCACATATTAAGTTATTTTATCACTTACAGTACTTTA
The DNA here is from genome assembly GCA_022606425.2 of Lepidostoma basale. Classification (NCBI taxonomy): domain Eukaryota; kingdom Metazoa; phylum Arthropoda; class Insecta; order Trichoptera; family Lepidostomatidae; genus Lepidostoma; species Lepidostoma basale. The sequence goes on along the minus strand of JAHDVF020001034.1, from coordinate 1,071,161 downwards.
TTAGGAATAACTTAAATTTATGAATGTTTCCTCGTGTATTTAACTAACGATAAATCATCACGTAAGGAGGATGCACTTGTACGTTAAAATACTCGTCAAGGGGTCCTTGACAGTGGTGGGTCTTAAAGTCTCACAGGATACGGTAACGAAATAATGCTCTATAACTGCCTAGAACAGAGGTCGGCAAACTGCGACTCTTCCACCACGGGCACGTTTAAAATCCATTTTTTTAAATTTAAATAACATTTGTACACAAAAATCAATCAGTCTGATTGGCAAGAATATGCAAGAAATCCTGCATGAAATTAAAATACCATTACAAGCTTACCCGAATTTTCTAAACTTTCCAAGGAAATGTTCAATGAAAAAGGTCTTTGGTCAGATTAAACACGACAATGTCAAAAAAAAATATGTTTATGATTAAGATTATTACAAAGTATAAATCTAGCTTTATTCAGCGAACCTAGTTTTAATCGAATTAAGATAATCGATAATAAGCATGGAACTGGCAAAAGAAGGATGAAAGTAGAATAAATGCATTAGAAATGAGATCTCTTAGACGAATGTGTGGATACTCTGTGTATGATAGTGTCGAATGAAAATATAAGAAGTGAATGCGGTGCGAATGATGGTGTTATGAACAAAATAATGAAGGATCATAAGGATGGTTTGGAAATATGTAAAGAATGAATGAAGAAAGAATGGTAAAAAAATTATATGTCGGCCATGTAAGGAGTCAGAGAAATCGACGCGCGTGCATGACACGATATATGAATGTTGAGGAATCGAGGGAAATATGTCAGGAAAGAAAAGTGTGGCAGTCCATTCTTTCTGCCTACCCCTTCGGGGAGACGGCGTGATTGTTAGTTAGTTAGTTAGTTAGATAATAAAAATTTAAAACTTTGTATTACTAATATTTGGCTCTTTTAACAAATCAGATTGCCGACCACTGGTCTAGAACACCCCGTATGTTCAATACCTTCGTTATATTGAAAGCTTGTCTCATACCCTGACATGTTTATATTCTTCTATTACAGCAACGTCTCTATGTACGCCATTAATGTAAATTGTAAAATGGTTTCGGCATTCGAAATTTTCCAGTTTATTACAAGACATCTGCGCCCCCGACTCCCTAAACGTGACTTCCCGGAATGTATCGTCCTATCCGGGGCGATAGATCGGCGCTGCAAAGTCTTATTTATCTGTGTGTTCCGCTCGCGGGGCGCTTCAATCACGGCCTCCGGGGGCGCCAGATTCCTGCTTCTAAATCTCCAGATAAAATAGCGGCCGCATCCGCCGCGCCGTGTGGGAAACTGCGGCTTCGCAGACAACTACGCGAGGGACACGGATGAAATACTTACTCACAATTTCACACAACTGCTGACTTTTCTCATTTTTTCCTCCATTCCTTATACTCGTATAGGTTACTGGCAACGAAAAAAACTCATAGTTTGTAAAATATACTTGATATATCATATATTTCATGCGAATAATATATTTTTTTTACTATGTATTTGTTTTGTTTCCGGGAGTTTGTGTTAATAATAATAATAAATTGGATAATTAATAGAGCGCCATTTTTATGAAATACTCATTTGAAGGGCGCTGTGGAAGATGCTGCGTTTTATCGACTAGATAAAAATAATTATAATAATGATAACAATAATAATAAACGTATTTAGTATGAGCGCTGCATCTGACGTAGTCGTTCAGCCCTTCCTGTCAGGAAATGATAATTTGAAAAGGTGCGTTTTGAATCTCGATCTAAACTCTGATTGATTCTCAATGCACTTAAGGTCTGCTGGAAGATTGTTCCAGGCTGAAGGGCCGGCTACCGCGAAGGCTCGGTCGCCAAAGTTTATGCTTGGACAGCGTTTTGGCACAGTCAATCTGCCTTTCCTACCTACGAATGTCTAGCATTCAGGTTCTCGTTGATGCAGAGTTCAGATATATAAGCTGGTGCCATTCCCGGTTGACACTGACTCAGGAGTTCACATTATCCTCCGAACAGCTTAAGCTGTTTGTCTATGGTGTTCTTTTTTTTTCTTCAAATAAATGCATTTTGTAATATGGAACATTTTTATATTTGAATTTGAATCGCCTTATAGTGTTATTTTTATTCTACGATAAAGTTTTCTATTATTCGTTTATCATTAATTTGATTTTACGGTATGCCTTTTAACTGTTACGTATTTTAATGGTTGAAGTAAAATAGGCACTTGGAAAAAAATTGATAATGCGGTTTAGTTTCATTACGCAAATAATGCATTATAATTTAAGTTATATTACGTGCGTAATCATTTCGATTGAATTATATATTATATGAATCTAAAACTATCATTTTAGCTCCTTTTTTTATCCATGCAAAAATTAAGTGTTTGTTATTTATTGTTTTGGCTTTCACTTTGTGGTAGGACATGATTAAATTGTAAAGAAAACTATTGTTTTTCACCACTTGAATATTATATTTTACACGACTAGTTTCGGAAGCTACAGAAGCTTCCATCTACAGGTTTCAATATAAACTGTCTGCAAAAAAAGCATCTGTAGCTTCCGAAACTAGTCGTGTAAAATATAATACTCAAGTGGTGAAAAACAAGTGTTTAATTTACAATTTAATTAAGAAGTTGATTAACATGTTCAAAACAATGTATGATAAAATATTTAATGATGATGTAAGAAAGGAATATAAGGCGGATGAATGCGTGATGAATAAAATTAAGAAAGATATGACCAAAGACATGGTATGACCAAATTAATCAATTACTGAAAGGCTTCCATGTATGAAGTTGGAACAATCAACGAGTGTGCATGACACGATGTGTGAATGTAGGAAAGGCCCGAGAATTATGCCAGGATAGAATAATGTGGCGATCCATCCTCTCTGCCTACCCCTCCGGAGAAACGGCGCGATGGTTAGTTAGTTAGTTATATTCAAAATGAGTGCCCGGTCTATTTTAAAATATTGTATAAGAGAAGCAAGGATTTCAGATATCAAATTCGTCCACTCGCCCATTATTTATACCTGGAGATTTGTACCCGGAGGTGTTGGCGGTGAGCCGTAGGGGCGACCCTTTATCTCAAACGTAACATAAATCGCATAGGGGCCCCCGCATCCCGTACCGAGGGGATCGGGAAAATAGTCGAATCGTAGTAAAACGCGCGATTTGACACAGCGTCGATGTGAACTTGACTGAAATCTTCCAGCTGAAAACTGCTCCATATAAACATGTAACGTTCGTTCTCGAAGTAGTAGAATGATTTCCTTCGGATGTACTCTGCCGCGCTGGGGGATCGTGCGGTGTGAGCGTAGGTCCTAAGTGGCTCACCTGTAAAATGATTTAGCGAGAAATGCGACGCGCCGCGGCGCCCGCCGGGACCCGGTCTTCGGATCACGGGACGCGAGGGACGCCGTACTCAATTATTCACACTAGAGATCCAAAAATAAATATTCAGTACGGCTTTTATAATTTATGCAGCATTCGGAAAGTAAAAAACAGTGTCAGTCCGAATAAATTATGAAGAAAAAATCTTTGATTCGATTTTTTAAAAGAAAATTTTTCGCAGCAGACAAAAGTTTTGGGTCTGAAGTATGAACGTTAAATTATTAAGTTAAAACCTAGCTGGAAAAAGATTCCATCTTTAATTTCACGTGTAGTCATTGCTTGGTTTTACTGTTTATATTCAAACGTTTGAGCTGAATTTGATGCCATGCGACTTATTTGATTTGAGGCTTCATTTATTTTATACAATACTGTTTTATATATTGTTTTTCAAAAAGCTACATAAAATATTTACTATACTTTGGAAATTGGAAAATTATATTTTATCCACTATTTAATAAAAAATATTAAAAAACACGATATGTTTCGGAGGATACCTCCATCTTCAGGTGTAAAAATATAATATTTTATATTTGATTATATTTTTACACCTGAAGATGGAGGTGAAGGTATTCTCCGAAACATATCGTGTTTTTTAAATATTTTTTTATTAAATAGTGGATTAAACAAAGTTTTTCAATTTACAAAGTATAATACTATGGAATTCTACAGCGTTAATGCCTTAGCGTTCAATAAGTTAAAATATTTATTATTTATACTTTTTTTAAGTAGTGTCATTCTTTTGTACTCTTTTTGAAAAATCTTTAAAAAACGTCACCAGTTTATTTGAATTTTTTTTAATTTGAAAAACTGCTATTATGTATCACAATTTATTTATATGAGTTTACCTCGACAGCGGTTTCGCCAACCTATGTTGGCATCATCAGGTTTTAACACCTGATGATGCCAACATAGATTTGCGAAACTCATAAATACATTGTGATACATAATAACTGTGTTACAAATTTAAACATTTAATATTGTTTATCTTGAAACAGAGTGGATTACCAGTTTATTTGTATTCAAATTCCGAATGTTGTAAATGTGTAATGGTAACTGATGTTTTTGTTGTTTGCGCTTGTTCCAGACTGGGCAGGAGACCACGACCGGGTCCGGCGGCAGCTGTCCGTGTCCTCGGACTCCAAGCTGCTGGACGAGGATATCAGGGAAGAGGCGCGCGTCATCATGCGGCCTAAGAAGCCGCCCCGTCCTAAATCGGAGGTCTTCCTCAACAACCCGCACCCGAGGCGGACCAAGCGGTTTAGTGCTTTTGGGGTGAGTATTTTTGCATTAAAAAAATAAACTTACGGAATTAGAATCATAATATAGAAGAACAGTATTTAACAAAATGAAGTCACTCTTTTGAAATGACAATGTCAACTTAAAACTAAGACAGAGGGTGTTAAGGTGTTATGTGTGGTCTGTTCTGTTATATGGGTGTGAGACATGGACATTAAAAGTAAATACAATGAACCGGTTAGAGGCATTTGAAATGTGGCTTCACCGAAGAATGTTCAAGATCCCATGGACAGACAGAGTTACGAACACAGAAGTCCCGAAACGTGCAGGAGTAAATAGAGAGTTGCTGACATTGATCGAAGTCCGCGAGATTTCATATCTGGGTCAGGTTCTACGAGGAGATAAATATCGCCTGCTGCATCTGATTTTGAAGGGAAAAGTGGAGGGGGGCAGGGAGAAGGCGGATCTCTTGGCTGCGCAATGTGAGGGAATGGACAGGAATCGAAACTGTGGAGGAGCTATTCCGGACAGCGCAGGATAGGGAAGAATTTACCATCGTACCAGTGATCGCCAACGTCGGGGGGACCTGACAGGGCACTTTAAGAAGAAGAATGTAAATAGATAAATACCCAAGTGTCGAATATTTTGAATTCAAGAGTATTTTGTAATGATTGTATCATTTGTTTAATGTGCTCTTTCCTCCAAAATTTTCTGTAAATATGTGAGCAGACGTGTGATTTGTTTAGCAAAGTGGAAATTGTGACCTGTCTTTCATTTTGTGTCTGGTAGAATTTAAATTATCTCCGAAACGTCTTGGCGCTGCCATCTCGTATAAAATGATTTGCCCTGTCGCGACAGGCGGCTAAATAGGTTTTCTCAATTTTCATCTTCATCCTTCACGTGATAATTAATTTCACCGTGATTAATATGAATAGTTATGTTCCCAACGAGTAGAATTAATAGCCATATATTTTACACGCGTGAAAGATTTTGAGTGATGTGTTCTATTCTGTGTCTTCTTTAGCCTTCTTCCTTCCACTGCTGGATATAGGCCTCTTCCATTTCTCTCCACTCGTCCCTGTCTTGTCCCGTCAGTGTAAAGCACCGCTGAGTAAAAATTGCATATTAATTGCTTCTATATTCGACTTCACTTTGTGTTGTGGATTCATATTTGAATAAATATAACTACACTTCGTATTTTTACAACACTTTTCACAGACATGGTTCGGTTGTGACCCAACCTTTGTCGAAGTATAATACAAATTTTGATTTTAAAATGTTGAAATTTGTGCATCGACAAAGTCCGGACACAACCGAAACATGTCTGAAAAGTGTTGTACAAATACGATGTGAAGTTATATTTATAACTAGCTGACCCGGCAACGCTTCGCTATTGCTAAATTCGAGTACATAAATAAACCCAATATATATTCAAAAAATACAATGAATTATAAACTTGAATACATATTACTAATGTAATAGAAAAACAATTTTTTGAATATTTTATATGAAATTTAATGATCAAATAAACAATATTATATCACATTTGCAGAAAACATTCATTATATTAAAGAAACAAAACTCTTGATTTTGTTGTCCATGAAATTCACATCAGAGCCAATAAAGTAAGTTTCTACGATCGTGATTTCGGCACTGCGAGTCCGCTGGCGTGGAATAGTAATATAGATGATAATACTACATAAGCCTCCCTTCCCGACTTCCACAACTGTATCCCTCGCCGCTCTGCGCCATTGACCTCCTGCCACTCGTTTAATGTCATCAGACCATCTTGCTTGTGATCTGCCAGAATTTGTGTAGCTGTTTCTCTTTCGCCACTCCAGGCCAGAAGATCTTATAACCCGTTGTCCTTGCTTTATGACCGATCCCATTCCATTTAAACATTAGTCGCTGCATCGGCAACTTTGGTCCGATCTTTCATTCATCAATGTTGAGCCCTGGAATTAAAAAAAATTGAATTGCCATAAGGCGGACACTATAAAAGGCAGTTCATGCTATATGCATAATAATAATAATAATAATTAGGCTAATTTGTCAAATTAACTAACTAACTAACTAACCATCACGCCGTCTCCCCGAAAGTGTAAGCAGAGAGAATGGACTGTCACACTTTTACTGATGCGGCACTCCATCCTTCTCTTTTCGCCCCGCGGGAGGCGCGGTGTGATGGGTTGCGAACCTCATCGCCACCAATAGGCATCTCCCGCGCACACTTCGATCGTCCAACACCCACAAAATAAATCTAAAACAAATAATATAAAATACAATGATATAAAATAAAATAACAAAATAAAAATAATTTTACACAAAATGTTCTTTTTAGACGGTGCACATATTGTCTATTTAATTTATAATATGTTCCACGTATCCACTGTTTTTTAATTTAGCACATAATGTAATAACACATAATGTTTTTTTCAATGTTGCACATGTTGACATGGACGATCCGGACTTTTGTGTTTATTTAAGTTATGTTACACGTATCCACCATTTTTTAAATTATCTGTAATAAGGCACTTAACCAGCAAGAACTTAAAAATAATATTGAAGAAATTATTCAAATTGTCATTGGAACAAATGAAAAAATTATTTCTACACCTGTCAAAATTCTTTACAAAAACGATAAAACTAATAAAACCTTTTAATCTGATTAATTTGTCAAATTAATTAAATTAATCAGATTTTAAAGGTTGGTCATGTTAGAAGTCGGAGGAATCGACATGCGTGTATGACTCGTATGAATGTGGAGGAAGCTAGACAGGTTTGCCAGGATAGAGTAGTGTTATGTTGAAGAAATTATTCAAATTGTCATTGGAACAAATGAAAAATTTATTTGCACACCTGTCAAAATTCTTTATAAAAACGATAAAACTGATAAAACCTACAAATTAATCAAATTAATCAGATTTTAAAGGTTGGTCATGTTAGAAGTCAGAGGAATCGACATGCGTGTATGACTCGTATGAATGTGGAGGAAGCTAGAGAGGTTTGCCAGGATAGAGTAGTGTTATGGTCCATTCTCTCTGCCTACCCCTGTGGGGAAACGGCGTGATGGTTTGTTTGTTTGTTTAATTTGTATAATCGCCGTTTTCGTGAATAGCTCACCTCAAGGGCGCTTTGACAATGTTTTTAGTCATGAAAGGTGCATGTGACAACAGCGAAATCACGATCGTAGAAACTTACTTTATTGGCTCTGATGTGATTTTCATGGACAACAAAATCAAGAGTTTTGTTTCTCTAAACATATGAATGTTTTGTGCAAATGTGATATTGTGTAATGTAAAAATGAGCCGGTTCTCATTCGCCACTCCAGAGTACATCTAATTCACTGATCATCCGTTGTTTGATTGATCTAATTCCATTTTAACGAAGTTATTTTGCACGCTGCATCGGTAATTTTCGTCCCATCTCTGATCCGTTACTTTATTTTCCTAGAAATAAACGGAAAAAGTCATAAGAATTGTGTCATTCATTCATATTGTAATTCATATTGTATATCATTAGAACTTTCTTACCGTTGCTGTGGTAATGTAACAATTTCCCTGACCAAAGTATGCGTAAAAAGAAAACAGCAAAATAGAATAAACTGAAAATATATTTATGAATTAGAAATATAAATATTGTATTATACTTACGGAAGCAAGTTTCTTCATATTCTTGTAGAGCTTCGACGTCCAATATTTTATATTTTCGCTATCATCCTTTGAAATAACCTGAAAGCAATTTAATTATCATTGAATATTTTTAATCCCAGAAACTTCATAACCTAAAAGTACCGAAACTTCATACCTACAAAATATTACGACGTACAAAGAGATTGACAGTTCAGAGACCACGTGACCAATCGAACGGCTAGAACTCTAGAAAACGAATATCATTAAGTAATCACCGTCGAACGTAAGAGAAACGAATAAGTTTCAGCCACACGAAAAAATAAAATTTCGTTCATAACCTCAACATGACGCGTAAAAATTATACTCGCCAAAATTAAAAAGTATAATTACCTGTCTGCATTAATGTACATTAAAATATGGCCAATAAAATAGACTGTACCAATTAAACAACCAATTATTTTAGTACGTAATAAGTAAAACGTATTAAGTATTATACATCCCAAAGTAAAACGCAATATATTGGACTGTCAGAAAGCAAAACACATTGTTGCCACTACACAAAATTACATGGAGACTGAATTCTCTCCAGACCGTGTCAAACGAATATAGACTCAAAAGATTGATACTCAGGTGATACGAACATTAAGGTCTATATTCGTTTGCACTACGAAAATTTTCAATTAATTGATTAATTTATAAAGTTAATTAGAGCTCGATTAATAACGAAAATATGCCTATGACGACCGCTAAATTCCACTTAGTCCATTCCCCAAGATACAGAAGGATCTGATGAGGAATCACCGAGAAAGAAGGAGACACACACAACCCAGATTGTGTTTTATTTATATGTAGATAACGTTATACAACAATTTGTTGACTTTCCAGTTTATGCTTAAATTGAGAACTTGGAGTTGACGGGTACATAATTATAAGTTATTTGTTTGTTACAAGTGTGCCTATGTTAGTAATCTTGTAAAATATTCTCACCCATGTGCCCGGATAAATTAGTTCACTAATTGAATAGTAAATAATGGTTTTACATACTCTCATTACATTGTCTTCAATTTCATCCTGTTAGTATTGGATACGTGTTAGGTACTGGATTTTTTCTTAAGTTTAATTAAGTTTCAATCCTAGGGATTGGTTTGCAACGTAGTCTATTAACATCTTTCTTGGGATGCCATTTGTGCCTTTTTAATGTGACAGTTTTCCGTTGATATCCACATTTTTGTATATATTATTTGAACCCAATTATGGCATACATTTTTAGCTATTGATTTTCATGATAGTCTATCACCATTTTTATTGTCACGTGAATTCTACCAGAACAGAGGGAATGTGATTTTTTTCACACTGTCATCGCCAGGAATCGAACCTGGGACCTCGGTGTTGCAAAAGGCCTTATTAAAACCTGTCGCAGCTAATATTTTGTAATAATTATTTTTCTCGCCGAAGAGTCGCGAATATTGTGCCCGCCAAATTGTTCGAAAGAGGGGTTAACGTGTCATTCAAATAATGGGTGAGTGGATTTAAATGGCAATGAAAGGGAGAAAGCCGGGAATAATAAATTGAAATATTCTCGGTAGGTACTTCCCTCCGGTCCTTAGCTCGGATGGCTGAATAATATGTTTTTGATCTTCCTTTGCGTTTCTCTCGAATAATTCAATCCATTTTATTATTCAATCTGGAATCATTTTGGGACCATTTTTTAGAGTATTTCTTTTTATCTATAAAACTCATATTTAACGTTTGAAATGCGATTTGCTATACTGTTAACAAGTTATAAAATAAATATTTTTCCTTTGTGCTCACAAGATATTTTACAAAAATTGTATTGTATTTATATTATTATCGTTGTACTAGAATATCTGTGGCGTTTCGCTAAAAATATTTAACAATTGTTATGTCTTGTAAACAACAAAAATGAGTTATATATGCTGTTTTATCTTAAAATGTCAAATGAAGTTTTGGTTGTTGGAAAAAGTTTGTACTCGTATGTTAACAAAAACACTTTTTTCAACTTTTGAGTTTATTTTTTTCGTCGTACGAATGTTTTTTACCTTCATCATCGGAAGAACGATAAAAACTAGCATTTATGTATTGTTCACCCGATGATGGAGGCATAAATCTTTTGAAACATGTCTAGCAAAATAAATGTATAGTGATAAAACCTGTGTTTCATAAAGACATCATCATTGTGGATTTCCATAGAACAATTCAAGTTTATCAAAAAAAAATTAAATATTGACATAAGTCCTAAAATTATCTACGAGTATAACACAAATGTTGCTAAATTTCGTTTGGATCTGTTTATGACATATATTTCTTTAATAAAATGCCTCTGATATAATTTATTGGATGATATTATTTTCATATCTTCTGCTTCTTTTCAGACAGTTTTTCTCCACCACTTCTATCATTTTCTATATTCGGCTATCTGTTGCCACCCGCAAGTTGGATAATGTCATCCGTTCACCTTTACGTTTGTCTTTTTCTAACATTCGATCAGACTTTTTTCAATAATCAGGTTTTACTTTCTTGTTACATATTCCTACAATATTGTTTAATCTCGAGTTAGAGATTAATCTAATACTTTTTAGTGTGCAGCTCGCTCTACAGTACGGCAGTGCTCCTCGTATACCCGCAGTCCGCCCGGGAGGTATAATGTATTTGGGTAAACGATAAACTTTCCTCTAACAAAAATGTATCGCCATTGTGCCTGGAAACTTGGGCCATTTCTCCTCCGACGGCGAGATGTATCGCGTCCATTTTTCTGCCTTTCTTCTGCTATCATTTGTTGCTCGCTCCCGGTGACCACTGAATCATTCCTAACTTTCGGAGTGTCTTTCATATCTGGGCTTCGTACTCCGGGGATCGCTGATTTTAGTTTATTTCACAACTTCTCCTATTTTGTCGTTTATATTACTCAAATAATACGAGTGGAACTGAGCACCATAAAACGCTCTTTCAGTTGATAATTTAATTACATTAATTTATTGTAGCTTTTTATAGGCACATATTAAAATTCCCGTATCCTTTTTATATAGAAAGTTTTATGTGTTTTTCGACTCGACACGAAACGTCTCAATAATATAATGTTTATATACCCATCAATAATATCTAATATTGATCTTTTATGGTCTCAAGTATGCGTAGTAAACCCTATGGTTTGCCTTTTTTCTTGTTTTATTTATGTACTAAAATAAATATGTCATAAAATGTTTCCATCAGGAGCAAAAGGATAACTTTGAATATAAAATTTTATGAACCGCTAAACAATTTATATGGACTTTATACGGTAGAAATATAATTTATCTTCATAATCTTGTAATTAATTATTATTTCACGTTTTTTGTACGCATAGTTTTATCTGAAAGTTATTAATCGTTTTTTTTTTTAAACGAAAATTTTGCTTTCGTAATGGTTCGGCGTGTCTGAAATTTGATATAACTACTTAACAAGCCGTGGAAAACGACCGTCTCTCACTGCGCATAGATTTTTAACGTGCTCCCCAATTAGACGTAAAAAAAGTTTTCTTTGTGTTTTCCATTCACCCAGATAACAAGTCAGAGGCTTTAGCCAGTAGTCGGACCTCAGGGGATGTCGTTTGTATACGACTCAATCGATATTTTTAGCAATTACATTTTTTACATTTTCTTTGTGATTGCGCGTTTCTTAGGTTACGTGCGAAAACTGACAGTGTTGATAAAAATTGGGTTAAAAGTTGTTATTGCTTCTGATAATATAACATACCCTTTTCACAAATGTTATTATATCTTATAGGAGTCGCTTCTTACATGATTTTCCTTTGTTAAGCCATTATCAACAGTTTTGGTAATGACGATTTTTTTATGAATTAAAACACTGTATTTTCCACTTCGGAGTTTATTTTTCTCGGCATGTTTCGAAGCCCTACACCTTCATCATCGGGAGAGTGATATAAACTAACCAAAATTATTTCAAATTGAGTGGAAGAACCTAGAAACATATATTAAATGTGCTATACTACAGCCGTTTAAAACGGAGTCGTGGGGCCATAAATGTCAATAGAAATAGGGATGGGAAGCCCCAGGACTGTTATCGGTATACGGCTACCTGCTCTCGTGGTGTCGATGAGTCACTATAATGATTTTGTAATGATATGTACGTTATGATATGTACGATGAGTCACTAATGATTGGTTTTTACCGAATGCAGTGCTTTTTTGTTATAAATGTGTTTACTGCAATTAAATGAATTCATTCGTGTGTCACCACTCGTTACGCACTATGGATACTTTATTTTCCAACATTGATTTGAAGAAATTACATGGCGATATTAGCCCTCAAACTCGAACAGTGATTCACAACGTATTCTTGTTTGTCAATGAATTGAAAAGTGATCCGAATAAAATGGCTTCTCTTAATTTCAACAAACCACGTGAAATGGCCGCGTTTATTTGTGGTGTGAGTAGAGTGACAGTGGACCGAATAAAGACTGAATTATTGCAATCAAGCAGCCCCTGTACACCGAGAGCAAATTTTAAGAAACAAGAAACTGTCACCAATATTGACGATTTTGATAAAAGTGTATTGAAGCGGACTGTAGGTTCATTTTATGATGGTGGAGAGTATCCGTCCGTGGCGAAAATATTAGAAAAATACCGAGAGCAATTACCTGATTTTAAATGCGGAAAAACTTCGATGAGAACACTCATGAAGGAGATTGGGTTCAAGTATAAGAAAAATGCCGAAGGACGTAAATATTTAATGGAAAGAACAGATATTGTTTGTGCCAGAATGGACTTTTTAAGGAAATTGGATTTACTTAGAAGAACTAACGATCAGCGGCCGCGTTTCTATCTGGATGAAACATGGATTAATCAAAACCATTCAAGAAAGCGTATGTGGCTTGGAAGCAACGATGAAGGAGGTTTCAAGAATCAGCCTGTAGGAAAAGGTCAAAGATTGATAGTTTGCCATGCTGGTTCCGCAAGGACTGGCTTTGTTCCAGAAGCGAAGCTAATATTTAAAGCGGTAAAATCGAAGGATGCTGATTATCACACAGAAATGGATGGCGATACATATATGGCATGGTTTTCCGCATTCCTAAATATACTTGAAGAGCCCTCAGTTATAATCGTCGATCACTGATGAAGAAGACTCCGATGAGGATTGATACATTTTTTTGTAATATAAACGGCTCTTTTAAGGGCCACAATATGATCTACTTTGTTTTTTATACTTAACTTTCTTTCTGGGTTTATAGACATACGGTATACAAATTTTAAAATTAAACAATTTTTCTGTTTTTACTGGTATTTAATTTAGTATCTGGTAGTCACTAATTTCATACTAATTTAAACGCACGTAAAACCCATAAATAAAGTTTAATATCAAAACTTTGTTAACTCGTTAAAGTTTATGAACAAGATACGATAATAAACGTTACTTATCGATATATTTATTTTATTGTTACGCCCATCCCTAAACCGTTCCATAAGGCCCGTAAGTGCAAGCGAGATAGACATAGGGAAATGATTTATGGCCCCAAGACTCACTTCTGAGCGGCTCTAGTATAGTTAACTTGGCGAGTACCAGGGACATAACAATAGACATATCAATGGGTACATTTTAAAAGGATTTTTTAGATGGAAGTTTTGAGTTGAGGGTGTTTTATTGCTTTAAGGCTATTGATTTAGTAAGGGGACAGTTTATATTTTAAGATAAAACAAATTGAGTTTTGATAATGTACTCGCACGGTGAAACATGTCAGTCGCATAAAATATAATAAAACACACATTTCCAACAATACTATAATTTTAAATTAATAGTAAACGGACGTATGACTTTTTACATCAATGATAATGAACAAATATATAGAATGTGATTTAAAAAAATACCTATATAGTTTTTTTTAAATGCATCGGTATCGCTCCCACCAGAATTTCGTCCAGGGTAACAAAACAAACAGTTTGTTTTGTTAACCTATCAGAGCTCGATTGGCTCTAATAAACAAATAATGCGACACCATAAATTTAGTGCTTCATCCGAGAGTATTTAATGTTATTAATAATTGGATGCTCAGTTGCATTAATACCACTGGAATGCTTCCGTACTAGGCTTAAACAATCGGCTGTATTAATTATTCTATTTGATGTGACGTTGGAATAATTCAATACTGCAACTGTTGTATGTTAGCAACCGTGAATAGTTTAAACTCATCCTAGTAATGAATTCGGTGGCACGCAAACGCTACCGCGACTCCGCGGCCCCGTATCGAGTAAAGGATCTGCGGGAGATTTGTTATTATTTGTTGCCACCCGCGATTACTTCCGCTAAATGAATCGAATTTATGACTTATTGTGATGCCATACGCGGAAGAAACGAGGAGTGCTCGTAACGCGAAATCGGCGACATTTATCGCATCGTTGACATTTATTTGTATCCATTTCACGACATTTGTAAATATTATATACGAAATTACACGTCGCTCTGGTGAATTGTTGTGGTTTAATTTTATAGTTGTTCGGCCGTTATACATTTTATAACGATTTCAAATAAGTAAATTCAACCACCTCATATTTATTGCAGTTGACCGGTTTCGATTTTATCCGGATCTTTGTCGGGGCTAATAACCAACCTACACACGATTTCGCCAGTGTGGTAGGCAGAAATAATGGACTGCACACTGTTCTATTATGACATATCTCTCGAGCTTCTCCTTTTTTAAATCGTGACGTGCATCGTAAACTTTATTAATTTGGTTTTAAATTCCAGTATTTTCCTCTTTCAGTAATCCCATTCACACTGCATCTACCCATGGTCGTTCGTTCTTGATGTATACCATCGAAGTGCTCCGTTCATAAGTATAATAAAAGACACTTTTGTTTGCCTTACATCATACTTGTGTCTTTCATATATACTTGTGATCGTCCTGACGAAAGATACAATCAATAAGCGGCCGGTTGAATTTAAAATAAATCTTGTATTTTTTAACCCGATTGTTTCATAAATGGATGTGATTCCTCACAAAACGCTAGACTCTATACCACTTTATACCATATTTTTATTCTTAAAAATAGCTCACGCCATTCATCATAAGCAGAGCATCTCGAAAAGGCCTGGACTGCCTTCAAAAGTTTTATATCCACATCTTTCCATTCCGCTTTACCCGGGACGGATTAGCTACCCCCATATCCATCCAGCGCATCTTTTATTTCCTAGTCTCCTACGTTATTCAGATTTAGATGATGTTACATACTTTCCTGGTACTTAATCAGATCATAATATTGAAAATATCTTTCATACTAGAATGAATGCAAGAGAATTCTACTTTTAAAAAACAATGGTGTTTATTTAAGTTCTTAAAAACACCGTTATATTTCATTATTACTTTTAAATATTGTCTGTTGTGTATGTGAATGATCTCGATTGGCAAGATATTTTTTTTAGCATTACTAAATGTCGGTCACGTGAAGAGTCGGAGATATCGACTTGCGTGCATGACTCGTTGTATGAATGTTAATAAATCAAGAGTAGTATGTCTGGAAACAACAGTGTGACGGTCCATTATTTTTGCCTTCCCCTTCGGAGAGACGGCGTGATGGTTGGTTTATGTGTATGCATCCGAAATATTGAGACTGCGACGGCCTTCGAAACACTAGCTACATAAAAAAAACTAACGTAACATGGTTATGCAACTAAAGAATTCCTCTGAAGTAGTCGCTACTAATTCATTCCCAATTATTTGTCTCGCGTCTCACTTCAAGTATCATCCCCTCTAATCCGACACGTGTTGTCTTCCCTCCTGAAATCTGGCGACCTCCGGCACATTACCACAAATCACAATTTAGCGATAAAGCTTTTTAGAAGTCCCGCCCCCCGCCCGGCCTCCCCGCCCTCGGCCCACTTTCAATATTATCTGTTGCCCGCAAAGGGTTTCCTCGCGGTCTGCTCTCTCTTCCCCGCTCCGTTCCTACCGGGGAAAATAACGTGATATCGCTCTCACAATGGACGTTTTTTGAAGTGCTCTTCGAGAGGATATATCGAACACTCTCAGAAAATACAAAAGGCGCCGTAATTCGTACAATTTAAAACTTTTCTACGGGTGTTTTCACGAAAAACCCGCTTCCCTTAGTGGAAAATTATTGCCGTTGAAATCTTTTATATTTTATTCTTTTCTCTACATTTTATCTTGAAATATTTATGGCCTTCATGTTTTCTAAGAATTCAATATCTATAAAAAAAATATATGTGTGTATGCCACACTTTCAAGGTTATAATTTAATTCGGATATAGGTAAAGCACATTTCGTTTTTTTTTTCTTTGTGGCACACGTGTATTTTTTCAAATGATATTTAAAATGTTGTCGAAAGAGGAAATGGTTGCTATATTAAGTTCTACGGATAAATATTTTAACCCTTTGCCAGCTATGACTGACTTTAGTCAGATGAGTTAGTCGTGCGCATTAGGATCTCGAGTTTGTGTTTTGATGTTCTAGAAAGATACTTCTGCTTTATTTAGGACTGTGTCCTGTTATATCTCGGAGCCTGTTCCTGGGATGCAGATGTCCAACTGTCTTGCCATCTTTTAGGTGGTCTTCCTGCAGGTCGATTTCCTGTTGGTACTTTATTTGCGACTATATTAATCACTCTTTCAGAACATGCTCTAGAAAGATACTAATATAATCAATTATTGCTATAACGATATGGTTTGTAGTAAAATATCGTTTTAAAAGCGACATTGTATTATAAATGTGTCGACGAAGAATGTGCCTGCCGCGTAGCGATGACATATAAAGTATCATTTGCTTAGTTGTCTAAAGGTTAATATTCGTAAATTTGTATACCAAGACATATAGTTTCGACTCTTTAATTGCCTGCATTTGACTTTTACAAAAGCTTTCGGAATAACCGTGTATAAACCGAAGTTAAGGAATTAAACGTGATTTTTTTTTAATAGTCCATTGTTTTGGCCGAAACATTATGATACCTTAACATTTTAAACGTTTTTTCTATCACAATTGTATTTTATTTTACGCGACAGCTGTTTTATCAACCTATGTTGACATCATACAATAATATATCAAATGTCAAATTTTCGTGATATATCGAATCTTTATGTGTATTTGTACCTATGTCAATTTCCTATGCTAAATAATTTCTTTGATATAATTTTGAAGTTCTCGCTGAAATTGAGTTAGGTACCTAAATATTTTAATTATTATAAAAGAACGAAAATTCACTATTTAAATTTATTAAATTTACTATTATTTATTTTAACACCTGATGATGTCAACATAGGTTGATGAAACAGCTGTCGCGTAAAATAAAATATAATTGTGATACAAAACACAAAGTTTATTCATTAACAGTTTAATAAAAATAAAAAATTAATTAATTTTTTTTTTCAAAAGTAGAAAAACGTTGGACTTGGACTTGAATCTTCTGGCTTACAGAGGTTCAGCTCATGTGGCTGTTCCTCTTATGTCTGATGGGAACATTGTTGGAAGGTGATTTGATGGGTTGTTAGTTTATGCGGGGGCATGATTTGTGTGGCCCGGAGTGTTCCCCCGAAGGAGGATCGATTTTGGGCGCTTGTGGCGGCTGGAGGTGTTTGGGTCGTAATTTGAGAGGTATTTTATTGTGAGGTTAAGTTAGGGTTTTAACGTCTAAATTTTATGAAAAAACATCTTTTTATTTTTTATTTTGCGCAGCGTCTCGTCGAAAGGGTAGGCAGAAATAATGGATTACCACACTATTCTTTTCTGGCATATTTCTCTCGCTTCCTCCACATTCATACATTGTGTCATGCATGCACTTCGATAACTATTACAGTAGAGTCTCGGTTATCCGACCTTCCGAGTTATCCGACCTACCGGGGCAATGCCCCCTTCCTTTACCCGACTGCACGCATTATATTCGCGCGCCAGGCGACAGTCCTCAGAGCTTACGTAGCTAGAAAGCGACAAACAACGGGTAAACAAAAGACAATAACGGAATTTTTTACCCAAGCTTAAGTTTTTTTCCGTAGTTCACTGCATTGTATGCGAGTATCTACCTACTGTTAAACATGTTTTATTACTTTGCTGTAAGTGCATTTTGATGTTTTAGTTCGTTACATTCAGTTATGTTACATGTACATATTTGAACAGTTTTCGATGTGCAAATAAAATCAACACATTTTCAATGTCGTTTTTATCATTTTCCGTGTTATCCGACCTTTTCACTTATCCGACCTTGCCGCGGCCGGTTTAGTTCGGATAATCGAGACTCTACTGTATTAATATTTATATCAATATCAATTATCTAAGATAAGTTAATTTCTACAACATCAAAATGTTTACGAGTACTTTGCGTTTTGATATAGCTGTCATATTTATAGCCACTTAGATCTTGCTAGGTTATTAAACTTGATGTTTATATATTTTTTTACGGCGGGACAAACTAAACAGCTACCGAATCACGCGGGCGGCTTGGGGCAGCTTACTGAGGATTAATTGAATAAATTTTATCATCACCCCCGGAAGGCCCTCGAACAACATTGTTGATACGTGCCGTGCGGCTGATGCATGGTGGCCATTAACACCACCCCTTTACGCGGCACACAGGGTGAACCTAAGAAAACCCCAACCTAATGCGGTTTCCTTTATCTTTGTTATAATTTTGTAATAGTTCATGCACTACACTCACTTATATTTTCATCCGACACTTCATTATACACAGATTTTTCCACACATTCGTCTTAGAGATCTCATTTCTACTGCATTTATTCTACTGTCATCTTTTTTTTGTCAGTTCCATGCTTCGCTTCCATACATAAGAGTCGGTAAAAGAACACGATTGTGCACTGTCATCTTAGTGTTATGACACATGGAAAGAATGAATTAAGAAATAATTGTAATAAATAACAACAATGCTAACAATGTAAATGGATCTAGAAATAGAGAAAAACGGGGAAAAATGTGGCACGATCGAATTAATCAAATATCGAATGTCGGCCACGTGAGGAGTCAGAGAAATCGACGTGCGTCCATGACACGATATATGAATGTTGAGGAATCGGGAGAAGTGTAACAGGAAAGTAAAGTGTGGCAGTCCATTCCTTCTACCTACCCCTTCGGGGAGACGGCGTGATCGTTAGTTAGTTAGTTCATGTAGACAAGTGATTGAGTGCATCCACTAATATGAAATTCGTCAAAAGATTTCTTCCGCTCATTTTATTATATTGCTGCGATCTTTTCACTTTGTAATAGTTGTAGGCTTTTTCTTCTAATTATTGTTCTGTCACACCTCTTTCGTGCACGAGTATATGGACTCGAGGATACTTCTCCACCCGACTCTATCGCACGCCTGATGCCTAATACCACTCCATGTGAGTCCAGCCGCTTTAACCTCGTCCTGCAGGGTTCTTCTCCAGTTGGCTCTAGGTCTGCCTCGCTTCCTCTTTCCATCCACAGGAAACTAGTCTAGTGCCCCCCGAACGATGCAGGCTGGCTGTAGTAAGAAAAAAATAGGTCGAAACACTATGACACTTAACAGTTTTTTATTTTTCCTCGTGAAGACCAATAATATTTAGTCAGATTTAATAGACGTGTCTGATTCCAAAAGGGATTAAAATTATAATAGATATATTTTCAATATACCTACCTTAAATTTCTTTTTCCACTTTACTTATATCCTAATTTAAAAAAATGGACTAAACATAATAACACTTCAACGCAATAGTGGACCAAGCCACCAAAAAAGAGGTATTTATTAATATTTTGGCCAAAAACGGATCTACATTAAAATTAACTGATCTTTTTTACCAAGAATCTTTCTTTACAATTAGTATTTTTTGTAAAATTTACGTAACACAAAGAGATTAAATTTGATAATTTCTAAATTGCGCCATTACTCAAATCTATGGTAGATGGGGTTAGTCCACTTTTCCTTTGACTGCCTCATATATCAGCAATTATGGTATGTACCTATTTGATCCTTAAAGGACGCATAGGTCATTTGGAGAATGTCCATATCGACTGACACCTCATTCAAGAGCACCATACCCCGGGTCATTGTATGCTGCGCCATGATATTTGTTCTGCTATGCGGAATGCACAACAGATCATGTCTTCTAGCGCGAGCATATCTGTCCGGTGCATTGAAGCCATAACACTCTAAGAGGTATGGGCTATCAATGAGGTTACGGAGTATTTTAAATCCTAAGATCATCAATGTACCTTTTCTTCTTGATTCGAGACTGCGGTACTCTGTGTTAATCAATAGATCATTGTGGTGCATAAACCTCGGATATAACCCATTCATCCGCATGTACAGGTATCACAGAATTTTTTTCTGGATTTGTTCTAATACCTCCACATACTTCTGCTGGTATGGAGACCATACACCACTCGCGTATTCTAATTTTGATCTAACGATGCCATTAAACATTGATGTCATTTTCTCTGCCTATTCCGAAGAACGACGTGTAAGTTAGCTTGTTAGTAATTTATTAAAAAAAAAAAATTGTAAAATTAATTAATTAATCTCGGGAGAAAAATAAGTTTTTAAGAAAACAGTGTATTATCGCCGTGAATATTTACACTCCCCCCGGTATTCCGGTAGTGAAGGGTGACCCCCGCGCTCTAATACTTACGGCATCGTTATTGCTATCGTCACTTACACTAATCCTCCCTAATGTCACCTGTTTCATTGTTTTAATTAACCTACTTAGCTGTGCGCCAGTGTCGTTCCGCGGCTGCTGTGAGCAATCACGAGCGGAAACACACCACTTAATCCCACACTTCGTTAATGCGAACAAAGCACCTTCTAGGTGGGATTACTTATGGAGCTTCTAAATATCCTGCGTGCACTGCGGGGAGAAGGATCTTTTTGACAAATAATTAGATATTGTAAAATTTATCCTTGCAAAACACTGATGCAAAACTCCGTATAAAATAATAAATATTAATAACATATGGTGTTGAAGTAAGGGCAGACACAGTCAGAATGAATTGTTACAAATGTGAACGTCTGTTTTTGTAATAATATTTTATTGGAATGACATGTTTCACCTAGTTCATAATCTGCTGTCCCTCGTATGGCTATAGAGTCCAATCCTAGACTCTTGGCATTTGGAGCAGCGAAAGCGGTTGTGCTATGGAACTGTCACTGTCCCCCATATGGTCCCTCTTTTCTTTTCTGGGGCGTCGTGTCTGTGCTGTGCTTCGAAGTCTTTCTTGTCTTTATGTCCTGATGTTATGGGTCTATCATCTGGAGTCTTTTCCGAGCGTTCTCTGTCAATATTAGTCCTTACGATATTCGATTTTAAGTAGTCTTTGAAAATTTTCCTCTAACTACCATATGAACGTTTTCTTTGGTTCAGCTGAGAGTCAAACTGACATTGCAAATATTTTAACACATCAGACCAGGAGCACAAAGAAAATGGTACGATGGTATAAAGTCGGAAGAATGAAGTATCGACTTTTTAATTGACATCTGACGCGAATTCAAAGTCTTGGATCAGGTCTTAAGAAAAACTGAATGCAAGAATATGCACATAAGTAAGCCAACATTTGCCGTCTATGTCAGTTTCTTTCTATCTTTGAATTTTTTGATAGGTTTAGTGGCTAAACATTCCCTTAGTAGACGGCTTCCTTTACAAAGCAAACTAGCGCATGCATTTTAGTTTTTCTTAGTATGTAGAGGAGAAATATTTTTTTTAAAGGTTTATCTTTACCTCATCGGACGCCATTTTAAAACCATTGCACCTTCGAATTTACGTAGATGATGATGTTACCAATCCATAATTAAACTTCAACTATTTTTATATGCCTCAATGTTCTTGTTTTACACGCGGGTATGCCAAATTCCCTAAATTTGTTATGTGCATATCTAAGCGAGAAGTTTAGATCCGTTTTTTTACACGCTTACTAAAGGGTAGATTCTCATTATTTCTCAGATTGCTAATCTCTTAATTTATTTTATTCGGACCCTTTTATCATTATTCCAACCTTTTTGCGTGTTCCAAAGCAGCGTTTATAATGTAAAGTACACATTAAATATTATTTAGAATAAAACCTTTATAATATCGTAACTCTTGTGTTGTACCCTTTAGACTATTTATGAACAGATAAGCCAACAGTTAGGAGAAGCATAGGGGAAGGGGGGGCTAGTTGTTACGGGGGCAAGTTGTTACATTCTAAATAACTCCCCCACCACTAGGTTCTGTGGCGTATGTGTCGCATAGTATGTCCAGGTATTGTGTCCGCGGTGCTCGACGGAACGTCGCTCTTGCCAGTCGTGCGTAATTCAAATAAACTCGATTATAGTGCATTTCGTATCTGAAAGTAACTTTCGTTGACTGATTTTGAAGTTTAATTTTTCACTAACTATAAGAGGTAAGTTGATTCTAAGTAAATTGGTAAAACTCTACATGTCTCTGCTTACATTCAGATAATATATCGAAATAATAACACTTTCCGTGTTAATGTTATAGCAATTTGTTTTCATTTTGGGTCAGGGGGGCTAGTTGTTACAACGATGGGGGGGCAAGTTGTTACAGTAACAACTAGCCCCACTACGTTTCCCTTTAACTTCAAATAGCATATTTATATAAAATTATTAAACTATTTATTATTATTGTTCTAGATTTTATATAACAATGGTACGGACATATAAAAATAAACAATAGAGGTAAAATTTCCGAGGAGACCTACAAAAGAGCAGCTAAAGAAGTAACAGAAAAAATATATCTATTCGAAGAGCTGCCGAAGCATACAAAGTAAATTTTATGACATTACATCGTTACATAAAACGTCAAGAGAATGGTCCAACCACATCTAACTTAGTGGGCTACAACAAGCCTCGGAAAATATTTTCTGTCGATCAGGAAAAGGAGCTTACATTATATTTATATAGATACTATATGGTCATATAATCGAGATGTCTTTTCAGAGGAAGACTTCGAGCCTTCCGAAATTACCGATCGTCCAATGCCTGAGAACGTTAGCAGTAAAAGTGTATCAATAGATAATACCAACGAAACTATGGCAGAATCCGTTTCTGTGGTCAATGAACCACATTCATCTTCTCCTTTATAACCTGCAACCTCCAGTTGTGAAGCTCTACCTCAAAATCAAGAGAGCAATTATCTATTTTCACGGAACCACAGCCATCAACAAGTGGCATCAATAAAATACAGCATACCACGCCTAAACAAATAAGGCCATATCCTAAATCTGGACCAAGAAATGGAGTTAATTATTCCAGAAGAAAAATTTAATCAGCAATATTGACTGACACTCCGGTTAAGAACCAAATCGAACTGGAAGAGAGCTCGAGAAAACAAAAACAGGCCGTTTAATCAATTACAAAAAACATTTCGATGTGTGCATTTAAAAATAAAAAAACAGTAGAAGAAACTGAAGTAGAAGCAAGTACTGGATTCTTCTTCCGACTCGGAACATGAAGAATGCGTGTGTTTGGTATGTATGGAGAGTTTTGATTGCTCTAAACCTGGACGGGACTGGATCCATTGCACCGCATGCAATAAATGGGCTCACATTTCCTGCATTCATGGCGATAAAGTTAATTTTAGATGCCAAAATTGTGATTCGGACATAGATTTAAGTGATTAAATATACAAAAATTAAATTTTACACGTTATTATATATATTTTACATATTATTGTTAACAATTACATACATGTTTGATTTTTGTTTTAGTTCGTAACAACATGCCCCCACCTTGTAACAACTTGCCCCCCCGTGGGGCACATTGTTACACTTTGATTTTTTTTTTATAAATGCTATAATTATTTTTGTGGACTTTCTATGAACACACGTAAATTGTTTTATTATATTTTAATACATGTACTTTAAGATATAATCAATATGATGTCTCTCAAAATAAACAGTTATCAGATATTCAACTTTTAATTTTTTTGTAACAACTAGCCCCCCCTTCCCCTATTCGATATTATAAAAGATTTTTTCGTACTTTATCTCTAGATAAACGGCAGAGATTTTATTTTTGTTGAATATTATTAAATAATATTTTGTACAATATAAACTTAAGCGTTCGTTCTAAGTATTGGAAAATTATTCGTAATAATTTAACTAACTAACTAACTAACCATCACGCCGTCTCCCGAAAGGGTAGGCAGAAAGAATAGACTGCCACATTTTAACCGATGCGGCACTCCATCTTTCTCTTTTCGCCCCGCGGGAGACGCGGTGTGATGGGTTGCGAACCTCATCGCCACCAATAGGCATCTCCCGCGCACACTTCGATCGTCCAACATCCTCAAAAAAAGAATATATAATATAACAATATAAAATAAAATAACAAAATAAAAATAATTTAGCGCAAAATGATCTTTCTGATGGTGCACAGATTGTCTTTGCTAAGATTTTTTTTTTTTTTATGTACACAACAGGTCGTTTGGACCCAATTACTGTATACAATTATTATTTTTTTAGCTATTATATTGATTCTCGTGACATGTGATAAATAGCCAATCTATCGCCATTTTATTGTCACTTGAATTCTACACCAGACCAAAGACAGTGTGACAATCACACTGCGATCACCGGGAATCGAACCCAGGACCTTCGGCATGGAAGTCAGAGCTTGTAACAACTCTGCCACGAAGGTCGTCATATTTTTAAACATACCTTAGCAAGGCGAAACATGTCATTCAAATATTACATTTCATAATCCCTTAGCAAAATTAAACATGTCATTCCCATAAAACTTCTAGAAAACGGATTTTTTTTATTCATTTTAAGTAAAAATCACATTACAATAACACTTAAAAATTTGCGTAACCATTTTTTTTTAATAATTACAGTTCACTTGTTTCAATAACGTCTATCAATGATTATAAAAGGTACACAGTTAATAGAAAAAGACATGCAACAAAACGAAAGAGAAAACAATAATTATAATTTATATTCATTAAAATCGAGACAGGTAATATTTTTTTCGTTTCCTTTCCAATAATACAAAGCGATCGCTCGGAGCGCCCGGCGCCTGCAGGCTAAGAAAGCTAATTGATATGTTTCCGGGAAATTGTTTGGAAAATCGTTCGGAAAATTGACCCACGATCTGCTGCCGCCAAAACGGGCTAAGATCGCTTGCGATAATACAGTCGGGTGGCAGGGGGGCGCCGCGAGCCGCAGGGGAAGCTAGGGCCGTCGCGGCGACTTAATACCAAGCGCCATTTTAATAAGTCTGACAAATTAACCGTTTTATTTAAATTTTCAATTAATGTGAAAGACTATGACGTGGATTTATGCAGGATCTGATTTTAATGAAATACGATTCTGTCCGTTATATTCTGATTCTTATAATGGTTTGTTCCGTTTATTATAATATTTAACTCCAGTATGCATTCAATGCGGCAGCAAGACTGGTAAAACGGACGGCCTCCGCGACAGTGGCAACAGCTATGAGTGCCACATCGAAGGTCCCCGATTCGATTTCCGGCGATGACAGTATGATTCTCACAGTCTTTTGTCTGGTGTAGAATTCACGTGACAATAAAATAGCGATAGATTGCCTACTTATCACATATCATGAGAATAAATATAATAGCAATACTATTTACATCGATTTGGCTCGCGCTGTATTGATGTTAAGACCCATTCAACAAAAATAATAATATCAACAATAAAAGAGTATACCAAAGAGTATCATATAACCCAACACGTTAAGGAGCTCCATTATCTGAAATATTCAGAAATAATACAAAACAAGTTCTGTTGGACAGTCTTTAAGGCGTTGCATGGAATAGCACTAGCTTATACATCCGAATCTTTGTATCACCGAGAACCTGAATGCGAAGCAATGCACTTTGCGATTAGCAAAGTCTTCTGTGAAGTGTGGACAATCTTTGGCGACCGATCCTACGTGGTAGCTGACCATTCAGTCTGGAATAATCTTCCTACAGACCAAAAGTGCACTGAGAACGCGTCAGAGTTTACAATAGTTTACTCAAAACGCAACTTTTCAATTGATCCTATCCCGATGCAATTATTGATCTACTGCGTCAGGAGCTGTCCTCATACTTACTATGTTTAACAACAACAACAACAAACCATCACGTCGTTTCTCCGCAGGGGTAGGCATAGAGAATGGACCGCCACACTACTCTTTCCTGACATACCTCTCTAGCTTCCTCCACATTCATACATCGAGTCATACACGCACGTCGATTCTTACGGCTTCTAACATGACCAACCTTTAAAATTTGATTAATTTGGTCATGCCATGTTTTCCTCGGTCTACCTCGACTCCGTACTCCATTTACATAGTTAACGTATACTTTTTTAACCATTCTTTCTTCACTCATTCGCTCCATATGTCTGAACCAACGCAGCGATTCTTTCATAATTTTGTTCATAATACCTTCTTTCGCTCTACATTCCTTTCTAATATCAGCATTTGAGATTCTGTCGTACATCGTTCTACCGCAAATACGTCTTAGGGACCTTATTTCTACCGCATTTATTTTGCTCTCATCTTTCTTCTGCCAGTTCCATGCTTCGCTTCCATACATAAGGGTTGGGACCAGAACTCCTTTGTGAACGGCCATTTTCGCTTTCATTGATAAATTCTTGTTTCCAATAACTATTTTTAAAGCTTCATTCACTTTGTTACCCGCACCAACCCTTCTTTCAACATCACTGTCCGTTCGGCCATATGCTGTAAACATACTACCTAAATACACAAATTTCCTCACCTGTTCCAAGTTCTCTTCATTTTCACTTATATTACAAACTGAACCCTTGAGATAATTAATTGATAAAATGGCGCTTTATGAATCATCCAAATTAATTATTATTATTTAAACATTGTTTATGCAGATAATGTTGAACTTCTTCTGTTTAACATCCTATATTCCGCGTGTATATTTTGTTTCACTTAACTTCGGGGGTGCAGATTGTATGGAATATTCTACCTGATTAAATGGGATTTCAATTAAGAATTCATTAAGCGCACCCCTTCCTAGATTTACGAGGCGAATTACGTATTAATAATTACCTCCATATGATACGAGACTAAACTAGCTACCGGTGCCTTTTCACTGTAGAGGAATTCTTGTCTTGGATTAGATACGAATACTTTTATAATAGTCTAATGAAACAATGCGCACAAGTATTGTAAATATTTTAATTGAGCGTATAAAATTTTGCCCCATTGTCTTTTTGATTCAGGAATAAATACATAGCATTGTACTTAATTAGGTATTTATGAATCTGCATAAACTTCCATTGTTTTGTGCCTTAGTTTGAAAAATAAATGAGCTTGTTAATTATGATGTCTGCGGGGAGTCAATTGAGGAAAGGGACATTGCTCGGATTCCAGTCTTTAGGTAGCGAGCGGCTGGTCGGGCATTCCTCTCCTGGTACATTATGTCACGAGTCAGCTGCGCTCCCCGCCTTCGGACATGTGAATCATTTCAGGCATCGTTCATCTAAATTAGTTTCAATGGAAATACCAGAGATATGATTCATTGCCCCGAGAGCTGCGTTTGGTTTCTCGTTCGTCACCCAGCTGCACGCGTTTATATCCGAGATCCTTTTTGTTCGCCCACAGAGTTCTTATCACTGTTATTTCAAATCGATTATCCAACCGTTTTTCATTATTATTATTCATTTCCATTTTTTATTTTTATTTATTTTTTATTTTATTGTATACAACAGGTCTTTAGAACCCAATCACTGTATACATATTACATTTACAAAAATAACACAAACATCCATGATATAATAAAACACTTCTTCTTCTTATTCTTTGCTAGCCTTCTTCCCTCCACTGCTGGATATAGGCCTCTTCCAATTTCTTCCACTCGTCTCTATCCTGTGCCCTTTGTATCCAAGATTTTCCAACCCTTTTGATAATATCATCGGTCCATCTCATCGGTGGGCCTTCCGTCACTTCGCCTATTTTCCCATGGTCTCCAACTAAGTATCCTGGGTGCCCATCTGTTGCCACCCTGTCTAACCAAGTGTCCAGCCCATTGCCATTTCAATTTTGCCACTCGGTCCATGACGTCAGCAACCCTGGTGCGGCGTCTGATTTCTTCATTTCTTATGCGGTCACGCAAACTCACACCAAGTATCTGTCTTTCCATGGACCTCTGTGTACACTTGAGCCTGTGGACACTTTTTGCTGTAAGAGTTGTCGTCTCTAGTCCGTATGTCATCATGGGCAGTATACACACATCGTAGACCTTTCTTTTGAGACAAACCGGTATTTCAACATTTTCAAAGACATGTCTCAGTTTACCAAAGGCAGCCCAACCCAGTCCAACTCTTCGAGTATAAATAAAACACATATATCAGCAATTGTGGTATGTACTTATATGATCCTAAAATGAAGCATAGCTTGGAGAATGTCCACATCGACTGACACCTCATTCAAGAGCACAATACCCCGGGTCATTGTATGCTGCGCCATGACATTTGTTCTGCTATGCGGTATGCCCAACAGATCGTGTCCGGTTCATTGAGGCCATAACACTCATAAGAGGTATGGGCTATCAATTAGGTTACGGAGTATTTTAAATCCTATGATCATCAATGTACTTTTTCTTCTTGATTCGAGACTGCGGTACTCTGTGTTAATCAATAGATGATTGTGGTGCATAAACCTCGGATATACCCCATTCATCCGCATGTATAAGTATCTCAATTTTTTTTTCTGGATTTGTTCTAATACCTCCACATACTTCTGCTGGTATGGAGACCATACACCACTCGCGTATTCTAATGTTGATTTAACTGTAATTGTATTGTAACTAACTGTACTGTAAATAGGTGCATATTATTTGTAAAAAGTTATGTTAAGTTTATAACACATGCTTTCGTTTCCAGTTTCGCTCTCGCCGGAGCTTTGTCAGGGTTACAAATCAAACTGTTTTTGTCACCCCGACGAAGCTCCAGCGAGAGCGAACAGGTTGGTTCGAAAAAAAAAAACAAAATAAAGTAGTGTAAAAACAAAGTACACATGTGTAATAAATTATTTTTATGCCACACCACAAATTCAGTGCTTCATACGAAACCATCACAAAGTTTAGTCAAACATTACTTTAAAGTATCGTAATATTTTTTATGTTAGTAGAATACTTTGTGGCCTCGCAGTACGTGTACTCTTTGTTTTAAACGTATATTTTTTAGCATCAGACAAACTTTCGTATCTGACTGGTTTCGATACTTTTGAAGTAATAGTTGTCGCAAAAAATATTATACTATTATATTAGAGTTTTACAAGTAAGTGAAACAAGGATTTCATTTTTATTGATTGGTTGTTTAGTGGCGTAATCATACTTAAATTCATTTTAATCGTCTTATTATTTAACTAACTAACTAACCTTCACGCCGTCTCCCCGAAGGGGTAGGCAGAAAGAATGGACTGCCACACTTTATCCGATGCGGCACTCCACCCTTCTCTTTTCGCCCCGCGGGAGACGCGGTGTGATGGGTTTGCTAACCTCATCGCCACCAATAGGCATCTCCCGCGCACACTTCGATCGTAAAACATCCACAAAATAAATCTTAAACATATAATATAAAATACAATGATATAAAATAAAATAACTTAATAAAAAAATTTAACACGTACCTAATATTCTTTTTAGGTGGTGCACATATTGTCTATTTAATTTATGTTCCACGTGTTTTTTTAATTAGCTGTAATTAGGCACTTAAAACAAACTAACACTAGCAAGAACTTAAAAATAATATTAAAGAAATTATTCAAATTGTCATTGGAACATATGAAAAATATTAATTAAATAGTCCATTGTTTTGGCCGAAACACTATGATATTTTAACATTTTATAACTGTTAATCCAAAAACTTTGTTTTATATCACAAATTGTATTTATTTTACTTTACGACAGCTGTTTCATCAACCAACGTTGACATCATCAGGTGTTACAAAAATATATATCAAATGTAAAATTTTCGTAATTTTTAAAAATTACGAAAATTTGACATTTGATATATATTTTTGTTACACCTGATGATGTCAACATTGGTTGATGAAACAGCTGTCGTAAAGTAAAATAAATACAATTTGTGATATAAAACAAAGTTTTTGAATGAACAGTTATAAAATGAAAAATATTGTTATATTTATATTTAAATTAATTAAATATTATTATATTATATTTCAATATTCATTGTTATTTAATTGCGTGCTATTTAGTTGTTTAAATGGTGCCCTTGACGGGTTTTTATCTCTAAAAATCAAATTCTCATACCGCGTATCCCCGAACCACATCATAAATGGGCCAGTCTTTAGATCACGTTTTTCATTCAATGGAAAAGTGAACGTGACACTCTTATCTTTGGGTTCTCTTGTATTATTATTTGTGTGCGGGTTCGCTCCGGCTCGTGTCTGGCCGGCCCGCCGGAGGTTTTCAGCCATGAATTGTAACCTGATTTTTGACAGATATGCTGACGTACTTATTTACGCAAATTTCGAAGGCACGCGATGTGCGGAAGACGTTTTCATAAATAGGAAATCGTCCTGTCGTATTGGCACAAAGGTGTAAGAAAATCTAGATATTCTAGATAATTTTTTCAGCTTAATTGTACTGGTTAATTGTAACTTAACTATTAGTTACTTAATTGTGCAGTGGTTTTATTTATTTATTTAATATCATGAAATGCTTCCTAAACCTCGTCCTTTGTCCTACATGCCAAAAACTGTACTCCACATTTTTTTTTCCCATCCCGCATTTGTCTTCTCTGCCTCTCCTGTTCTTCCCGCTGTATATTCCTGTGGTGTATTATTCTTTTTATCTTTTATATAATGTTACTAAAATGTTCATGTATTATATATTATGTTTATTTATTCAATAAAGTACAGCGGAGCATAGAAGTAGGATGGAGTAGATTAAATGTGGTCTGGCACCCCCTTGTTGTTGCCGTTTTTAAATGTAAGTCCCGGATGGACCGAGGACAGGCCCAGGGAGTGTACAACCGAGGCTAATAAAATGGCGCCGCTACGTGGGAACTTCTGTTCCTTTAAAAAAAAGCTTAATTGTACTAACAAACTAACTAACTAATCATCACGCCATTTCCCTGGAGGGATAGGCAGAGAGGATGGATCGCCACAATGCTCTGTCCTGGCATACCTCTCGGGCTTCCTCTACATTCATACATCGTACCATGCACGCACGTCGATTATTCCGACTTCGAATGTGGCCGCCTTTTAGTAATTGATTAATTTGGTCATGCCATGTTTTCCTCAGTCGTCCTCGGCTTCTTTTTCCACTCACGCTGCTTGTGTACAACTTTTGTAATGTGTAATGTGCTTGTGTACAACCATTTTACTCTCATCCATTCGTTCCATATGTCCAAACCATCTCAGGGATCCTTTTTTTAAGCAGGATAAACGCCGTAGAAATGAGATCACTAAAAAAAATGTGCGGGAAAACGTTGTATGATAGAATACCGAACGATGAAATAATAAAGAAATGTAAGGCTGATGACTGCATCATGGATAAAACTTAAAAAAGGATCCATGAGATGGTTGGTTTAATTGTACTACTTTTTAGAATGGCAAAAAAATATCTGTTGTGTAACAATACCCCAATTACACTAGAGTTTCAGTCAAGATTTCCATTTTGTTAGTTGGTCATTTTTTCTTGTATGACGATGATGTTTTTTCTTAAAAGGTATACAGTAATGGAGTGGCGGAATTCTTAAGACGCTAAATGATCACTTAGACATGATGATAAATAATTTTCTCGGCTTGTGGGGATTTAAGTCGTATTCAGCAATTAATGTTATTATTTAAGATATTCCGGCGGCCTTTTTAGATGACGTTTTTATCTCGGCCAGATTCTCTTAACGTTTACGCTTTAGTAAATTAAGAGTCGTTTACCGTTGTTCTTTGTACGTCTGCGGTAAGTCGCAACCATAAACGCCTATTACTGAACGATTTACGTCATAACACCACGCCTGAATTATTGATATATCATAATTTTTTTCACATTGACGTTGATAGACATTTTACAGGAGCGTGTTTTTTTAAGTAGGTAATTATTGGAAACAATAATTTATCAATGAAACCTAAAATGGTCGTTTACGATGGAGCTCTGGTTCCAACCCTTGTGCATGAAGGCCAAGAAATAAAAAAAATATTATATCAAACATGTTTCGGACTAACCAGCCCTTCATCAGTGATATTATATAAATATTTAAAATATAATAAAATTGTTTACAAATATGGTCAGGTTTGACAGATGTTATTAAATAAATCATTATAAAATCTGTCAAAACTGACCATATTTGTAAACAATTTTATTACATTTTAAATATTTATATAATATCACTGATGAAGGGCTGGTTAGTCCGAAACATGTTTGATATTTTATTTTTGTAATAAATGTAAGTGCTGTATATAAAGTATATAAAAAATAAACATTAATTTTATAATATCGCTTTTTATAATTTTATAATTTTATAATCGCTTGTGTCCGAAACATGTTTGGTATTATTTTTTTTTTAATAAAGTGAGTGTTGTATACTAAGTATATAAAAAAAATTAACATTTAACATCTGCAACACAAAGTTATGGCGAATACAGAAGAAATATAAAAAGAACTTCTAGAAAATAAACGTTTTCATTCGTATTAATTACGGTAGAATCTACATGAGTGTATGACTCGCTGAATGAATGGGGAGGAATCTAAAGACGTTCGTCAGGATAGATTAGTGTAGCAATGCTTTCTCCCTGAGGATACAGCGTGATGTTTTGCCGTCATTTTTTATTGTGTGTAGCACTTTGGATATGTTCGATTGATTGATTTAGTCGGTTGCCTTGAGTTTTCAGTTTGGAAAGCCTTTATAATTAAACCTTAAAGTTTTCTTTGAAATGCGTCACTGGTTAATCAATACTGTTAAATGAAAATAACAACTCGCAACGCCTACGGAACTAAATACCCATTGTCGGTTAATATTGAATGGCAAACAAATTAATCTGTCAGTTTCCAATTCAAATACAAGAAGCGTGCCTACTCGCCGGTGTTCTGCGAGCAGTAATTGTCGGCGATTGGGTAAGTGGTTCCCCCAGCACACAGGCCGCCCATCTGCTCGCTTCGGTGACAAAATAATAATTAATTCTCGGGAATGTTCGATAGCTTTCACTCACTATACATGTTTGATTTTCAGTATAGTCTGTCTTTGAATCAATATTTGAATATGAATTTTATTCAAGGATTAATTTTATCTCAATAGAGACGAAGATGCAAACTGGAAACTGAAAATGGTGATCGGGGTGTTTACAGGACTTATGACCTGTCATTGGTTGGGTTAAGCGCACGATTTATGTAATTACAACATTCCCCATTCCACCTTTCTTATGACCACCATGTCTGACAAATTTTTGGAAGTTGTATATATGTTAATATCTAACACCACAATTCATGTCAGTTTCAATGCGCCATCTATGAAGATTCGATTTAAGCATTAAGCAGAAGATCTTTATAACGCAATGTGCAAGGATACCGCCTATTAACGCACTGCTAGATAACGCCTGGAAATGTCACTCCAATTTATATGCTAACTTGGACCAGTTTTTGTTTTATACAACATTTTGATTTATCAAAATGTTGTTTTGAATTTTATTATTTGAACATACCCTTGTATAATATAAAAGTAAATCCAGAAAAAGATACTGGAGGGACCATGTAGCCCGAATGGATGGTGACAGACTTGCATATACAGCCGCTTATGAAATCCCCTTCGGACACCGCCCACCTGGAAGACCGCCTAAGAGATGGAGGGACAGCTGGATCTCATCATCCGACGAGACACGATTTCTGTGTCACAGATCGTCAGATCTATTATAAGAAGAATAAGAAAGAAGAAGAAGAAGAAGAAGAACATACCCTTGTATATAAAAGTGAAATATAAGAAATAAATAACGAAAATAAAACGTATCCAGTGGAAATGAAATCTCTTAGACGAATGTGTGGTAAATCTGTATATTATAGTGTCAGATGCAGCTGCAAGAAGTGAATGCAGTACGAATGAAAGTTTCTTTTAGAAGGTTTGGACAAATGGAAATAATATATTTGGAAATAATGGTTTAGAGAATATGCATTAACGATGTAAACGGAACAATAAATGGAGGAAGACTGATGAAAACGTGGTACGATAAAACCTATCAAATATTAAATGTCGGCCACGTACATGACACATCGTATGAATTTTGAGGAAATGAGAGAATCATGTCAGGAAATAACAGTGTGACGGTCCGGTCTTTCTACCTACCCCTTCGGAGAGACGGCATGGTGATTGACTAGTTTGTTTGTTTCTTGAGCAATCGTGTAATATTCCATTAAAATAATTATTAAAATGTATGTTTTCATTTTTTCAATTGTATTTTATGGAGTGACTTGTTTTGCTTTGCTAAGGCACTATTAAATATTTTACATTCAGTTACGCATTTTGATTTTATATCTATGCCCGACATTTTATAATACCTTGCCAAGGCATAACATGTCCTAGCCATAAAAAATGAAATAATTTACAATATTAAAAAAAAAACATTTTCGTTCGTATTAATTAACAACAGTTAAGCTTTACTTTTTTGACCTTTGTGTATTGTATTATAACATCATACATTTTCTTCAAACGGATATTGAGGTTATGTTAAATAAATCGTCTCACTACGTCGCCACATGATTTTGATAACATTTCTATACGGGAACGCTACGAATTAAATCCACTGTTTGAAGATGTAATGGATGTGGACTCGGGGATCTCGTTATTTGTAAATGAATATAAATTTATAATCAACTGTGAGAGGAAAACAATTGAAAGCATTGTGATTATATATCGGTGTAAGAGGCTTATGTCATCTTGCCCTCCGCTGTGTAAACTCGAATAGATAATCCCCGTTTACCAGCCATGTATTTGGCTACCGCTTATGTTGAATTTGAATTGTTTGCTCCGTGACTTATACTCGGAATTAAATCAACTTTAATAATCCATTAGCAAACACTCGCTGAGACCCGGCGCGGGGGTACTCGAACACGTTCCCGCCACTCGCGATTATCGAATAGCACTACACTCCACGCCAAGATCATCTCCGTGTCGTTTTCGCTGCTTGCAGCCGCCTGCGCTTCACCTCATTAGCACACTGCAGCGAAAGCGAAACGGATACGAAATTGCGAATAGCGAAATTCTACATATCATGTTTTTGAATGAGTCATCACACACATGAGGCGGAACAAAAGCGGACCGAAATTAGATCGCCCAACGTCCCCAACAAGTTCGCGCGTGTCGTCAAATTTCGCAGTTTCGCTAGCGTTGTTCGGTGGGGTAGATTCGGTCTATCATTCACATGCACTATGCGAAAGCGATACGAAATTTATCCGGTGTGGAACGCTCCGTTTTTCGCTTCGCTTCCGCATCTCTGTGTCACACCCAATTTCAGCATACGTTTGCGAATCTTTCGTCTCCATTCTCTGGCCATTGACGGGGATCTCGGGTGCCGGAGATCCGAAATGAATCCACTTTGTACTAATAACACCCGACCCCGGGGGGTGTGAAGTGTGAAGCTTTGCATCCCGCACAATGAAACTTCGCTCGCAGTCGGCGGCGTCTGGATGTAATGTTCCGTGTGATATAAGCGCCATTTGTATGAAGAAGCTTTTCCGCTGTGAAACTTAATTCCCTGTAAGCGCAGCTTTCCGTAAGACTGAGACTGTTTCGTGTTGTGATTGCGGTACAGCGTGGATGTCTCCAGCGTTATTGTTATGTATTACGAAGATTACTTGGCGCATAATATTATTTATAATATGATGACAGACATCCATGACGTAAATTAGTTTTGATCGTTTTTAAATCTGCATGGTCGCATGTTTGGATTATGTATTAGATTCGTTCGTCCAAATTGACTATGAATTGCAAAACTTAATTTGAAGTCATCGATATTAACACACTTAATGCGGGGGAGGTAGTTTTTAGTTGAGTACTGCTCAACAGCGGGAAGGGTAGTTCTACCTTCTGTGCCAGGTTTTACTAATAACGCCAAAACTATTGTTTACTTCAACCTCTTAACATAGATCCCGACTATATGTAATGAATAAAAAAGGCTAAAATAATTGTTTCTTGTCTTGTATTTAAATAAAATACAAACCTTGTTTACACTCTAAACATTGCGCTACAATGACCCAACGGTGTTTTTTATTTCAGTTTATTGAGTTGTAGGTATTACAAAATAAGGCATGAATTTCAGTCAACAATTTTAAATCTGAGGTAATTGTGAGAACAAGACAAAAAGTTTTATTAAATGTTCATATGAAGCACTCACTCTGTGGTTGGAAATTTTAAACTTATAGATATAAACAACTTCTTCCTGTGTCATGTCAAATTCCCCCGACGTCGACTATCACTTGAGATACCATATATAACTAACTAACTAACCATCACGCCGTCACCCCGGAGGGGTAGACAGAAAGAATGTCTCGCTTCCTCTACATTCATACATCTTGTAATGCACGCACGTCGATTTCTCCGACTCCTCACGTGACCGAAATTTAATATTTGATTGATTTATCATGTCACGTTTTCCTCGGTCTTCCTCTATTTCTAGCTCCGTTCACGTCGTTTACGTCGTGTCTTCACTCATTCTTTCCATGTGTCCAAGTCATCTTAACGACCCTTTCATTAACTAATAGTTATTATATCAGTACAAGCGAAACTAGTTGAGATTAATTAAAATAACCATACCGTGGTTAAATATAAGTATTTTATTATTTTATATCTGAGTTTAAAAGTTTTATTTCAAATATACGTATATATTGTATATGAATTGTTTTCGATGATGCTGTGATTTAAAATGATCAAAATTTTGCGCGGGGACCGTGATTGCGTCCGCTGTACGTTGCCTCTGCTCGCCAACTACCCGCATAAAGTGTGTTAATTTCGTCAATGCATATACTTTATTTACAAGGCCATTGATTATTATCCTCATTCACCTAAATGTCTATATTTGGTTATTGCGGGGGTAATTATAAATTTGGGTACATTTTGTATTGGTGCCCGCCTGAAAATCTCATCAAATTTAGCCTCCGGTCCATTAGCCCCCGCCCGGGGCGGCGGTGGTGCTCGCGGCCGGTGACTCGCGGCCCGCAGCCCGCGCGGCCGGAGGAGGGTATTAATTTTGTGTGCGCTCCGCTGGCCCTGTTTACACAATCAATACCACGGTGCCTTAAATGAAGTTCGTGGCTGGTGTGGCACCAAAATAAACAAAACTTCTCCGATCCCGCGTCGCCAAACTTAAACAAAATATAACTTACAGCAACGGGATATAGGTCGCCATTGTTTTGTGTTTTCGGTACATTCGTACGTAATTAGTAGAATGTACAGATTCAATTAATTTGGTTGGGTTTGTGATACAGCGCTGAAACATTTCCCCAACACGGCGCGCTGTCCGCCTGACTCTGTTTTGTATTCGCAAATTTTTATCGCGGTCAGTATAACACCATTTTAATGAACCCGTTTCCGAGATTAAACCCTGCTTGTTAATGCCGAATAAATTTACAACCAACTTTAAGTTCAAAATATCTCTTTTTTTTAAAGTACCCTTTTAATTATTGTTCACCGTACACATTTGAATAATTAGAACGTTGTTTGTTTATTGTATTAAGTGAAAACATCTTTCGTATATCGTACTTTAGGGAATATCGAATACGGTTGCCCGTTTCGGGTGTATTGCGTAAAAATGTTGTGTCGTATTTTATTTTGTTCACAATAAATTTCTCGCCGTCCATCGATGTACGACGTAAAAAAGTGTCACAATTGGAAGGGACAAGCAAATGTGGCGGCACTTTATCTAGTCGTCCTCCCTATCGGACGCGGCCGAGCCGACGGGAGAGAGTAGGCCGGCTCGGGCCTGTTTGTAGGTCGCGCTATCCGCCGCATCGTGTTTGTTCCCCTGGTGCTGCAGATAACTCCCGAGCACGTGTAAAACACATACTCGGGTAAGCGACACGCATATCATTTTGCCCGGAGCCCGACATTTGTATACTCTTCCGGGGCTTACGCTGTATCATCTCTCACGCCATGTACTATATACTACACACAAAAATGTGGCTGCGCTGCAAAATGTTGCGCATTCCTCGGACCAATGTAGTCAGCAAATATAAATATTCTCCCGAGAGCCAGAGCTGAAAGGGGATTGTTGGCCAATATTAAAGTCATGTGATTCTCTCTCTCTCTGGTTTCAATCCTGGGATTGGTTTGCAGCAATTTCCTCTATTCTTCTCTTCCATTCTTCCCTGTCTTGTGCGGCTCTTCTGAAATCTGCATATGATGAGCAGCGCACGTCTACCAACAGGTCCTCCAGGTACTCTCGGCGTGGGCGTCCCCTAGAGTTTGTCCCCTCGGTCACACCCTCCATTATGGCATGCAAGAGGCCTTCTTGTCGTATTACATGGCCGTGATTGGCATGTATTTAGGGGAGGAAAATATGCATTCCGGCATCTGATAATTGAGGGCAAAATAGAAGGTTGACGAAAGCGTAATCTCCTGGCTCCATAACATACGGTACTAGATTGGCTTAAGGAGCGTTGAGGAACTGTTTCGAGGTTCCAGGGATGGAGACGCCTACTCTCAAGGGATAGTCAACGTCATGACACCGAATGAAGAAGACACACAAACATCTCCGCCACCCGATCTCTCGCTATCTTAATCCTTTACGTTAATGACTGATCGAAATAACCGTGTGTAGATAGTTAATGTATCGAGCCTGCAGATTATTTTGAATATCTCGATTCAATGAAATCACAAAGCCCAAGTTGAAAATCCTCTCTTGAATGCGAAGTACGCAAATTCCCGATCTACTCTTCGAACAATCGTTTCTCCTTGATACAGATTTGATATTATCACTACACGCTCGGCGCGCATTGAATATGTTTTTTTTTCAGTTTTTCTTTTGTAGGCTTTCCGCGCCCTTTTCCAATCTCGCTCGGGATGTTCAGCGCTCGATTTCATAAATATTTGTTTCCCGACATTACCGCGCACCGTCGCGGTGCGGGGCGCTCTGTATCACTTTGTCTGACGTTGATCGGATCAAAACCTGACACCCGCCAACTGTCTGAACTAACCTGTGTACGAAAGCGCTTTGTATTAGAGAAAATATATTCCGGGAACACAGTTTCGTTCCGAAAGAGTAATACATATTTATGTGGAGAAACATTATGAAGGCATATTCATCACGTGAATTTTTTTTTCACAAATCGATTTTATATTTCTGTTTTGTATTCGAAATTTCGGATGTTTCGAATTGTAAAACTTTTTTTTACGGTAATTCTGTACGAAAAGCGATTTTTAATTCCATTATTATTAAAAAAAAACTAACTATCTTACCATTACGCCGTTTCTCCGAAGAGGCAGGCAGAAAGAATGAACCGCCACACTGCTCTTTCCTGATATATTTCTCTTGATTCCTCAACATTCATACATCGTGTCATGCACTCACTTCGGTTTCTTCGACTCCGACATTTAATATTTGATTGATTTGATCGTGCCAATTTTTTTTCGGTCTTCTTCTATTTCTTGTTATATTTACATCCCGTTAAAATAAACTTTTTATATAAATTATTTCCATGTGTCCTATTATAATGTTAATGAATGAACTTTTGGATCAAATATTTTCTGGTTTATAAGTTTGAATACATTTTAAATGTCTGATTATTAACTCGGAACCAATTCACAAACCAAAATAATTTTTACGTAGCTTCTACTTTGTAAATTAATTAATTTGAAAATTTTCCTTTTAATCCAAAAACCTTGAAATTTGACGGTTGATGAACACTTTGAAGTTTTCTTATCAATCACAAAATATTTAGCCCATTGATCTTTGTCGCTTGAATATCGTTAGTTTCGCTTTTAATATTCGGTATTCGAACTTCAAACAAACCCCCCTCCGCGCACTTTTATTCTGCGCGTTCAGGCACTTCCTCCGGAACGCTCCTCGGACCCAATAATCGCATTTCCTGCCCGCCATCGCTCTCCCGGAAGTCACTTATATGGCTAT
The DNA here is from genome assembly GCA_022606425.2 of Lepidostoma basale. NCBI lineage: Eukaryota > Metazoa > Arthropoda > Insecta > Trichoptera > Lepidostomatidae > Lepidostoma > Lepidostoma basale. Next base: position 1,030,869 of record JAHDVF020001034.1, on the reverse strand, counting down.
AATCTTTCTTCGCGATAACCTCATTTCCGACATGTCATTTTTGTATAGTGCGATTGCTCAGATTATTGTTTTTTGTGATATTTTCTTTTATATGTTAATAACATGCCGATATTCTTGTATGTTATAAGAAATGATGAGAAATTCTTCTCAGAAAATAAACTTTAAATATTACATTAATATATGGTATTTTTTAGTATACAATATATTTTTTTTTCAAATATTAATTACAGTTTTTGTCATCAATCTAATATTGTTATAAGATTTCCTAGATTTTGGCCTGATTAGACTTCTTTTTAGTTTTGTCTTCTAAGTTTGTTGTTCGTTTTGCGAACGAATTTTGAACTTTCCAAAACTACTTATTTAAATAATCTTTCGAGACATGGATTAAAAAGCCACCCTCCGCATTGGCGCATACTTTATATTTCTATATTCAATAAGATATTCTGAAATTAATATTAGATAAACTTAAGGCGTTAACACTGAGGAATTCCATAATGATGAATTTTTATGAATTAAAACACTGTTTTTTCCACTTTTGAGTTTATTTTTCTCGACATGTTTCGAAGGCTTACACCTTCATCATCGGGAGAACGATATAAACTGTCTCCCGATGATAAGAGTGTAAGTCAGCCTTCGAAACATGTCGAAAAAAATTAACTCAAAAGTGGAAAAAAGTGTTTCAATTCATAAAAATTCGTTATTCTGAAATTGAAAACACAGGAAAATATTATTTTATTTTGTACATATTACGAAACAATTTTTCTGTTCCCTATTTGTAATTTTTCCAAATGTTTTAAAATGGTTAATATATAGACCTTTTATATGGTAGACCTACCATATGTAATCTGTTCTCCAAAGGGTTCCTCCTACTGTGATGTAGATTCCCAGCTGTCCTTCCACCTTTAGGAGGTCTTTCATGAGGACGAGTCCCGTGAGGCTGATAATGTAGTGCAATATAGGGGAGTCTGGTGGTGTCCATTCTTCGGGCACGATATACCAGTCGCTTCTTCGCTGTCTTATCCATCTTATAAAATCCTAAGATCGCGTGTGGAACACCAGAATAAGAGAGATATTTTTTTATTTTTGTTTTTAAAGTTCATTTTCCTATTTTCCACGAATCTAATCATGCCTTTATAATGTTCTTTTCGAGATGTGAAAATATCGGTATTTATCAATCACGACCGTATTCACATTCCTCGATATACTCGTATGTAGCGGGTCTCCGTACCATTCATCACGGGGTGGCGGGGAGGATGTGAATCGGCGAGGGAGAGGGGCAGGGGATAAGCGAGTTATATTATGAGAGATGGATGTGGCAATCTGCCCCCCATCCTGCAGCCTCCAGCCTCCTGCGAGACACTCCATCACTGATAACGTCTCTGTACTCCGCTGGCGGATCGACTCTCGCGAGGCTTGCCCCCGCCTCGAACTGTGTCACATAATTTCGTTTAAAATCTCGTCAATTTAAACACTCGACTACGTGAAAAGCTCGTGTACAGATTCTGAGCTTTTTGTTCAATTTTCTCACGAAATTTATTGCGATTTTCAAAATAGATTTCATATGATAATGTTTTCATTCATTTTTGTACTTTCTGACAACTGTATCTATCTCGTAACCCAGCATGCAATTGTACATATAATACAGTTTTTTTATAAACCGGATAGAAATTGATTTAATTTTAATAAATTTAAGACATTAAATAATTAATTGAAATGAAAACTTCTGTTCCCTAAAAGTTTTATTGTATTTTATGGGATTGACATGTTTCGCCTTGCCTAAGGCATTATCACAGTGTCATTCCCATAAAATATAATAAAACTTCTAGAAAACAGACGTTTTCATTCGTATTAATTATTTAATATGAAATTTTACACCATTGTTAAACAAACAATCAATTATGAGGTTAACATTGGTAATCCATAATGACGATTTTTTAATGATTTACAACACTGTATTTTCCACTTTTGAGTTTATTTTTCTCGGCATGTTTTTAATATTTAACTTTTTTTATCGTTCTTTCGATGAGGAAGGTATAACTCTTCGAAACGTATCGAAACCAATAAACTCAAAAGTGAAGAAAAAATTACTTTATTACACCGAAAAATAAACATTAATATAGTTATATTTTGTGTAGAATCATTGCACAGCTAAAGTAATGCATCTGCGATGTTTAGTAAATAATCTCGACGATCTTCGCGCTTGCATTTGACAGGCGGAATAAAGCGAGCTGAACTAAAACCCGTAAGTGGCGTTACAAATGGCGTGTCAAGTAGCGCTGCCTAGATAGTTTTCATAATGTTACTATGGCATCACTTAGATATGACACAACCATGTATTAAACACAAGATTAATTTTATCGGAGTTTATAAATAAAATAAAATAAATTATACACTTCTGTCGTTCACCCTGGGTGGTGACCAATAACAGGCCTTGAATCCGGGCAGACACCAAGCAAGATGGTTTGATGATACCAAATTAGTGGCAGGAGGTCAATGGTATATAATGGCGTGGGATAGAGAGATGTGGAAGTCGATAATGGAGATCTATGCCTAACACTGGATGACTAATAGCTGATGATTTATGTCTCTAAGTCTGTGAACGTTTTCTCGCAAAAAAATAAACAATAATAATTATTCAAAATTCTTTGACGATATTTTTATGAATTATAAAACTTCTTTTCACTTTTGTGCTTATTTTTCTCGACATTTTTCGTTGTTGAGTTTATGGTATGTCATTCTACCGATGAATAAGGTATAAAACCTTCAACAAATATATAGAAAAATTTAACTCTTCTTCTTCTCAGTCGTATTCCTCATGATTGAGAGTCGTGTCCACACTGTAAACTATTTACCATGGCACGCCATGCGCTCTTGTCACCCGTCAGTCTCCAGGCTGCAGCTAATGAGAGTCCTGTCAGATTCCTGATTTCATCGGACCAGCGGCCCGGTGGTCGTCCTTATGGTCGCCTTTCCTCCACTTTGCCCATGATGATGAGCTTTTCAAGGTTGTCCTGATCTCTCCGGGCTATGTGTCCAAAATATTTCAGCATTCTCTGAGAGCACATCCACGAGAGTCATGCCTTAATGAAATTAACTTAATGGTAGATAAACCGGTGTTTCGATTCATAAAAAATCGTCATTATGGAATTCAACCAAAAATATTTTTTACAGAATAGAAGAAACAAAAAAATTAACATGTGCAAATAATGAAAGATTTTTTTTTGTATATAGCTTATTTATATTACATGATTTGTTTTATTTCACTTGTTCATCTAGTTTCGTAACACATAGTTCCGGGTTCGATTCCCGGCGAGGGCAGTGTGATTGTCACACTGTCTTTGGTCAAGTGTAGAATTCACGTGACAATAAAATGGCGATAGATTAGCTACATATCACATATCACGAGAATCACTATGATAGCTATAATTATACCCTTAACATCGATTTGGCTCATGCTGTCATGATGTAAAGAGCGATTCAACAAAATAATATTAATAATATATCAAGAGCAAAATGGTTTTTTATTTTAAGTTCATAACATGATGGATTTTTGAAGAAAATGAATATTTATGGTCATTTGAGTGATATTTATCACTCTCGCTTATTTTAAAGCTGTACGAGTATATCGTATAAAAGTCATTGATACGATTTTATTTTATTTTTTATATTCAAAATAATTTATGAACTCTTTAGTTTGTAAACGTAAACACACGCGAATACGTTAATAAATATTGTCTTAAATGTGTTCTTCTTTTATTCCTGGAATAGCAACTTGCACCAGTGTGTTGTGTCGTAAAACAAAACAGACAGTTGAGAAATGTGTTTGGCTTGATGATAGTTCTTTACGTCTCCCCCCTCTCCCTTCCCCGCCCAGCATTACCCCAGTCTCGAGGGCACAAGACGGACGGAAAATAAACTGAAGAACTTAGTGTATCGTTAGTACTCTTGTATTGACTGGGATTTTTCTTGTAAGGCGCGACCTTTCCATTCCGATTTGGCAAGGGGTTGACAGATGACACAGGAGACGCCGTGTGTCATACTGTTGTCAATTCATTCTTCCCGACAGAAAGAAATGCTGGCGGAAAATTCGAAATTAAATCATTGGTTCATATTGACGTAATTTGACGACCTTCGTGACAGAGGGCGAATACTATTACAGTCACACCGAAGGTTCCGAGTTCTGTTCCCAGCAATATCGGTGTGAGAAAAAAAATCTCTGAAAAAAATCTGTCTTTAGTCTAGTGTATAATTTACGTTACCATTAAATGGCGATAGATTAGCTACCTATCACATGTCACGAGAATCAATGCATTAACTAAAACAAATTGTATATGTACAGTAGTTGGGCTCAAAAAACTTGTTGTTTATAAAAAAATAAAAGATTAATATTAAATATTCGCGTTTCAACCCTTATGTGTGGGGAAGTGAAGCTTGGAACCTAGAACAGATAAATAAAGTACATCTTAACGAATAAAACGGACAAGAAACAGAGGAAGACCGAGGAAAACGTCGCACAATCAAATCAATCAAATATTAAATGTCGATCACGTAAGGAATCAGAGACGTAGTGATGAATGAATGTTGGGGAATCGAAAGAAGTACGTATGTCAGGAAAGAACAGTGTGGCGGTACATTATTTCTGCCTTCCCCTTCGAAGAGACCGCGTGATGGTTAGTTAGTTTGTAACAATATTCTACGTGTATAGAATACAACTTACTTATGAAATCGTTACTATTATTTTCTGATTTAGAGTCTGATTTATTGTTTCGTTTTTTCCATTATATCACAAGTAGAAGCCGTACTTTCGGGACAACAATCTAACTAGTTACCGACAAACAATATTAATCTCATATTTCAGCGAAATTTGCTAACAACTTCATAAATCTACCGCGGATACAGAATCTTACATATAATAGAACAACATATCTCTTCAATATGAACAAAAAACGTAATAGATAAAGTTTTTCCGCTTTCTATACAGCGATGTACGAGTACGTAAGCTTGTGGTGTTTCTGACCTACAAATTTAGCTCATATCGCCTTACAAAGGCGATATGAGCTCTAGGGTTTCCTCGCCGGCACTAATTCTCTCCACAACGACAGAATTGATTTAAGCGAAACATTTCATGACCTATTAAAACGCTGTCATTGATCGCATTTGCGGTGTCTATCACCTATAATTTTGTGTCGAGTCTGCATTACCGCAACGGGAAATCGTCTAGCGCATAGGTTCACAACGGAGACTCTGGATAAATTCATGGGGGCGATAACACTTTGTATTTTCACACATATTACTTTGTATTTTCACAAATATCACTTTGTATCTTCACAAATGTCACTTTGTATTTTCAGAACACTTTAATTTTCGATTTATTTCGGCTTTGACCCAATCTTCTTCTTATTTTGTTTTAAATTTGTTCTTCGAAGAAGGTTTTATTCAACCAAAACATCTAAGCAAATCGAATAATAAAGTGAAAATACAAAGTGTTAATTATTTTATTCAAATGTAAATCCACTATACAAAGTGAAGGCGAATATAGAAAAAAAAATTAAATACTGAATATTTTCATTGAAAAAACATTTTCAAATCAAATTAAATCAGTTTATTTCATCAATAGACATTACGACATTAATGAAGGTTTAAGGCATCTATTGAGAACAGTTAAATTAATATATTGTATATAGTATACTACCAGAAACGCATGAGATATGGTTCGGCATTAGGAAGACAAGGTACCTACTCTCCAAAATCAAGAGTCTTTGCCTTCTGAACGTACTTTCACTAATATGAAACTATCTAAATATAAAAAATTCTGATACATTTGAATGTCTTTTTAATTGTTTAATGATTCTTCTAAAATTTATGACTATAAATAGATATAGATGTATGGAAGTGAAGCTTGAAGCTGGCAAAAGAAGGATGAAAGCAGGATAAACGCCGTAGAAATGATATCACTGAGAAGAATGTGCGGGAAAACGTTGTATGATAGAATACCGAACGATGAAATAAGAAAGAAATGTAAGGCAGAAGATGACTGCATCGTGGATAAAATTAAAAAAAGGAACCCTGAGATGGTTTGGACATATGGAACGAATGGATGAGAGTAGAATGGTTAAAAAGTTGTACACAAGCAGCGTGAGTGGAAAAAGAAGCCGAGGACGACCGAGGAAAACATGGCATGACCAAATTAATCAATTACTGAAAGACGGCCATGTTCGAAGTCGGAATAATCGACGTGCGTGCATGGTACGATGTATGAATATAGAGGAAGCCCGAGAGGTATTCTAGGACAGAGCATTGTGGCGATCCATTTTCTCTGCCCACCCCTCCGGGGAAATGGCGTGATGATTAGTTAGTTAGTTAGATGTAGATAATTTATGATTTAATTATTTGATACACCTATTTAATTAAAATTGTTTTTTCCCTTGTATACGGGGCGGTGATAGTCCAAATAAGTTGAAAACCTATGATCTAGCGGGTATATCGCTTATAAAGTAAACTTGGATGTACGAGTATCTCGCAGATGCACAAGTGACAGCGGATAATTAGTGTTTATGTATTCACACGAGAATGAGTTTTTGCAAGGTGTGCATTACCGCGCTGTCGGGCAACATTTTGCGAGAATAGGGTATTATCCCGTGACACGCGAGATGGCCGCCGCACTCCGGTTCCGGATGGGGGCGAGCGGATTAGTATTCATCGCAAACTTCCTTCCCCAGCGGTCCTGGCTCCGGGCCGCGGGCCCCGCCCGGGTGAAAGAATCCTCGAACACTTATGCGTTAATACAAGAGACGTAAATTTTGTTCCCTATTGAAAATCCTTGTTTCTCACCTCCTAACACATGCACGCGATCACGCCTTTCCCGCGGAAATGTGGAATAGAAAAAGACCCGGAAAAGCCGTATATTTTTATCCTGCAATTTCCCAAAGAAAACTTTGTAGATTTTTTTTATACATGTGTATTGTACTCGTACATTTATATATATTTCTAGATAGTTACATTTTTTATAATCTTAAAGCGTTAACACTGTGTGAAATTCCATAATGACGATTTTTTTATGAATTAAAACGTAAACAGTTTATATCGTTTTCCCGATGATAAAGTGTAAATCCTTCGAAACATGTCGGGAAAAATAAACTCAAAATGGAGAAAACAGCTTTTCAATTCATAAAAAAATCGTTATAGATCATTTATCAAGTACATGGTTTTAATATCCTCTAATTGGGGTAACCCGTTTTAAAGAGACATTATTTGCACTTTACATAATCATAATAGAAAAAAATACAAAAATAGGGAAAAAAAAATATCTTGTATTAATTTAAAATTAATTGTCTTATACGATTAACACTATATTAATACTATTTTCTTATTTTTAATAAGTATTCAACACTCAAGCCGACTTTTTTTTACTGTTTCTGAGGTAACATGTTTTTTTTTATTTGTCTATTGTCAATTCATCAGTCAGTTATAGTCGTAATGTGTTTGTGCATAAGATATTTTAGTCTTTGATACATCATGGTTTTGTTTATTGTATTACGAGTGTCGTTCGTTTGTTATCCTTTTTATATCTATCGTTGTCCTTATGATAGTGCACGGCATACTAAGTTAAATTATCCTCAAAGAACATCAAAGGATTAAGAGTCTTAAAAGAGGAATGGTTCTAGATTTATGTTTCCTTTAAAGTTTGGAGTTTCGAACTTTACCGGCTAACTTCAGACACAGTTTTTATTCTTTACTTCTACGAACTTTTTATATGTGTATTTGTTTTAGCCGTGAATCAAAATTTTATATGGCGATAAGCTGAAAGTAATAAAACACATTCGGCACGTGTTTTATTTCCTGATTCATTATTATATATATATACACATAAATATACACGTAAACTCTTAAAAAATACGTTTTTCTATTACGTGTTTATGTTTAGTTAATTTTTGGTTAGTCATTGGATTCTTATCAGTTTCGTGTGTATATTTTTCTATATACTACATTATAAGCTAAATGCCCTATTACTCAGTGTTTTGTTTTCATTTTTGTACCGTGATTCACGTGTAGTGTTACCCTATAGCCTCAGTCGGTTAGCCAGAGGTTGCGGTTTCTTGCGGGTCGCGTAGATTCTATAAGCTTCCACGTAATTTAATCACGAATGATTCATACACACGACTGAAATATTATTTACGCATTATAATAATAATAATAATAATTTACAGGGCGCCATTTTTATGAATTACTCATCTCAAGGGCGCTGTAGAAAATGCTCCATTTAATCAACTAGATAAAAATAATAATAATGATAACAATAATAATAAACATACTTAGTATTAGGGCTTCACCTGACGTAGTCGATCAGCCCTTCTTGTCAGGAAATGATAATTTGAAAAGTTGCGTTTTGAGTCTCGATCTAAACTCTGATTGATTCCCAATGCACTTAAGGTCTGCTGGAAGATTGTTCCAGGCTGAATGTTTAAAACAATGTTGATTACAAATGTTTAAAACAAAGTATTAATAGTTTGTTTTTAATTGATAAGCGTTGATTTGTTAGCGTTGTAAAAAAATTCTAATACGTAATCTTAAGAGTGATACTTACATAGATGCAATGTGTATCTGTACCTGAGAGCAATAAAGTCTTAAGTGATTTTTGGTGAAATGATTTATGATGTTTTTGTGATAAGCTTACAGCGTTTACATTGGAATTCTACTGTGACGATTTTTTATGATTTATTTACGCGTCTTTTACGTTCATCATCGCTACGATAAAACTTATATCGTTCTCGAAAACGCGATAAATAAACCCAAAAGAGGAAAAAACAGTGTTTTCATTCAAAAACAATTCGATATTATATGTAACTATGATAATATTATATTCATAGTTTCCATCTGCCATAAGGTTGTCTCAAGGAGATCATATGGAAGAACAAGTATATGAGAACTGACAGTAAGGTTAGAATAAACAAAACCTGCGTAATGCTTATTACTGACATATAGCATTGAGACCAGAGTGGATAAAAGAAGGCTAAAGTGCGGGTGGCAGAGATGCGGACGCTGAGGATGATAGCAGGAAAGACTCTTCGAGATAGGGTGAGGAACACAGCTTTCCGCGAAATCTACAAGGTGGAAGATATCGTGAGATTGGAAGACAACGCAGAAGATACTGGAATGTGCACGTGCAGAGGGTGGATATTTCCAGAATCCCACACGCTGTGGCGCATCAGATTCCTGCCGGCTACCGTACCCCCGGAAGACCGCCAAAGAGATGGAGGGATAGCTGGTAGTCGACCTCCCAAGAGAGGCCAGCCTAATTAAAGGAACAGACCAAAGGTCTAAAAGAAGTAGAAGAAGAAATTACCATCTGAAGAAAATGCATTTACTAGTCACCCGAATTTTAGCAGTCATTTATAAAAAGCTTAAGATGTTTATTTTTAATGTTTTTAATAGGGCGGTTGTCAAATTGTCATTTCGAATCACGCTTTCTTTCTTTTGGACCTACTAGTCTTAAAGCTTTTGTTATGTTGAGCCACTTAATAGAGTTCACCTCGTGCGCAAGACTACCCTACATCTAAATGCAGTGATGGACATTTAAATTAGCATCACCTTTTCATCATCCATACATCAATTTAGACTTCATATTGCGTTGTTCTATTTTATTTTCTAGTAAAACATTACGTCGCTGGTAAAACGTGAGACGCGTTTGTCCCATTACGAATTCCTTCCAAAATAGACACTGTTATTGTAACCATCTCGTAATGTCGCGTATTTAGTTTAAGATATTTACATCAAACAACCATGATCATATCGCTTTCACGGATCTCTTTGATTTCGCGTGTTGAAAAGCCGTTTATTTTGACAATCGTACGATATTATCGAATAAATTTAGACCGCTCGGTAAACGGATTCGCTTCTGAGAGGATAGCAGATGCTCAAATACGGTTCGCTCTAAATTCGTGAATAATTGGATACCCAAATCAAACAAAACGCAATCCATTATGTGCGAAGAGCGCGGACTTCTCGGTAAATGAATGATTGCTTAAACAGCTCACCTGCAACACTATTGATTCACCAAACAAGACAATTTTGTATTTATTTGATATAGACATACACGTCAATATCATAAGTGTACGACGATCAATATTTCATTTCCAATCCTTTTTCCAAGCGGCCAAATTTTCATTTTGTAGAATGAATACTTATAATGGAATTCTACAAACATATAAATAGAAATCATAGTCTGCTTTCTAGAAGTTCTGTTATATTTTATGAGAATGACATGTTTCGCCTTGCTACGGCATTATCAAGTCTCTTGCCTTAACTAACCGAAGCATGTCAATCCCATAAAATTTTATAAATTTCTAGAACACAAACGTTTATATTCATATTAATTATCATTTAATATGGACTTTTACTACGTTGTTCAAGAAACAGCAAGTTCATTTAAATGTTTATTTTTACATGAAATTATATATATATACGAGTAATACTTACTATATTGTATCGAATACAGAGTATTTTAAATTTAAAACGAAATTAATGTTATCTTTTTTCATCATATTAAAATAAGATAACATTAACTTAATCTTTAAAATCTTTAAAAACATCTGATTTTATTTTTGATTTGATCTTATTTGTTTTTATCAATATTTGACCATGAATAACAGATGCCTGATATCGACTAATCATATAGATTTTATGACACTGTTATTTTTTGTATTTTTTTTTAGTCATCCTCTCAAATATACGATTATCTATACTCCTTGTATACCGCCTTCAAGCCGTATGCACTCTTCCTCTGCTGAATAATTGATGAAATGCCTTGAATCTGATTACTGATATCTGTTTGCAGGGTGACTCTCCGTTCGGCAAGTCGGAGGCCTACATCAAGCTGGAGCAACTCGGGGAGGGTTCCTACGCCACCGTCTTCAAAGGATTCAGCAAGTAAGTCGTCCTCGAGATGCCCCTTACCTTTTTACACTCTCCACCTTCAAACGGGCGGCGCCGCCTTCGAGGGTTTTTCTCGGAACATCTTAGAGATACAATCTATTGTTTACTCAATGGCTTGGTTTTATAATATCGAGGCTAATATTTTACAGCAATATTTTATTAATGTATATTGAAACTCGCGTTTTAAAAGTTATTGCAGTTGATTTGTTTTACCTTACTTATCAAAATTCAAAGTCGGCAAAACCTTCAACCCCAGTGCGAAGAGAATAGGAGAGAAAAGGCCCTTTTAAGGACCATCCTAAAAAACTGTTTGGCATTAACACAATTATGAATTTCAAAATCATTTTGATAATGCATAAGTAAAGCATATCAAGTCGGCAAAACCTTCAACCCCAGTGTGAAGAGAATAGGAGAGAAAAGGCCCTTTTCAGGACCATCCTACAAAACTGTTTGGCATTAACACAATTATGAATTTCAAAATCATTTTGATAATGCATAAGTAAAGCATATCAATCGTAATAACTTAAATGTTTAGCAGTTGTGTTTTAATTCGACTTTTCAACGAGCGTTTATTTGATGGTCCATGTATTTTTTTATTAATAAATACTAAAATCAGAAGGTATTAGAATTTTTATACATTATAATCTCCAATATGAACAGAAAATAGCCAATCATCCATGTACCGGGTGGATATTCATAATTAATTAATCCACACTCACTTTCAATTGCCTTTTCCTGATTTGGAGTGTTTTAGATGCGTTTGTTTTTCCGTGTAAATATATAAAATAAAAGTTGTAAATCGCATAACTTTTTTGTTTATATCTCTATTCACAAAGTTAGCTCCTTTGCTATTCAGTTAACCTACTGAATAAATTTTGAAGTCTTTGTCATAATGGAACATTTTATTTATGTTTATGCAGATTAAATTCGCCTCCTCTATCACAGTCGATTATAAATATTTAACATTTTCATAATTCTGTAGTACGCAGTCGGAGGGATTCGGCTATAGTTAATAATAAACTCATTAGAGCCCTTCAAGCATTTCGGACAAACAACAACATCAACAATTCTGTAAAATTATTTAATTTCGTATTAACTGCTATAGGAGGCTGTAATTACACAGTCGGCCGTGCGCCGAAAGAGAAGTAAGTACTGCCGAGCATTCAAAATTAAATTAGCCGTCCCCGGGCACCGAGCATACCCTTACATTTCCAATTGGCCTAGACCCTAGCCGTGGAACCCTCAGGACTTGAGCTCGCCGGAAGAGATACCGCGGCACCCGTTCGCTAAAGGTTGTGCGAAACTTTTTGCGCCGCGGAAAATACACAACGTTTTACCGGAAGGTTACTAAATTCAAATGTTATTGCAAACATTTTACCTTTAGTATATGTATGTACGAGTATGTACACTAGATTTCTGTTCCGGTATTGTTGTGTTTACACTATGAATTATTCATACAAGTTATGCTTTACTCGAAGAAGGTCGGATACGTTATGCAGTTGTAAAAATGTTATATTTTCAAATTGATTCCTTAGAATGATTATTCGAATGTTCCATTTGCGTATACCTAATAAAATGTAACTAACTAACTAACCATCACGCTGTCTCCTTGAAGGGGTAGACACACTGTATTTTCTTGACATACATACATCGTGTGATGCACGCACGTCAATTCCTCCGTTTGCTCACGTAGTCGACATTTAATATTTGATTGATTTCTTCGTACCACGTTTTCATCGGTCCTCTTCTTTTTTTGTAGTTCCGCTTACATAACAACGTATTTTTGAAAACACTATTTACGTTTTATTAGTAAGCAGTTAATTAGAAAATATTTACGTTTTATTAAAAATTAAGATAATTGTTTTTTTGTTTTTACAATTGTTTTTGTTTTTTTATTTTGATAATTGTTTTTTTGTTTATAAATTGCAATCATTTAAGTGGTTATTTATAAAGCGTAGGTTGTGTTTTCCAAAACAAGTTGATCTTTTTCCCTTGAATAAGAGCGTCCGCTCTTTTTGTTTTCTAATGCCACCCTCGCCCACAGAGTAAGCAATTTTTCTTAGCGGGCTAATATGGGCGGTTCCGTGATTCTGAAATTTTCTTCGGATTTGGGTGTTATTTATTATACGCCAGACCGCCTTCCCTTGGCGGTTAACTTTCCGCTCTTTAGAATTATATTCTACGAGCACATACGCACGTGTAATTTGGGAGTCATCACTCCGCGAATGGAAACATGCCCACAAAGCCGAAGGGGAATATTTTAAATATAATTTTAAACACTTTTTCTTTATTGAAGATTAAGGCGTTCACACTGTGGAATTCCATTGTAATTTGGAATTGAATTATTAACACTGTTTAATCCTCTTTTGTTTAAAATATATTTTTACAGAATAAAAAAAATTACATTAATGTTTCGGAGGTAACCTCCTCTATCCTCAGGTGTGAATATAATAGGTTATACTCGTATAACTATATACCTATATAACTTAACCCAACAGTTTTAATTTTTATTTTTATAAATTGTTGAATTGTTCTTTACATCATGACAGCATGAGCCAAATCGATGTAAAGGGTATTATTATTATTATTATGCATATACATCTGATAGGTAGCTATTCTATCACAATTTTATTGTCACGTGAATTCTACACCAGACCATGACATTGGCATTGGCATTCGGGATGGCAGTCAATGCATTTACCACTCGGCCACAAAGGTCGTCGGCCGGTTATATATACACAGAGGGTGACAGATTAAACAAAATAATTAATTATTTTCCAAAACATTTTCATTTTGTTATTATACCAAATTATTATGTTTTGTCGAACCAGCCGGTTTCGCTCCCGCCGGAACTTCGTCAGGGTTACAAAAAGAAAAGTGGTGTTAAAACTAAATAAAAATGTTTTTAATAATGCCACAACATAAATTAAGTGCTTCATACGAAAGGGAATATTTTAATAAAGTATACTTTGAACTTAACTCTGAAACATTGGGTTCCTTTCTGTTCCGGAACAAATTTACTTGAATTATTAGCTAACTTATTTCGTTACTCTCGTTGAAGTGAATCTGGGTCCTCTGTAATATATCCTTTGTGCCCGGCCCGAGTCCGGTCCGTAGTGCGAGGGGGGCGTTTTAGGTTACGCAGTGGTAATTTAATGGATCTTACAAGTTTAAATAGACGATGCAGGGCCATTGTAGACATGCTAATCTCGGGGGAATTGCTTCTTGTAAAGGCGTTTTGTTAATAGATTTTGGTTTTGCCGCGGTGGAGATAATTCTTAAACATCCCCGCAGAATTACTCATTGCTCCTTCGCTAAAAGCTCGGCGGTAGAAACCTTGCGATAGTCCTTGTAGTAACCTACAAAACCTTAATTAACGGGGTCGTGTTGCGTTTAATTAAAATTACACTCTCGCTACCGTCTTGCGCACGCCGGTAAATGTGCCATAATTACCGATGAAAATATTTTAGACCATATAAGCTCGTGCTTACTCAACGCAGGGCGTACAGATTTTACGCGGGCGAATTAACGGTTAGTAATTTATAAATTCGTAGCAAACTCTTTACTGATCTTAAAATTACTTTGGAAACACGCGACAAAATCTTTACTGCTCATAAAGTTATTTTAGAAACACGAAACAAACTTTTTAATCGATCCTTTTTTTTACTTTATAAAGTTCTTAATTGAAATTTCAATTATTAGATTGACGAATTTTGTATGATTTAAAACATCGTTTTTTGGGTTTATTTACCTCGACATGTTTCGAAGGATGTAAATCTTCATCATTGGGAGATCGAAATAAACTCTGTTTGATGATTCCCGATGATGTAGGTGTAAAACCTTCGAAACATGTCGAGAAAAAGTGAGAAAAATAGTGTTTTAATTCATAAAAAACGTAATGATAGAATTCCACAGTATTGACGCCTTAAGTTTATAAAAAAATAATAATTAGTTTGTCAAATTATTTGTGCCATAAAAATTATCAATTTCTCCAAAGAGCGATACCAATAACCCCCTTAAAACTCGGTCTGAAAATGGTTATGTACAAAATTAAAGCTTTTTTTAAATACGTAGTTTTATTATTGATTTGAATTAAAACGTCTGATTTCTGTACGTTTTATTATATTTTATGGAATTACCTGCTGCGCCTTGCTCAGGCATAATCAAATGTACATAAGTCTTTATATTTGATATTAATTATTTAATATGGATTTTTTTAAAGAATGGTAAGAAAGTATGGGGTAACGATGTGAATGAAGTACGGACTCGATGAAGATAGGGGAAAACATTACGTGACAAAATTAATCACACTTAAAGATGGGCCATGTTAAAAGTCCGAACAATCGGTGCGCGTGTATGAATGTGATGGAAGCTAGTCAGGTTTGTTAAGATAGAGTAGTGTGGCGGTCCATTCTCTCTGCCCACCCTTCCGAAGAAACAGTGTGATGGTGTGTTATGTGTTGTTGAGTTTTAAATCACTGTTCAATAAATAAGATATAAGTTTTGGTACATTCCATTAAAATAAAAGCTCTATTGACCTCGTCGAAATTATTACTGTACTTTAATCGCAGAAGATAATGTTATCGAAAGGGGTCGTTAAGGAAACGGCAACAGTAAATAGCCATAACAGCGGCCCAGCCTCCATTAGCCGCCAGTGTCCCAGGATTCTAGGGAGCAACATAAAATACGGGCTGGAGAACATCTCTCCCGGGGCTTAAGATATCTTCGACAATGAGAAATCCAATACGAGTTCCCGTGTACACACAGATGTCTTCGTCCGTTAATATTGTTTTTATGTTTCATTTACACCGGTTTATAGAAGTTTACGTACGTTTTATAGAAGTTTTATTATATTTTAAAGATGTGATATGTTTTACTTACTGAAACTACAATACTTTGAAATATCATCAAATATACGTTATTTATTTTTCTTACAAGAAGGTGGCAAATATTTATGCCGCCTAATATTCCTAATTGTCGAGAAAATTTACGTTACCTACTACGTAAAATAAAGAAATGTTTTTTTTATGAATTGAAAAACTGTTTTTTCCGCTTTTGATACACACAGTTTATATCATTATATTATATATACAGCAACAACAACAAACCATCACCCCGTTTCTCCGCAGGGGTAGGCAGAGAGAATGGACCGCCACACTACTTTATCCTGACATACCTCTCTAGCTACCTCCACATTCATACAGCGAGTCATACACGCACGTCGATTCTTCTGGCGATTACCAGGAAGGCCTTCAAAGAGTTGGAAAGATAGCTGAACATCATCAACCCAGGAGAGCCCACCGTCACAAACAGGTCATACGATCTAAACTAAGAGGAAGAAGAATAAGAAGTTTATATCGTTCTCAGGATAATGAAGGTGAAAGCCTTAGAAACATGTCTAGAAAAATAGACTTAAAAGTGGAAAAAATGGTGTTGTAATAAAAAAAAATTGTCATTATGGAGTTCCTGTGTTATAACGCCTTAAGTTTATCAAAAATTTAAGATATATTCGATTTGAAAATAAATGTGAGTTTTAAATTTTTTGATCACAAATCATTGGTATTTTTACTTTAATTGATTAATTCGTAAATTAAAGTAAATGTAAAAGCTTAATCAAAGCGTGACATTTTCAAATAAAATAATTTGTCAAATCAGTCTGTCATTTTCGGACAGACAGCAAGCGAGTCACCAACCGAAACACTTCGGTGTAGCCGTAACCTTAATATTTGTCTCGACTACAGCCCAGCTTCCCGTAGGTACTTATCTGTATATGTTCCTATTATCCTATTGCGTGAACTCCACATAAATGCGGCGCTAGCTGGTAGAGGGAATGATTTACGCCCCATAAATATCGGTCTGACGATAGATTAAAACAACGGTGATATTTCCAGAGAACGCAGAAGTTAACGATTAACTTATTACAATGCGAACTGTGTATTGTTCTATAAACAAGGGTTCCTATGATGGACCTGTGTTTACCGCGCCAGTGATAAAGTACCGCAGGATTCTGTAAGCAGTAGCTCCAGTGGTTTGTTTTTGCTGTTTCATGGCCTATAAATAGTTACGGCTTCTTGTTACCCTTCTGACCAAGATACACTAGTTTACGGCTTTCATTCATATGCTTTCTTTTGTGAACATTTATGAACTGAAGCGTGTTATTTTTATAAAAATTGTTTTTCGCCTAATGATATGTTAAAGTCAAATTTACTATTTATATATCCCTTTTCTATTTTTTAATAGCTCTTCTATTATCATGGTGAACTTTTCAAGGTTTTTCTTATGCGTAAAATACATCTTTCCGTATTTATATTATACTTCTTCTTCTTCTTCTGATTGTAGATCTTGCGATCTGTTTATACAGGATATCAACTTTCTTTCTGTGACGAAGACGACCAGCCTTCTCTCCTCATCTCTTTGGTGGTCGTTCTGGTGGTCGACGGCCCTCTGGAGTTTCGTGCATCACGATCTTAGGAATTCTTGCTGGATCCATTATTTCGATGTGGTCCCTCCAGAATCGTCTTCTCTGCCTACTCCATCTCACTATGTCTTCAATTTTGCAGGATTTGCGAATTTTTTCATTGGGTATCCTATCTCTAAGGATTCTGCCCATAATAGGTCGCACTGTTCTCATTTCTGCTACTTTAATTAATACGAATGAAAACGTCTGTTTTCTTGAAGTTTTTTCTAATTTATGGGAGTGGCATGTTTCGACTTTCTAGGGTTTGACATGTAATGCTTTAGAAAGGAGATACATCTCATTCCCATAAATTATAATAGACTATTAACATCAAGAAAACGGACGTTTTCATTCGTATTAATTATTTAATAGGAGATTTACATCATTGTTCAAGAAACAATAAATACTTACAGTTTATTTTGCTATTGACTTATTATAAATAATAAATAAATCTCAATGTTATTTAGTTTAAACAAACGGACCATAACGCTGTTTCTCCATAAGGGCAGGCAGAGAGAATTGAACACCCCACTACCCACTCCTGACACACCTGTCTAAATTCCTTCACATTCGTTCAGCGCACACACGCATGTCGTTTCTTCTGACTTCTGATACGGCCTACTTTTCCTAAGTTTTAATAGTTTGATTTTTCCATGTATTCACATTTTAAAAATCATAATTCTTTCGCGTTTACTTTTATATTAGTAATCTGTTTTTAATGTTAGATAACAAAGATGCAGTCACAAGAATACCATAAATAGTAATAAAAATGTATAAAATATCATGTTGCGGTTTTTCATGTTGAGGAAAATTCTCACAATATTTATCCACTTAAGTGTGTGATGAAGATTGCAATTTGCGGTTTCCATCGCGATGATTGCCGCTCCGTGTAATTTAGTTTTCTCCGTTTTCAGGTTTCGCTTTTATTTGCGCAATACAATAAATACCACATCAAAATTCACACTAGGATAGTTCGTAAATTCTCAGACAGCTTCTGGACAATGTGGAGTAATACCGGCATAGTTGCCGCGCTCCGGGAATTCCTCCCTATTTACCTTATCGCCGGAGGTTTGCGACCTTCGATTCTCCCAATAACTGTCGCTGCCCAGCGCGATAATGGTCGGAGGACTTCGCCATTGTGACCGCTCCCAAATCCCACGGCCCAACCGGACAATGGGGGCTTCTAATCTCTTAGATGTTTCGGCCTTTTATCATAATAATCCGAATGTAATTGTGGTATTACTGGCTTAAATTTTGTATGATATAACAATGTTTTGTTTTGTAATAAAGTGTGCTTTAAAGTTGCCATCGCAAATAAAAGTCTATTAAAAAAAGCTAAGACGGCAGTGCCCAATGGTGCTTTTTTACCGACCTTTTTGTGTGAAAGTGAAGCATGGCATTTGCAAAATAAAGTTGAAAGTAAAATCAATGCAGTAGAAATGATATCTCTTAGACAAATGTGTGTTTAATCGGTATATGATAGAGTGTCATATGCAAATATATAAAGTGAATGCTGTGCGAATGAAAGTGTTATAAACAAAATAATGAAAGGGTCATTAAGATGGTTTGCACACATGGAAGTAATGAATTAAGAAATAATTATAAATGAAGTATACGTTAACGATGTAAACGGAACTAGAATAAGAAGAAGACCGATAAAAACTTGGCATGATCAAATCAATCAAATATGAATTGTTCAGCCTCGTGAGGAAACGAGATAAGTAGGTCAGAAAAAACAGTGTGGCGGTCTATTATTTTTGCCTACTCCTTTAGGGAGACGGCGTGATATTTAGTTAATGTGCTTTATATCAGGGTAGAATTATTTATTGTTGTATACGAGTACACTATACGCTTCGTGCCACAGTGCGTCAACACAAGCCATCAGTGTCTTGACTCCTACTCTGGGACTCCGGTGTGGCTGTACCCTTAGGGTTATCGACTGTGATTGCTGGGAAAATACTGCAGAAGACAGACCTAGGTGGAGAACAACAGTACATAAAGGCACGCAAGACTTTGAAGCACAGCGCAGAGACGACGTCGCAGAGAGGAGGAGGAGAAAGGAGAGACCACTGGGAGACGGTGATGGCTCCATTACAAGCGCCTCTCTCTGCCCCAGATGCCCCAGAATTTGTGGGTCCGGGATCGGGCTCTTCAGTCACATGCATACCCACAACCGTAAGGACAGTCTTCATCGGACACGAGGGGCAGCCGATGACGATGGTGGCCCTTAGGGTACGGCCAAACTGGAGTGCCAGAGTAGAGTCAAGATGAACACCTAGCGAACCAACGTAAGACGTACTATGGGTCCGGCCACACTATAACGCTTCGGGCCACAGTGCGTAAACACCTGTGTCCTGACTCCTACTCTGGCACTCCGGTGTGGCCATGCCTTAAGTGTACTCCAGGGAGCTCTGTGCCTATCATAAATTAATGTCCGTTTACAGAAATGCCAACATCTGATGTTTTTATTATTATTATTATGGGGTTTTAGTTATAATAGGTACACGGGTAGGTGGAGCATAATGAGTTCTAGCATTACATTAGTACACGCACGAAAAAAATAATAAAAACAATTTTCATGTTCGTTCTCACTTTCACAACCCACACTAATTAATTGAGTTTCTACTGTATTCAAACATTAACGCTTTGTTTGTGAGTTATATTATAATTTATAGTGAAGTGAAACATTCACGTAGGCAACACGCACTCGAATACATTTTTCTGCTCTTACAATTTGTTATTTTCCGGGTGAATCATTTCTTTTCCCCATTGAACGTTATCTTAGCAGCAATCTATAGACTTGTATGCGTCGGCAGAAGAAAGTTACTCGAGTATAATATATATGGTACGTGTCGAAGTTCCTATCCAAAAACGCGTTAAGAATGTAATAACATTCTTTTGATGCCATGAATTATACCGTATGGCGTATGTCTTGATGGCACTTCAATACGAGATATTGCATCTGAGGGCAAAGAGGGGTATATTGGGCTTGCAATATTCATCCCCTTTCTACGTGCGCCGCGCCATCACGCCCACCTTCCCTTGGAAGTTTCCTCTTGATTTTTATTTATGTTGCGTAGATTGCGTGGGCCGTTCCGCTAATGAAACCTGGAAAATGGTTTTCCTATTAAGTGGCCGCATTTTTCTCCCCCACTTCGATTTGCGATAAATTTACCTTCCGCCAGTTTTTTCACTACTCCGCACGTTCTATAGGCAATCGTTAAATCGGTCTTCTTTTTATTAGAGTCTCAATTTCGTAAATCAATCAAAAGGCTTCTTATACTCTGAAGGCGGACTGTACTGAGATTATTTTTATATCACTGATTGATGGGGCTTTTAATTTATAATCATTCACCATATTGAACGATCAATATTTGTACAAATCAAACATTATTATTGTATATATATATATATTTTGTTGTTGTTGATTCGCTCTATACATCATTACAACGCGAGCCAAATCGATATAAAGGTATAGCTATCATATTAATTCTCGTTACATGTGATAGGTAGATAATCTATCGCCATTTTATTTTCACATGAATTCTCCACCAGACCAAAGACAGCGTGACAATCACACTGCCATCCCCGGGAATCTAACCCGGGACCTTTGGGGTTGCAGTCAAAGCACTTAACACTCGGCCACGAAGGTTGTCATACTACAACATATAACTTTTTCCATCGTAAAGTGGAATGCAACATTCTATTTTGTATTCGGAACAAAGGTTGAAACATGAAACCGGTCGTGGTTTCCCACACAAATTATGAATTGTATTCCAACGACATTCCCTTTCACTTAAATTAATTTTAGAACTAAGTTAATCAACTATTAAAAACGCTGAAAAAGAGTGGTATTTACCTGAAATTTCCGTTTGTCTGTTTGTATTATAAAATATAATAGTGAAGTGATTGTTTTGAATAACTAACGTTTGGAATCTTTTTCAATTGTATACTCGATCAAAGTACATTTAAATACATATAAATATAATCTTTTTTTTTACTACTTCTGATAATTATTTTATATATTACCTGAATTGCAAAATAGACGGATTTTTTCTAAAGATTATTGTATGATATACCTATATATTTTTTTAGGCAAACTGGTTCAAGGCCTTTCACAACTTTTTTCGAAACATCAGATACTAAAATGTATGTTTTGAAATAATTGAGAGGCTTTTTTAAATTCGCTTTACGCTTTACTATACTATACATTCGATAATGTATGGCGACGAATTTCAGTTTAATAACATTCTAAACTTCCGGAAAATATATTTTTCCTCAATATATTATTTTTGTTAGATCTTAGTAAGTTTTATTATAATATTTTTTTATATTACAGAAGAAACCGAAACAAGTATTTTTATTTCATCTATTCGTAGATGTTTACTGTAATATAATATTTTGTTTTGTATGAATTGTCTAGTTTAGTTGTTTTTATATGTTCTTTTGTGTGGGCTGTTGGAATTTTTGAAGAATTACTTGTTTTTTTCTCGTTTTATGTTTCATAACATTTCATTATTTTGTTATTCGTATGGTCAAACGTTCCTGGTCTCAGATAATTCAAAACAAGTAATAAAGTAAAACCAAAACGTTTTTTGGTTTCATTTATTTAGGTTAATTTATTTCGACATGTTTTAAAGATATACTTTCATCAATGTAAGATTGATATTTTATATTTTGGAAACCGCATTTCTGAATAAGTTATTCACAGCGACTGTAGTGTGCTTTAGTTGATTGTGTTCAATAACCCGCCTTCTCAAAAATATTCTTTCGAAATGAAAATATTCGATGAACATATAAATTTAACATGGAACTGGCAAAAGAAGGATGAAAGTAGAATAAATGCAGTAGAAATGAGATCTCTTAGACGAATGTGTGGATACTCTGTGTATGATAGAGTGTCGAATGAAAATATAACAAGTGAATGCGGTGCGAATGATGGTGTCATGAACAAAATAATGAAAGGATCATTAAGATGGTTTCGGACATATGGAAAGAATGAATGAAGAAAGAATGGTAAAAAAATTATATGTTAATGATGTAAATGGAACCAGAAATAGAGGAAGACCGAGGAAAACGTGGCACGATCAAATAAATCAAATATTGAATGTCGGCCATGTGAGGAGTCAGAGAAATCGACGCGCGTGCATGACACGATGTATGAATGTTGAGGAAGCGAGAGAAATATCTCAGGAAAGAAAAGTGTGGCAGTCCATTCTTTCTGCCTACCCCTTCGGGGAGACGGCGTGATGGTTAGTTAGTTAGTTTTTTTATAAATTTAAAGAAAGGATACTTTTTCTTTAACTATTAAAATCCTTTTTACTAACAAAATAAAAAATTTAATGGTGTTAACGCCTTTCATTTTAATAAATTGTGAAATTAGAAGACGAAGAAAGCAAAAATCTAAATCAACATATTAATAGCAGTATCAACACTTCTAAAGCCCTCGCGTTAAAAGCATTTTGATCTTACATTTCCCGTAACATTTGATTCTTGTATT
The DNA here is from genome assembly GCA_022606425.2 of Lepidostoma basale. Lineage (NCBI taxonomy): Eukaryota > Metazoa > Arthropoda > Insecta > Trichoptera > Lepidostomatidae > Lepidostoma > Lepidostoma basale. The sequence goes on along the minus strand of JAHDVF020001034.1, from coordinate 1,007,980 downwards.
TTACTTTTATAGCACATGTTTACATAAATAATTGATTTAAAACATGTTTTTGCGTCTATTTGTTTAATTTGGATCTCGGTTTTATTTGCGATATCTTTACCCGGGAACAAACGGAGCCCCAGCTTTTAGTGAGAATGTAGAAAAATGTCTCCGAAGACGCGACACTTGAATGTTTCCAGTCTTCGCTATTGGTAGCTTAACTGGTGGCTTTCTCGCTCGTGTGGGCGCCCCCGGTTGGGCGGTCCGTGCTTACTGGAAGTAGTGACCCGTGATATTACATTTCTTTGTTTCACCAAAGAATCAAATTGTCTGAAACAAGTGATTTTAAATTTAGAAGCTACTTTCCTTGTTGTATTTGAAATCAACTACACAGTAAATTTATAAACCAATTTACGACTTCGTTGATGTATAACTTTATAATGATTGAAAATTTTGCTTTTATTAAAACTGGTTTATGATTTTTTCAATATTGCGTAATTAATTGAATATTTTTTTTTACTGTACCATGTTCGAATAAATTCAATTTAAAGCAGAATAATATAATCAATATACCTACGTATCTATATAATCACCAACTTAAATAATGGCTCGATTTCAGAAATGTTTTTAATCCGGCACCAAATAACTTTATTTATTTATTTATTTACACAAGATACACAAATGAGACATTACAAACAATAAAACATTTAGGCGACTCATTTGGACACAAAACGGTGTTACAAAAATAAGATAAAAACAACATGAGATCAAAAAATCATACATATCAGAAGGAATCCAAATAAATATATAAAACCGGTCGGCATTAAAAGTAGTAATAATTTACTGTAAGTTAACGGCTGAGAGTACGTTTAAATAACAAATTAAAATTATGGTTTTGGTTTTCTTCCTTTATTTTTTAAATGCAGTGTTGTCAAAAAAGCACAAATGTAGTCGAAATTATTTCACTTAAAAACCGTTCATTAGAAGTTTAGTATATTTTGTTGTATTTACAAAATAATTTATATACATTTTTAATAGTAACGTGGGCTTATTTATTTAAAAGTACCCAACAGGAAATCGACCTCCAGGAAGACCACCCAAAAGATAGCGAGACAGTTTGAACATATACATCCTAGGAACAGGCTCCGAGAAATAACAGGACGCAGTCCTTAATAAAGCAGAAAAAAAGGAAGAACAGACTAAATGAGCCAAAGTTCGGAGCTTTTTTTTATCTCGTTGAATGTCTCTCATTTAACGTGAGCGCGTATAATTTTAGTAGGTATCATCATTTAGTATATTCGGTGTTTTTCCCGAATGGTCTTGTTTTCATTGCTCGCTTAATTGAGCGTCTCGACTTACATTACGGGCAGCGCAAACAATACTTTCCAACAAACTCGACCCCCTAAGAGAGTACCGTTGAGGCTTTCCGAAAACTCAAATAGGCCGGTCGCGAACCTGTCTAAAAACGTATAAAAAAACCTTTTTGTTTTATCTGATTTTCTCCCAGTTAAAATCGTACCCAATCAACGAATTAGAATAAATCGATATAAATTGTTAAAGCCAACAAAGTTTTTTTTTCGCTTGCGTATTTTTTTCAGCTGAAAACGCTACGTTTGAGATTTTTTTCAGTGCCTATAAAATTTTGCCCCGGGAATAAATGTGCGGTTTTAATTTTTAATATCCTCATTTAGATCGCTTGTTCCGTGATATGACGGGCGGTTTTTGCGTTATTTTTCATCTGAAATTAAATTAATTAATCTTTCAGGAAAGCTCCGGACATTATTCACTGTGTATTTGTATTTTATTTAGGTCATTATGAATGTCGTTGTTTACTTTATGTTTACGGGGTTGCGGTTTTTGAGCTTTACGTGCTGTTGTAAAAATAATATTACTACCGAAATTATTACTATGCAAATGCATACTTTTGGGGGACCAGCCGTGTAATTACTATTATTTTTTAATTACATATTGATTATTTTTATATAAAATACGTATGTTTGGTAAAACTACGTATAATCAAATTTAAAATGCTGGATATTAAGAAAAAATGTAGAGCGGAAGAAAATATTATGAACAAAATTATGAAAAGATCACTGCGTTGGTTTGGACATATGATACGCATAGGTGATATAAGATTTGTGAAAATATTTTACGTTAACGGTGTGAATAGATTAGGGAGTCGAGGAAGATCGAGGAAAATACGATATGACAAAATTAATCCACTTTTAAAGGTCGCCCATGTTAAATTAAAAGTCTAAAATCAACAATCAGACAGTGAGTTTTTTTTTTTTTTGATTTTGAATTGTAATTAACTTCATTGCCGGGAATCGGACCCGAGACCTTCGATGTGGCAGTCATAGCTGTTGCCACCCTGTCACAAAGATCGTCATTATTTAGGGATTCTTACAAAAGTGCATATCAAATGTACGTTTGCAAATATTTTTTTACTAATTAAATGAATTAATATTACTATGGGTGTAAACACTTTTGTAACGCCGATTACAAGAAGTTGCAAATGCTTCGCTGATTTTTTTCCACATATTTTAATACTTATAAATTATGACCCAGATTATTTAGTAAATTCAAAAAGGCATTTGGAACATAAATAAGCACTCGCACCCTTTTGTTTCTCGTGTCAAGTGAGCGGCTTGCTGGGCTCGGAGGCAATTAATTACAGGCTGGATGTAACATCAAATGCCCCATTTCATTTCGGGGGCGCAGTCCCGGGCCGTGAGCTCTGTCATTACACAAGTGACCTCATTATGCATGGATTGACTGTAAATATTATTATTATTTTATTATTATTTTGTAGAATCGCTCTTTACATCATGACAGCATGAGCCAAATCGATGTAAAGGGTATAGCTATCATTGTGATTCTCGTGACATATGATAGGTAGCTAATCTATCGCTATTTTATTGTCACGTGAATTCTACACCAGACCAAAGACAGCATGACAATCACACTGCCCTTACCGGGAATCGAACCCGGAACCTTCGGGGTGGCAGTCAATGCACTTACCACTCGGCCACGAAGCTCGTCGTAAATAATAATCCAACTATAGTTGCATTATGGATATTATGCAAATATTGTATATCCATAATGTAACTATATTTCTGGTTTATAATTTGTATAGCAATCCGCTTACTACTACGAGTTTTGGTATTAATTGTTATATATGGAAGTAAAGTTAGAAGCTGGTAAAAGAAGTATAAACGAGGTCACTAAAAATATGATAGAATACTGAAATTTATATAAATATATGCAAATGTTATATGCATGTATTTAACGACGTAAACGGAACTAGAAATAATTCAACTCACTTCATAGCCAACCTACCAACCAAAAGTTTTAGCCTACTGAATGATTTTTCTCCAAGGTCCATTGATCCTGCGCCTTTTGCTTCCAGCAGTCCGATTCGCCCAGCCTAACCAGTTCGCCAGAACAGTATCCGTAAGGCATTTGTTAAAATATATAATATATTATATTTTAAAATAGAATATATATGTGGTCACCCTAAGTCATCACGGGGACCGTAATTATTTTGAACAATTTCCACATCATTTCGTTTGAGTACTTGCTTAATGAAGTGAACAAATCATACTTTAAAAAAAATATTATAATTAAACCCTTCTCACATTTTTTTTTATATTTGAAAAAGTTAAAAGTGTTAATAGCCGAAAGAAAAAAAAAGTCTATAAAAATCAAGGTTTTGATTAATAAATTTTCAAATAGAATTTTTCGTATATTAAGAAATTTATAAAAAAGCTTCCTCACCGTCTCACCTGTATTTATATATATTTGTATCTTTATATTTGAGGAACGGCTTGTTTACTCGTTATGTAATATCTATATAAATAGCGCAGACATATTTTTATCATTGATGGGTGAATTTTATTTCGATAGGAAAAGTTATCATTTATCGAACATTTTTTTTTCTTGTTTAACATACTCGTACATACACCAATTCATTCGCATTTTCCTTCACGATTTATATTCCCAACAATACTCAGTTGTTCCAGAATAATAAAAAAACAGTATTGCGCGCGACTCTCAAAGCTTTCCAGATTTATGAACAATATTGTCCATCGGAAGCCTCGTCCGCCGTGAAACGGGGAACTGGGAAGCCATTTTAAGCTCTCCGTAGTGGCCGTACTCTGTACTCCAGAGAATGTCCACTCCACCTCGCTAGGCAACGCACAGTTGATCGGAAGGCGATGCTAGTTGGCCAAAATAAAATTAATCTTATGCTATGTTTCGTTATGATTTATTTTTATTTGAAATCATTACGAAACAGTACTTGCGAAAATTATTCATGAACAACGTGGACGAATCGTGAAATAGAGGAAGACCGAAGAAAAAGTATATATCTTATCGATCAAGTTCTAAATGTCGTCTTACAATAAGTCAGCAAGATCGAATAACTAATACGTGGAAATGAAAATAGTGTCAGGATAGGATATTGTAGCGGACTATCCTCTTTATTGAGGAAACGAAGTTGTGAATTAGTTTAATATTAATTATTTATTGAACCTCGCAAAAGATGGATGAAAGTAGGATAAATGCACAAGATATCGCTGAGAAGAATTTGAAAAAATACGATGTATGATAGAACATCGGGTAAGGTAAATGAATACGTCCTAAGTAAAATCTACCGGGGGTAACTTAGGTGGTTTGTATATATGAAACTAATGAATGAAGGAAAAATGTATATAAAAGTAGTGTGAATAGAAAAAGACGAGGAAGCCAGAATAAACATGACAAGACTAAGTGAATCAGTTTTTGGAAATCGGCTGCGTTATTAGTTGGAAAAATTGTCGTGCAATCATGACACGCTGTATGAATATGGAGGACCCTAGAGAAGTATGCCAGATAAAAGAATGGGTAGATTTATACTTAGCCGACATTCAATATATGATTTATTTGATCATGCCAAGTTTTCCTCGGTCTTCCTCTATTTCCAGTTCCATTTACATCGTTTACATATACTTTTTTTACCATTCTTTCTTTATTCATTATTTCCATGTGTCCAAACCATCTTAATGTTCCTTTCATTGTTATGTTCATAACCCTTTCATTCGCACCCCATTCACTTCTTATACTTTCATTCGACACTCTATCATGCACAGATTTTCTACACATTTGTCTAAGAGATCTCATTTCTACTGCATTTATTTTACTTTCATTCTTCTTTTGCCAGTTCAATGCTTCCATGCATCATTCATTTGTGTACTTTATTAATATTGATATTTTGATTAATACGAATAGTAGATATGCGAGGTCGAGGATGTTGTAAAGTGGAGAAGGCAAATGAGAAGTTAATGGTATGCACACGTGAGGAGAATGGATCCATCTAGACTCCCCCTCATTGTGTCGCACGGCCAACCCCAAGACCGGGCAGATCACCAAAGAGATGGATTGACAGCTGAGAGTCGATCTCGCAGGAGGCCAACCCCTCTTAAGAAACAGGCCACAAGGCATACTAAGAAGAAGAAGAAGATATTTTGGTCAAATAAATTGCCATTCGGACCTCCGTGTGGTGCGGACACGAGGACCCGGGCATCATTAACGCGGTACTGGCGTGGGGCGGTTAACCCCGATTCGCCTTGGGGGAGAGCGATCACACTTCGCGTGCGGCACGCTTTGCAGATTTTTCTCTGCGTTTGACAAAGGGGCGTGAAAGTGACGGGAGATTCCAATAACCTTACAAAGTGACGCGTTATAATAGTTATTTTTCAGAGCACGTTATCATAATGCCTTATATACGAATTAAAAGTACATTCGCCATTTTGTTTGTTTTCGTATTGGAAAACTAGATACTTCTGTTTTTATATTCTACACATTGTGTCCGTGTGCCTCCACACTATTCTGTTCGCCTCGCTAGATGGCTTGCGCATTTCATCGCCACAATATTAAATAATTAATACGAATGAAAACGTCACTTTTCTAGAAGTTTTGTTATATTTATATTATTTTATGGGATTGACATGTTTTGCCCTTCTAAGGCATTATCAAATGTTTAAGGCATTATCAATAAATATAATAAAACTTCTAGAAAACTGACGTTTTCATTCGTATTAACTATTTAATATGGAGTTTTACATCATTGTTTAAGAAACAATAAATAAGTCACAATATTATATTATTGTTTTGTTGAATACGTACCCGTGCGGGGAAACGGCGTGATGGTATGTTTGTTTTTTAATAGCTCTTTACGTCATTACAGCGCGAGCCAAATCGATGTAAAGGGTAATGGTATGTTGATTCTCATGACATCAGGGAATTAATCTATCGCCATTTTATTGTCACGAGAATGTTACACCAGACCGTAGATAGTGTGAGAATCATATTGTCACCGTCGGGAAACGATCTTTGGTGTGGCAGTCATAGCTGTTGCCACTCTGCCACGAAGGTCATGTGGAGAATGGAATATTATAGTTGAAAACACACAATTAATTGATGTTATACCAAAAATTAAGTGAAGCTATCAAGTTATAGTGTGACATTTTTAAAAATAAATTAAAACGCGTTTAATTTCTTTTCACACCATTTTATTTTGTTACCAACTGGTTTAATGGGCTTCACAAGGGTAACAAACACATTATATTTTGTTTTCGTTGAAATATATAATATTAAAACACATAACTTAAAAATAACAAGAGAGCAAATAAACCATTACGCTGCTTATTAAGAGAGACTCTTAGGTGAATGTATGGTAAATCTGTATATGATGGAGTGTCAAATGCAAATAATTAGGGAATGCAGTGCGAATCAAAGTGTCATGAACAAAACAACGAAAGGGTCGTTAAGATTGTTTGGATTCGTGAAAATAATGATGAAGAAATTATGTGTTGATGAATGAAACGGAAAAAATTATTTAGGAAGCTCGAATGCGTGACACGATGTATGAATGCGTGACACGATGTATGAATGTTGGAATATATATTATATAATATATAAATAAGTAAATAGTTTAAATAGTGTTATAATATAATATATTATATAAGACATTTATAATAATTTTAAGCTATAAACTTTCGGATATATGTTGCTCCCCTTGTTCATTTATTGTTCCATAAATTTGTAAATTATATATTGAAATTATATAGAGTGCTAGGAATGCCTCCCTAGAACGGGTTACCCCAGTTGGGAAGTATTAAAAGCATGTATTTGGTAAATGATCAATAAATAAATAAATGTTAGGAAAGAATAGTGTGACGGTAATTTTTTTCATTTTGTCTATCCCTTCAGGGAGACGGCGTGTTCGTTACTCAGTTAGAGAAATTTAAACTAAAATATAAGGGACTCTTTTTTTAAATTAGGGTAGAAATAAATTAATTTGCTTTAACTCTAGGCCGGGAAGCGAAAAATCTCATTACCCTCGTTGGTGCACTAGTGTCATGGCTTACTGCGGCGGCCCTATCCCGACGCGGGGCTGTTTGAACTCGAAATTTATGCGGAATTAAGACACCCAGTCCGTGACGGGCGGGCCGGTGTGCTGCAGATAATTCGGTCCCATTGTATCATTCCTTTTACGGCAGCCGCGGAGAAGTTTTCTCCAGTTTTCCCGCTCTTTTTTTTCCCTCCTCCCACTTACTCCACTCGGAAAGTTTCCTCCGGCATGCAGAACCCGTCCCCGAAATGGGAAAGTTTGGTACGTGAATGCAAATATTTTCATTATGTTATAAACGCCGAGAATCGCCAAGTTTATCGTGGAGTTTTTCAAAAGAAGGGCTTAACGAAGTTCGCAGACGAAAAAAGCCTCGTTGATTGCTATTATCCGCCAAATTTAATAATAACATCGAAAATTTAATCTTATGATTACACTGAAATCTCTTGATGGAAATTCGTTTTAAATAATAAAGTAAAATCTTTTTTTTTTTTATAACTACTACGGTACCTTTTTTTTCAAACATTATTATAAATTAATGTCACTTGTAATAAATTTTTATTCAATTATACTTAAAAACAAAATTTAAAATAACCCTGTTATCCTTATTTAAATTCAGTACATTTTACATAATTATTTTAATGTTGTTTGTGAGGCATCGTGTTTATAATATATTTTTTGATAAACTTATGATGTTAACACTGTTAAAAAAATAAATGTTAATAAAAGTGGAAAGAGTAGTGTTTTAATTCATAAAAAATCGACATAACAGTATTTCGTGGTATTTATGAAAAATTGGATTAAATTCATTATTTTGTTCATAACACTTTCATAAACAAATAATGAAAGGGTCATTAAGATGGTTTGGACACGTGGAATGAAGGAATGAAAAAAGTATGATAAAAAACTATACTTTAACGATGTAAAGGAACAAGAAAGACCGAGGAAAACGTCGTACGACACGATGTATGAATGTTGAGGAAGCAAGTTAAGTATGTCCATTGTTTCCGGCGTATTGAGTAGTTAGTTATTCAGTTCTTTAGTATATACATTTTGAAGTTTTTCACTTTATAATTGTAAATCTGAAGATATCGCGAAACTGTTAGAAATTCTCGACAGCTGGAACATAGAGTAGGTACTAAAACACTGCGTGCTGTGTTCCGATGGGCAACAGTTTATTAAGTTTGTTGTTAAATCGCTCGCTAAGAGTGATTTTGAGACTTTTATTAATTGGCAAACAAAGTTTATAATGAACTTTGCAAAATGTTCTTGTTTCTAGGCGAATTAACTCGAACTGACTAACAATCGTGCTATTATCCTTTGTACACATACTGCACAGTAGACGTCGGAATTTTTGACGAATTAACAGTATTTATGAATCCCGGGGTCAGTACGTATAATCCCGAATCTTTCGGGATTTATATTTTACTTCTTTTTTTTTAAATAAATAAATAAAAACATTTGACATCGATAGTCCTTCTTTCAATTCACTATCAGAGCTAAAGTGTGAAACTCCATATCTAATCAAATGTTTTAAAATCGCGTTTTCTGAGAACATTATCAAAATGTAGAAATATCGAAAACATTTCATAGAATTATATTTTAATGATACTCGAATAACTAAATTATGATGTATGGGCGTCTCGACAAGGGCTTCTGGGTTTTCTCCACTCCAAATTCGGCAATTCTGCTTATTGACATAGCCATTTAATCAAAAATGTGCCTCATCGGTGAACAAAATTTTGCGTTGAAAAGGAGGATCAAGCTGAATATTTTTTTCGGCCCTTTCACCGAACCTACGACGCACATAATGGTCAAGCGGTTTCAACTCTTGCACAAGCTGGATGGGCACAGCTCCAATTGCTGTGCACGATGGCGAATCGACTCATTCGGATTCTCCTCAACACTACGCTCCACAGCAGCAATAACTTCTTTTGTGCGCACTATTTGTCGTCTTTGTGGATGCGTATTACCCACTAGAGTGTACGTGGTGCGAAAACTATCCATGGTCTTCCGGATAACTTGCTCGGATGGACGATTATGTCGACCGTAAAATGGACGTAGTGCACGATAAGTTTGGCGAACCGAACCATGATTTTCAAAATAAATTTAGACAATTTGAAAGTGCTGTTCTGACGTCAGTCTATTCATGGTGAAATGGCAAAACTTACTGACTACAAATCAACTGTCAACTGTCAAATTGACAGTCTGTAGAAACAATGTTTTTTTATACTTGATATGTCAACATTACTAATGATGTATGAGTGCTTTTTTAATATTGTTAGTTTGTACAGCATATAAATTTAGTTTCATGCCTGATACCTTTTTACTTGGGTAATAAAATTGCAGCTAAGGGCCATAAAGTCTTAAGTGAATATTTGGGCGAAATGAGTAACGAACATCATTAACACAGTATCGTATATCATATAGTTTATTCAGTACACAATATATAGAACAGTGAAAATTAACCATTTGGACAGAATATTGCCCATGACGGAATCCTAATATAATAAAAATTAGCATCATAACTCATTTCGGCCAAAAATTCATTTAAGATATTGTGGCTCTCGGGAGCAGAAATTCTCTCAATAATATTTATAATAAAAAATTGGCACGACCATCATAATAACTCATTTCAGCAAAAAAATCATTTAAAATGTTATGGCTCACAGGAGCAGAAATTTCCTTAATGCATTTTTTTTATCCATCGCTTTCCCACTGTGCAATAGGATAAGTACTCGTACTTACGCCGTGTCGAGGTCTGCACTTAACCTCACTTTTTAAACAGTACTTTATCTCCTCCGGGACGCGGATGCGACGGTCCCCCGGCTTAATTCTCCGCTGTGGAGTACATAATATCGTATGCGAGTATGTACAGGGCACACAATAAAAAGTGAAATAAACGTAGAATTCCAGGGTTAACTCTAGGGATATTATTAACCATCGCCCTTCACGTTTGTCGGGAGATTTGAGGAGCTACTTTACGATTCGGCTCACATATTTTGCGACTCATATTTCATGAGTACTCACGCGCGCGTACGTATACAATTAAAATAAAAATAAAATCTCGCGTGTGAATGCGAACGCCGGAGCTAGTGAAACGATGCGAATGGGGATGAATGCTATTGGCATGAAATCACTCGGGTCATTGTGAATTGAATTTCGAATTTACAGGTTTTGGAGGGAAAACAAAGCGAATAAGAATATATAATAAATTAAACGAGATGAAATATTTGAATAACTTTTTGAAAACATTGTATCTCAACACTTTTTTGCAATTTTCACAAATACGTTCCGGGACACTGAAGCCCTTATTCAGTGTAGTAATTTTTAAGTTCAAATTTCTACTATGAGGAAGGGCTTCTGTTTCCCGAAACATTTTTGTGAAAAGTGCTCAAATGTGTTCTGAAAATACAATTCTCTCGGCCTTTATAATTTAATTAATTTGGTCACGCCTAGTTTTCCTCGGTCTTTCTCGCTTCCGTAATCCATTCACATCCTTAAGGTAAACATTCTTAATCATTATTTCTTCATCCATGCCTTCCATATATCCAAACTATCGCAGTGATCAAAAATTGTTCTGCAGTATAATTTTTTTTTAAACTCTTTTATTCCCATATTTTTATTGTCGAGTTTTCTTATTATTCTTTACCCATCCCTCCACTGGATATAGGCCTCCTTATATTTTTCCATTCTTCTCTTTTGGGGTCTTTTCATACCTACCCCCTTCCGGCGACTGGGATAGCATCATCAGCCCATCTTTTTGGGGGGCTACCTATTCCTCTTTTTTTGTCCAAAGAACTCTGTTTGGTCTGCAAGATGGACAAGCGCTGGACACACTGTGAAGATTTTTTTATATTACACGTAAAATTATCATATATTCCTTTATTTATGTTAAATGTCTAATGTAAAACACAGCGAACAGAATTTTAAATCTACGCCACGCTACAACGCAGTGATTTGCGTATGCTTATCAAATAATAATTCAACATCAGCGCCATCTATGGTAAACAAACATAACTATGAATTATTCTCAGAAGGTGTTAACGGTCACCTACCGGGTTCAATTGTGAGTTTAAACCATCTAGGGACCCACTCAAACATACAAAAAAAAATCATCAAAATGGGTTCAGTCGTTTATGAGGAGTACAAGTACATACATGCCCTAGTACAAATTTCGGGGATCGAGCGTTTGCGGTAGCCGGTCCATCAGCTTGGAACAATCTTCCTTCACACCTCAGTTGCATAAATGATCCGACAGACTTCAGATCTAAGCTGAAAACCCATATTTTTTCATATTTCATACCCAATTTAAAACTTGCATATTTTGTTCTATTATACTTTCTAATCGATCGCGAATATCAATCAGATGCAGCGTTCATATTTAGATTTAAAACACGTCTTAATGCGCCCTTGAGGTGATTACATCACAAAAACGGCGCTTTAAAAGTTAGCATATTATTATTATTATTATACGCCCGTACAGAAGAATTATATATATAATATAAAGATATAGAATTCGTATTTATGATATTGTAAGTGCGTTATGGCATGACACGTGTTTTATAATATTTCATTTTTTGTAATACACATAAATGTGTACTTGCGTTTTCTGAAAATAAATTTTAATAACATTTTGAAAGCAAATATTTCGTTATTGGATATTTATTTACCCAAGTATTTTCTAATTCCAGCAGATGTCGGTTCCAAGAAAATAATTTGTTTTCTAATACGTTTTATTTTTTCTGTGGAGAGGTAAACACTTTTTGTAACTTATTAAAAAAAGTTCCCTGCCTAATACCCCGACGTTTCTGAAGGCAAAACAAATTGTGTTGGACGTAAATAGCTAACAAACTTAACACTCAAATCATATTATATTCTTTTTTCGTTAGTTCACTTCACTTTGTTTAATTATTTATTATGTACTCGTATTACTTCATCTAATTTGTTATTTATATATAAAATTAATTGACGATTAATGATAAGAAACAAAGGAATATATTTGTCTAAGGCAGAGGTCCTCAAACTTTTTTGCTCCATATACAGCTTGACGATTTTCTTTCCTCATAGACGCATCCACCTGCCTCACAAAAATTAAACGCTATTGACGTCACATATGTTTTTATACTTTCTACAGTGATACTCATTTCAATAAGGTTTTTTGTGTAGTGAATTTATATATTAAAAAAAATAAAACGTTTAATTTTTATTCAAATTATTGAAAATACAAAAAATAAAAGTAAATATTTGGATTTTAAGCAATTGTCATAATTATTATGTACACAAAATCTGTGTTAGATGTATCATGTCATTTATGAAATGCCTGAATGTAGACGATGACTTGATGTATGGTACATATTTGTATATGGGGCTCCACACACATGTACTCCCGTTTTAATCTGCCTATTTTTTCCCCCTCATTGACGTGCACCCCCAGCAAATCGAAATCGACCCTTTGAGAATCTGTGGTCTACAGGGTTGTTCCAAAAATGATGTATTTAAACATATTTAAAAAATAAATATTTGTTAAATTATATAATTTTTTTAGGTGATTTTTTACCGCCATTATTATAAACATTGTTTAAAATTAAATCAATATGTTTTTTTTAAATATGTTTTTCGAAAGTGATAATATTTTGAAGCATTAAATTTGACGGTATCGTATTTTTCCAGCCTCACGAACCAAGTAGTGGCGCTAAAGGAGATCCGCCTACAGGAGGAGGAGGGTGCGCCTTTCACAGCAATCCGTGAGGCCTCGCTGCTCAAGGAACTCAAGCACACCAACATTGTCACACTGCACGACATCGTGCACACCAGGGAGACGCTCACTTTCGTCTTTGAGTTTGTCGTGAGTATTGTTTTAGCCCATCTCTTTACCTATTTGCAAACATATTTAATATGTTAATTTTAAATCAAAGCTGCTGATGCTTTTAGATAATTGTCACATATCGAACAATCAGTGCGTTTCTTAATATGTTTTATTAACCCTCATTTTGCCGCTGGCTTCATTTACAGTAAAAAAAATACTGGTCTCAAGCTGTGATTGACTACATTTGTAGCTCGGACAGAGTCTCAGTTTATAATAATATTACATGCAATTTAGTATTAAAGGAACTAAAGCAAAGGTTCATAAGATACATTCACATATGTTTTATCTTTTGGGTGAGGATTTATTGTATTGAATAACTTCAAAAACAATTAAATTTTAAGAAGAAAATTTGTTACAACTTAGGCTTGCAATTGTAAGCTTATTCCTTTGTGCCATGTGGCTTATATTTTGTGTAATAAAAATGGTGTATTTGTTTGATGACATCTGTACTTATCGGAAAAGATCAATAAATGGATCTTGTGTGAACCCCTTAAATGTTTATGTATATATAATATTTATAAACAAAGACTTCAGTGATTCTGAGTATCACTGGTAGATATGCGTGAGAATCAAGTGATTAAGTACATAATATATGATCACCAAACATAGTCTGCCGCAGTTCAAAACTAATTTCTTTGGACTGCAAATGTAGCCAGCTGCACCATAAGAGTTAATGACCTATTGGAGTTGTGTCCTGAGAGACTTTACAAATTTCTATATAAATAAATATTAGTAGGTTTTCCAGTTTTGTATAAAATTCGCTACACCATGGAATGAAGGGTTAATAGTAAAGTAACGAGTATTGTGTGATGCAGGACACGGACCTGTCGCAGTACATGGAGAGGCACCCGGGCGGGCTGGAGGCGCGCAACACCAGGCTCTTCCTGTTCCAGCTGCTTCGCGGGCTGGCCTACTGCCACCGCAGGAGGGTACTGCACCGGGACGTCAAGCCGCAGAACCTGCTCATCAGCTGCGCCGGTGAGCTCAAGCTGGCCGACTTTGGCCTGGCCAGGGCCAAGAGCGTGCCCAGCCACACCTACTCCCATGAGGTCGTCACACTGTGGTACCGTCCTCCAGGTATGCTTACCTTTCTACCCTTCTTACTATCCATAACTCTTTTCCACGGCATTTCTTTTGGTAATGTTTGGGACCAACTCTTTGCAATTTCAAAGAGATTTTTAGATTAATCAGGGGATATTTCAAGAATTCAGTCGTGTTGGAGGGTGTGGGTCTTTTTGTTCCTGATAGATACCTCCTACAGAGAGAGCATAGATTGTTTTACATACCGACTGCCAGAACCAACCTGCCTCAGGTGACACCGGTGGGAAGAGCAAACAGTCTGCTGAGCATGATCTTCTCAAAGATAGACGCCATTAATATTAATGAAAGTACGTTTATAAGGCTAATACTTGTCTTCATAAAGTCGAACCACCTTTCACGCATTCTTGGTATTTTACCTGTTCTCAAATAGAATCCTGAAAATACATATGTATGTTCAGGACTTTTGAGAAAATAAACTAATTTGATTATTTTTTTAGGTGTTTTATGCTGGTGTTTTTTCTGTTATTTATCATATTGCATATATATCTTTTTTTTTTTTTTTAAGTGTAATAAGTTGTATATGGTGTAACAGTGTTAAATATATGAGCTTTCTTTTTAGAGTCGGTAGTAATATAGTCTGGGGTCCCTTCTGCTTTGGTCCATTCATAAACATTAGTTAAATTCAGTCCCACGTGGATGGCGGACAACCTGGGAAGTGCAAGAACGAAACTGACAAAACGGCACCGGTGCGTCCTACAACAGTTTCAGATGTGTGGCAGGCCTCATATACATATAATATGCTTACGCTGTGATAATTTCAACGCTTCCGCTTCCATAATTTTTTTTAATTGAATGTCACATAGTGTATAGGTAAATGCAATGGATTACAAAATATGCCACTACAAAATTTTTGTTTTGCAGAAATTGGATTGGTCAATCTGCAATGTAGTCTGCAAATAAAAATATGAAAGCTGTGTGTTAAAAATAGCTCTCTAATTAATAATATTTAGCATGTAACAGATGAATATGTTGTAATGAGTGAAATTTAATATTTGCAGATGTCCTCCTGGGCAGCACAGAGTACTCCACCTCCCTGGACATGTGGGGAGTGGGGTGTATATTCGTGGAGATGGTGACCGGTGTCCCCACCTTCCCGGGAATTAGAGATACATATGACCAGTTAGACAAAATATTTAAGGTGAAGATTTTGTGTTAATCTTTATTTTTTGTGATTATTTATTACCTTACCCTTACTGTGCTGTGTATTCTGTAACAATTCAAAATTAAAGATTTTGAATTGGAAAAAATTGAATATTTGTAGGCAATTGCAACAGTTATACCATTTTGAATTCAAGTGTTAATATTTTCATCTTAAATACTCACAAAGTTTGGAAAATGCTAAATTTCTGAATTCTGCTCACAGGATAGAAGACACCTAGTTCCTTGTCTTTCTTGCACTCGCAAATATAAGTAGAGAGAGTGAGACGTAAATAGTGTGTGTGAGACAGTATATTCTTTATTCTACATGATTGTAGAAGAGGCACAAGAGTTATGTCAGGATAGAACAGTGGGATGGTCAATGGACCATCCCACTGTTCTATCCAGAGAGAATGCTCTCTGCCTATCCCCTCCAGAGAAACGGCGTGATGGTTAATTAGTTAATGAAAATGAAATGTCATGTTTCTCGGTTCTAGGTGCTAGGCACACCGAGTGAGGAGACGTGGCCGGGGGTGTCGCGCCTGCCGGGGTACCGGGCGCACCGTGCCAGCCCGCACCGCGCCCGTCGTCTGGGAACCGCCTTCCCGCGCCTGCACGACGCCCGCGAGGCCGAGGCGCTTGCCGCCCGCTTGCTGCAGCCCGACCCGCGAGCCCGCATGCCTGCCCCTGACGCTCTTCACCACCCCTACTTTGCGGGGCTGCCACGCCGTCTCTACGACCTGCCTGATGGTAAACACATTTATTTATTTTGAAAATAGTTTATTTAAAAAATCGAGCATCGGCTTACCCAAAGTCTAGTTTGACCAACCTAGTTCAATACAAAGTAATAATAAAAATAAATCTTGTAAGCTGATTGGGCTAACTTTTGTTTGATTTCAAAATTGTGTTTTTTGATCAATTAAAAATATGCATATATTTCTCAAATATATTTTAAATAATATTTCTCCTACATATTTAAACTGTCATAGTTTTGTGTTTTTTGGAATCTTGGGTTACTGTAACTTGTTTTCTTCAACTGGCGTATTGGGGATCATTGCAGTCTCAGTCTTCAAGTTAGTTTTACTTTAACTATCCTGAAGATGAGACTGCAACACTCACACGGATTCCATGATCCCAAAAAACATATTGCTAGCAACCATGAAAATCTACACACTTATTTGTCATAGTTTTATTGATTGTATATTTTATTAATCAAATATGATACAGCTTTCATATTAGCGCCAGAAGGGATGATTTACTTATAAATTGAGTGCCTTGCAAATCAGTGTATTTATCATAGTTTAACCCCCATTGTGCGTCTTGCTAAATTTAAATGGAAAAACTCATTCAACTACATTTCCAGCTCAGACAGATAGTCCCAGTTGATCATAATATTGCGTACATTTTAGTAGTAAGAAACTAAAGTAAAAAAGTTTATAAGATGCATTCAAATATGTTACTGAAAATTCTGGGACCATTGAACGATGGTGGAACCTGTACAATGAGGTACAATGATGAGCTTTGTAATGTCTATAAAGCCTCCAAGCCCTCTATACATGCTAGGCTGAGTAGGCTGAAATGGGCTGGAGATGTGCAGAGAATGCTGTCGTCTCGAGCACTTAAGAAAATCCTAGAGGGATCCAGGTGGAAGGGGTTGGTAGATCTAGACCCTGGTGGAAGAATGAGGTGAGGAAGGATGCTGCCCAACTACTCGAAATGAAAGACTGGAAGGCCGCAACAGGTGACAGAAGTGCTTGGAGGCCCGACTGACAGAGGTTAAGGCCAAAGATGTGAGCCGTAGAGCCATCTAAGAAGAATTCAATAATTAGAATTTAATAGCTGCAAATATAACATTTGTTTACTGCAAATGTAGCTCAGCCGCACTGTAGGGGTTAATGAATGACACATTTTTCTTGGCAATATCATATTTGTAGCCAATTGTATTATATTTGCTAATGGCGTGGCTAATATTTTGTTGCAGAAACATCAATCTTCACCGTGGAGGGCGTGAACCTGCACCCCGAGCACCGCCTGGCGGGCATCAAGTGAGGCGGGCCGTCGCGTCAACCACTTAGTACTATAAACTCTAAGGAAACAGTGAGAGGATACAACGCCAACTTATTACCTATTCCACGAGGTCTCTTCTTTTTAATTATGAAATACCAATAAATAGGTATCGTTGCTCCCGCCAACATCACAGAGAAATAATTTTTCTGTTTCCTGCGCGGTTATATTATTCAATGAACTGATTGTAGAGAATTGCAGTTTATTTATTTACCTATTTCAAATTGTTTGTTTATATTGTCGGATAATTAGAATATTTTATGAATTTGTTTTTTTTTATTTTTAAATTTGTGTATGTATTATTTTTTTTTTCTTCCTTTTTTATATATTATACTTACCCATTGACATTGTGTATCATGTTAGTGTTTAGGACTCATCGTTGAATGCAATACTAAAATAATGATTATTTCATATTAGTTAAGTATTTACTTTTATAATATTATTATAATTGCATTTTTTAAAATTGAAATTGTGGATACAAATGAACTCCACAACTCTTCTACCATTTTTACTATTCCCACTGGATCACTCTCCCATGCCATTTTCCACATACTTCGCCCATCCATTAGCACCTTTAATGCTAGTCATAATTCACTTGCGAAATTAAAAGTGATAGCGTATGGGTTTTCTCCATTTTGTGAGGTCTTAGATTCACGCAGTGTTTATTTTGATTAACACAGTTTAATGCCATAATATTATGTATCGGTAATTTTATAAAGACATTTGTTTTAATTCTTAATTTACTCGGGTGCAATCTAGATTTTTTTTAGATGTAAATGTCAAAATTCTTATTTCGTGTGTGTTTGAACTTTGCAATAATCTAATTGATATTGTTTATTCAATTTAAAAATGAAATGTCACGTGGTTATTACTCTTATTTTATGTATTTTTGTGGTATATCTTACCATAGTAAAAAGGAGTCATTTCTTTTAACGATTCTTAAACAATGACTATTGAAAATAAATATATCGTTGAACTTTTAAATTATGATCAGAGTATAATGCAATAGTGTCAATAGTTTGAACACTGGGTAGGGTATATCAATAAGTTTCAGAGTACGTAGTTAAATTCTAGCAAATTTAGCCTGGTTTTAACTCAAGCAGTGTGCTTATTTGTAATGGAATTGGTAGTCAGGTTATGATTATTAATTTCTATTGATTTTCAATTTTTATTGAACTCGGATTAACTAAAATGATTATATTGGTTTAGACTTTGATAATGTTCTTATCTATACTTACATACTTACCTTACCAGTTTCTATTCAATTATTGTTATTTAAAAAAAAATTGTTCTGCTGAATTTTTTTTTACTTTAATCATCACATGTATCTTACTATCAAAATAATATATTTTTTTTAATGCAATTGATTAAAACATTTGATAAAAAGAATGTTTTGTCAGTTGCTGTTGCTCATTATAATTTCTTTTTATCAATAGAAATTTCTAACCAAATGTGAATTAATAAGAAGTTTTAGGGGATTTATATGCCTTATTATTGTATTGTGGTGGAAGCATCATAACTAAACATACATAGGCAATCCAAAGCTATGTTAATCTTAATTATAAATAATGTACAAATTACAGAAGATTTCACCCCCCAGAGAAGTGTATGTCAGCATCTGGAGTTGTATTCATTCCACATATTTTACTATATTAACAATAATTTTCATTTTGTGTGCTACGTATTTTAATTGTATTTTTCAATTCTTCTGAAGCAACATGTTGACGGACATGATTCAGTTTCATTCGTCACTTTAGTTTGGTATTTTATTAAAATAAGTACAACACTAGCCATCATCCACTCGGAGACAATCAAGTTGTATTAATGTAGTAAAAAAATTACAAATATTATCACTTGTACGAGTGTCCAAGCATCTTCATGTCCGTCAACACGTCAACAACATTAAGAAAAGATATTTTAACATACAAAATCAATTCGTAAATTTGTACATACATATTTTGTGTACTAATATTTCATATCCTTAGTCAGCCGTCCGTTAAATCTAAGATATTTTGAGAAGCTTTCAACATAATTAATTACGCACTAAATTATTTGGGAGGAGTGGACTAAGTGTAAGATGTCACCCGTCAACCTAAACATTAAGGTTTATCCATTTTTTTTGCGACCGACCAATATTATAAATTTTATCGTTGAATTTCTGATCGCATCCATTCTTTTTGATGTAATAAATATAATTTACACTATCACATACATAACTTTAAGAAGAACAGGTTTTGGTATTATAATATTATTTTTTTGCCAAATCATAATTACATTATAATATTGCTAGTGTTTTTCTATTATAGAAGAAATCTAATAGCAGGTTATAAGCCAAGTGAAAGTTAACTCATCGGCTTACTGGAATTTTGTTTGTTTTTACATTGTATTGAAGCAGGTTGGGTAAGCCGATGTGTTAATCTACTTTGCTTGGAACAATTTTTGTAAAGTATCCATGATTAAATCGCAGGTCTGGTCGATTTACGACATCTACAGAATTTTTTATACGATATATTCAAATAATACATTCTTGCAAAGTTTTCAATTTGTGAATCAGCGGGGATTTTATGATTAGAAAAAAAATTATGACAAAGTCCTGGGAAATATCACTTTGGAGGTGTCCTTCGAATAATGGACACCGTACTGAAGACTTACTTACCTAGTAAAAAGATCAGTTTTGATTCATAGTAAAATGTGATACTTTGCATATTGTGATATGAAGAAATGAAACAGAGCATTAAAAAATCAGAGTCATCGACGCCAATTGTGTAACCTTGTAGGGAATAAATATAAGAAGACTACACGAGCCGTGCGTCGGTGGTGGGAGGGAGCTAGGAGCGATGTACACCTACCAAATTATTAAACATTTAGGCACTCAAATTCCTTCCATGGTGCTCAATATAATATGTAATAGTGGATTCAATAAGTAGACGCAGTATTTCAGATTGCTAGCCTAATGTGTGTAAAGTAAACGTCAAGTCTGTAGTGTCCTAATCTTGTTTCGTGACATTCTTTAATCCAAAGTAGTGAGGCCCCCCTAGAGAGTGTACTCATCCGTGTTTCAATAGTCTGTATCCAGTAGAATATCTATATACTTTTTACGAATCTGCATTTGTCAATTTCGAGTGTTAGTTAATGAAACTGTTTAAAATGTTTTGCAATCTTATTCTATCGAGCAATATAGTCTTATTTTGCCATATTCATTTTTGTGAATATATTATTATTCACGTTTATATATTGTAGAATATATTATTCTCTTAAGTTTAATGTAATAACATAATGTTGCTTTACTTATTTTAAATCATTTGCTTATTTCATGAATTGCCTTCTAGTTTCAAAGAACTTATTTCCTTTGTGAATATTACATTTATTCACACTTATGAGGCAATGGCTATGTATGATTTTGTATATGGTTGGTGTGTCTAAACTAAGTTGTCGCTCTAGACTATTATTTTGTGCAATAGAGAGTGGGCACAGAAAGTGTCCTCGCGTAACCAGGTTGCCGAAAGAACAAATTTGAAATTGCGGAATTCAAATAGAATGTTTTAGGTAAAAAAAAATAGTTGTATTTTTTCGAAATAAGTTGACTTTTCCAATTTTTTTTAAACGTAAAAAAGTTTTAGTGAAAAAATCCAGATCTCTCCTTTGAACATCACATTGGATTTAAAAAATATTAACAAATAAGAAAAACTGAACACCAAAATAATTTAAAATTATTTTTATAAAACAAATTTTCAATTGAGCACCCGTTATAAATCAGATTGATTGATTATATTACTACGTATTGATTGATATATTTGTGCCATTAACTGGAAGATTAGGTTTTGTTTTTGAAGATGTAAAAAGTGAATGTCTAGTTTATCAGCTGGGGCAGTCGGCAATCCTACTACTATACTGCCATCGGACGGGCGGGGAGACGGACTGCCGAGAATAAAGCTAAACTGTAGAAAGTACTGAGCAATACATTATTATAAACACCCTTATGGTTTAAACGGACAAAACTTATGAGTAGAAATTAAAGCGGGTGTCCCAGACTTTTACACCAAATTTCTTACTTGTCTGTAATCCGAGGTAGTCGGGTAGGGCGGGGAGGGGGTAGCGTGCTCGCCGCTAGCGTAGAGGTTCCGTATTCCAGCCTGGCCAGCTCCGTGCGCCCAAGTGCGAGGTTCGCGAGGAGGTGATGAAATTATACTCGTACACCGTGTATGTATGTATTTATATTGTACCACACTAACTGTTTCCAATGTATCATACACCATGTGATTGGATCTAATTGTTTCCAAATGTATATCTATTGTTAGTGATGTAATTCAAATAGGAAATAATATTTAATATAATGATCTTTTTATATAAAAATATTGTGTAAATACAAATTTTGAACTGATAAATAAATTTATTTCTAAACGGCTAATGTTGTTTCTTTTATTCATTACTACCGTAGAACTCGTTGATCCGAATTCCAGTCATCAGGAAATAAAATATACAGGCCTAAAACTAAAAGGTCTTCTGAGAGTTGTATTGTCAATGAGTGACAAAGTAAAAGTTATTGTAGAAAAGAACAAAGAAGTTTCCAGTAAACGATTGGTTGAAATTTATAGTGTAGGCACATCTCACTATTTTTGACATAAAGAAGAATATAGTTCTTTGAAAAATAACTTTGCAGGACATGTTTAAGTGAGTTTTTAATGTGATTCCATATTATTTCAAAAGCAATAATAAGTGATTTTAGAATAAATTTTGCATTTTATTTCAAAACATTGCCTTAAATGTTTAATTCAATTATCTGCATATTTAGATCACGTCTGGCATCTGGATAATTGGAGTTTTACAGTGTTTACAGATGTGGAAACATTATTTTTAATACAAATTATTTTATGTACCAGTATATTCATAAGTATGCGAGTGGAAACAATTGCGTTTATTAATTTCATTTTAGTAAAAAATATATACTAAAAAAGCATATCATATGCATCCTAAGAATAAATTTAATTGTAAAAAGAGATTAGAATTATTAATATAATAATTAAATCTCAACTAGGTTAGTCTGAAATATGAAGGATGTTGCTTGTGACGCAATTCGGGTGCGGCCACCCCTAGCGAAGGCCCGTGGATGTCGGCATCCTCCTTCTTGTAAGAAATCACGGACCCGTTGTACCTCCCAAACCACGTAAGTGCCGAGGCCATGTCGTTGTCCGATTTCAAAGAATTAAAAACTTCTAAAAAGTTCATAAGAGGCAAATGGAAAAGTTCAGGTTTTTCCAATGTCTTTTGCTTTAGAATAGCACAGCACCGATCAATCTCCATGAAAGTATCCTCGTAAGGCGAGATTTCACCCTCCTTCTGCAAACAGATGGAGTTGTTGGATCTCTCCAGGAACACGTCATTGCATAAAACTTCGCTCCAATCGTTGTTTAAGAGAGAAGTTTTCTTATCGTCTAAGTTGTGCTCCATCACCACATCCTCTTTTCTCTTATTTTCCACAATTTCTTTGATTTCGCTGATAACATTTTTACTTTCAATAATTTTGTATTCTGAAATATGTTTCGTTTCTTCAAAACTCTGAAAAAAAATAAATAATAACAAATCATAAATCTATATATTAAAGTAATAAATACGATGATTTAAATATAATGATCATGTGTGAACTTACCCGTTTCTTGGGTTTCTTGTATATTTTATGAATATCCCTTTCCGTTCTAAAATCATGGTTGTGATTGAATCTTAGGTTAATTACGGCAGGATAATGTTTTAGGTAAGGATCAGTCGTCCTAAAAGGAAAGAAAAAAAATCACTTATCTAATACTGGATGTAGAAACTTTGTCCTAAAAATGATGATGTAATTTTAACATTAAAAATAGTAATTGTGATTCTAAATTTAGCAAGCATATGTTTCGGAGACTGTTAATAACTATAATAATATGAAAATAATAATAATTAATAAATTTACAATTTTCATCTTACAACAAAACTTATTTCAATTAAGAAGAAGTTAGAACTACTCGGAATTATTAACCAATTTGAGGTTAATACATATGAAAACGTCCGTTTTCTAGAAGTTTTATGGGAATGACATGTTGATAATGCCTTAGAAAGGCGAAACATGTCATTCCTATAAAATATAATAAAACTTCTAGAAAATTTACATTTTCATTCATATTAATTATTTAATATGGAGTTTTAGATATTGTTCAAGAAACAATAAATACAATTTGAGGTATGTCTAGAAGTCTATTGAATATATAAGAAGAAAAACAAATTTAATGATGAAATATCTGCAATAAACACTATTTATTTCTAAAATCTTCCAACTATGAAAAAAAAAAATACTTCGGGTTTGTTGAAAGACAAGGTTCTAACTTCTTAAGAGTCCACCTATCTATTATATCCTACCTATCTATTATATATACTAGATATTAATGATTTCCTTTACATACCTGTGCATTTCTTGTTGTTTGATCGTTAACGAAACTTTAGCGGGACAACCCGTGTGTTCTATGCGCTTCTTTCTAGTATTTTCTTTTTTCCTATTCTGATGAACGTATTGTTTGTTTTGGCAGCGAAAATTTTTCTAGAATAAAAAAATATATACACTTTCAAATGAAGTACTTAATTCGAGGTGTGACATATTTATGAATAAAATTAATCACTTTATATTTTGTCTTTCAAAACTACCAATCGGGGAGTTGGATCAGGGTAAATTAATGCTTGTTTTGTTATCCTTATGAAGTTCAACCAAACAAAATAAAAAGAATAATATAATTTACACTTTAATAAACTAGATAATAATATTAAATTATTCATATACAAAAGAGAGGGCGATATACAAAAATCTAGTGAAAAAATTCACTTATGAAAGATTAAATCTAAAAAGTGTTTACTCTTTGACTTTGTCAGATTAATAAGTTGTGGACATCAGGATCTTGAGTGTACGTTTACTGATCCTTTGATTTTCGAGGAAGATATTGATATAATCAATTATTACTACAATTATTAGGTTTGTAAGAAAGATTATTTTAAAAGTGACATTTTATTTAAAATGCGTTGATGAAAAAATTTGTCATGTAGCAATGACAGATAGAGTAACATTTGCTTAGCGGTCTAAGGGTTAATAATTTAAAAATAATTTCCTTTTGGAAAGGGTAATTTACTTTGTCAAACTATACAGTAGAAAATAATGCTACTAAAAAATTAAATGCTCACTTTAAAAACAAGTTTCTTGGACTTTTCGCATTTGAAGGTGGAGTCCACCCTGTAGACAGTGTAGGTCTTTTGTTCGAAGAGCTTGAGCCAGCGCAGGATGGTTTCCTTGTCGGTGATATTCAGGCGCAGTGAGCAGGAGAAGCACGGCCGGTTGTCCAGGCTCTCGTCTGCTATGTACGAAACTATCACAACACCAAAATCCACGGGCAGCAGTTTCACAAGCTGGAAATACATTGGGTAAATTAAAACTACGTTGTTAAAATATTATTAATTAAAACAACAACACCATTACCCTGTTTATTCTGAGGGGTAGAGAGAGAAAGGACTGCCACTTTACTCTTTCCTGACACACCTTTCTAGGTTCCATCGCATTTAGACGAGTCATACACGTACGTTGATTGTTTCGACTTCTGACATGGCCTATCTTTAAAATTTTTATTAATTTGGTCATGCCATGTCCTCTTTCTTCCTCGAGTCTGTACTCCATTCACATCGTTCATGCATACTTTCTTAACCATTCTTTCCTCATCCATGCATTCCATATATCCGAACCAACGCAGTAATAGTTTCATAATTTTGTTCATAATACATTCTTCTGCTCTACATTCCCTCCCGATGTCAGCATTTGAAATTTTGCCGTACAACGTTTTATCACACATACATCTAAGGGATCTCAATTCTACCACATTTATTCCGCTCTCATTCTTCTTCTGCCAGTTCCATGCTTCACTTCCATACACAAGGGTTGAAACCAGAACACCATTGTGAACAGCCATTTTTGCTTTCATTGAATAATATGACTTTGAAATAATTTAATGTTAACTCTAGCTCCTGGATATAGTTTACCTGTGTCTTATCCTGCGGATTGCCACTGTCATCTTGTACATAAATCCCAATTTTTTCATGCAGGTAACTTGATGATGCAAGTCCGCAATCAGAATCGCTGAAAATAAATTATGGCAAGTAATATTTTATTTATTTATAGTAAATAAACCATGTGTGTATCACCAAAAATTGCAAGTCATGGAGCGAACGAAATAACAGTGTAAGGCATGGAGGTCAAGTTTATTAACATATTTCTGTCGGGTCATGGGAATTCTCATATTTGCACAGTTTGAAAAAGTGATTTTAAAATAAATTTTACTAGAGCCATCTCTTGAAGTGAATTCGTACTTCATAATGAAATGTAAATTTGGAATCTGCCATGAATTATTTTTTCGTAGGGAATCATTATAACGATTAACAAATGTATCAGCATTAGTTATGATTAAAATTCAATAAGGTACCCGCTTTGAAAGTTACAATACAGTCTTGCAATATTAATTAGAACGTATATATTATGTTTTATAGATTACAACATCCTTGGGGGCAAGCAAGGTGCCTCTGAGAGTGATTTTACAATAACACTCGGCGATCCCGAAAGTGACACAAAGCCGCCTAAACTTTCACCACTATGGCGAGAGAAATAGAAGAGACGAGGTCCTATTAGGGCCATCTCTACGAAATTAGCTTGCTATTGACACAGAGAAGAATAACATTGCGTAGATTTTCACAGTTGGCAGCAATATGTTTGGTGTGTTTTTGGGTAACACCGTGTGATATCTCCTTCTCGACCGACGTTTCGGAGATCGTTGCAGTCTCCATCTTCAGGGTAATGTAAACATATCGTCGAACAACATAATGTGAACATAGCGTCATACCCTGAAGATGGAGACTGCAACAATCTCCGAAACGTCGGTCGAGAAGGAGATATCACATGGTGTTACCCAAAAAAACACCAAACATAAGAATAACATTATTTTTCATATTTTAAAAAATGATTTAATATAATAAAAATAAACAAGTTTGAGTGAGCATCTATGATAATTTATTATATCGCAAAAAAAAACTAAACATACCAGTTTGCAAAGATGCCAAGTAAGATTATGTATGACATTATGTTTGGATTAGTTCATCGGAATAAGTCAGGATTGAACAGTATTGATCAGATATTTGTAAAATAGTACCAATTGTTCAAAATATACATTTGTTTTAAATATACAATATATTGCATACGTCCATCCAGAAACAATGGTAGAGGAAAATTAAAGAAAAAAAAAACTTTATAATGAAAACCCATTCGGAGGAGAATTTGATTACAAATGAGACCCTCTTTAAATATGAATGTAAGGAAGTTTTTTTTTAAATAAATTTATTAATAAGAACTGATTTTTTTCCTAATTAAAACATTTAAGCAAATCTCTTAATACTTAATTGATATTTACCTTGTCTCATTTTCTTCAGGTTCATGCTTCACAACTTCAAACTCTCTTTTGAACTTTAGGTCCTTCGAGGCAACAGAAGAATGAATGTCAGAAAACTCCTAAAAATGAGACAAAACATTTTAAAATCATGCATTGTATTGATGAATACTGCACAAGATATGTAGGACAAAATATTTACTTATTTGTTCATCCAACAACACATGAAAGTTTTTTAATAGTGACATAGAGGTAAAAAAAACAAAAGAGCACCTTAAGAATTGGAAAAACAAAACTCGCATTTGAATTTAGAACAAACATTACAAGTAATCTAGTTTAGATGGGTAACTACCATTACACTATTTCTCCAGAGGGGTATAATTATGATGAGAGATTTCACAGACGGGCTATCAAACTGCTCTATCTAGACATACCTTTCAAGTTTCCCCTATCCCTTACATTGTGTCATGTATGGTTGAAAATTTTTCCGACATCAAATATGGCCACCTTTTAATAGTTAATTCATGCCATATTTTCCTCGGCCTTCCTCAACTTCTTTTTACATTCACACTGCTGGCAAATAAATTTCAATCATTCTTTCCTTATTCTTTTTTTTTCTTCTATTTTTAGGACGCATCCATTATTCCCTCTTTATCATCATACGGTATACTATCATACATTCTTTTTCTACACATTTTTTTGTGATTTCATTTCTATGCCATTTATCCTACTATTATCTTTCTTTTACCAGCTCCAAATTTCACGTCCATACGTCCACGTATTGCCAGTAGAACTCCATTATGAACTGCCATCTTTGCTTCAGTCGTCATTTTGTTCCCAGCACTGATCCTTCTTTCAGTGTCTTTCTCCACTTCTCCATATATTATAAATATGCTTTCCTACCGAACTAACTAGATAAGTAGTAAAATGAAATAACACGAAAGATACTTTTGCCTACACATCCTCATCTTCTTCATTATTATCAATTATTTCTACCTGGGCTTTATCTTGGAAATTCTCATCTTGCATAAACACTCCCATCTTATCGTGGAGGTAAGTAGAAGGAGTAAGTTCACAATCAGAATCACTGAAAAGATTCATAGAAAGTATTTTTAATTATGGGTAATATAATATTTAATATATAATAATGCATTATTGTTTTTTCCACTTTAAAGTTTATTTTTCTCAACATGTTTCGAAAGTATTATACCATTATCATCGGCAGAACAATATAAGTCTGTTTGTATTGTTCTCTCAATGAGAAAGGTATAATACATTCAAAACATGTAGAGAAAAATAAACTGAAATGGTAAATAAGTGTTTTAATTCATAAAAATAAAAATAAATGGTAAAAGGATGATAAAGATAGATTATTTTTTATGCTAATAATATACATTAGGGAGATCAAATTACTAACAAAAAAGAACAATAAATATTTTACCTTGTCTCGTATTCTGAAGGAGCATAAGGAAAATCAACAAAATTTTGTTTCAGTGATAGGGCCTTCTGAAAAATATTAATAAAAATGGTCAGTTTTATAAAGTAATAATAGAAAAATAATTTTGATCAAGAAAACACATCTCATATTAATGTTACAACTTAAAAAAAAAACAATTTATTAAACAAATTGTTGTTATAGAACTGCATAATTATAGGATTTCACATTTAGATAAAAATCAATGTAAATAAAATTCAGATATTTTCAATGAGTTCTATTTAATACAATTCCCATAAGAGTTAAACATCTCTATGCCAGAAGAATCAAGTCCAATGCACAGCATGCATAACAAATTTAAATTAAGAATTACTTATTAATACATAAAACGCACACGAATTTTATTCCACGGTAATTAAAATTAGCAAGTTTAAATAAACCAAAATTTAAAATGTTTTACAAACACACCTCATTTTTCTTTCTCTTCCTTTGTGCGCGCTCTCTATATTCGGATAATTTCTTCTCTCGTTTCATTTTCGAAATGGGAAACATTGCACTGTACTTGGATACACTTTGTTCACAACCAGAAGCTTGAAGGAATCACACTTACCTCAAAATTTCTTGTTTGAAAAAATACTTTATAATTGTCATTTTACTGGAAAAAAACGCGAAAATTTTGATAAATTACAATTAATAAAACCTCCATTTGTTATGCTGTATTTTGTGAAACCAATTTCTTTACTACAATATATATCTTAGATGCTAAATGACATTTACTATTGCACAAAAGTACATTAAAGGGTCCTTAAAAACATGTAAATAGGGATAATAATAGAAATAGAAAAAAACTTTATGTTATGAAATGATACGAAACAATATTTTAAAATTATTTACACGAACTCATTGTTTACAGAAGACTTATTGCAAACTTTATTGCAATTGCAAAACACTACCTGTCATTTATTTGATGCAAAAAAAAAATTAAACAACGCACACCATAGATTACATTACAAATACAAATGCAAACTTTAATTTCATCTATGATTTTAAGTTTCCTTGCGGCTAGATACCATGAAGGTAATTTATTTACAAAATCTATGGTCACCTTCATGTTTTTTGAGCATGTGCAGTGTGACCAAAATTCATTTGTGCAAATGGCGATAAAAAATCATTTCGTGTAGATTGAGCAATTTTTTTATTTACCTTACTTATGGAGTATTTAAGTTAAGTACGAGTTGTAGTTAAGAGCAAACAAAAAAATGGTTCAGAATCCAGCTTTTGTTTCACACAATTATATTCACTACATATGTTGCATTATCAATAATTATTATGTTTTTAATCTATTAGCGTGAAAATATGTGGTTGTGACGGAGTCTGATTATGGAACGGGGTCCATGAACGAGGAGATGCGGGGAATCTCAACTCGGGATTGTCGAGACCATCTCTCGTTGCCTCGGCGCCAAATGCCCATGATTTATAGGTAATATGATTCGTTCGGGATTGAGAATGTGATTATTAAAAAAGGTCGAGTGATTTAGAAATTAAGTTTATTATAAATAGGATTACAATAATTTATACGGGAGGAACACCTTTCTTTAACAGCCGTTGTCGTCCCCTGCTGAACATAGGCCTCCCCCATACTTCTCCATGTATGACATGTCATACGGGGGGTGGTTGGCATTACAACGCCACGCTTGCCAGACGAGTTGGCGAAGTGTCCTTCCACGTTAGCCTATGCATCAATATTATCCACTGAGGTTATTCACACTCGATCTCTAACATTTCGCATAGTTTCCAGGGGAGACCAAAGTCGAGGAGGTGTGGATAGGTACTTGGGATCAGATCAATCCTCCAGCATAGCATGGCCATCATCACGGTGATGGCCATGCACCGCTCGAAGAGTCAATAGGATCCCCCTTACTCCCCCCTAGCTGGTCAGCTTACTTAAGTTTACTGCGTTCATCCGTCCGCGTACGAGGAACGTACGAGGCGGACGATGGGGGAGAGCCGTGGGAGCTGGTATCCTTCGCAGCGACAGCAGTGGCCAGCATCAGGCCCCAATGATAATAAGCTGGCGCCATGGCTGCTGGCGCCATGCGGCGCGTATATCGCGATCTTTTCCTTCAGATTATCTCCCCGGCGCACAGTGGTCCGGATTTGGGAAACAGTGGACTTAGGAACCAAAGTCATTATTTCGATTTGAAAAAAATTGCTTGCTGTAGAAAATCTAATTTGTAACAATATTTGTCATGTTCAACTTTTCGTTATTTGGAGCTTAACATGGTTTAAAAAATACAAACGAAAAAAATGTATGGAGTAAAATTGAATTATATTTTTTTCTCAATATATTTTAAATTGCAAGCAACGAAACTTTTTGTATATTAACGTATGTAATTAGTACTTTATGTCCATATTTTTTTCTTTCCAATATACTTGCAAACTTTAAAAAAATATATTTTTATTTCACAACACAACAAATGTTTCTGCCAGAAGATTTGGTTGGGTGGTTATGATGCACAATTATTTCTTTATTACAAATAAGAAAACCAAAATTGCCTATCACCTCCAGTTTTTTAAATATTCTCCAAAAACTGCATTTTAAAGTATGAAAACCCATGCTTACAAATATAATGTTATTATAATGGAGTGCTACATAATAATTTATTTTATGAATGAGTCGTTACTGCAGTTTTTAAGAATTATACGAAACAAATAAATAATTATTAACACCTTCTTTATGGTAATAATTCACCGTTATGACTTACTTGATGAATCATTAAAGGAATTTCCTGCACTTTCTGAGAATTATATGGAATAAATAATATAAAATTGCTGCGGATGGAGTATCTGTAATAATAGTAGCTACTTTGCCATCTATCATTGTCATGTGCAGCTCATGAGTAATTTCGTAATTACCGCATTTTGATGCAACCAAATTACGTATTTCTTCCTTCATTGCCGCATTTTCTTGGTTGACAAAGTCAATGGTTTCTTTTGCGAACTGGAATTTGACAGGCCTACAGTAAAACGTCGAAGATGGCTTCGGATTTTCCCAAATGACCACATTGTTCGACTCCAACTTCAAAGGAACAAGGCTCGTCATGAACACCGAAGACTCATCAAATTCTGTCAGTTCACTTTTCTGCCTATAATTGCTTTGTGTTGAAGATCCGTCGAATCCCCATTTGCTTGTTAGCTTCAGATTCCCACTCGAAATACCTAGTTTGTCTCCCACAATTTGCAGGATCTTCTGAATAGTCAAATCCAAAAGTGCTTGCAAGTTCACTTTTGCTCCGTGTTCAGATATTTCAACGTCTTTGGCATCCGGATAGCACCTCTTCTTAGCTTCTAATAATTTGTGGTAGGAAGGAAGCTGCAGAGAATTCTTCCAATCTGACATTGCAGCCCTTAACGTCAGATATTTCCACTTTGACAGATCTAATGAAGTAGTAAGAGCCAAAGTTGGTTTTCCTGATTTGTTTTCTTCTTTTCCTTATCGAATAAATGCGATTTGACATCTGGGGCTTTGTCAGGATTCTTCAAGAGGTGATCAATAATGCGAGCAAGGATCTCTTTTCCATTCGATTTTAGCCTAGTGACCAAAGCAAAAGCTAACTTCTCTTCCGAATAGTCACTCAATGTACCCGACCGCCTTTTCTTCTGCTTGTTCCCAGGTCTGCAAATGGTTTTCTTGTTTGAACTTCTGTAGAAGTGCCCATATCTTTAGTGGCCATAGATGTAGATGCTATGATGATTTCATTAGATTCCGCTAAATATTGATCCTCTTGCTCTAAATATTCGGTTTCTGCAATATTTTCGGTTTCTTTAAAAATCTCGGCGAGATTTACGGAATTGCAGGAAGGCCACTGGATTCTTGCTTTCAACCAGTTCAAATGCTTATTTATAAATTTGTTTTGAATTCTGTGGGCCGCGGTCCATCTGCTCTTCAAGTTGACAGTGAGATATCTTGCAAATTTCAATATCACTTCAGAATCTTCTGGTGAGATTTCAAGCGAAATGGAGTTCAAAATTGCTCGGTGGAGTCGCTTGTAGTCCTTGAGGTCTCCTTCTCGTAGAAATGTGTAAATGTCCATATGAGTGCCAAATCGAGTCATGATTTTCAGGCCCTTTTCTGGTCGCGGTCAAGTTCAAGGTATGTTGCTTCTTCAAAAATTCAGTAGCTAGTAACCCAAAAATGCGCTCCTGCGTGTTTTATATACGAAAAGAAGTAGGTGAATTGATATGGTGATACATAAAATGAGTCATTAAGGTACCATTACAATTAAACGGGTATTCATGAGTCTATTTTTATATTTGTTGCATATAATCCTTAGCAACTGCAGGAAATTGCCATAATGATTCATCAAATAAGCCGCGCTACCATTACCACGAAACAGGTAAAAATAGTATTTTTGTATATTATTTGTTCCATATAATTCTCAGAAAGTGCAGGAAATTCCTTTAATGATTCATCAAGTAAGTCATAACGGTGAATTATTACCATAAAGAAGGTGTTAATAATTATTTATTTGTTTCGTATAATTCTTAAAAACTGCAGTAACGACTCATTCATAAAATAAATTATTATGTAGCACTCCATTATAATAACATTATATTTGTAAGCATGGGTTTTCATACTTTAAAATGCAGTTTTTGGAGAATATTTAAAAAACTGGAGGTGATAGGCAATTTTGGTTTTCTTATTTGTAATAAAGAAATAATTGTGCATCATAACCACCCAACCAAATCTTCTGGCAGAAACATTTGTTGTGTTGTGAAATAAAAATTTTTTTTTTAAAGTTTGCAAGTATATTGGAAAGAAAAAAATATGGACATAAAGTACTAATTACATACGTTAATATACAAAAAGTTTCGTTGCTAGCAATTTAAAATATATTGAGAAAAAAATATAATTCAATTTTACTCCATACATTTTTTTCGTTTGTATTTTTTTAAACCATGTTAAGCTCCAAATAACGAAAAGTTGAACATGACAAATATTGTTACAAATTAGATTTTCTACAGCAAGCAATTTTTTTCAAATCGAAATAATGACTTTGGTTCCTAAGTCCACTGTTTCCCAAATCCGGACCACTGTGCGGCGTTCGGCCGCCTGCCAAGCGCCGGGAAGAGATGTTACCTCCACCGAAGTCCGGTGTGTAAGTGCTATCTCGCTCTTCGCAGCCCTCTCACGTTCAAAAAGCCCGCAGGGTGGGGGTTAGATCACGCCCCCAAAGTGTTGCCACTCACAAAATTGTCACTATCCCTATTATTGTTTTTCCTATATACTATTACTGTTTTTCATTGTCTTATCCCTAATTAAAATTAAACTTAACTAAGATTAAACAAGCCTCCAGAGAGAAAAAAGTATTTTCTGCCGTATTTTATTTCGTATTTTATGTAAAAATTGTTAAGTGCAATCTCACCGAGTATGCCATGAAACATGGCTGTATCAGTTGAGCGCATGTTTTTAAATGTTTTAATACAATTTTAATATTCTTAATGAGTTTAATAAAATTTTATTATGGTATTACATAAAAAAACAAAACTCGACCAATATTTTGCTAATTTATAATTTTATTAAGAATGTTATGGATTAAATAAATCTTGAATTACGACATATTAAAAAAATACATTAAAACACTAGAATAAAAAAAATATCAAACACTTCATAATAATGGTAAAAGTTTAACTCAAAATTTATTTTCAAATAGTCAACATTTATCCATATATCGCAATTATTTTAGGATTATTTTATTTTATAAACTCCTATATATTTGCTTCTTTCGTATATCTCATCACCTTTCCTTTAATTCCGCAGGTTACGGTAATTTGTAATAATTATAAAAATGCATAATATTTTTGTTTTAATTGCTAAAAACGTAAAAAAAAGTACGTACAAACGCTCGCGTTTGAAAAACCACCTAGTAAGAATGACCCCCGCGGATACTAACTTATGCAATCTTCGACAAAACAACTTGAAGAAAGAACACACGAAAGCCTTTTACATTTTTCATGCTCGCGAATATTGTAATAGAAAGAGTGCGACATCAATAATAAATTGTTAGGCGCTTCCAT
Organism: Lepidostoma basale; assembly: GCA_022606425.2. Classification (NCBI taxonomy): domain Eukaryota; kingdom Metazoa; phylum Arthropoda; class Insecta; order Trichoptera; family Lepidostomatidae; genus Lepidostoma; species Lepidostoma basale. The sequence goes on along the minus strand of JAHDVF020001034.1, from coordinate 973,490 downwards.
TATTGTTCGATAGAGATAATACTACTAACCAACCAACCGTTGTCTTTCTCGCGCTCGCTAATATATATGTGGCGAGAGTAAGACATAAAGAATGAGCGAGATAGTAATATTTTTTTACTCTCAATACTTCAATGCCAGACAATCTGACATGTCTGACAGTGTTGGTGATTTATCTCCGATTTTCGATAAAATATTTAGGAAATAAGATTTACTACGTAATAATATAATTATATCAAACGATGCGTTGTATGATGGAGGAATACAAAAAATCTAAACCCAGATTTATCAAGATATTAAAGTTATTATAAGCAATGTGTACTAGCTACACAGTATCGGTAAGCGAAGCTTAAAATATTGATGTCAATAAAGGAAAAATTTAAATTATGACCAGTCGTATATGAATTTAATTCACTGAAAGTAATATGTTTGAAGAAAAACATATTGTTTTAATTTCTGAACCTAAATGGTTAAACTATATTGATTTTTAAGGTTTATTACACAAATATGATTAAATATTGAACTTTTCCAAAAATTGAAGAAATCTAATTATCGCATAAAAAGCTTAGTTAAAATATAAAATTTGAATATGTGTTATTATTCCAGTGTGCCTTGAAAAGGAAGTATTGTACATAATGATTGCATAAGATAATTCGCTTTTAAAACGTATTTTAAGGATGAGTTTGTTTACTTAAAAAAGCAAAATTACTTATTGAATATGTTAACGTCTTTTTTTTATAAACGAATCGCGATTATTCCTCGTTTTATACAGAAATTTGCAGAAAAGAATGGAATAGCTCGCCGCGTGCCGGTCCACGACGAGTCCCGTTACCCGAGCCAGAGCGGTAGCGGCCGGGCGGCGCGCGGCTCTCCGCCGCGGGGATACGTGTCAGCGGTGCAGCGGTTTACTCTGTCAGTCGGTCGTTACGGTACCTATACTACCTCTGCTCGCCGCTTCAGTCTCTCGCAACCGGTGCTATCGTATAAACAAAAACTTAAAATGCCGGAAAAGAAACCTTTTCAAAGACTTCCGAAAAATGTTGTGCCGAAGCATTATGATCTTGAGTTAATTCCCAATCTGGAAACACTAAAATTTGACGGGAAAACTTTCGTTAAATTAGCGGTAAGGATCGTAATTTGCAATGTCATGAAAATTGTCGATTGTTTGGAATTGTTCTTTGCGTCTGGTTTTGCAGCGAAAACAAAATAATTAATATGATTTTAAATCATTTTCAGGTTAAAGATGAAACGCCGAAGATTATTTTTCACGCGCTCGACTTAACAATAAAAAAGGCCGATTTGAAACTTTCGGACGGAGTGACTGTTTCTCCTTCCGCGATAACATTATCGGCCGATGAGGAGACCGTTTCGTTGGTTTTCGTTGACCCGGTTCCCGCGGGAGAATGCACCCTGTACTTGGAGTTCTCTGGGGAAATTAACGACAAGATGAAGGGTTTCTATGCGAGCAAGTATCTCGGGCCTGACGGTGAGGTGCGCTACGCTGGAGTCACACAGTTTGAGGCCACGGACGCTCGTAGATGCTTTCCTTGCTGGGATGAGCCGGCTATTAAGGCTACATTTGACATCACTCTTGTGGTCCCCAAGGACCGAGTGGCCCTGTCCAACATGCCTGTCAAGTCAGAGAACATCTCTGGTGACCTGAACACCATCCGCTTTGCCACTACCCCGATCATGTCCACCTATTTGGTGGCAATTGTCATAGGAGAATATGATTATGTAGAGGATACGTCTAAAGACGGTGTTCTAGTTAGGGTATATACTCCAGTGGGGAAAAAAGAACAAGGTGTCTTCGCCTTGGAGGTGGCATCCAAAGTGCTCCCTTACTACAAGCAGTACTTCAACATTGCTTATCCTCTGCCGAAGATAGACTTGATTGCTATAGCGGATTTCTCGGCCGGTGCCATGGAGAACTGGGGCCTGGTTACGTACCGAGAGACCTGTCTGCTGGTGGATCCACAGAACACCTCTGCCGTGAGCAAGCAGTGGATTGCGCTGGTGGTGGGTCACGAGCTGGCACATCAGTGGTTCGGGAACCTCGTCACTATGGAGTGGTGGACCCACCTTTGGCTGAACGAGGGCTATGCCACATTCGTGGAGTTCCTTTGTGTCAACCATTTGTTCCCAGAATACGATATTTGGACACAATTTGTGACTGAAACATACATCAGGTTAGTCTTGTCTTAAAACAAATAATTTGCTTACACCCTGGTCTTAACAAACAATATACATATTTTTTTACATGATGTTTGTTATTTGTATTCTAGGATAAATTCTTATTTTGAAATAAAAACACGAGTTAATGACTGGTAGGAGTGCAGTCAGGACTGAATATTAAAATAATGTTGGATGCTTTCCAAGTACAAAATGTAGACAATAATGGAAAATGTTCCGTGGTAGATACCAGTACCTACACAGCTCTGAAAATAAATATAATGTTAACTGCTTTTTTGTGCAAATAATGTACATTTAAAGTTTTTTATTTATTATCATGATGCTGGTATGGGTGTTTATCTACTATTATTAGATAACACACCAGCTTGTGTTTAAAGAGATAGTGAAATTCAATGTCAAAGATGAATAACCATATGCCAAATAAAATAACTACTGATGTTTGAGGTCAGAATTTCCTAGAACAAAGGATTTTATTGGCTAATTATTTTGTGTTTAAAATCTTATCTTTAGTTTCCATAATTAAACCAATTAACTTTAATGAGTTGTTTTGGAGGAGGCAGATCAAAAGATGAAAACTGTTTTGCACTATTATTATTTGTGTAATTTATTCTGAATCTATTAGTTTCTTGTCTAATTAATATTTATGTCACTACTTTGGATAACCATAATCATTTGAATAGGGCGGTGTTGACAATACAATTTTAGGCATTGACTATATATATTTTTACTCTTGAAATATTAGTTTAGTATGTCTCTTCTTCTTTTTGTCCTGTCACACCTCCGTGGTGCATAGTGCCTCAAGGAAGCTTCTCCACCCGACTCTATCGCATGCCTGATGCCTAACATCATCCCAAGTGAGGCCTGCCGCCTTAACCTCGTCCTGCAGGGTTCTTTTCCAGGTGGCTCTAGGTCTGCCTCACTTTCTCTTTCCCCCATAGGGGATCAGTCTAGTGCACCCTGAGCGATGCAGGCTGGATTCCGTCTCAGAGAGTGACCGATCCACTGCCATTTGCGTCTAGCGACTTGTTCTCTAATTGGCTTTTAGTTTAGTATGTAGTCAAATAAAATATATATTATATAACCAACTAATTATTTTATACTGCCGTTTGCACTCTATATAGGTCTCTAGGGAAATAAAATGGACAAATATCAACCAATATGCAATGAAATGGACTAATAACGACAAACACACACTAAATAACGTAGCGCCTGAGAATCCCAATTTTCACGATTAACTCTTACAGGGCAATAGCGCTGAATAGCACTAACCGTTAATGCATTTAGGAGTCTCATTATTTTGTAAGGCTATATAGATTCCGTTCTCAGTTCCCGAGGAAGAACTATCTGAGAGACCACAGAAGCTTTATGCAAAAATGCATATTTCTGAAACATTCATATTACTTGTTGTTTTTATTTCTGGGTCTACTCTGTACGAAGATTACACTGTTTTCACTTTAATTGTGTTTGACAGTGTTTAAGGCTAGAAACCAGAGAGCGCCAGCATATATTTCGGACCTCTGCGTTGACATCCATGCCAACGGAAAGGCAACGTTCACTCCAATCACCGGAGACAAATGCGAACATTGTGATTCCAGTCAGAGCTAATAAAGCAAGTTTTTGCGATCGTGCTTTCTGCATTGTGGATCCATTGGCGTGGATAAGCCTCCCTGTTATAGTATTAAGTATGAGGATCGTGACATTAAATTTAAGAGACTACTAAAGACTTCACTATTCGGTCAGTCTTTTCTTAGTGTGCCCTTGGAGTAATTGATTTTACAAACTGGTGCACTTAAAAAAATAAATCATACATAATCTTCTTTTTCGATGGCCCTACAGCCTATATCGAACCTTAAGGTGGTGATAGACGTACGAACTTAAAGTCTGCGGTTTTTAAGATCGCGAACTTACTTGACTCGACGTCGGCGATACACGCGCCAACTTACTCATACCGTATCGCGATGTCGTCCACTGAAGAAGCTTTGTGTTATTTAGGAATTATATCGTATTATAATTATATCGTATTTATTATATCGTATTATAATTATATCGTATTTAGGATCGTATTTATATCGTATTATAATTATATCGTATTATAATTATATCGTATTATAATTATATCGTATTTAGGAATTATATCGTACAAAATGGCGGCTCGCGGCTCGCAGTGCTGCCACACGTACGAGCCAAGACGAGCTACGAGTAAGATTTCAAACCGGTTGGATCGCCGACGAACTTACTCGGCGGTTTTAAAGTACGCGTACTTACGGTGACACACGAGCGAAAAAGGTCGTCGAGCCATAAGTACGCGTACTTGCTCGCCCGTCTATCACCCACTTTAGCCTCCAAGTCCTGTCTTCTACTTCGATCCTCCAACTTAAAACTCGTAGCAATTTTGCTGCATCTTCCAACTTCTCACAAATGATAATAATACGCTGCCATGAAAGTAACTGCTTACCCGTTTTCGTGATTGAATGCTATGTTTTTGTTATTTTAAAATCTTATATTATTTTCAGGGCCTTAGAACTGGACTGCTTGAAGAACTCCCACCCGATAGAAGTGCCTGTGGGTCACCCGGATGAGATAGACGAGATATTTGATGATATTTCCTATCACAAGGGAGCATCGGTCATCAGAATGTTGCATAGGTATATTGGCGATGAAGATTTTAGGAAGGGAATGAACTTATACCTTACAAGGCATCAGGTATGTTTATTTCTATAAAATGTATTAATAAAAGTTTATCACTCATGATCTTGGGCTGGAATGAAATATTTATTGGTCTTGTAATATCTGTATTGCGCACAATGGTATTCTTGTACCGACCCTTATGTATGGAAGTGAAACATGAAAGTGGAAATATATGCAATGGAATTGAGTATATGGAGGCAAATGGAAATATATGTGAATGGAATGAAATTGTTACGAACAAAATAATGAAAGGGTCATTAAGATGTTTTGGACACATGGAGCAAATTAATGAAGAAATAACGGTAAATAAAGTATACGTTGAAGATGTAAACGGAACAAGAAATAGTGGAAGACTGAGGAAAACGTGATACCCTTATGTATGGAAGTGAACCATGAATGTGGAATATATGCAATCGAACTGAGTATATTCTTCTTCTTCTTCCCTTTTGGTAGACTCAGGAGTCTGTTATTTCAGGCGGGTTCTCTTGAGATGCTGAACTCCAGCTTTCTCTCCACCGTTTCGGGGGTCTTCCTGGTCGGCGTTGTCCGTTTGGCGTTCCATGGAGAGCTATGTGTGGTATTCTATTTGAGCTCATCCTTTCTACGTGTTGATGCCAGTATCGCCGTCTTTGACGTCCCCATCTGACCACATCTTCGACCTCGCAGATTTCTCGGATTGCTGTATTCCTAACTCGATCACGTAGGGTCTTGCCAGCTATAGCGCGGAGCGTTTTCATCTCGGTTGTCCTGAGCATGCTCTTTGTCTTGACAGTGTCTGCCCTCGATTCAATGCCATATGTGAGGATTGGTCGCACACAGGTCTTATAGATGCGTACCTTACTGTCAGTCCTCATGTCCTTGTTTCTCTATATGACATCTTTCAGGCAGCCTGCAACTGCTGCAGCCCTATCCACCTGTGACCTTACTTAGGTCATTAGAGCTGGTTACTTCGCTTCCGAGATATCTGAATAGGTCCACCGAACTGAGTATATGATAGAGTCAAATGCAAATATAAGTAAGTGAATGGAGTGCGAATGAAATTGTTATGAACAAAATAATGAAAGGATTATTAAGATGTTTTGGACACGTGGAGAGGATTTCTGAAGAAATAATGGTAAAAAAAGTATATGTTGAAGATGTAATCGGAACAAGAAATAATGGAAGATAGAGGAAAACGTGATATGATCAAATGAATCAAACATTGAATGCCGGCTACGTGAGGAGTCAGTGAAATCGACGTGCGTGTATGACACAAAGTATGAATGTTGACGAATCGAGAGTATGTTAGGAAAGAACTCTGTGGCGGTTCATTATTTCTATATGTACCTTCGGATTTATCAGAAATATATAATATAATTTATATAAAAGTTATAACTTGTATTAGATAATATATAACTTGTAAAATTGTAATTTTTTTCAAGTTACATATAGTTTGTGAGTTAACCACAATTGGTATCAGAAAATTCCCATAATTGTCAGCTGAAGTATAAATGTTTTTATTATTATTTCCAACTGACAATGGAAACAATTACTCCATTTGAAAATATTTGTATGTATTTAAACCCACAAAATATTTTACTGCATATTGTAACACAACATTATTTTTATCTATTTTATTTTAATAATGATAGATGTCTGACATATTAGTTATATTTTATAATTCGCTTGTAGTACAATAACACCTTCACCGAAGATCTGTGGGCTGCCCTGGAGGAGGCGTCCAGCAAACCCGTGGGGGCAGTGATGTCCACGTGGACCAAGCAGATGGGTTTCCCTGTAGTGCAGGTCACGTCTACCCAGCGCGGCGCCGACCGGGTTCTGACGCTGAGCCAGGAGAAGTTCTGCGCCGACGGGACCAATGGACACACCGACTGTATCTGGATGATTCCCGTTTCAGTATCCACACAACAGAATCCTGAAGAGGTATGTTTTGAAATATATAAACTACTGCTTGCATTTATTTTTCAAAATCTAATAACTCCGAACTTCTTAGCAAATTGACACTTAAAATCCCTATATTTCGCACAAGACACCCTGCGAGCCAGGTATTCCATCTTCCCGCTTATTGCACCAACTATGCTCAAAGCGTGGCATTATACCGTATGTGTCAGTTGCAACAGGTGCTTTTCAATGTTTTTCATCTGAACGAATAGGTTTAAAAAAATTGTTGGAGCAAGTTTTTGGCGTGAATATGTTACTTTACTGTTTTATAAACTTTTTGTTTTACTCCTTAAAATATTACTTAACTTTTGTTTCAATTTATTTTAAATTCTGTTTCAAATCATTAGTCTCTACTGTTATTTTATTATTTCTTTTTGTATTTATGTAAGTATTATATTATAATCAGTTTGAAGTGCTTTGAAGCGCGTGCATGACACAATGTATGAATGTTCATTAATCGAGAGAAGTGTGCCAGGAAAGAAAAGTGTGGCAGTCTGTTCTTTCTGCCTACCCCTTAGCTAGTTAGTTTTTTTTTAATGATAACTGTTTGTTACCCTAAATAAATACATAACTATTTGAAATAATGGTCTTGGATCTTCTGGCCTACAGAGGTTCCTACTTCTGGCATATAGCTCTAATGGCTATTCCAACAAACAAAAAAGGAATAGAGTTGTCTGCTTTATCACATCATAAAATTTGTGTTTTTATTGTTTTGTTTACAATTACATGTTAATTTTTAGTTCAGGATACATATTTGTAAAGCAATAATTATAATTGAGTGATAATCACTGTTTAGTTACAAAAAAATAGGAAAAAAAACCCAGTTGTTTGTAACAACTGATGATGCCAACATAGTTTGTCGAAACAGCTGTTGCAACAATCTCATAAAAAATAAAAAATAAATTGTGATACATTAAAAAAAAGTATTTCTTAATGTTTGGATGGATAATCTAAGCTTTATCATATCCTAAAGGTGTATTAAAGTATAAAGTGATAAGTGAATTTTTTTTTATCAATTAATTATTCAACAACATTTTGAATGTATACAAATTCTTGTAGACAAATACTGGATTTCACCCATTGCGGATAAATTATTTTAATTTTATAAGGATTAATTGTATCTCAATAGAGACGAAGATGTAAATTGTTTTCTGGGAACAGAAGGTGGTGAAGGAAACCATATATACAAGTTCCAAAAATTTGTCAGCCGTGGTGGTCGTAAGAAGGGAGGAATGGGGAATGTTGTTAAACATAAAGCGATCGCTCAACCCAACCAATGACAGGTCATAAGTCCTGTAAGCGCCTCGGCCACCACCTTCTGTTCCCAGAAAACAATTTACATCTTCGTCTCTATTGAGATACAATTAATCCTTATAAAATTAATTATTTTTTGTGAATCTGTTAAAACATGATGCTTGGCTTTTTGTGATGAGTCATCTACACAAATTGTTGATGCCATCATTTTGTTATAATTGTGGTTTGATTCCATACCACAAAATGAAACATACAAGCTCTTATCATTTATGTATGTATTATGTCAGGTAATCTTAACTTCTTTTGTAAATACTAGCCGAGTTAGTGATTTGATATCTTTATCAGTTTCACAATTCAAACGTTTATAGTATCTCTTCTATTTAGTGAGTATGAATGATGTTTTAACATATTGACTGCAGAGCACCAATCAGGACAGTGGATAGAGGAGAATCAAAATGGTGGATCCCTGTCCACGTCAGGCCTGCAGTATGCAATAAGTATGACCTTGTGATGAACTTGTCAAAGTCTAAAGTTATGGTATTAGAAAAGGAAGAATGTATGACGGATTGTGACATAAGTGCGAATGGTGAGAAATTAGAGCAAGTTACCGAATTTGTTTATCTGGGAAGCATGTTTACAAGAGATGGAAGAATGGAGAAAGATATCAGAAGAAGGGTTGGAGCTGGAAACAAAATAAATGGTGCACTCAAAGTCATTACCGCAAATATAAATATATCGACTGAATCAAGGAGTTCTAGTCCCGACCGTTATGTATGGAAGTGATGTTTGGAGTTGGCAGAAGAAGGATGAAAGTAGGATAAATGCCGTAGAAATGAGGTCACTAAGAATAATGTGCAGAAAAACAATGTATGATGAAGTAAGAAAGGAATGTATGGTGGATGAATACGTGATAATTAAAATTAAGAAAGGGTCACTAAGATGGTTTGGACATATGGAACGAATGGATGAGGGAAGAATTGTTAAAAAGATTTATACAAGTAGTGTGAATGGGAAAAGAAGTCGAGGAAGGCCAAGGAAGACATGGCATGACCAAATTAATCGATTACTGAAAGGCGCCCATGTTCGAAATAGGAACAATCGACGAGCGTGCATATCACGATGTGTGAATGTAGAAGAGGCGTGAGAATTATGCCAGGATGGAACAATGTAGCGATCCATTCTCTCTGCCCACGTTAGTTAGTTAGTTATGCATACAAATAAATGTATGTCTATTTCGTTATTCAGAATGACAAACATTATCATTAATGAATTACTATATATTAGAAGCGGTTTTCTCCGTTTTTAGCTATTGAAACATGAATTAAGAAATACTTCAAATGGCAATGTGGACTTCATGCCTCTGTGTGTAGCTACATATTCCACACTACATACCAACTGGTTCCAATTATGGGCATAATTACTATACTTGTGGTTAAGCACACCATAATACCTATAAGTATTTTAAGTCAAGCTAAATTTTTTTTCTTATATATACTGCTTCTGCATAAACAAAATTGATCCTTCTTCAGAGGAACACTCCGGGCTACATAGATCAAGTACTTATTTACTTTATATGGCCATACAACTCTTAACCGTCGCGTTGCCATGTGGTAAATTGAGTTTCCACTGCCAATTTAAAGTTGATTTTCTTAAAACCTATGGACCCTAATATTATAAAAAAAATTGTAATCCTCCATTGAAGTGTTCTCAATATTTCGTAATAAAAAAAAAAGCAAAAAATTACTTCCTTCATCCCAAAAAAAAATATTTTCTAAGACTGCCCTCACCTTCATTCGTGTTAAGGTAGAATTTGTTTTGCTAATATTTACAACTTTATCAAAAGTGACAAATACTTACTCGCTGTTTTGAACGTATTATAAATTATATCTTTGACCTTTTCAATATGTACGTAATAATACCACTGTGGACGGAAACGCAGGACGCAACTTAATAATATTAGAACTGTGAAAATATTAACACTTTACCAAAAGGGAAAAATATTAATACGTACTCGTTGTCTTGAACATACTATACATTTTGCCTAGGTGCCTTTATCCCCGCCCCGCCGGCCGCTGCGCGCAGACAAGTTTATACCCGATGTCCAGTCGCCCGTATGCTATGACGCATTACATATCAGAAATCGCATGGTTCCAGAAAAAAATTAATAATGATATGTTTTTCAAATAATCCATGTATGTTATAGATATCGATCTATTCTAATGAAATTCCCTACAAGATGACATAAATTAAATTTTGATTCATCTAGTCATATGCTTGATATTTAGATAAAGTTAGCGGTAAACTGAACTTACCACATGGGAGCGAGCGTTTTGTTTTGAACACGGTACGTTAAGGGTTAAAGAGTTTTAGCCTCTGATGATTTTACGCCCAGCTCCATTTTGCCCAACCTAACCAGGTCAGCCAGAACTTTATCCATTCGGCGCTGTCTAGGCCTTCCTAGATGCCTTACTACGGTTGATCTTGACACGTACACCAAATCACCTTTCCAACTATGTAAGAGCTGGCACTTGAGCTGAACCTCCGCGTGCCAGAAGATCCAAGTCCAAGTATCGTAGCTCCCTGCATAAAATGACAATATATTTTTGGGAAAGATTTTTATTTTTGTTTGACGTCTTTATTATAAATGTTCAAAAATTACCATTTATAAATAAACTTAATATGTAAATCAATTTGTTATATATATAATCTGTTGTGTTTGAATGAATCACATTCTAAAACTGTCATTGGGTTTAATATATTAACATTTTTCCAAACTGGTTTTATCTTTTTACTTTCATTTGCTATGGCTGATGTGCTGACGTGATAATGTCCGGTAACTATTACGCAAGGTGCGTCTGAGTAATGTCTTTTCTCTGCGTGTAGAAACATAGGTCCATTATAATGGAATGTAATGCAATGAACAGTTTCTTTTTTATAAATACTTTTGTTTAGTGGGGCAATATTATATCACCTGTGAAACCTGATAAAACATTTAACAGTTGTTACAATAGAATGTTTGGATTATTTTGAATTTGAATGCATTCTTTATTGGAATAATGAACCATTCATTTTGAAAAATATTGCTTTATTATCAAGAAACAATTTTAATATGAAGCACTGGTTAGACATTTAATATTATACATGCTTAAATTCAAGTTTCGCCGCATGTAAACAATTTTTTAGCGGCCATGATAATCACGTCATACGTCTAGCACTACGAGGATGGTAGTGAAGATAGCGAAGACGAAGAAACAACACTGCCAAAAATGAAGTTATCAGTAGTAAGATCACATCTCGACGATCTAATAACATTTGTTGACTATTCGTCAGATAATGAAGTTCATCTGTATTATACGCATTTTCGTAATTTTAGAGAGTTGATTATAAAAAAGCAGCAAACTTCAAAGGTGCAAACAAAGCTTGATTCCTTTTTCAAAGCAGGTTTACCAAAAGCAAGCGTGTCGATATCAACAGCTTTCAGCTTTAACGGACACTCCCTCCCCCCCAGTTAGTCCGTTATATCGAGGTTTTGCTGTATTTAAAATTTAAAATATTCCTTCATATGGGAATGTTGGGAATCAATTTTTTGCAGCTTCGAAGAGACGAGTTTCTCATAACCCGTTTATTTAGATTAATCAGGGTATATTTTGAGAACTCAGCCGTGTTGGAGGGTGTTAATATTTTTATTCCCGACAGATATCCCTGACACCGTCAGCATATATTGTTCTTCCTGCCGGTCGCAAATACCAACCTGCCTCACATTGATCTTCACTCTCATTGATCTTAAATTTCCCATCAAAGCACTCAACCCATTAAAATACTCTTGGATGGTCTCAATGCTCTGTGTAAAAAATTCGACTAGCACGTCCAATGTAAATAAATAATCCTGTGCTCTGGAGATCGTCATTACTGGTTTGGATTTCTCAATTCGACATACACTGACAACATCATCAACATCACTGTCATCATATTTATCGGAAAACACCAATTAGGTACTTAGACACTCAACTTCATGAGTGGACGTGGATGTATGGACCAGATTTTCGCACTCCGCAGTCTAACAGAGAAGGTTTTGGCCAAGGACCGAAAACTTTTCTGTGCGTTTGTGGATCTGCAGAATGACCGAGTTGATAGGAAAAAACTTTGGAAGGTCTTGGCCGAGTATGGAGTGGGCACAAAACTGATACGCGCGGTCGCATCCCTCTATGAGGGAAGCACCGCTTGTGTCAGGGTTAATGGGGCTGTCACATCTTGGTTGGACATCACCAAAGGTGTCAAACAGGGTTGTGTGACGTCTCCGTGGTTGTTCAATCTATATTTGGACAAGTGTATGAAAGAACTTGAAGGCATAGACGCTGGTGCTAAGATGAATTGCTTGTCAGTCAGCTGTTTGTTATATGCAGACGATGCTGTGTTAATCGCTGACAGTAAAGAAAATTTTCAAGTCTTAGTGTCAAGGATGTATGAGGCATGCAAAAAGAGTGACTTGGTGATGAATGTGTCTAAATCTAAAGTGATGGTTTTCGAGAAAGAAGAATGTATGACGATTTGTGATATAAGTGCGATGGGCGAGAAATTGGAGCAAGTTACTGAATTTACGTATCTGGGAAGCATGTTTTCAAGAGACGGAAAAATGGAAAAAGTCATCGAAAGAAGGGTTGGTGCTGGGAATAAAATAAATGGCGCACTCAAAGTCATTACTGCAAATAGAAATATATCCACAGAAGCTAAGATGGCAGTACACAATGGAGTTCTAGTGCCAACCCTCATGTATGGAAGTGAAACTTGGAGCTGGCAAAAGAAGGATGAAAGCAGGATAAACGCCGTAGAAATGAGATCACTAAGAAGAATGTGCGGGAAAACGTTTTATGATAGAATACGGAACGATGAAATAAGAAAGAAATGTAAAGCAGATGACTGCATCATGAATAAAATTAAAAAAGGATCCCTGAGATGGTTTGGACATATGGAACGAATGGATGAGAGAGAGTAGAATGGTTGAAAAGTTGTACATAAGCAGCGTGAGTGGGAAAAGAAGCCGAGGACGACCGAGGAAAACATGGCATGACCAAATTAATCAATTACTAAAAGGTGGCCACATTCGAAGTCGGAATAATCGACGTGCGTGCATGGTACGATGTATGAATGTAAAGGAAGCCCGAGAGGTATGCCAGGACAGGCCATTGTGGCAATCCATCCTCTCTGCCTACCCCTCCGGGGAAATGGCGTGATGGTTAGTTAGACACTCAACTAGTGTCATAAATGTAATCCGATTCTGGCAGCATCGGTCTAGTTAACTGCTTGGTTAGATTTTATTGCTTATAATCAAAAATGTTGTTTTTAAATGATCTACATATTAACAGTTTTAAGAAAAAATTTGATGATATTTTTGCTGTTGGTCTGAGAAGTAGCTCATTATAAAGGTGAATAAATGTATGGAGAAAATCATAAACCAAAATTTCCACGAATGTTTTCTCGTTACATCCGAATTCTCGCTATTTCTGTGATGGTAATAACCGAGTTTGACTGTACATATATTTTTGGTTTTTTAAGAGTCTTGTAATTATGTATTGACATTTAAGATTTATATTCTCTATTGCGGTTTGGTAAATCATCGATAAAAAATGAATCAATAGTCAATTAATGAAGTGTAGTGGTGGGTAAGTGATTGGCAGTTCAATGAGCAATACAATAACAACATAACGATGTCTGTCTGGCCGGGCTCCTAATGATGAAATATTTGTCCGCAGGTGGCTTTGACCACGGTGCTGGAAAATAAGACGCAGGAAGTGGTGCTTCAGGGAGTCTCGGAAGATGACTGGGTCAAGGTATACAAGTTTTATAATCTTCATTATTGTGCACAAATTATCTTTATTTATTGTTTACGAATTATTATATATAAATTAATACGAAAGAAAAGTTCTGTTTTCCAGAAGTTTTATTATATTTTATGGGAATGTTTAGCCGGTTAGGTATTATTAAATGTCTTTCTGTCTTCAATCTCAACACTTGATAATGCCTTAGCAGTGGGAAACACGTCATTTCCATAAAATAAAATAAAAATTATAGAAAACATATGTTTTCATTCATATTAATCAAATTATCTTGATACATTTTTAATTCTAATAAATTTTCAGACATTCAATAAAATAATCAAACGATTTAACTAAAATCTCTTGATGGAAGGTTCATTTTAAATAATAATTAAATAAAACGATAATAAATAATAAAAAAATAATTAAATGGCATCCACAGACTGCTGACCAGGCTGTCGATGCCAGCGAGCCTGGCGAAACCGGTCGCTATCGAAATAAAGACAAATGTGGAAGTAGTAAAAAAAACATTGTTTTTATTTAATTATTATTTCAATAAAATATGTTTTTAATTATATTAGTTTGTTTGGAAAGAAATCTATTATTGTATGATGTCTTTTGGGTTTAATCTGAGTCTAGAAAGGACACAGTGTACATCTTTTCGTCATATAAAACCCTTTTTTATCATTAAACTAAAGAATTTCAAAAAAGATAATAAAAAAATAAAAAAATCTGCTAGAAACTTATTCCGAATCTACACCAGCTAGTTTTTTCAGGAGCGAATCAGAGATTATTTATATTGAGTATTTATATTTTAGATTATTTTGTAGATCAATTTAATTTAGAGAGTATCTTGTCTTCCTAAAGTCGAATCATCTCTCATGCGTTCCTGGTATTATAATATTTACCTGTTCTCAATAGATGCCTTCAAATTTAATTTTGTTTGTTATATCTTTAGAGAAAATAAACTGATTTGATTGATTGATTTAAAATTGAAAATCATCTGAATTTCTTTCCGAACAACCTAATACTTGTCACTGTTTTCTTCTACTTTTTACAGTCTTAAATATGTAGAAGAATTTTAGCAAGATTTTATATTGGAATAATGTTTTTAGGTTAATCCTGGTGCCGTGGGATACTACCGCACTCGCTACACCACCAAGGACCTGAACAAGCTGGTGCTGGCTGTCCGCGACCAGTCCCTCCCTCCCCTGGACCGCTTGGGTCTGCTGGATGATCTGTTTGCCATGGTGCAGGCTGGACACACTCCCACTGTGGAGGTTAATATTTTCTAGTATTATCACTACTACATTCTAAAGACTATTTCTCATGCATTCCTGGTATTTTACCTGTCCTCAAATAGAAAAATGGAGAAAGAAGAGTTGGTGCTGGAAACAAAGAAATGGTGCTCTCAAAATCGTCACTGCGAATAGAAATATATCAACTGAAGCAAAGATCCTTATTTATTGTTGGTGCAGAAGAAGGATGAAAGTAGTATAAATGCCTTAGAATTAAGGTCACAAATGTATGATAGAATACCTAATGATGAAGTAAGAAAGGATTGTAAGGCGGATGAATGCATCCTAAATATAATTAAGAAAGGGTCACTAACTGTGAAATGGTTTGGACAAACGGAACGAATGGGTGAGAGAAGAATGGTTAAAACGTTGTGTACAAGCAGCGTGAGTGGAAAGAGAAGCCATGGGAGACCAAGGACAGTATGGTATGACCAAATTAATCAAATACTAAAAGGCGGCCATGTTCAAAGTAGGAACAATCGACAAGCGTGTGTGTCACGGTGTGTGAATGTGGAGGAGAGGCGTGAGAGTTATGTCATATTAAAACATTGTGGCGATCTATCCTCTCGAACTACCCATCCGGGGTAACGGCGTGATGGTTAGTTAGTTAGTCAAATAGATGCCTTAAACTGTAATTTTGTTTGTAATGTCTTTTGAGAAAAATAAACCAATTTGATTGGACTACTGTGCATTCATTTATTTATTTGAATAGAATTATTCTATTCTATTAAGAATATTATAGTTTTTTCTCTCTCATAATTGCATTATTATTACTGCATGCGTTATTATGTTATTCATATAGCGAAATAACTTAGATAATTTTCTAGGTAAAAGTGTTGTGAGAATATTAAAAAAACATTTACATGACTATATTAAAAAAAAAACTTTGCCTAAATTATATCTCTTCTTCTTCTTCTCCTTTAAACCTTAGGTATGTTCCTGTAGTACTTGGAAAGTTGACTCCCAGTTTTTTCTGCACACGTGCATTCCAGTGTCTTCTGTGTTGTCTGCCCCATCTGACAATATCTTCCACCTTGCAGATTTCGCGGATAGCCGTGTTCCTCACCCTATCTTGAAGAGTCCCTCCTGCTATTGTCCTCATTGTCCACATCTCTGTCACCCGGACTTTACCCTGAGTTCTTGTGGTATCCGCTCTGGTGTCAATGTCATATATCAATACGCAGGTTTTGTATATTTTGACCTTGCTGTCAGTTTTCATTCTTCCATGTGATCTCCTTGAGACAACCTGATACCATTGAGGCTTTGTTGACTTGTCCCATTATTTCGCTGACATGGTCATTTTGACTGAGCAGATCCACTTCCAGTTATATGTTTCTAAATTATGTCTCGTGTTTATTGCCAATATTATGTGTGATTAAATTGTATATATTTCAATTGTGTTATTCTAGTCACTGAGGCTAATGGAGGCATTCACAGAGGAGACAAACTTCACAGTTTGGTCGTCCATCGCTAACTGCCTGTCCAAACTGTCCATATTGCTCTCGCATACTGATGTGGAGGAGCCGTGGCGCGCCTACTGCCGTCGCCTGTTCGGGCCGGTAGCGCAGAAGCAGGGCTGGGAAGCCCGCCCCGGGGAGACGCACCTGCACACCCTGCTCCGGAGCATGGCCCTCAACAGGATGATCTCCTTCCAGGACCCCGAGACCATCGCGGAGGCCAAGCGGAGGTATATTAAACTGTAGCTGAAGTAATGTAATTACTAGTTCACCAAAAAAGTTTAAAATATTCTTTTATATTGCCTTAACCTTGTGTTTATTGTTAACTATAAAAAAGAACGTCTAAGAAAACCAAGGAACTAGAAGTAGAGGAAGACCTAGGAAAACGTGGCAGGCCACGTGAAGAGTCAGAGAAATCGAAGTGCGTGCATGACTTGATGTATGAATGTTGAGGAAACGAGAGAATTTTGTCAGGAAATAGGAACAGTGTGTTGGTCCATTCTTTCTGCCAACCCCTTCGGAGATGATATGGCGTGATGATTAGTTAGTTAGGAAATTAAAGAGTAAGAGTCCCCATACTCATTATTTACAATTCTTGAATTTTTTTTGATCGGCATTAAACCTTCTTTTACGAAGACTTATCGCTGCGGAAGATGTATTCAAACAATCGCTCACAGCCACTGGTACATAACTGTAATGGTTTGCAATTTTACATGGTGTTTATTAACAGATGACAAAAAAAAATCATGCAAGCTGTGCTGCCATCTATTGGCAAAGCTGAAAACTTTTCAGATCACCCGCATAAAGAAAAATATCAGAAAACGCATTATGCTAAATAATATAATTAAGATTCCCACAGAAGAAGGTGATGAAGGTGGCTGGTTTAGGACTAGGTTATAAAATGGGCAGTTAAAACTGTGAACACCATTTGCTATGCAGTCAATGCCGTGTTAATATCTGAATCTGAAGATGACTTCCAAAGATATGCACAAATTCCACATAGTCACAAAGGCAAAATATGGCTATATCAGTCAGCAAAACAAAAAGTCTCACAATATCTATTACTGTAAAAAGTCTCTGAGATTGTGTCCATAATGCAGACATAAGAAAAACTTGTGAAATAGAGGTTATCGTTCGATGGAGTAGATCCAGAAGAAGATACCGGATAGTGACAGACCCGCATATACAGCCACTTACGAAACAGCTGGTCCTCATCATCCCAGGAGACATATCATCGGATCATTTCTGTGCCACATATCATCAGATCTACTAAAAGAAGAAGAAAATTCCTATAATGGTATTTCTTCTTCATGTGTCAGGCCGGGTCTCCCCAATGTCAACTGTCACTTGAGAATACATGTCCCTATCTTGTGCAGTTCTTAACAATGCCCCGATTGTTCTGTTCATAATGGTATACAAAATAAAATTTTGTCAATCTTTTTAATGAAATATTTTTTTCATTTATTTATTTCAAATATATCCAAAGCATTACAGAATTTTTTTTCAATACACTAAAGATAAGTTAGAGCTACACAATAATAAGTAATACATAATAAAATAATAAAAAGAGCAAGAAAAATAAGATGCATGACAAATTAATAAAATGAATATACCATACAATTATAATAAGGATAGTACTTCCCTCAGATGAGCCAAACTATCACAAAATATGTCAAACTCTGAGGTGATACGATTAAGCAAAGATTTGACTAAGTAGGCTAAACTTCAAGCTAAAAACTAACTAACTAACTAACCATCACGCCGTCTCCCCGAAAGGGTAGGCATAAAGAATGGACTAGAATTTTCAACTATTTTCAACGATTAATGTTTGATGACCTTATTTTGTAGGTTTGAGGCGCAACAGTCGGGCGTAGCGCAGATTCCGGCTGACCTGCGCTCTGCCTGCTACCGCGCCGTATTGCTGGACGGAGACGAATCCACCTTCACCCAGTTCCTGGAGTTGTATCGCTCGGCCGAGCTACATGAGGAGAAGGACCGCATCAGCCGTGCCCTCGGTGCCATCCGTGACGTGCGTCTGCTGGAGAAAGTATTGGAGTTCGCTATGTCGGTTAGTTTCATCCTTTTGATTGTCGTGGCAACCCTTGATTTAAGAGTATGAATTCAATATGTTTTATAGTTCATGTACCATCTTCATGAAATTAAATCATCATCAGCCTGGATCCGTTTACTCCTGGACATAGCCCTCCTCCATCTGTTTCCATGTAGTCCGTGCTTCCAAGGAAGCACATGGACCACACGGAAACAGATGAAACTAAATGGTGTGTTACGATATCAAGTGTCTGGTTTTTTATATAATTGAAAATTAAAATTGGAATTAATTTTGTATTGTTTTTCTTCATAAATATGTTTCCATGTATTTACGTATTACTCATAAATATGTTTACTTTATAAGTCTTTCATTGTTTTTGATTTAGTTATATTTACACCTAATGTATGGTCCCAACCCTAATGTACGGAAGCGAATCATGGAACTGGCAGAAGAAGGATGAGAGCAGAATAATTGCGGTAGAGATGAGTCCCTAAGACGTATGTGTGGTAGAACGATGACAGAATCTCAAATGCTGAAGAACGGAATGTAGAGCGGAAGAATGTATTATGAACAAAATTATGAAAGGATCGCTGCGTTGGTTTGGACATATGGAGTGCATGGATGGAGAAAGAATGGTTAAGAAAGTATACGTTAATAATGTAAATGGAGTACAGAGTCGAGGCAGACCGAGGAAAACATGGCATGACTAAATTAATAACAGACGACCTTCGTGGCAGAGTGGTTACGAGCTCTGACTTCCATGCCGAAGGTCCTGGGTTCGATTCCCGGCGATGGCAGTGTGATTGTCACACTGTCTTTGGTCTGGTGTAGAATTCACGTGACAATAAAATGGCGATAGATTGGCTACCTATCACATGTCACGAGAATCAATATAATAGCTAAAATATAAAAATTGTATACTGTAATTGGGTCCAAACGACCTGTTGTGTACATAAAAAAAAAAAAAAAACATTTTAAAAGTTGGTCATGTGTTAGAAGTCGGAAGAATCGACGTGCGTGTATGATTCGCTGTATGAATGTGGAGGAGCTAGAGAGGTGTGCCAGGATAGAGTAGTGTGGCAGTCCGGGAACGGCGTGATGGTTTGTTTGTTTGTTTGTCAGAAACACGCGTAATTTAAAAAAAATGTTTTTACATATTTGTAAAATATTAAATAAATGAAGTGGATTATACAGTGATTTGTTATGACAAATTGTAAATGTTTTATTTCAGGAGGATGTGAGATCCCAGGACACGGTGTTTGTAATAATGTCTGTTGCTAACAGCCGAGTGGGAAGGAATCTCGCCTGGGACTTCTTCAAGAAAAATTGGAAGTCACTCATTGACCGCTACCAGGTATTTATTACCATTTGCAGATTTTAGCAGTAGTTTACAATTTTTCACATGTTTCCAATACAACTAAGCTGACATGGAGGGTACATATCGCATCTTCAGGACGAAAACGACTCAACTCGAAAAATCATATTGTTGGGAAATCGCAAAAGAAGAATGTAAATTGTGACACTTTCGTATTATTTCTTCGATTGTTTAGATTTCTTTAAAGTAAGTAAACTGCGATTACTTTAAAGAAATCGAAACGATCGAAGAAATAATACAAAAGTGTCACAATTTACATTCTTCTTTTGCGATTTCCCAACAATATGATTTTTCGAGTTGAGTCGTTTTTGTTCTGAAGGTGCGATATAACAAATAAAGTCAAAGCTGCGTCAAGAGTAATCTCAGTCCTCTATCCAATGTTAGCCAAAAGGAGTAAACTCGGCAACAACAAAATATTCCTGATACATAAAACGGTCATAAGGTTGATCTTCACTTATGCAGCCTCCATCTGGGGCTATGCAGCTTCGAGTCCCATACGGAATCTCCAAATCCTGCAAAATAAGGTTAAAAACCACAGAAGGGCAAATGTGTATGTATGTGATCAATTAATATGGTAGAATGATGCGCCATGGGTATTAGGAATGATAAAAAAGATAAAATATTGATAACGATGATATTGATAACGATAATAAAAAATAAAACAAGGAAATAACAATAATAAAAAAAAAATTATTAATAAATGAATAGAGAATATAATTAATACGAATGAAAACATCTGTTTTCTAGAATTTTTGTTATAATTTATGGGAAGGACATGTTTCGCCTGTCTAAGGCATTATAAAATGCATCAAATGCATACTATTATTATCTTGTTGAATCGCTCTTTACATCATGACAGCATGAGCCAAATCGATGTAAAGGGTATTATTATAGCTATCGTTACTGTTTACGGTTTAATTATCAAATCAAATCAGTTTATTTCATCAACAGACATTACAAAATTAATTTTTAAGGCATCTATTAAGAACAGGTAAAATAATATATTGTGTATAGTATTCTACCAGAAACGCATGAGAGATGGTTCAACATTAGGAAGACAGGATACTCTCCAGAATTAAGAGTATTTGCCTTCTGAACGTACTTTCACTGATATGAAAGACGTCGATCTCCGAGGAGACAGTGTTCAGCAGATTGATTGCTCTTTCCACCGGTGTCACCAGAGCCAGGTGCGGGTAGGTAAAACAATCTATGCTGGCGCTGTCGGAGATATCTGTTGGGAACAAAAAGACCTACACCCTCCAGCACGGCTGAGTTTTCAAAATATCCCCTAATTAGTCTAAAGAAATGGGTTATGAGGAACCCGTCTCTTCGAAGCTGCAGAGAATTAGACCCCAACATTCTGTAGTGATTCTCGTGACCTGTTATAGGTAGCTAATCTATCGCCATTTTATTATCACGTGAATTCTACACCAGACCAAAGACAGTGTAACAATCACACTGCTAATGTTGGGAATCGAATCCGGAACCTTCGGGGTGGCAGTCAATGCACTTGCCACTCGGCCACGAAGGTCGAACATTTAAACATCAAATGTTTTCATGCGTATTAATTATTTAATATGGAGTTTTATATCATTGTTCAAGAAACAATAAATATGAAAATATAATCATACAAAGTAAATTTTTATAATATAATATGTTTAAATTAAATTAGCTTTTTACACTGGAATCCCAGAAAGTACTGTGGCAGTCAACGTGTTAATATGTTATTTTTGTAAATAATATTCTCACACTGAATTGTGACATCTTTTAACTTTTCCATTTGTGATATTTCCTCCCAGGGTGGCTTCTTGCTCTCGCGTCTGGTCAAGTGCACGACGGAGAACTTTGCCTCGGAAGAGTCTGCCCTGGAGGTGGAGGAGTTCTTCCGCAGCCACAACTCCCCGGGTGCCGAGAGGACGGTGCAGCAGTCCCTGGAGACCATCCGCCTGAATGCGGCCTGGCTCAAGAGGGACCTGGACTCCACCAGCGAGCTGCTCAAGTCCTACCAGTAGTCCTTGAGTCCTGCCAGTATGGCTGCGTCCACCCCACGCTGGTGCGGAACCCGGTAGCTTGATTGATGTATGAATGGGTACAGAATGCCAGCATGATTACAATTGTTTTTCATATGTCCTATTGAATTAGCCAAAACATTTAACAGCAGATATTGAGATATTTGTCACAGTATAAAATCTATTGAATTAGATTTGATTAGTTGTTAACTTAGGGAACAAAAAATACAAATAATGCGACTATTTTATTATTACTAGTGTTCTAGATTTTGATCTAACAGTCAACGATATGCAGAAGATATTGGAGTTGACAAATCATCTTTGTATAGGAGTCTGAAGTGTTGGATTCTGTAACAGCTTCCAATATCTAATGTAAGTCACTGTTCTAGATGTTTTATTATATTTTATGGGAATGACATGTTTCGCCCTTCTAAGACATCAAATGTGACGAAATTTCAGCTCGTTGCTGTTTATATACACTAGTAAATTGAGCAGAATATGGTAATTAACGAAAATTTATGTGACTATACATTTTTAACAAATAATTATTTGGGTATGTCCAGAAATATTGGAAAGTGTTTCTTGGAACTCGTTAAGAAATTTTATGACAATGATTACATAGTTAGGGGATACTAAATGATATATAAATCAAAAATAAGTTATTTGAGGTAGGACGAAATAAGGTGTTTATAAGAAAAACATCTTCTTACAAATTGTTTACAAATGATTTTACATATTTCAAGGTGACTAATGATTCTAAGTATTATATATAAAATAAAATCGCCATTGTGTGGGGGTAGATTCAACACACTTTATTTTGTCCTACCTCAAATAACTTATTTTTGATTTATATAATATCATTTAGTATACCCTAACTATGTAATCATTGTCAAAAATAATTCTCAACGAGTTCCAAGAAACACTTTCCAATATTTCTGAACCTACCCAAATAATTATTTGTTAAAAATGTATAAAGTCACATAAATTTTTGTTAATTACCATATCTGCTCCATTTACATTTGATCATTACTTTAGAAGGGCGAAACAAGTCATTCCCATAAAATATAATAAAACTTCTAGAAAACTGACGTTTTCATTCGTATTAATTATTTAATATGGAGTTTTACATCATTGTTCAAGAAACAATAAAGTAAGTCACTGTATTTATTGCCTCATTCGCAATGAGAGATGAGAATCGCAGATCAACTGATGAGACTAGTAGTTGAGTAACTATTTATAATGTATTTTACCTCCATTGTGCAGCTGGATTCATTTGCAGTAAAAAAAATTGGTCTCATTTACAGCTCAGACAGGTAGTTAATTTTAATCATTATATTACATACAGAACTAAAGTAAAAACGTTTATAAGATGTATTTAAATATGAGCTGGAAATGTAGTCTGCTGTAGTTTGAAACAATTTTTTTCAGAATGCAAATGTAACTAGCCGCATATAGGGCGTAATGTGTAATTTTTAATTTAGGGTGTTTTTTTTTAGAGGTTTGGTTTTTAAACTGGCAACACTGTTTCTACAGACTGTCAATTTGACAGTTGACATTTGATTTGTAGTCGGTACGTTTTGTCATTTCACCCAGTTGCTCAATAAGATGATGATGATATGATTTCGGGTATATGAGCGCCACAGCTAGCTCCAATGAAGCGCAATCCTGAAGTCCAATTTTCGACAACTTTATCGAGCAACTGGGTGAAATGGCAAAACGTACTGACTACAAATTAACTGTCAACCGTTAAATTGACAGTCTGTAGAAACAGTGTTGCCAATTTAAAAACCAAACCTCTAAAACAAAACACTTTGAATTCTTTATTTGCTACTTAAAATACAAAAATTTTTCATCAGATGTATTTAATAATTATTGTCTATTTTTGCATTCAGTTCATTAAATTGGATTGTGATCTTCTTTTTCTATATTCTGTACGTGTATTCTGAATGACTGAATACCACAAATGGGTTCTGCACGCTGAATGCAGTATTATCTTATGTATATTCAAATGCATAAACAATTATCCACATTTTAAATATGTACTTATATTGAAGAACCAATTTTTGTATGTTTTCTTTGGTATCCGGTCTCGTTGTGATTATCGCGAACAACTCTTTTTTTAGATTTTCAGTAACGAGTATTATGGCGGAGTTGATTTACATACATTAATGTGATTATGTAAAATAATTAATTTTAATTATTTATGGTGCATTATTCATCTTTTAATTGCTCAATTTTTTTATTAAATGTTTTTAAGTTGAATAATATTTTTATTGATACAAAATTATTTATTTTTGTATTTACATTACTGGAGTTGTATAGATTCAACACCCTACGGTTAAATTTGTTTATGTAAAAGTGTGGGACTTTTATATCAGCTGTTTCTAAATATTATATGCCAAGATTTCTCATATTACGGACTTGTCCCTTATGAGGGACAGCCAATGATGATCTATCTGATTGGGTCGTTACTAGAGATGTGTCGGTACAGCGCTATCTTCTATCGAGTACTTGTAACGTGCCACATCAGGTCACAATCAGTACGGTTCGTAGATTGTAAAATCCAAAAGTTTCCGGCCTAAGGCCAAATAAATAACGGCAAATAAAGCTACCAATAATTTCAATTTCTCAACATTATCACACACACTCTAACTTATTTGTTTTTCTACAATATGATAGTTTTTTCATACACTTGTCCGTGTATAGATTGAACAACCACGGGGACATTACACAACCCTGTTTGACACCTTTGTGATATTAAACCAAGAAGTAAAAGCCTCGTTTACTCTGAAACTCATGGTGCTTCCTTCGTAAATGGAAGCAACGGCTCGTATGAGCTTTGTGCCCACTCCATACTCAGCCAAAACCTTCCATAGCTTTTCTCAGTTAACTCGATCATAGGTCGTCTCCGAGGAAGACTGTCTTTCACGGATGTGAGTATTCATACGAGTAAGTCCAATCCTAGATCCACACACTCCAGGGTATCTAGAGCAAGGAAACACATTGGTAGTACAACCACCACCATCTCTCGATAGTCTCTCCTTTCGTCTCCTCCTTTCAGTGGTGTCGTTTCTGTGCTGTGGATTAGTTTTGCGTGTCTATCTTGTGAAGACTTTTCCCAGTGTTCACAATCAATGTTGGATCTTAGAAACTAGCAGCATCTGTGACCTGAAGCTAACTGGAATCATAATGGATAACATTGAAGCATATTATAATTGAACGGGTGTTGGAAATAGATGACTTTCGCAGGACGTGATTTTGTTATTTCTGTTCATAATATAACACGGATTGGCGATTGGAAATGTACAAATATTTTTACCAATAAAATTTTATGTTGTAAATGAAATTTTCCTTAGTTAATGTAATTTTAGTGGAAGCGACTTTGGCCCCTAGACGGAACCCCAGCCCGGCTAGACTGGCCCGAGACATCCTGTTATAAAGCTGTGTGTTACCAGTGCTATATGTATTTGAGTTAATTTCATTTCCTGTAATCAGGTTTTAGTTTGAAAGCTTTAATAAAGTTACTGACTACACAATGTTTTTTATTACTATTATAATTGCTTTCCTTTTTTGATGTATTGAAAAATAAAATGTTCCGAGCCGAAGAGATCAGAGCAATCAAGGCCCTGTACACGTCTAGACCGACTGGAGTAAGACCTCTAGAAAGGCCTAGACAGCACCTAATGGATAATGTTCTGGCTGACCTGGCTGGGTTGGGCGAATCGGACTGCTGGGAGCAAAAGGCGCAGGATCGAGGAGCTTGGCGAAAGAGTTTTAGGAGGCTAAAACTCTTCAAGAGTTGTATGGCCATAACGAAAGTCAAACGATTTAAAGATAAATGTCAGAACGTCAAAGGTGATAGTTTTTGAAAGAGAAGAGCAAATTACAGTTTGTAACATAAGTGTGAACGAAGAGACTTCGGAGCAGGTGAGTGAATTTATGTATTTAGGTAGCATGTTCACAGTGGATGGCCGAATGGATAGTGACAAGTCGAAAGAAGTGTTGGTGGTGAATGGAGCTTTAAAAATGGTTATTGGAAACAAGAATTTATCAATGAAAGCGAAAATGGTCGTTCACAATGGATATCTGGTAACAACCCATATATGGAAGAGAATTAAAGGAGTATTTGTGGTAGAACAATGTACGAGAGAATCTCAAATGCTGATATAAGAAAGGAACGTAAAGCGGAAGAAGGTATTATGAACAAAATGATATAAGGATCACTGCATTGGTTCGGACATATGGAACCCATGAATGGAGAAAGTATACGTCAACCATGTAAACGAAGTACCGAGTCGAGGTAGACCGAGAAAAACATGGTATGACCAAATTAATCAAATTTTAAATCGACTCATGAATGTGGAGGAAGCTAGAGAGGTGTGTCAGGATAGAGTAGTGTGGTGGTACATTGTCTCTGCCTACCCCTGAAGTAAACGGCGTGATGGTTTGTTTGTTAAGAATGAAAATGATGACAAATATCTATCTAACTAACATCACGCTATCTCGCGGACGGGATAGAGATAGAAAGAATGAACTGAAAGTAATGGAATTCTCTCCGTACATACTTTCTCGCACTAACTCAACATCGTCGATTTTGCCGACTTTTCACACGCCTGAAAATTTATATTTGTTTTGATCGTGTCACGTTTTTCCCGCTTTTCCTTTACTTCTTGTTCTGTTTATAGTATATGTTACGGGTAAAGTTACATAAACGATTAAATCTAGGTTTACCCGGGTAAACTCCGTAATACCCAGGAAACATGGGTAAAGTCCAAAATATATTTGAAATTGTACCTACACGTTTCGGGCTTTACCCGGGTAACAAAGCTTTCTATCCGCTTTCACTTGGTTAAACTTGGGTGTAGGATTTATTATTGCGTCATCTTTTACCTAACCTGACATAACCTAACCTAGCCTAACCTAAACACTGTAAAACTAAATGCATGATCAATAAATGTAAATGTAAAGCTATAGGAAATCTCTGTAATTCGAAATGTCACAGCAGCTTGTCTTGTTTGAACAAATAGATTATAGGTACAGGTATCCTTTATTTAGCAGGATACTGTGTTCTACTTTTATTTAAAAGTGTTTTTTATTTTAAATTAAATATGTTTTCAAACATTGTCATTTTAGATAAACCCAAGTTTAAACAAGCGAAAACGGATAGAACGCGGTTTCCCGGGTAAAGCCCGAAGCGGGTACAATTTAAAATATATTTTAGACTACACCCATGTTTCCTGTGTATAACGGAGTTTACCCGGGTAAATCAAGGTTTAAGCGAACGCGGTTTACCCGGGTAAAGCCCGAAACGTGTACAATTTCAAATATATGTTGGACTAGACCCATGTTTCCTGGGTATTACGGAGTTTACCCGGGAAAACCTAGGTTTAAGCGAATGCGGATAGAACGCGGTTTACCCGGGTAAAACCCGAAACGTGTACAATTTCAAACATATGTTGGACTAGACCCATGTTTCCTGGGTATTACGGAGTTTACCCGGGTAAACCAAGGTTTAAGCGAACGCAGTTTACCCGAGTAAAGCCCGAAACGTGTACAATTTCAAATATATTTTGGACTTTACCCATGTTTTCAGGGTATTGCGAAGTTTACTCGGGTAAACCTAGGTTTAATCGTTACCCATGACATAAAAAATATCTGTATTGGAAAGAAAGTGATTTGTCATGGCAGACATTTTTAAAATGTGTCAAAGAAATAAATTTTAAAGGTGCCAACTTTTCATCCTGCATGTTTATTGACGAAGTATTGCTTTCAAAGAAAAATATTCGAAAAATCATTATTTTCTGCACAATGGAGGACTTCCTGGAATTAACTGATAAGGTTAAGGTAGGTAAGTATCCCTACAACTAACATCAGATCAAAATAAACATTTTTCAAGACGTCCAGTATCTATAATTATTCAGCAAATTCGTCTATAAACAAAAAGCATGACACGATGTACGAATGTTTAGGAATCGAGAGAATATCTCAGGAAAGAACAGTGTGGCGATCCATTATTTTTTCTGCATACTTCTTCGGGGAGACGGCGTGATGGTGGGTATGCTAAAAATATTAAGACTAGTCTTAATGATTATTTCGAATAAATGCGAAACGAAACGAAGGGATTTAGAGCGGAAGAACGTATTATGAACTAAATTATGAAAGGATCACTGCGTTGGTTTGGACATATGGAACGCATGGATGAAGAAATAATGATTAAAAAATTATATTTTAACTGAATGTAGAGTACGAAGTTGAGGAAGTCCGAGGAAAATATGGCATGACCGAATGGATCAAATTTTAAATGTCAGTCATGTAAAAAGTCAAAAGAACCGTATTACTCGCTGTATGAACGTTAACGATGTGAATGGAGTACTGAGTCGTGGGATACCGAGGAAAACTTAGTATAATAAAATAAATAAAATTTTAAAGGTCGGCCACGTTAGCAGTCGAAAGAATCGACGTGCGTGTATGACTCGCTGTATGAATGTGGAGGAATCTAGAAAGGTGTGTCAGGATCGAGTAGTGCGGAGGTCCATTCTCTCTGCTTACCCCTCCGTAAACGGCGTGACTTTTAGTTGATGTTGTTGTTGTCGTCATAGGGTATGTTTAAATTATTCATTTTAGAAGCAGGTCCTCGTGACGTCACAGTCGCATATGATTATTTCGTGTTCTAAAATAATTTATCCTGGGAATGGGAATGCGGTTCGAGGATCCGAGTAAGATCCAGATTTCAAAGGTCGTGTTTTGTGGGGCGTAATTATGTGAAAATTATTATCAATTATTTGAAGGGTCAAGTTTTGGGCGGGCTTAGGATTACGGAGCCACGCTTGAAATTATAATAAACCAACCGTGAGAAAGAATTTTCTTCAAAATGTTGCGTTTAAACCATTCTAAAATACAATAATTCAATTTGGTATACGTTTCAAACACTACACTATTGGTAGGTACTCGAATATTACGAATTTAGGTAGGTACCTACTATTCAATAATCGGAAAATAATTTTGACAACATTGTAAAATACAATTCAATTTGGTATGTGTTTCAAACATTACACTATTGGTAGGTACTCGTACGAGTACGTTACGAATTTAGGTAGGTACTATTCAATAATCAGAAAATAATTTTGACAACATTGTAAAACTCTTTTGAATATGGAGATTGTTTTCACACATTTAAATTTGACCGAATCTAAGCAGGTAGATACGTTTCTTTTTCAATAAAAAAGCTTTTTAATCAGTTGGAAATGCATTTTCAGTCAAGACCGATAACACAAAATATCTGTTTACAAATTTGAGATATATAAAATAAATAGAGACTGAACGCGTTTTTATTAATAAGTTGAAATACTGTTAACAATATAAATGCTTTATTAATAAAAAAATATTAACTTGTGATCCTTGTAGTGAAAATCGTATAAAAATGAAGTATAAATAATCATCGTCTTGATCTAGGTGGATTGAGGTATAACACTGTGGAATCCCAATACAAAACATTGTTTTTACCACATATGAAAGTTTATTTTCTCTATGAAGATGCCACCGGAAGATACCGAAATCGGTCGAAATTGGAAGAACAAGAATAAAACATTTTTTAATTTCATTATATCAGCATTTGAGATTCTGTCGTATGTCGTTCTACTGATATGCTGAAATAATAAAGGAATGTAGAGAGGAAGAAGATATGATGAACAAAATTATGAAAGGATCGCCGCGTTGGTTCGGAAATATGGAGCGCATGGATGGAGAAAGAATGGTTAAGAAAGTATACGTTAATGACGTAAATGGAGTATGGAGTCGAAGCAGACCGAGGCGAACACGGCATGACCAAGTTAATCAAATTTTAAAGGTTGGTCATGTTAGAAGTAGGAAGAATCAACGTGCGTGTATGACTAGCTGAGGTGTGCCAGAATAGAGTAGTGTGGCGGTCCATTCTCTCTGCTTACCCCCACTCTCTGTTTGTTGTTGTTGTTGTTGTTAATTTCATTATTTACAATGAACTTCTTCCAAGCAGTTTCAATAACCATTCATATTTTGAACTGATTTTTATTATTGAAAAATAAATCCTTGAAGTTTAAAAAATGATTATTAAATAACGACGCTTTTTATTTTTAATAACTACTAATATATAATTTCAATCAAGATGGTCTGATGACATCAAGAGAGTGGTAAGAGGTCAATTGCGCAGAGTGGCGAGGGATAGAGAGTTGTGGAAGTCGGGAAGGGAGGCCTATATCCAGCACTGGACGACTGATGATGAATATATAATATAATTTTGAATAAAAAAGTTTGTAATATTAATAAGTGTGGCAGTCCATTCTTTCTGCCTACCCCTTCGTGGAGATGGCGTGATGGTTAGTTAGTTAGTTAGTTTTTTTTGTAATATTTAGAAGCAGTGTCGAAGAAATTATATTATATAAGTTTTTTTTTTTAGAGGTTTGGTTTTTGAACTGGCAACATTCTTTTTACAGACTGTCAATTTGACAGTTGATAGTGGATTTGTAATTAGTACGTTTTGCCATTTCACCATAAATAGACTGAAGTCAGAACAGCGCTATACTATTTTGAAAATCATGGTTCGTTTCACCAAACTTATCGTGCACTACGTCCATTTTACGGTCGACATAATCGTCCATTCGAACAATTTATTCGGAAGACCATGGATCGTTTTCGCACCACGTACAATCTAGTGGATAATACGCATCCACAAAGACGACAACTGTTGAAAATTAGATTTCAGGATTGCGCTTCATTCGAGCTAGCCGTGGCGCTCATATGCCAGAAATCATATTTAAACAATAATCTATTAAATAAAGCTTATATCATCGACATTAACATTATTTTAATGTGTTTTTTTTCTTCATTTTTAATGTATTGTATAGGTACCACTAAAAAACACCCTACACTATAAATTTAGAGTACTTTTATGAACACCCTATATTTAAATAATGAGAATTATAAGTACTTTAAAATCTATGGAACTTGTGAAAAAAATGTTGTAATTTATTTAATTCAATTGAAATTTCCGGACAGTTGATTTCTTTTCGATTTACTAATTGATAGCGGCTTTTGCAAGAAGCAGTAATGCGAAGAGAAAACAGAAAATAAAGGAACACGGAATGATAATGATTGTTTCTGGTAGAGTTATACGGCATCCTCTATTTAATTATTGTGTTATTTAGCTGGATTTATCCAACCACTTAGAATAAGCCTTTCCTCGTCTTAATTGGAAATCGTAGGTGGATTCCTTGAAATCAACGTGGTATTAATCTTCATCAGTTTCCCGCTCTAATAATTAGATAACATGTTTTTTCTCGGGAAATCTCGTACGGAGTATCTTGTACCTTGTGGCAAGAAATTAAGATCAATTTGAAAATTAACTTTTTCAAACGTTGCACGCACAAATACTTAAAAAAATATTCCTCATAGCTGTGAAATTATATTTCTATAACAATTATATAATTATTTTCTACAACTTATTATCATTATTTTTTAAAAAGGACAATCTTAAAAAATTAAAATCAATGGCATTAGAATTTAATTTCAATCAAATCAAATCAGTTTATTTACTCAAAAGACATTATAAACAGCATAAATGTTTAAGGCAACTATTGAGTACAGGTAAGATATTATACACATACAACATAATACCAGGAACGCATTAGTGATGGTTCGACATTAGGAAGACAAGATACTTTCCAAAGTCAAGAGTATTTGTCTCCTGAACGTACTTTCACTAATATGAAAGACGTCGATCTCCGAGGAGACCGCGTTCAGCAGACTAATTGTTCTTCCCACCGGTGTCACCAGAGGCAGATTGGTTCTGGCGGCCGGTAGGTAAAACAATCTGTGCTGATCACGTGCACATCACGTGCACATCACGTGCACATCACGTGCACATCACGTGCACATCACGTGCACATCACGTGCACATCACGTGCACATCACGTGCACATCACGTGCACATCACGTGCACATCGCGTGCACATCACGTGCACATCACGTGCACATCGCGTGCACATCACGTGCACATCACGTGCACATCGCGTGCACATCGCGTGCACATCACGTGCACATCACGTGCACATCACGTGCACATCACGTGCACATCACGTGCACATCACGTGCACATCACGTGCACATCACGTGCACATCACGTGAACATCCCGTGAGCATCACGTTATCACCACGTGCGCATGCGCGAAACGCGAAGATCACGTGCGCATGCGCGTCACGCGAAGATCACGAGCAGATGCGTGTCACGTGCACATCACGTGAGCAACACGTGACCATCACGTGCGCATGCGCGTCACGCGAAGTTTACGTGCGCATGCGCGTCACGCGAAGATTACGTGCGCATGCGCGAAACGCGAAGATCACGTGCGTCATGCGAAAATCACGTGCGCATGCGCGTCACACGAACATCGTGCACACCACGTGCACATCACATGCACATCACGTGCGCATCACGTGCACATCACGTGCACATCACGTGCGCATCACGTGCACATCACGTGCATATCGCGTGCACATCACGTGCACATCACGTGTACATCACGGCACATTTCGGCCAAAACAATGGACGATTTTTTTTTATTTTTAAATATTATATGTACGTTTTTATGTATCTTAAAAATATGTATTCTTGTAAATTATATAAAGCATGAACCGTGGCAGCATGTATCTAATTGTCATTCCAGTATTCTTTCTTTGTGTTATTTATGTACGAGTATTCAAATCGCTGTATGTTATCCGAAATAAATTAAATTAATTCATTACAAAAAATCAAAAGTTAAGAAGCATCTTTCTTCCCGCAGGTTTCCTATGTAAGGCAAGGTTGTGGTAGTTTTTGGGCGTCCATTTTTTCCACATGGTCTCTCCAATACCTTCTTCTTTGTCTCCCCCCTCTGAAAACATCGTGAATATCACAAATTACTTTGATTGTGGGGTTTCTTATATTGTCTAGTAGAGTCCTGATTGTAATTTATCTGAGGGTTTTGAGAAGTGATTAAGTGCGAATTGTGTCAGCTCTTGTTTCAATGCCATATGTTATTACCGGCCTGA
Organism: Lepidostoma basale; assembly: GCA_022606425.2. NCBI lineage: Eukaryota > Metazoa > Arthropoda > Insecta > Trichoptera > Lepidostomatidae > Lepidostoma > Lepidostoma basale. The sequence goes on along the minus strand of JAHDVF020001034.1, from coordinate 940,354 downwards.
CACGAGTTTTGTATTATAGATTCGGACTTTACTCTTCAGTTGCACGTTTTTGTTTTTCGAACTAAAGCTTTCGTCACCTGGCTTTTCGCCTTTTCAAGAATATCACTATGACTCAATACATTGATACCAAGATATTAAAATTTCATCACCTGTCCAATTTGTGTATTTTCAAGGGCTAGTTTACATTACACATGTTGTTTTGAAAATGTCATGTTTTTTTATAGTTTTGGCCATTGTAATTTTCATGTTTGCCTCTGGTGGCACCGGTGGAAAGAGCAATTAATCTGCTGAACGCGGTCTCCTCGGAGATCGACGTCTTTCATATTAGTGAAAGTACGTTCAGAAGGTAAATACTCTTAATTCTGGAGAGTATCCTGTCTTCCTAATGTTGAACCATGTCTCATGCGTTTCTGGTATTATACTATACACAATATATTATTTTACCTTAAAAAATAATTTTGTAATGTCTGTTGATGAAATAATCTGATTTGATTTGATATGATGATGTATTTTAAACTAGCAGCCGCTATAGCGGTGTGAAATCTCTATAATAGCTTTTGGAGATCGTCTTCGTTTTCAGCCAATATTGCGACTTCATCAGCGTAGAAGATGATATATATGATTTGATCTCAAAGCTGCCTTATATTTAGAGATGGCGCTTCTTCAATTATTCTATTCGATCTTTTCGTGGATATTTAAAATCTAAGGAATTATGGAATGAGATGTGTAATAAAAATTATTGGATGCTTTAGAATGTACATTAGACAATATTTATATAATTTATTGATCACATTCGCAGTGAAGACGGTTGTATCTTCGGCTGCCGGTCGTGATCAGGCGAGTACTACGCGGTAGCAGCGTGCACCGGTTGTCTCCCGCGGCGAGCCTTATTTGGATTCAGGTACGTTGGAGGTGGCCAATGGTTCGATTACCATTCAGAACTCCCATCTCTACAGTCCGCTGCAGTATGGCCAATACGGAAACACCAAAAAAAAACACGAAATTCAAAATGTCGGTAATAAACGATTTCAACTCTTGCACAAGCTGGATCTTGTAAGCTTTTAAGCCAAGATCTTTCTGCAGAATCTTCCACAAAGTGAATGGGCACAGCTCCAATTGCTGTGCACGATGGCGAATCGACTTATTCGGATTCTCCTCAACACTACGCTCCACAGCAGGAATAACTTCTTCTCTGCGCACTGTTTGTCGTCTTTGTGGATGCGTGTAATCCATTAGAGTGTACGTGGTGCGAAAACGATCCATGGTCTTCCGAATAACTTGCTCGGATGGACGATTATGTCGACCGTAAAATGAACGTAGTGTACGATAAGTTTGGCGAACCGAACCATGATTTTCAAAATAAATTTTCACAGTTTGCAAGCGCTGTTCTGACGTCAGTCTATTCATGGAGAAATGACAAAACGCACCGACTACAAATCAACTGTTAACTGTCAAACTGACAGTCTGTAGAAACAATGTTGCCAATTAAAAAACCAAACCTCTAAAACAAAAACACTCTATAGATGTTGTTGTATGGAGTTACATCGCGCTACAGTTTTGCTCTTGTCAAAATACATGAAGCAATTATCAATTTAATACGCTGCATGCTTATATTATGTAACACCATTAATAAGTTTTTCTCGCCTTCTTAAATAGATCTTGTGATCTGTTTAGACAGGATATCGAAATTTCGTCCTGTGAAGAAGACAAACGAAGCTTTCTGTAACAAATTGGTATTTTTGTTCCTGATGGTTATCTGTGACAACGCCGGCATAAATTTTTATTTGCTCCGTAACGCAGAACCAACCTGCCTTTGGTGATCCCGGTAGGAAGAGCAATACGGACGTTGAATTTAATCGTCTCATAAAAATATATTATCAATTCCGGAAAGAGTACTGCCTCACTGACGTCGACATATTAGTGTATTTGGGATTCTTCTGAGATATTTTCTTAGTTTCATATCTTAGGCAGTACTCTTTCCAGAATTTGTAATATATATTTTTAGTAACACTGCCTCACTGACACTAACAATGTCCAAATCCGAGACGATTAGATTCAACGTCCAAATTGCTGTTCCTACTGGGAGCACCAAAGGTAGGTTGGTTCTGCGGGACGGAGCAAATAACAACTGATATAGGCGCTGTCGCAGGTAACTATCAGAGACAAAAATACCTGTTTGTTCCAGAATATAGAGGTTCTCAATATAGTCCCGAATCAGGTTTAAAAATGCGTTGCTGTAAATCCTTCCCTCCTCAGGGAGTCAAACCCTAGCATACCCAAGAGAAATGTCGTTGGATAGAGCCAAGGACATACCCCAAACTCTCCCAGGTAGAGGATAATAAAAATAAATAAATTACAAATAGTGAATGGGTATATTTTCTACTTTATTTAAACACTGTTGTTTCGTGTGTTATGTGCAGGACTGTAGTTTTTTCCCCTCGCAACGTTATGCGCCCGAAAAGGGACTCCGCAGCGGGCTTGTAGTCGTAAATGGCATCGGAAATTGACGGTACATTTTTGCACTTTTTCAGCTCGATTATGAGCGTGTTGTTACATCCATTGCATTCTCGTGTCTGGTGGCTAACTTGTTTTGAGAAATTCTTGGAGCTTTTAATTCCAAAATTGGAAAAATGTCCGAGAATCTGTGATAAAATGTATTTTTTAACTCACTCGCCACAAATGTATTATATATAGTAATGGATTCCCGCGATGTTTACAGTAATTTCTGAGTGTAACTGTTATGGATAGTATCATTCAATTATTCCAATATAAAATCACTTACATTATCACACTTTCGGGACTTCGACGAAAGTTTGGACGACACAATGTCGGCCACAATGGCAAGAGAAAGAGAAGTATTAAGAGACCTTGTCTGTCACGAAGAAGATATCTAAGCTGAAATCGATTATAAAAATATAATTAATTTTGTTTTTTGAAATTTCATGGTAAAAGTTATTTTGTATTTTCAGATGTGGAGACACATTTTATTTTAAAATTTTCAAATAATAACTCAATATTTTAAATAAAAATTTCAAATAATACTGATTTTAACTAATTTCAAATAAAATTTCAAATGAATTTCAAAGAATAAAGATTTAAACTAATATTTCAAATCAAATCAGTTTATTTACTCAAAAGACATTACAAACAGCATAAATGATTAAGGCCTTTGAGTACAGGTAAGATATTATACACATACAACATAATGAGACATAGATTTATTGTTTCTTGAACAATTATGTAAAACTCCATATTTAATACGAATGAAAACGTCAATTTTCTGGAAATTTTATTATATTTTATGGGAATGACATGTTTTGCCCTTCTAAGGCATTATCAAATGACATTTGATAATTCCTTAGAATGGCGAAACATGTCATTCCCATAAAATATAATAAAACTTCTAGGAAACTGACGTTTCCATTCGTATTAATTAACGAGACATAGAGATGAGACACGGAGCGGAGATATGGAGTGGAGTCATGGAGATGAGACGTGGATAAGAGATGCAGAGGAGACACAGAAAAGAGACATAGAGAGACATTTCGTATGACTTTTTGTTATTCAGTCATCGCATTCTGCTTTGATATGACATGCACATCGTAAATTAAATATATGTATTTATTAGATCGGTGAAAACGAAAGCAAGTGGCAATTTGCCGATGTATTTGTCGATTTTGTTAACACTCAAACTATATTTACTTGATCAAACCATTTTTCTTCGGTGTTTCTCAACTTTTTTCCATTTCACAGTGATTGTATACAAAATTTTAACAATTTTTTCTTCAATCATTAGCTCAAAAATCTTTTGGTTTTATTTTCATAAAAAAAAACTAACTTACCATCACGCCGTCTCCCCGGAGGGGTAGGCGGAAAGAATGGAACGCCACACTGTTCTGTCCTGACATACTTCTTTCGCTTCCTCTAAATTCATACATCTTGTCATGCACGCACGTCGATTTCTCCGACTCCTCACGTGTCCGACATTCAATATTTGATTGATTTGATCGTGCCACGTTTTCCTCGGCCTTCCTCTATTTCTAGCTCCGTTCACGCCGTTTACATATAACTTCTTTACCATTCTGTCTTCACTCATTCTTTCCATGTGTCCAAACCATTTTAATGACCCTTTCCTTATTTTGTTCACAACACTTTCATTCGCACCATATTCATTTCTTATACTTGCATTTGTCACTCTATCATATACAGATTTGACACACATTCGTCTTTGAGATCTCATTTCTACTGCATTTATTCTACTTTCATCCTTCTTTTGCCAGTTCCATGCTTCACTTCCATACATAAGGGTCGGCACAAGAACACCATTGTGCACTGCCATCTTGGCTTTTTGGATAGGCTTTTGTTTGCGAAGACAACTTTAAGTGCACCATTTATTCTGTTGCCTGCCCCAACCCTTCTTTCAATATCCTTCTCCATCCTCCCATCCTTTGTAAACATACTTCCTAAATAAACAAATTCATCCACTTGTTCCAGATTTTCACCGTTTACACTAATGTTGCAGACTGTCATGCTTCCTTCTTTTTCGAAAATCATTACATTGGACTTTTTGAAAATCATTTTCATTTTTCAATAATATTCCACTTAGTATGTATCATAGGTAAAATTTGCCGAATAAAGTTGCCCTAGAAGTATTTTTAGATTCATTTATGTGAAAATATGAACTTGATTTTTTTTGTATTACTTCAGAGCATAAATAGTTTTTATTTACAAATTTAACAATATTTTGGTAAATAGGTATATAGTAGTAAATATATTTATATTATTTTCGCTTAATTTTTTTTATTTATAAAGGGAGGAAATTTTATTTTGTTAAGGGGAGGATTATTTGATAATACACCATTAATATAACAAATTGAATATATCAGATACTACTACATCGGAGATATAGCAAATTGGATATATCAGATACCACTACATCGGAGATATAGAAAACTGAATATATCAGATATCACTATATCGGAGATATATCAAATTGAATATATCAGATATCACTACATCGGAGATATAGCAAATTGAATATATCAGTAATCATTACACCTGAGATATATCAAATTGAATATATCAGATATCACTACATCGGAGATATAGCAAATTGAATATATCAGATATCATTATATCGAAGATATAGCAAATTGAATATATCAGTTATCACTACATTGAATATATAGCAAATTGAATATATCAGTAATCAGTACATCGGAGATATAGCAAATTGAATATATCATTAATCATTACATCTGAGATATAGCAAATTTCACAACTAACAAATTTAGCATATTTTTTTTAAAGCAAACAGAATAATTATAGAAATTTCAACATATCAGAAATATAGCACAGCATTATCAAATAAATATAATATTAAAAAATCTTAGAATTAATAAATAATATTTTTAGCAAATTTCACACATCAGAAATAAATTAAAACTTTCACAATGTAACATAATGAAATAGCATGGTTATAAATATGTAATTATTCTCAGAATGAAGTTATTATTTAGGAAAAATCCTTGCATAGAATAATAAAATCAGAAACATTTCAAAATTAAATCAGAGATACAGCAAATCACATACATTTAATACATCATAAATATCACAGCATATATTATATTTAATTATATTTGATTAACTACATTATATTTCAGAAAAATAGATATCAACATTATAAATAAGTCATGTAGGTACTATGTTTATGGTTAATATTAACGTTAATATTAATATAATATTATTTTGCATTTGAAACTACTATAGTCAATGTGGTGTCTCTTTAAATAATAAATCAAATATAAAAATTGGCTAAACACGTCTTTTTCTTCTTCTTCTTAGTCCAAACAGCCAAATCCTCTTTAGAAACCTAAAGGGGAATTGGCCTCCTTTGAGGTCGACTCCCAGTTGTCGATCCATTTCTTCGGTGGTTTTCCCAGGGTCGTCTACTTGGAGTTGGCCGTGCAACACAATGAGAGGAGTCTGGATGGATCCATTCTCTTCACGTGTGCATACCAGTTACTAATCTTTTGCCATCTCCACCATATGTAATCCTCGACCTCGCATATCTCCCTTATCCTCGAATTCCTTATTCTATGACACTCTGAGCGCGTTTTTTGTGATTGTGGTGTCCGCCCTGCATTCGATCCCATATGTCATGATGGGTCGTATTCGTGTCTTATAAATTCTCATTGGCTAAACATATCTTCCTTCTTCTTCTTCCTCAGCCTATTCCCGTCCACTTCTGGAAAAAGGCCTCCTCCATTCACTTCCATGTCACTCTGTCTTGTGCAGACTGCATCCAGGTTATTCCGACGTGTTTGTTCAGATCATCATTCCACCGTAGTCGCGGTCGCCCTGCACTTCTCTTAGCCGTCCACGGTCTTAAAGTCAGCAGTCTTCTTGTCCATTTTTCATCTGAGCTTCTGGCTACGTGACCTGCCCAATGCCATTTCAGAGTCGCCACCCGGTGGATGATGTCAGTGACCTTAGTTTTTTCTCTCACCGTATCGTTTCTGACTTTTAGGCTTATTCCTCCTCTTTCCATGGCTCTTTGGGTCGCTTGTAGTTTCTCGGCACTTTGTTTGGACAATGTTTTAGTTTCAAGACCATAAGTACCAACTGGCAGAACACAGGCTAAAATAAAACTTCTAGTAAAATGAACGTTTCCCACAATACAAGTATAAAGCTATAAAAACGATTTTAAAATAACGTACTTCGTTTGTAAGAATGCGATTGATCAGGCGACAGTGAAGAAAGATAGAATTTTTTACTCCTTTGAAAGTACAAATAAGCGAGTCTACATTCCTGTAATGTTCCATTGAGAATATTTACAATTGAATGTTTTTTTGTTCATCACGAGTTATAATACCTCTTACCTGGGCGTAGGTACTACATATTCATGCGAGAAGGAACGACTAAATTCCGTAATACTATTATATACTCGTATGTTGTTGGATAAGCATTTTGCGTTATAGCAAAGCAAAATGCGACTTCAAAATTTATGTGCATCCATTTACTTTAATGCGATTGCATCTACATACATTAAGAGTATATATTTGAAAAAAAAATTAACACAGTTTCATTATTTTTTCCCTTCTTGAAAAATGACGTAAAACAAAATATAATAATTAATATTGTTACTTTATTTCACTTTTTATTTTTTATATACTTTGTACATACAACACTTACATAAAAAAAATAAAATTACATAGACATGTTTCGGACAACCAGTCCTTCGTCTGTGATACATATTATAAAGATACATTTAAAAAAATGTTTACACGATCTGACAGATGTTATAAAGTATATCTATTTTTATTTATAACATCCGTCAGATCATGAAAGCAATTTTATAATATTTTAAAAATGTATCTTTATAATATATATCACTGAAGAAGGACTGGTTGTCCGAAACATGTCTATGTAATTTTATTTTTTTAATATAAGTGTTGTATATACAAAGTATATAAAAAAGAAAAAGTGAAATATATAGAAGAAATATTATTACTGTTAATATTTATATCACCGTTATAATATCACAATTTATTTTTATTCATGGAGAGTGTCGCGACAGCTGTTTCGCCAACCGATGTTGACATCATCAGGTGTTACAATAAACTAGTTTATCTCAGTGAATAAAAATAAGTTGTGATATTATAACAGTGTTATAAATTTTAACAGTAATAATGTTGAAGTATCATAGTGTATTGGCCAAAACAATGGACTATTTAATAATGAATATGAATGAAAACGTCTGTCTTCTAGGAGTTTTATTATATTTTAGATGGAATGACATGTTTCGCCATTCTACGACTACACTGCACATTTTTATCATATATTTGACAGTGCCTTCAAAGTGCGCAACATGTCATTCCATCTAATATGTAAAACTCCATATTAAATAATTAATATGAATGAAAACGTCCACCTTTTAGGAGTTTTATTATATTTTAGATGGAATAACATGTTTCGCCCTTCTACGACTACACTACACCTTTCTATATTTCATAGTAACTTAAAAGGGCGAAACATTTTATTCCATCTAATTATTATTATTATAATTATTTTATTGATAAAACTCCTTACATCATTACAGCGCGAGCCAAATCGATGTAAAGGGTGAAAAAAAAGAATATCAAAGGAAATATACAATACGAGTACATAGAACCTTATGAATAGGATAATGCCAGTTATTTCCTTGCTGCCTTTATCGTAAGGGTATTCATGAATTCGCCATAACTTCATCCAAAGAGGTCTATCTCTTTTGCAACCCTATTTAAAAGACGAATCGCTTTCAATACAGGAGAACATCTAAGGGTCATATTAAATAATTTATAATCTTTAATGTAAAACTCCATATTAAATAATTTATATGGATGAAAATGTCTGTCTTCAAGGCGTTTTATTGTATTTTAGATGGAATGACATGTTTCGCCCTTCTAATATTACACTACACCCTTCTATATTTGAGTATTATTTGAGTTTTATACTCATGGGAATACAGTATTATTATTGTACGTCTAAATAAATAAAAAAATAATGCCTTAGAAGGGCGAAATATGTCATTTCATATAATATATATATATAATAATACAACTCCCTGAAGATAGACATTTTCATTCACATTAACAATATTATTAGTTTATACACAGATATACGAGTATACTAGTATTTTTGTTAATACCAACCGTTTTCGCTCCCGCCGGAGCTTCGTCAGGGTTACAAATCAGCCAATTTTTTTTTAAAAGATAATAAAGATTTTTTCCCACATGTTTTCGTGAATGGCGCACGAAATCAAGACAGACCGAGGAGAACATGACATCGATTGATCAAATCAATTCGTCTTCTTCTCGTTTCTTTCCTTTCGGAGGTTGCACAACATCATTGCTATTTACTTTTGATAGAGCAGCTATGAATAGGGTTGTTATGCTGCAATTGAACCATTCTCTAACTATGATTTTGTTCTTCTCTCGACGACTTCAACGAATCAATAAAAACGTGACGAATGTGCCGAAATCGGTCGGAATTTTTTAATTAAAATAAAACTTAATATTTCAATCAAGACAAATTTTTTTGTTTTCATTATTTACGAATAAATTGTAATTCTTCTTCGTATTCTGGTGCCGATTCAGGTCCCTCAACGATGGCGATCACTGCAGCGGAAGCATCTCGGTTCTGCGCTACTTGAAAATAGGTTCTAAATTCTCCTCATTCCCGTCCAATTCCTTATATTCCACAGTCAGGGCAACTCTCTTCTCCTAATTCCTCGCCGTCCATCTTGCCCGTGATTATTAGCCAAAGGAGGTGGTATTTTTCTCCCTTTAGCACATGACTTAACTAATCTTCACACTCGACAACAGCTCTCTATCGGTTCCTTTTTTTTTTTTTCCTAGAAACTAGATTCTACTTTTTAAGTAATTCCAATTATCAATATTTATGCTCAATAAAAAAACGAGGCGAAGCATGGAACTGGCAAAAGAAGGATGAAAGTAGATTAAATGCAGTAGAAATGTGAGGAAAATTTGTGTACGATAGAGTGTCGTAATGTAAATCGAAAATCTGTGTACGATAGAGTGTCGTAATGTAAATCGAAAATCTGTGTACGATAGAGTGATGAAAATATAAGAAATGTATGCGGTGCGAATGAAAGTGTAATGACCAAAATAATAAGGATCATTAAGATGGTTTGGACACATGGAAATAATGAATGAAGATATAATGGTCAAAAAAGTATATGACTAACTAACCATCACGCCGTCTCCCCGAAAGGGTAGGCAGAAAGAATGGACTGTCACACTTTTACTGATGAAGCACTCCATCCTTCTCTTTTCGCCCCGCGGGAGACGCGGTGTGATGGGTTGCGAACCTCATCGCCACCAATAGGCATCTCCCACGCACACTTCGATCGTCCAACACCCACAAAATAAATCTAAAACAAATAATATAAAATAAAATAACAAAATAAAAATAATTTAACACAAAATGTTCTTTTTAGATGGTGCACATATTAACTATGTAATTTATGTTCCACGAATCCACCGGTTTTTTTCAAACAAGTATATGATAATGATGTAAATGGAACTAGAAATAGAGGAAAACGTGGCAGGTAAAATAAATCAAATATTGAATGCCAGCCACGCGAGGAGTAGGAAAAATCGACGTGCGTGCATGACACGATGCATGAATGTTGAGGAAGCGAGAGAAGTATGTCAGGAAAGAAAAGGATGGCAGTCCATTATTTCTGCCTACCCCTTGGGAGAGACGGCGTAATGGTAAGTTGATAAATTTAAAAAGCACGTACAATATAAAAATGAACAGGAGATTTTACGACGAATGTGATAAATCCATGTGTGACAAGAGTGTTAGTTACTTGGTTAAGGAACTATAGTGAAAAGATTTATTAATACACGAATATATGAGCTGCAAATGTAGTCAGTCCCAGATTGTGATCAATTGTTTGTACTGCAAATGTAGTCAGGCCCAGATTTATTAATATACGAATATATGAGCTGCAAATGTAGTCGGTCCCAGATTGTGATCAATTGTTTGTACTGCAAATGTAGTCAGGCCCAGATTACGACCAATTTTTTGGACTGCAAATGTAGTCAGCTCCAGTTAGTGTCCAATTGTTTGTACTGCAAATGTAGTCAGGCCCAAATTTATTAATACACGAATATATGAGCTGCAAATGTAGTCAGTCCCGGATTGTGATAAATTGTTTGTACTGCAAATGTAGTCAGGCCCAGATTACGACCAATTTTTTGGACTGCAAATGTAGTCAGCTCCAGTTAGTGTCCAATTGTTTGTACAGCAAATGTAGTCAGGCCCAGTTTGTGATCAATTGTTTGTGCTGCAAATATAGTCAGGCCAAGATTGTGATAAATTTTTTGGACTGAAAATGTAGTCAGGCTCAGTTTGCGACGAATTTTTTGGACCTCAAATGTAGTCAGGCCCGGTTGGTGACGAATTTTTTGGACTGCAAATGTAGTCAGGCCCAGTTTGTGACGAATTTTTTGGACTGCAAATGTAGTCAGGCCCAGTTTGTGACGAATTTTTTGGATTGCAAATATTGTCAGCCCCAGTTTGTGACGAATTTTTTTGACTGCAAATGTAGTCAGCCACAGTTTAATACAGAGTTTTACATTATTCTTCGTGAAACAATTAATAATCTGATTCTTGAGACTTATCGAAGTAAGTATGAGTCACCCTGTACCAGAGATCCGGTTCATAAAAGACGATCCCGACACCGAGAGACGACCAGCTTCAAGTTGATTGAAAAACGCGGAATTCGGGAAGATATCATGTCCGTTTCATTGAGCAAAAAGCTTACCGTCCGTTTCAAAAGGTGAAAAGCGCATAGCCGCCGCTTTCTGGCTACATTGTGCGTAGTTTGTGGAAATGAATGCGTGAAACAATGTAATCAATTAATCAAAACGTCCTAACCGACATTTCCGCGTTCTCTGCTCTGAATATTAATGATTAAAAACGGTGGCTTGATCCCACAACACGTGAAGATGAAGGACTTCACGTATCGTATCAAAACTAACTAACAATCACGCCGTCTCCCCGAAAGGGTAGGCAGAAAGAATGGAGTGCCACACTTTTTATTCCTGACATGTTTTTCTCGCTTCCTCAACATTCAAATTTCGTGTCATGCACGCGCGGGGATTTCTCTGACTCCTCACGTGGTCGACATTAAATATTTGATTTATTTAGTCGTGCCACTTTTTCCTCGGTCTTCCTCTATTTCTAGTTCCATTTACATCCTAGGTTTTCAAAGTGGCGATAACGTCCCCTTGTGGGCGTTTGAGACTTTGAGGGGGCAGTAGAAAGAATCCCAGAAAAAATAGAGAGCGTGGGCAGATAAAAAAATATAGCCTAAAAAGACAAAAAAAAAACGGTAATCACGTAGGTACTAACAAAGCAAATTAAACTTAAATATTGGTTTATTTTGTTATTGTATATATTGTAATCATTTTCCCAGATTTCGAATAACTTTTATGGGAGGGGGGCGTTGAACTTTTATTTTTCTTGTAAAGGGGGCGGTGGCTCAGAATAGATTGGAAACCTATGATTTACATCGTTAACATACTCGTATATATATGTTTTTACCATTCTCTCTTCATTCATTCTTCCCATGTGTCCAAACAATCTAAATGATCTTTTCATTATTTTGTTTATAACACCATCATTTGCACCGCATTCACTTCTTATATTTTCATTCGACACTATCATACACAGAGTATTCACACATTCATCTAAGAGATCTCATTTCGACTGCATTTATTCTACTTTCATCCGTCTCTTGTCAGTTCCATGCTTCGTTTCCATACACAAGGGTCGGTACAATAACACCATTGTGCACTGCCATTTTATCTTTTTTGGATAGGCTTTTGTTTGCGATGACAACTTTAAGTGCACCATTCACTTTGTTGCCTGCCCCAACCCTTCTTTCAATATCCCTCTCCACTCGCCCATATTTTGTAAACATACTACCCAAATACACGAACTCATCTACTTGCTCCAAATTTTCACCATTCACGCTAATGTTGCAGACTGTCATGATTTCTTCTTTTTCAAAAATCGTATCAATGGGCATATTCACTAGGAATATACTCAAAATTACTTTATTGAAAGTTAAGGCGTTAGTACTGTGGAATTCCATTGTAATCATCTTGAAATTAATAAAACAACGCTGTTTATGTTCCACATTAATTTATTAAATATTTTTTTTTTTTTAAATATTAATCACGACATGTATCGGAGGTGACCATCATCATCAGGTGTGAATATATAACAAGACTATAAACAAAAAAGACTTGTAATATAAAGATAAAATATTATGATAATCAAATGATTTTACTGAAATCCCTTGATGGAAGTTCATTTAATAAAATAATTAAATAAAACGATGTTTTTTAACTGCTTCCACTTTTGGCTTTATTTCGACAGCGACCGGTTTCGCCAGGCTCGCTGGCATCGACAGACTGGCGAAACCGGTCGCTGTCGAAAAAAAGACAAAAGTGGAAGTTGTTGAACAATACAATTTCATTTAATTATTATTCATAATATTTTGACTAACAATATAACAGTTGGTTAAAAAATAATCATTTTAATACCTCCCATTAATTGGAAACGATAATATATTATTAATTAGCAGTGGAATCAATACATGTAATTTTATGTATTGTATTATTGTGTGCTGTTTTGTATAATGATGTAGAAGTTAGTAGTGAATAATGTACCTATTTTTGTATGATTTTCATAAAATAATCAACATAAAACCAGGTTTTGCTTATTTCAGGGCTCCGTAAAATATCAAGTGTTCCAAAAGGGTTCCGTCGCCAAAAAAAGTTTGAGAACCACTGGTCTAAGAGATCTCATGATAATGTTTATAATGTGATATTTGGATGACATATTAAGGCGTCAAAGATATTTATTGATGTAATCAATCTTGAACAATTATTAATGTTAATGTTAAATCGGGACTCGATGAAACGTACTCTACTGGTAGATATGTACTATAGATAAAATGAACTTCATAATAAAAATGTGCACTTTGATAGTTATCTGGGATGACCAGACTAACAGATTAACCTGTATTGTGCTGCTGACTACATTCGCAGTCCAATAAAAATGGTCGTGAATAGTGGGTGACCACATTCGCAGTCGAAAAGAAATGAACGTGAATGGTGTGTGTCTACATTTGTTGCTCAGACGACTTGTTTCAGTTCATCATAGTTTAGTAAAAATAAACTTTAGTGTGGCGAACTATAGTTCTTGTGCCGACCTTTATGTATGAAAGTGAAGCATGGAACTGGCGAAAGAAGGATGAAAGTAATATAAATGCAGCAGAAAAGAGATCTCTGAGAAGAATGTGTAGTAAATCTATATGTGATAGGAGTGTAAGTTAAGGAACTACAGTGAAAGGGTTTATTAATACATAGTCAGCCCCAGTTTGAGACCAACTTTTTGGACTGCAAATCTAGTCAGACCCAGTTTGTGATTAATATTTTGGACTGCAAAAGTATTTAGCCCCAGTGTGGCCAATATTTTGGTCTACAAATGCAGTCAGCCCTAGTGTGTGACTAATATTTTGGACTGAAAATGGACTCAGCCCCAGTTTGTGACCATTTTTTTGGACTGCAAATGTAGTTAGTCCCAGTTTGTGATTAATTTTTGGACTGCAATTATAGTCAGTCGCATAATGCAGGTTAATAGAGAGGGAGCGAATCTGTAGGTCTACCAACAGGTGCAGAATCCGGTCCAGAATGCACTTAGCGTGCAGGGGGACGTGCACCGGAGGGAACGGGAGTGGCAGGCAGCAGCAGGTAGTGATTATGCTGATTAATATTATGCCGGAGATCATCAGAAAGCTGCTTCACACCCACAATCAGTTAATGGCGTTCTGTGATTTTTTCAACTAAATGATTTGCTTTGAATAAAAATGAGAATTATGAATTTTTATAAATAAAAATACTGTGTTTTCACTTTTATACTTAATTATTTTGCAGTAACAAAAATGGCAACAATAACAAACCATTATGGCGTTACTCCGGAAGGTTAAGGAGAGAGAATGGACAGTCACACTATTCCATCTTGACATACCTTCTTCCACATTCATTAAGTGAGTCATACTCGTACATGCACATCGATTCTTTCGATTTCAAACATGACCGACCATTAAAATTGGATTAATTTGCACATGTCATGTTTTCCTTGGTCTATTAATATGGTTTGTGGTATTAGTGAATCCCAAAAAGATTGCTGGAGTGGCACCCAGGTGGTAGAAGACCAATTGGACGATCAAGGCTGCGATGGGAGGATGAAGTTGTGAGATATGGGGCGAAATTGTTACGAGTGTCAGATTGGAGGGTCGAAGCGGAGGACTGGAGGAGTTGGAGGCGAAGAATACTGGAGGCTAAGGGCTGTAGGGCCATCGAAGAAAGAAGAAGATTAATATGGTTTACTATGTTATGATTTATTATAATTTCGTTTTTTCACTTTATATAAATACGTTTTTAAGTTGTATCATTTTGAGTATCGTGCTTGTAAGTGTACTGGAATGTTGTACCGCAATACTTTTGATTTAAAAAAATATGTTAAATTTTGAAATGTTAAGTGTTTACACAGCACCGCGGATTTCTTAATTTGTAAGGTAATCATAGCATTTTTTCTCTATATTGTGTATAACAACAATAAAAAATACATATAATACAATTCGTATCAGAAGTAAGCTTTCATATTTTGGATTATTAGGATTACAAAATCGGTTAGGAATAGTGGTTACAAAATATTTTTTTTTTATACACAAAGGGACACAACAAACGACAAACATTTAGCCGACTCTTTTAGACACAAAACGGTAAACAAAAATAAAATATCGATATGAAACTAAGAGATAACATACGAGTATCTTAGATGGATCCCAAATATGGCGACGTCAGTGAGGCTGTTTTATTTCCAGAATTGGTAACATAATTATTATGACCACTGACATTAAAAATGTCCAAATCCGGGACGATTAAATTCAACGTCCAAATTTCTCTCCTACTGCCATCATCAAAGGAAGGTTGGTTCTGACGGAACAATGAACAATTGATGTCGGTGTTATCGCAGGTAACCATCAGAAAGAAAAATATCTGTTTGTTCCAGAACATAGGGGTTCTCAATAGAGCCCCGAATCAGCTTGAATAAATGCGTCGCTGTAAACCCTTCCCTCCCCAGTTCAACGAAAATATACCCAGCACACCCAAGAGAAATTCCGTTGGATAGAGCCAAAGATATACTTCATACTCTCTCAGGTAGAGGGTTCTCAAATAATTTCTTTTGAACCCTCTCTAACATGAGATAATATTATAAATCGTGCAGAGGGCCGTCGACCACCAGGACGACCACCAAAGATGACCTTCGTGGCAGAGAGGTAAGAGCTTTGACTGTCATACTGAAGGTCCCGTGTTCGATTCCCGGCGATGGCAGTGTGATTGTCACACTATCTTTGGTCTGGTGTAGAATTCACGTGACAATAAAATGCCGATAGATTAGCTACCTATCACATGCCATGATAATCAATATAATTAGCTAAAAACAAATTGTGTACAGTAATGTTAAGGTCACTAAGAAGAATGTGCGGAAAAACAATGTATGATAGAATATCTAATGATGAAGTAAGAAAGGAATGTAAGGCGGATGAATGCGTGATAATTAAAATCAAGAAAGGGTCACTAAGATGGTTTGGATATATAGAACGAATGGATGAGGGAAGAACGGTTAAAAATATATATTCTCGTACAAGTAGTGTGAATGGGAAAAGAAGTCGAGGAAAGCCAAGGAAGACATGGCATGACCAAATTATTAATTACTGAATGGCGGCCACGTTCAAAGTAGGAACAATCGACGAGCGTGCATGTCACGATGTGTGAATGTAGAAGAGTCGCGAGAATTATACCAGGATAGAACAATGTGGCGATCTATCCTCTCTGCCTACCCCTTCGGGGAAACGGCGTGATGGTTAGTTAGTTAGTTAGTTAGTTATACAGTAATTGGGTTCAAAACGACCTGTTGTTTACAAAAAAGAGAGGGAGAGAAGGCTTGTCGTCTTCGACACAGGAAGAAAGTTGATATCCTGCATAAACAGGTAGAAAGATCTACAATAAGAAGAAGACGTTAAAATTGTGGGGTTACGCTACGGTGTATTCAAACATTCGTGATGTAGTAATTGGGTTCAAACGACCTGTTGTATACAAAAAAAAATTAAGTGAAAAATTTTGCTCGTCAATTTGTCAGTACGCATTTGAAAAATATCATCATTAATTTTTTTAGCGGGAAACGCCACTGGCTTAAAGTTTTAGGACGAAATGCTGAGGTATTCCTTTTTCAAACTACGGAAGCTTTCGGCTGTCTGGCGCAGTTTTTCTGGCGTGTAATTGACACGTAACGTCCGGAGCCGTTGTCGGCTGTCGACCTATCCTTCTCCAGTCCTTGGCCATGTTTTACCTCGGGTGAAGGATACATCGACCCAAGCACTGGCTTGATAAAATATAATAATATTTAATCAAATAGAAAATGCGTTACAACTTACTAGGTAACTTAGGATCGTCGTGAGAGAGTGGCAACAGTTATGACCGATACACCGAAAGACCCAGGTTCCCGGCGAAGACAGTGTAAGAATAGTAGAAATAAGATCACTGAAAGGAAAGTGTGGGAAAACGATACATAATGGAATACCGAACGAAGAAATAAGGAAGAAATGTAAAGCAGATGCTTATTTTTAATATTATTATTTTGTTGAATCGCTCTTTACATCATTATAGCGTTAGACATATCGATGTAAAGGGAATAGCTATCATATTGATTCTCGTGACATGTGATAGGTAGCTAATCTATAGTCATTTTATTGTCACGTGAATTCTACACCATACCAAAGACAGTGTGACAATCACACTTCTTTCGCCGGGAACCGAACCCGGGACCTTCGGTGTGGCAGTCAAAGTACTTACCTATCGCCCACGAAGGTCGTCAATTGCATCATAAGTAAAATTGAAAAAATGACCACTGAGATGATTTGGACATATGGAACGAAATGACTAAAGAGAAGAATGGTTAAAATTTTGTATACATTGTATACAAGTATTGTAAGTGAAATGAGAAGCCCTGGAAGACCAAGGAAAGCATGGCATGACCACATTAATCGAATAATAAAAGGCGGTCACATTTGAATCGACGAGCGTGCATGTTACGATGTATGAGTGTAGAGGAAGCTAGATAGGTAAGTTAGGACAGAGCAATATGGCAGTCCATCTTCCCTGTCTACTTCTCCGGGATCATGGTTAATTAGTTTAGTTATTCTCTATTTTTTTGGTATCCCTTCTTCTTCTTCTTTTGATTTATTTACGACCGTGTCCTGTTATTTCTAGGAGCCTGTTCCTGGGATGCAGATATCCAACTGTCTTGCCATCTTTTAGGTGGTATTCCTGCAGGTCGATTTCCTGTTGGTACTTTATTTGCGGCTATATTTGTCACTCTTTCAGAACATGTTCTTTCCACATGATCTCTCCAGTAGCGTCTTCTCAGTCTTCCCCATCGCACGACATCTTCTACATTGCAGATCTTTCTTATTTCAGATTTTTTTATTCTGTCTCGGAGTGTCGTTCTCGCAACGGATCGGAGAGTCTTCATTTATTGGGTTTCCCGATTAGATTTAAACTCTTTCGAGCATTGTCGAACTGTCGTTCTAAATTCAAATGGCACACTGCTAGCTCATTCGGTGGATTATTCCATGACGGTGCTGACAGGGAGACAGAAAAAAAAGGATCGCAGATGGACGTTTTGGCGGCGTAAGATATCCCGCACAGTAAGTTAAATCGGATGTTTTTATGTGGGCATTGTTCTACGCAATCTTTCGGCGAATCTTCGCGCATTTCTCAGCTTTCTCACGTATCCGCCGGCCCCACAAAGAATTCTCTCACACTCGCCGCTCCGTGTATCTGGTGCTCGATCGACGGGAATCCATTCGTCGGCCGATCTTTACTGCTTTGGTCCCGGCAAGTGATGGATTTAAATACGACATCAAGGATTTACCAACACAACTAAGAAAATTAATACATGTACACATATGATGTCGGTTACGTACTTACATTATTAGATGGCGCATTGAAACTGACATGTGAATTGTGGTGATGGATATTAACATATATACAACTCCCAAAAATTTGTCAGACATGGTGGTCATAAGAAAGGTGGAATGGGGAATGTTGTAATTACATAAAGCGTGCGCTTAACCCAACTAATGACAGCTCATAAGTCCTGTAAACGCCTCGATCACCATATTCAGTTTCCAGTTTGCATCTTCGTCTCTATTGAAATAAAATTAATCCTTATATTATTACATTACAAAACTAATTAACTTCAAATATCACGCTGTTTCCACGGAGTGGTAGGCAGAGAGGATGGACCGCCATACTGCTCTATCCTGACATACCTCTCTAGCTTCCTCTTCATTCATACATCGTAATAATCGTAGATTTTTTCGAATGTGACCGCCTTTTAGTATTTGATTTATTGGGTCATGCTATTTTCTCTTTTGAAAAAGTATCACCTTCTCCAACTGATATTGGAGGAAAAAATTAAGGGGCGCCGAGGGCCTGGTAGGAGACCAATGTCCTGGCTGCGAAATGTGAGGGAGTGGACCGGCATCTGAAGTGTGTAGGAGCTGTTCGCCGAGGTGATCGCCAACGTTGGGGGGACCCAACAGGGCACTTGAAGAAGAGAAGGTTATCGCATGCCTCGAAGACATGGACACTTATCAAAACATGATGAAACAAAATCAGACTGCTTTGAGTTTTTACGAATAGAATTTTTACGCAATTTACGGGTTAATGATCAATGGAATGGAACTATTATTGGTTTACGAGTATATTGTACCATAGGTTTACCATAATTCACTTCATCAATATCTTATTAAATCTTTCAAGATTTAATGACCAGAGAGGCAGGTCTTATAGACATCGTAAAAGGATAATGCTAATGTAACATTTATTAACCCATAAATCGCACGTTTTATGCTCCGGTGGATAGTTCGACAGCGTGAGTACAAATTGTTAAAGGTGTGTCCCATTTCGCAGAACTGACATAAAAAGCTTTTGAGATAATGTATCAAATTGCTTTGAATAAATGACATGGTCATATTTTCATATATTTGGTTGGACGGTGTTGTGTAGAACCTGCAAATGGTGAGATCAGACAGAGTGGAATTGCAGGGTTCAGGATAGTGTCGGCTGGACTAACTTTTTAGATGCGACCGAGTTTTACCCAGGATAATGGAGACAAGGAAAAGAAGAATCATCTAAAAATATATAATGATTACAGGTGCTAACTTTGATTGCTTCATGTACACTAAAGTAAAAAGATTCTCAAAACACGACCAGATGGAAAGTGAAGTGTGGGAAGACCAAAACTGAGGTGGATGGATGGTGTGGAGAGGGACCTTAGGGCAATTGGTGTTACAAACTGGAAAATGCGGCGATGGACCAGAGAGAGTGGCGAAAAATTCTGGAGTAGGCTGGGGCCCATAGTGGGTTGTAGCGCCATTGTTAATTGAAAGTAAAAAAATACAACATTAAAGTCTGGTTTCCAGCTGTCTTATTAATTATACAATAATTAATACGAATACAAACGTCCACGTTTAGAAATTTTATTAAAATTTATGGGAATGACATGTTTGCCTTTTTAAGACATTATCAAATCCATGTCATTTCCATTAATTATAATAAAACTTATATTTAATTCGTTTAAGACGTTTTAATTTGTATTAATGATTTAAAATGGAGTTTTACATTATTGTTAAAAAAAAAAAATTATAACTAACTAAAAAATTAACTAACTATCATGCCGTCTCTCCGAAGGGGTAGGCAGAAAGAATGGACTGCCACACTTAATATTTAATTGATAGAACTCAACATAACTTGTACGTATAAATAAAAAAAATATGTATAAAATACGCAAGATATAAAGGTAATGGTTCTGAATTGAATGATTTTCAAGCGGTGTCTCCATGTTGGAAAATTTGGATCTCTTTAGCACATCGTGTTGAATATTGCATTTTGCTGCAAATCAAATCTCACATTTATATACTAAAAAATAAATCATTTGATGAGATCATTATAAGTTGATAATGTGCAATATTGAAGACACTTCGCTTTACCCACTGCACCTAATAATGGCAGGAAATTAAATCCTGGCAACACGTGCATGTACACTTCCAGTGATGGAACGATTTGTCTGAACCCCGACTAAGGTCAATAGACCTACCCATAAAACGAGGAGGTATCTACCTTGATAGATAGTTATTAAACCCTTCTAATAAGGGCTTAGCGAAAATTAAGGGGTAAAAATGGAAATTGTTTTAGATCGTCGGTTAATGCAGAAAAGATTTACGATTAATTCAAGTGGTTAACTGCACCTTTTACTTATTATATAAAACCGTAGGCACGTCGTTTAGGTGTTCCCGGCATTATGCAAAAACGCAATGTGTAATTATTTTAGAAGCTGTATTGAGCAAGCATTTCGTATTTTTAATGTGATCGTTAATCAAACTATGATTATGATTACACTCGTAAATACAATATATGAACGGTTTTATAGCGTGTTTATTTCCCAAATACTTTAAACTAATTGCATACCGTGAAATATTTACGGAAGTAAAGATTTTCTACCATTTTAAAACCTAGTTCACTGTACAATCGTAATCAGTAATAAGTTTAAACATATAATGTAAATATTTTTTTTCTACACACGTTAAACAACAATAAACAATACCAAATTGTTCTCCTTTTGTTTTCTACACTACCGTCATACAACAATAATCAGATTAAAAAAATATCGAAATAATCCAGAAACGTTCTCGGGCATGCGCATCGTGTGCATTTCGAATTACTTTCGGAGAGGATTGAAGTATTCCTCTCTCGGTCTCATATTGTTTTCAAAATATTCTCTTTCTTGACGACATCCGATTTTGCCTACTTATATTATGTTTAAAATGAAAGGAGAATCACTTTATCTATTGTACTTTGAACAATGATGTAAAACTTGTTTTTTAATATTTAATTCGAATGAAAAATTAATGATTTTAGTGGAATTTCTAAATGGAAGTTTTTAAATAATAGTAAAATAAAATATTTTTTATTTAATTAACTACTTCCACTTATTCCGCCAGGCTAGTTGTCCAGTTCAGCCGGCTAGATGACCAGCCTGTCGGCTGAACTGACCAGCTAACCTGGCGAAACCGGTCGCTGTCGACATAAATACAAAAATTGGATATAACTAATAAAAAACACGCCCTTTCATTTAATTATTATGTTTCTACATAAAGACGTCTGTTTTCAAGAAGTTTTATTATTTTTATGTGTTTTGATTTGATTTGACATTTGAAAATGCCTTAGAAAAGGGAAAACATGTCATTCCAATTAAATATAATAAAGCTTCTAGAAAACAGGCTATTCCATACCTATTAAATATTTAATATGAAGTTCTACACCATAGTTATGCTATGTTATAGTTATGGTGTTTGAATGGATGGTTAGGGGACATACCATGCTGGAAGGTATGTGTATTAGTAAATGACATGAAACGTCATAGTTGAATAACATTAGCAACACTACCATCTAATCCGACTCTCCGGCGTCCACGTGTGATCTTTATGATCCCGCAAACCCTGGGTGTGGCATATTGGACGTACTTGTATGTTGATGTGCCATAGCTAACAGAGAGAGGGCGAATGGCGATTTTCGGCGCCCCAAACCTGGTACTAGCCTTACAGAAAATATCTTGGTCCTCCTAGTAAGGAGGTTGGGCGTTAGGCTAAAAACCTAACCTCGCAAAACAACCAACGTTACGAACACTTCAAGAAATTCGTTTCTTGGAGGAGGCTGAGACCCACCAAGGGTTTTAGCGCCGGAGAAAAAAAAACACCATAGTTAATGAATAAATATGAAGTACTCACTTTGTGGTTATACATTGCATATTAAAAAAATATGAAGAAAAACTTACGAAATAGAGGATATTATTCGGTGGAGTAGATTCACAAGAAGATACTTGAGGGACCATGTAACCAGAATGGATAGTGACTGACTTGTATATAGTGCCGCTTACGAAATCTCCTCCGGACACTTTCCACCTGGAAGACCACCTAAGAGATGGAGGGACAGCTGGAGCTGATCATCCCAGGAGACATAATTTCTGTTCCACAGATCGTCGGATCTATTAAAATAAGAAGAAGACATTTATAAAATAAAACAAACCGTTTGTATACCACGGAATTATAATTATATTTGACGCCAACTTTTTCGCTTGTACCCAAGCGTCATCAGGACAATATAAATCCAAGAATCAATTGTATCTCAATAGAGACGAAGATGCAAATTGGAAACAGATCGAGGTGTTTACAGGACTTATGACCCGATTGGTTGGGTTAAGCGCACGCTTTATGTAATATAATAACAGTTTTTATAATTTCCTGATAGTGCTTGGGTATAAGCAAAACTAGTTGTTGTCAAGTATAATAACATTTACGTGGTTAATATACAAAGTGTTTATTTGATTAAACATATAATATTTATTAAATTAAAATAATTTAATATAATTGTATATAATTAAATATAGTAAATAAAATAATTAATATCAAAATATTCGACAGTTAATTAATGTTTTTAATTGAAATTTTTTGGTAGAAGTTCATTTTAAACAATGAAAACAAAAAAAACAATTATACAATTTTTTTATTATTATTATGTATTTAGTGTGCTTCCACTTGTGTTTATGTTCGACCGGTTTCGGCAGCTTGCTGCCAGAATATTGCTACCAGAAGATGGCAAAACTCCAAATCCTGCAAAATAAGGCTATCCGTTTATCGCTTGGTGCGCCTTCATGGACCAGGATTACACAACTGCACCTAGAATCGGGAATCCCGATGATAGATAAATTCATTCTGAAACTTGCCGAACGTTTTTACAAAGGACTCCCTTCACATCCCAACCCCACAATAAAAGACCTCTCTAATTACGACCCAAACACTTCCAGCCGCCACAAGCGCCCAAAATCGATTCTCCTTCAGAGGAACACTCCGGGCCACACAAATCATGCCCCCGAATAAACTAACAACCCACCAAATCACCTTCCAACAATGTTCCCATCAAACGTAAGAGGAATAGCCACATGAGCTGAACCTCTGTAAGCCAGAAGATCCATCCAGAAGATGGCAGCAAGCTGCCGAAACTGGTCAAATATAAACACAAGTGGTAGCACACTAAATTCATAATAATAAAGAAATTTTGTATGATTTTTTTTTGTTTTCATTACATTTGACTATGTATCATGATCATCGTCGCACGAAAGTCTGCCGAATATGACATTTGGTATCAAATACATGGGGGACAACAAAAATACAAAAATCAGTGTGTCAGAAATTAAGACACACAGGAACATATCTGTCAAGACACTGGTTGAGGTCGAAGATTTCGTTGTCAAAGATGTTGCACAGCCAATCCCAAAGATCTTCTCGAAGAAGAAGAAGAGAATAAGAGATTTGATAATGCCGGCTGTTAAAAAAGTAAATGCAGTCGCAGCCCAGCATCATTTTCATTGGAAGAAAATGGTTTAATACTCTCCCAGAAGAGTTCAGAAATCAAGTTTCATACAAGAAATATAAACTTTCAATATAGAAACCTGAAAACTTAGTGAACTGTGACTCTTTGGTGACAAGAATTTAGTGATATTTAAGAGAAATCCTCCTTTCCTTAACACAAGAAACTTTCTCCATAAGGAGAGTAAGATAAACGAAAATAAAAATCATTCAAATATATTTTAAAATGTAACTTAATATTATGAACTGTTAAATTAAAAAAACTTTGTTTTATATATCACAATGGTCTTTTATTTTACGCGACAGCTGTTTCGTCAACCTATGTTGACATCATCATGTGTTACAATAATATATCAATATTAATGTACATATACATAAAACAAAGTTTTTAAATTTATTAGTTCATAATGTTAAAGTATCATAGTGTTTCGGCCAAAACAACGGACTAACCTTATATTAATTAATTTTGTACACACAATTAATTTCGTTATTTTAAATTTGATGGTAGAAGTAAATTTCATGGTAATAAAGAAAATAGAAAAAAATATATATTTAGTATGATATTAAAGGGTAAAGTGTAGGGACGCGGGGAGTTGGTAGAAGGCAGCTGTCCTGACTGCGGAACATCAAAGAATGGACAGGAATAACAAGAGTTCAGAACCTGTTCCAAGTGGCGCAGGAAAGAAATGTCTTTGCTGCAGTGATCGCCAACGTTGGGGGGACCTGACACGGCACCAAAAGAAGAAACAAATTTGTGTCTTTGAACAGAGTCGGCAGCTCACTAGCATCTTCTGGGAATTAGCAACCAGTAGATGGCAGCGAGCTGCCGAAACCGGCCGAAGACATAAATATTAGTGGATTTTAACTAAATACAGAGATTTTTTTCATTATGAATTTTGTACAATTTAAATACAATAAAAAATGCCCTTATGCGAAATAAAACACTCACATAAATACATTAACTCTTCTCGAACAATGATGTTTTCATCAATTTAAATTTTCTGTGATAGATTAATGCTTAAACGAACAGATTAAGTATAATTTATTTAAAAAGAGCAAAGTTTCTTATAATCGCAGGGACCGCCGTCTTACGAGGTATAGAATTACTTAGTGGGAGTATTACGAATTCAGCACATGATCATCGGCGGATATATTAGCAGTAATGGTGGCGCAACGTGTCCAAAGCCAGAACACCGTTTTTCGTGTTTCTGAGCGAAATGAGGCCGGATAATTGGATGATGGAGCGTGTTAGCGACGGCATATCGCGCCCGTCTTGCCCTGTGGTCCGCCATTACGGATTCTGGATGTTTAATTCGCTGTTTCCCGCTAATCGAAATATCTCTCGTTTCATTTTAATCTGGGCCGAAATTGAATTATAAAAAATGTAAACTGTTTAGCAGTTCGTGTACAATCCAACGTAAAAATATTTATCCACAAAATGGTGAACACGGATTTAAATAAAAATTCATTATTAACAAGCCATCACGCCATTTCCACAATGCTCTATCCTGGCATACATCTCGGGATTCCTCTACATTCATACATCGTACCATGCACGCACGTCGATTATTCCGACTTCGAATGTGACCTCGGCTTCTTTTCCCACTCACGCTGCTTGTGTACAACTTTTTAACCATTCTACTTTCATCCATTCGTTCTATATGTCCAAACCATCTCAGGGATCCTTTTTTAATTTTATTCATGATGCAGTCATATGCCTTACATTTCTTTCTTATTTCATCGTTCGGTATTCTATCATACAACGTTTTCCCGCACATTTTTCTTAGTGATGTCATTTCTACGGCATTTATCCTGCTTTCATTCTTCTTTTGCCAGCTCTAAGCTTCACTTCCATACATGAGGGTTGGTTTAGATTGTTATTATTTTTTTATTTAACCATTTCGTTAATATGTAATGGCGTTAACACGGTAAACCTTTTACGGATGTTTAATTAGTAACAGCTGTTCAACGTGACTTCAAAACGGATATTAAACGTCAAATTAGCAGATTATGTATGAGTACTTGAAGCAGTAAAACCAACTATATAATAAACTACAAAATATATTTAAATCAACAGCGCAAATGTGACGTTACGTTAGCTTATGACATTAAATATGTTTATGACTCTGATCATAGAAACTACTAAACGTGATGACATTTCAGTTGGATTAATTAAAACCAGTCATTTACAAAGTGGCTTATTTCGACCCCCAGAGGTTGATTCCGACCTGTAAGGGGTCGAAGTGAATGAAAAAAAATGGGAGTGCATGAGATGTAAATGGTGATCCACGAGAGTGGATCCAATTTAGGCAGGCCGTACCCAAAATTTTGTTTTCTTGCAAATGGAATAATCCATTTCACAAAGAGTATCTCGGTACTTATTTGACAAAAGGTCCCAGATGCGTTTTTTTTGTGAAATTGAGTTAAGTATACCATCAGTATTATTTTTGCACACTTTATATTTTGACAAAACGTTAGAGCTGTACTTTTTTTAATTAATTATTTTTTATGTATTTGTTTATGTATAATTGCATTCAACCCCTATTTTTTTAAAATACACATATACGAGTATATTCTTTGAATTTAGTTACTGATATATCTTGTAGATAACATTTGAAATAAACAATTTGGAATACAAATAACATTTTTATAAATAATCAAAATAATGTAAAAATCTTACTTTTGCTCTCCTGTAAAATTCATAAAAAACCAGTTGGGACCTTTTGCCAAATAGGTACCGATCTATGTAATACTTTCTTAACGTGTTATAATCATAAATTCCCTAATTATAAGTATAATAAACTCTATCATATGAGTAGCTCTGTGTCAGCTTCAAAAACAAATTTGTATTTTATGAATTTGTAAAAAAATCAATATTATTACTATTTTTATTTTTAATTTTTTCCTTGTACACAACAAGTCGTTTGAACCCAATTACTGTATACAATTTATTTTTAGCTATTATATTGATTCTCATGACATGTGATCGGTAGCCGATCTATCGCCATTTTATTGTCACGTGAACTCTACACCAGACCAAAGACAGTGTGACAATCACACTGCCATTGCCGGGAATCGAACCTGGGACCTTCGGTATGGAAGTCAGTCTTACCACTCTGCCACGAAGGTCAACAATATTATACAAAAGCAAGGGGTCTACACAAAACAGAATAGATCAGCACGTGGTCTACGGAACAAAAAAGTTAAGGACCACTGATTTGAACCATTGGATTGTTGTCAACATTTCTGTAACTCGAAATTTTTGATTCGTATTGTACAAAAGTATTTCAATAAGTGGATTAAATTTAGAGTTTCTAATACGTTTAATCAGCATCTCGTACGTTAATTAATCGAAATTTTCGTGAATTCAGACACCATTTTGTCACTTTCGAGTTTATTTTTTCCATATGTTTTAACGGTGTTACACTTAAGTTATTGGAAGACTGATATAAATTATTTAATCGTTCAGTTTATATCGTTTTACCGATTATGAAGGCGTAAAATCCTCGAAACATGTCAAGAAAAACAAACTAAAAAAACAATGTATTTTGATTCATTAAAAAAATCGTCTTTATGGAATTTCACAGAGTTAACGCCTTAAGTTGATCAAAAAGTAAATTAATCGAATAAGGAATAAGTCTAAGAGACAAAGTCAAATACGATACGGTATACAAAAAAAAAAAAAACAAGTCACTGACATCATCCACCGGGTAGTGACTAAGTTTCAATGAGCAGGTCACGTAGCCAGAAGATCGGACGAAAAATGGACAAGAAGACTGCTGACTTGGAGACTATGGATGGCAAAGAGATATACAGAGCGACCACAACTACGGTGGAAGGATGACCTGAATAGACATGTCGAAATAATTTGGATGCAGTCTGCATAAGACAGAGTGACGTGGAAGCTAATAGAGGAGGCCTTTGTCCAGGAGTGGACGGGAATAGGCTAAAGAAGAAGTAGAAATTAATCGATATATTTGTTTCTACAAATTAATTTACTTATTTACTTACTTCCTATAGCCATAAAACTCTTGATGAGCCTCTTTGATGATTTTTCGCCAAGCTCCTCGATCCTGCGCCTTTTGCTCTCAGCAGTCCGATTCACCCAACCTAGCCAGGTCAGCCAGAACATTGTCCATTAGACGCTGTTTAGGCCTTCTTAAAGGTCTTTCTCCAGTCGGTCTAGACGCCTACAGGGTCTTGATTGCTTTGGTCTCTTCGGCTCGGCATACGTGCCCAATCCATGCTAGGCGACCGGCTCTCACGGTGCTCGTTATATGGGGCTGCTGGGTCATCGTATGGATCTCTTGGTTGGTCCTATGCCTCCAGGTTCCCGCTGCAATACCGGGCCTGTGTCCCAGGATAATTCTAGGATAATTCTGCAAATTAACACAGTAAAATATGAAATTAAAACCATATGATTCTAATAAAAGAAAAAACTATTCCTTTCGATTTTTAAGGGTTGATTTAATTTATAAATATAAAAATGAGTGTTATTTGTTTTGGGTAACGATTAATAGAAACTCAATTTTCCGCGTTAGACGTCATTGTTCACCAGTTTGAAAGTCTTATATATGTCTTAAATATAATATAATATATAGATTATGCCCTAGCAAGGCGTAACGTGTTTATCATATGAAATAAATTGTAATGAATCTTTAATGTTTAATATTTATTTAGTAATAAAATATCAAGAAATGTTTTATATTCGTATGCTCAAGAAACAACAAATTATAAATATTACGCAATTTTTTCTGTGTTCCCCGCACGTGAAATCATTTTAGATGTTAACATTTATTTCTTGTTTAATTTTTCATTCATATAAAAAGTTATGTATTATGCATTATATTCAATTTATAAATTCTAGATTTTCTTTATTCTTAGAAAATGAATTCCTTCAACTGCTTTAAAAAATCAATTTAAAGTCAGATAATCTGATAGACCTAAGCTATAAATAAATGAATTATTTAATAAGTATTATATTATTTCTTTCCATATTTATCATCTACCAAACACAAGCATTCATACCTCCTAGCTTGAGTAACACGTTCTACGGAGGACCATTGGAAGAATCATAAGCAGGTTGGTTCTGCAGCGTGTCAAATAAAACAATTTGTGCTGTCTTTGACGAAGGTAATTATTAGAATCTCATGTCTGTGAATGAGTTACCACAACTCACGGGAAAACAAAGCCAATTATTTTGTATTGTATGGACATCTTCTTCTTTTTCTTCCTCAGCCTATTCCCGTCCACTCCTAGACAAAGGCCTCCTCCATTCCTTTCCATATCACTCTGTCCTGTGCAGACTGCATCCAGGTTATTCCGACGTGTCTGTTCAGATCATCCTTCCACTGTAGTTGCGGTCGCCCTGCACTCCTCTTTGCCGTTCACGCTATCCAAGTCAGCAGTCTTCTTGTCCACTTTTCATCTGAGCTTTTGGCTACGTGACCTTTTAAGAGTCGCCACCCGGTTGATGATGTCAGTGACCTTTGTTTTTTCTTTCACCGTATTATTTCTGACTCTGTCTCTTAGGCTTATTCCTAACATGGCTCTTTCCATGGCTCTTTGGGTCACTCGTAGTTTCTCGGCACTTTGTTTGGACAATGTAACAGTTTCACGACTAAGTACCAACTGGCAGAACGCAGGCTTCATAGTCTTTTTGTTTCAGGTTGATCGGTATTTTCCGGTTTTTACGGATGTAACTCATGTTTCCGAAAGCTGACCAGCTTAGTCCAATTCTTCTTGTTAGCTCTGCGGTTTGGTTATCTCGGCTCAATCGAATATTGTATCCCAGGTATGTATATTCTTGGACATTCTCAATTCTGTTGCCTTTCCGTCCCCATCACCTTGGTCTTTGTCAGGAAATAAACTCAATTCAAAACTTTGAATGGAAATAAACAGCAATAAAAAATAAATAAATGGATTCTGATTTTGAAAATTTGGTTCGGTTCACGTGGTGCTCCTCTAAATTTGGAGATATTTCGTGTATATGTGAATTGTTTTGATCAATTTAATTGTTGCCGCACTTTATAATAGTTAATTGTGACACGTAATACGTTTGTATTGTTTTGATGTTAAAATTATATAAGTTTTTTCGTTTTTATAAAGAATTTTGATAGGTGTAAAAAAAATTTTTCATTTGTTCCAATGACAATTTGAATATTTTTTTCAATGTTATTTTAAAGTTCTTGCTGGTTAAGTGCCTAAATACAGCTAATTAAAAAAAAAAACGGTGGATACATGTAACATAAATGAAATAAACCCAAAATTTCGGATCGTCCATGTCAACATGTGCAACATCGAAAAAAAACCCATTATGTGCTAAATTAAAAAAACGGTGGATACCTGGAACATAAATTAAATAGACAATATGTGCACCATCTAAAAAGAAAATTTTGTGTTAAATTATTTTATTTTATATCAAATTATTTTATATTATTTGTTTTAGATTTATTTTGTGGGTGTTGGACGATCGAAGTGTGCGCGGGAGATGCCTATTGGTGGCGATGAGGTTCGCAACCCATCACACCGCGTCTCTCGCGGGGCGAAAAGAGAAGGATGGAGTGCCGCATCAGTTTAAGTGTGACAGTCCATTCTTTCTGCCTACCCTTTCGGGGAGACGGGGTGATGGTTAGTTAGTTAGTAAAAAATAAATAAACGTATTTTGAATGAATGAAAAATGTCCGAGTAACGCTAGAGAGGAATTGCTCAGATTTGTGCATTCGATTACGGTTATCAGCGGACTAAGTATCTGGATATAATAAGCTTCTATAATTACTTGGGGGGATATACGCACACACGCTGGCGGACGCTGGCATTCCACTTTCTGTATATTCGCACAGTTAGCGAGATAATCACGACTCGTAACGAATGGCTGAAATTGTCACATTTAATTTGCCGCTTGCCCCGGCGTTCACAAATTACAAACCATATCTCATTCAGCCCCACCACGCAAGATCGTGCGCTTCGTAGGGCAAGATGGACCCCGGTGAGGCATCTTCTGCCCACGGGAAACTTGTAAGTTATTTGTGAAAATGTCATTCAGAAATCTCGATTCTTATCTTCTTGCCTAGCTAACACAGCCGTCGGCACCCCTGTAAAGAAAACGAAGAAACATAGATCCTTTGTTATAATATAATATATTAAATTCTGAGAAATGAGATCACTAAGAAGAATGTGCGGGAAAACGTTGTATGATAGAATACCGAACGATGAAATAAGAAAGAAATGTAAGGCAGATGACAGCATCATGAATAAAATTAAAAAAGGATCCCTGAGATGATTAAGACATATGGAACAAATAGATGAGAGTAGAATGGTTAAAAAGTTGTACTCAAGCAGCGTGAGTGAGAAAAGAAGCCGAGGACGACCGAGGAAAACATGGCATGATCAAATTGATCAATTACTAAAAGGCGGCCACATTCGAAGTCGGAATAATCGAAATGCGTGCATGGTACGATGTATGAATGAAGAGGAGGCCCGAGAGGTATGCCAGGACAGGCCATTGTGGCGATCCATCCTCTCTGCTTACCCCTCCGGGGAAATGGCGTGATGGTTAGTTAGTTGGTTTAAATTCTCTGGCTTATTTATGCCATCGTTTAGAATGCATATGGGATAGAAGTCAAAGCCGATACCAATAGGACTAAGAACCTTTTCAAACGAGAATCCTAAGCTCCATCGCACGAAATGATAAGTTCTGTCTGTGGCGTTGAAGACATAGTGAGATGAAGAAGAAGCAGAAGGCGTTTTTGTAGGGATCATGTGGACCGCATGGAGGATTCAAGAATGGCAAAAATTGTCGATGATGAAAACCCCAGCAGCAAGAGACTTTTAGGAAGACCGCCTAGAGATGAAGGGATGGCTTGACCTTACAAACAGGTCATACGACCTAAACTAAGAAGATAAAGATGTTTAGAATGCTTGAAGCATATAATAAAAGCTTATACTCGTATATATATATTATATAATATTTTATAAATGATAAAGTGTGTGTAATATTTATGTTTATATTTAATATTTTTGTTGAATAGCTCTTTACATCATTACAGCGTGAGCCAAATTGATGTAAAGGGTATAACTATTATATTATATTGATTCTTATGACATGTGTTAGGTAGATAATCTATCGCCATTTTAATGTCACGTGAATTCTATATCAGACCAACGACAATGTGACAATCACACTGCCATAGCCAGCCTTATCGAATTATGGATTTCCCCAGTGTTAACTCCATAAATTTATATAAACAAAAATGGTTTAACTGTCAGCGATAGATTAACTACCTATCACATTATTATTATTATTGAATCGCTCTTTACATCATGACAGCATGAGCCAAATCGATGTAAAGGGCCAATAGCTATCATAGTGATTCTCGTGACACGTGATAGGTCGCTAATCTATCGCCATTTTATTGTCACGTGAATTCTACACCAGACCAAAGACAGTGTGACAATCACGCTGCCCTCGCCGGGAATCGAACACGGAACCTTCAGGGTGGCAGTCAATGCACTTACCACTCGGCCACGAAGGTCGTCGTCGTGTGATGAGCTAAAAGAAGCCAATTAAGTATAAATTGGTTTCGAACAACATGTATACAAAAAAAAGGATATATGAAAATAAATATAATAAAAGCGTGACGATTGTTGACTGTAACAAAGCGTTTTTATGATTGTATAATATATTAAAATAACAATTTCTAATATAAAGTGAAAACGATAAAATATAAATGAACCGGATAAGTGATATTAATCTCATGATGATACCATCGATAAACATAAATTTACCACAAAACTGACATGTTATTACAGGTTATGATAACCTGAGATGCGAATCACGTGAATTAATCGATATCAACAAGATCATTCAGTTAATTAAATAAACCAGAGGATATGTTTGGAAAGCAGAAATATATAACGTAAGGCAGAAATTCCTCGTTTGCTTGTAGTTTATTAATACTTTAATGTAGCGCTAACTTTCTCTAATAATGTATTAAATGTGTTGTTAAATACAAAACATATGGACGCAATGTTTTATTTAACCCCTAAATGCGGCTGGTTACATTTGCAGCTCTATACTACGTATATACACCATTTTACTTAAGTTCATTACTACTAAATTGTACGATGTACTCGTATATAATGAACTACGACTAGGACGGTCTGGGCTGCAAATTTAGTTATCCGCAGTTTGAGATAATTTTTTATACTGCAAATGAAGCCAGCCGCACAATAGGGGTCAATGAGATTTTATACTAAAAACATGTTTACATAATCTACAATATAAAGCATGCGGAAGACTAATAATAACATATAGCTAATACAAATGAAAACGTCTGCTTTCTAAAAGTGTTATTATATTATTTGTGAATTAGATGTTTCGCCTGTCTAAGGCATTGTCAAATATTTCATAATTCGAATTCGAAGCGAAACATATCATTCCCATAGACTTTTAGGAAACATACGTTTTCATTCGTATTTATTATTAAATATGGAGTTTTACATCATTGTTCAAGAAACAATAAATAGCATATGGCGTTGAATCAAGGGCTGACACAGTCAGAACCAACCAAGTTTTGGGAACTTCTGAGATGAAGACACCGAGGATGATAGCAGGCAAGACACTTATAGATCGCGAGAGGAACATCATAATAAGAGAGATACATGCAGCTGAGTATATTGTAAAATGGAGTAAACAGCGAAAGATTTACAATCATGTCTAAAGAATGAACACCACAAGCCTCCCCTATATTACACTACATACTCGTAATCAGCTTCGCCGGACTCGTCCTTGTGGAAGACCTCCTAAAATATAAAAAGGACAACGGGGAATCTACCTCACAAGAAGAGCAAACCTCTGGAGAACAGACCACATAGGTCTGTAGCAAGAAATAATAAGAAGATTTTATACTGTATTTTGTAGCAAAAAACAAACTTTAAATATTTTACGGGACTTATAAATATTATTTGAAAGAAATCGAATCCGGGTTGTGTTCTTAGTGAAAGAACATCTAACTCAAGGTACGTGACTTCGATTTAAAACATTACTTGGACACTTTGTCAAGTTAATAAGATGAAATAATATACCATATACTAACTAACTAACCATGATGCCGTTTCCCCGAAGGGGTAGGTAGAGAGGATGGACCGCCACACCATTCTGTACCTCTTTAGCTTCCTCCAAATTAATAACATCGTAACGTGCGTCGATTCTTCCGATTTCGAATATGGCCGCCTTTCAGTATTTTATTCATTTGGTCATGTCATTCTTTCCTTGGTCTTCTACCACTTCTCTTCCTACTCACAAATTTGTATACAACTTTTAACCATTCTTCTCTCGTTCATTCGTTCCATATGTCCAAACCATCTTATTATCAGCCGTCTGTCATCCACTGCTGAATGTAGGCCTCTCCCAAAGCAGGCCACCGCCCCCTATCCATTGCCGCTCCCATCCATCTATGTCCAGCAATCCTCTTCAGATCGTCGGTCCATCGGGCAGGGGAACGTTCAACTCTGCGGAATCCTGTACGCGGTCTCCACTTCAGAACCCGTCTCCCCCATCGGCCGTCGGTTCTCCGACAAATATGGCCAGCCCATCGCCACTTCACCATCTCAGGGATCCTTTTTTAAATTTTCTTATGATGAAATCATTTGCTTTACATTTCTTCCTTATTTCGTCGTTCGGTATTCTATCATCTATCGTTTTCCCGCACGTTCTTCTCAGTAATTTTATTTCTAAGGCCTTTATCCTACTTTCATTATTATTTTGTCAGCTCCAAGTTTCACTTCCATACATAAGGGTTGTCACTAGATCTATCTTTGCTTTACAGTACTTTTTATTTTTGCTCACAATGGTGATTGCATTATATAAAAAAAAACTAGCATCATTGATTTATTCTCGGTGTTGTAAAAAAACCTGAGCATTGCAGAAAGGAATCATTGATAATATATTTTTTTGCATTTATATTGTTTTTAAGAGTACTGGAAAATGCTAATTCGTTTTCTATTGTATATATAATAGTTTGAGCATTTTATAAAACGGAAGACTTATAATTATACTGGGCGTGTCGAATATATTATATATATGTTTAAGTCATATTGTCAATCGGACTGACGTAACCTTTCTCAGTGAAGATACAGTAATGAGACTGGTTGGTAATGTGAGTAATCCCTGATTATAATCTATAAATTATTTATCAGAAGAAGTTATAAACGTGCAATAAAGCTAATGAAAATATACAGCCAGTTTTATATGTTTTCAAAACATTGCGCAAGATTGAATTATTATCAATATAAACATTACGTTTTCAATATTACGTGTATTAAAATATTCTACATATCATAAAATAAGCAGATTTTTTTACGTAATGGTAATTCATAGAAAATTTTAATTCTTGATAAACTGGTTATAAATCTATGAAATTCCGTATTGATGATTCAAAAATAAATAAAACAGAAAATTTGTGTTTATTTGACTTGTTTCGAAGGGATTATACCTTCATCATCAGGAGAACGATATAAACATTAAAAAAATATGATTTTATAACCATTGAATCTGCCAAATTTTCGGTCGAAGACACCAGTATCTGTAGATTTTAAAAAGATTTTATAATTTTAATTTTTATTATATTATTAAGAACTATTAAGATCAGAAAAAAACTACGGGAATAAATTGTGGCGACTAACTCATTAGAAACATATCGACTGAAGCAAATATGCAGTCCACAAATGAGTTCTAGTACTTTTATCCTTGTGAATAGATAGATATCTTGGTATAATGTCTGGGAGACGATGTATATGAAATACCGATCGAATAAGAAAGGAAGGAATGTAAGGTAGATGAATGACTCCTAAGTGCATTTAAGAATGTGTCAGTAAGATGGTTTGGACATTTGGAACGGATAGATGAGGAAAATATGGTATGAAGTTCTATTCAAGGAGTGCGAACGAAAACATACAGAATCGAGGAAGGCTAAGCAATCTAATTTATAGTTTCTTGAACAATGATAGAAAACTACATATTAAATTATTAATAGGAATGAAAACGTTGTTGACGAATGTTTTCTAGTAGTTTTATCAAATATTTTATAATATAAGCAAGGATAAATTGAATAAAAATCGAAACATTTGATAATGCTTTATAGTAAGGCGAAAAATTTCATTATCATAAAATATAATAAAACTTCTAGAAAACTGACTTTTTCATTCGTATTAATTACGAAGTTAACTAAATACTATAATAGAAGGTGGTTATGTTTAAAGTATGATTAATTTACGAGCGTGCGTGTGACATTGTATGAATATTGAGGAATCCCGGGAGGCATGTCAGGATAGAAGAGAGTGGCAGTCCATCTCCTCTGCAAACACCTCTGGCGAAACGGCGTGATGGTTAGAAAGTCAGTTAGTTAGTTAGCGACTAATCTTTCGAATGTTAACCACGCTAGTCGGTTCAGCGTGTCACGAGTTTGTGCTCAAATGGAACAGAAAATTGTTTTCAGAATGAGTTATGTAGGTAGGTGTCCACCGATGCCGAGATTAACGAATAATTTTATATATCCTGTTAATTCATTAGAAAGGGATAACAGAATAGAGTTGCTAACCAAAAATAAATATACACGTTCCGTACCCACAATGTACGCAGCTTCCGCCCGTGGTCCACAGAGATATCGGCAACCATTTGGCACAGATCTGGAAGAAGTAAAAAAGTGTTTCGAATGATAAAAGTAATGAAAAAAAATATTATCGTAAAAAATCTTTTAAAAATGTATCTTCTTCTTCTCCGGCGCTACAACCATTGGTGGGTCTTGGCCTCCTCCAAGAAACGTCTCCATCCCGTCCTGTCTCTGGCCGCCACCTCCCAGTCTTGCTGCTCCAGGACCCGACAATCTGCCACGGCACCATCCAGCCATCGCAGTCTCGGCCTACCGATGCTTCTTCGCCCTGCTGGATTGTCATACAACACTCTTTTGGGGGGCTCCAGATCTTTCTGTTAATCTTTATAAACTTGACCACGCTGACGTCCTGATGTATCTCCTTCTCCACGTCTGACCATCCTTAATGGGTCCGAAGATTCTGCGGAGGATCCTTCTTTCGAAGCAGTTTATTTTGTTTTCATCCCGTTTAGTGAGCGTCCAAGTCTCCGAGGCATATAGTAGGACTGGTATAATCAGCGTTTTATATATTGTGGTCTTTGTCTTTCCCTTTTAAAATGTATACGAGTATTTAGTTAAAATCCACTAATATTTGTGTCCTCGACTGGTTTTGGCAGCTCGCTGCCATCTTCTAGTCTTTCATGTCCCAGATGATGGCAGCGAGCCGCCGAAATCAACCGAAGACCCAAACATTAGTGGATTTTAACTTAATATAAAGGGTCTTCCAAAAGGGACTTCTAAACTTTGACAGTTGAAAGTGACCATAATGTTGAAGCGACATCTGTCAAATTGGCTGTCATTTATTCAGTCTGTTTTGCCAATTGACCATGCACGAATATAGCGTTCAACAACACGTGCAAATGATTAAATTGTTTTATCAAAATGGGTGTTCTGTTCGGCTAACCCATGCCATCGGTCAAATTCAGCATGATTTTATAGGGATTTTTTAAATAATTAAATAAAAATACATATTTTCATTATTTATAATGAACTTCTACCGTGAAATTTCAAAGAACAACATTAATTTTTTTAATGATAAAAGCACGAATACATATATTATAATATAGACCAGTCTGTCGATGCCAGCGAGCCTGGCGAAACTGGTCACTGTCGTAAAAAAAGACAAAAGTGGAAGTAGTTAAAAAACATCGTTTTATTTAATTATTATTTAAAATGAACTTCCATCAAGACATTTCAGTAAAATCATTTGATTATCTTAATATAATTATTAATGTTTTCAGAATGTGAAAAAAAATCTTGGCTAGAAAACTTTTGAGAATGGTTCAGTTGCTGCAAAACATGTCTGTTTAAACTGTTGTATCAAAAGTCAAAATAGCCATCATCTTGTTCAATCTCCAATAGGAGAGGAACAACAACAAGAAGAAGGAACGTATATTTTTGTGTATGAGTTTATTTATAATACATACAAAACATTTTTAATGGATACCCAAACGAAATCATATTATATGTAAAATATTAACTAACTACCCACCAGGCTGTCTC
Source organism: Lepidostoma basale (assembly GCA_022606425.2). NCBI lineage: Eukaryota > Metazoa > Arthropoda > Insecta > Trichoptera > Lepidostomatidae > Lepidostoma > Lepidostoma basale. The sequence goes on along the minus strand of JAHDVF020001034.1, from coordinate 902,059 downwards.
GCCAAAGGAGTAGTCAGAAATAATGGACCGCCACAATATTCTAACTTGACATACTTCCTCTACGTTCATACATCGTATCATGCACGCACGTCGATTTTCCGACTCCTCACGTGGCCGACATTAAATATCTGATTGATTTGATCGTGCCACGTTTTACTCAGTCTAAATCTATTTCTTGTTCCGCATACATCGTTAACACATACTTTCTTTACAATTCTTTCTTTATTCATTATTTCCATGTGTCCGTACCACCTGAATGGCTAACAAACAAACCATCACGCTGTTTTTCCGTAAGGAAAGGCAGAGAGAATGGAACGCCACACTATTCGATCCTGAACTACATCCCTAGATTTATTATTTTGTTTATAATACTTTCATTCGCACTGCATACACTTTTTATATTCGCATTTGCCGCTCTATCATATACAGATTTACATCTACTCTCTTACTCTATCATACACACATTTATTATAATTTTATCCTTCTTTTGCCAGTTCTATGCTTCACTTCCATACATAAGAGTCGGCACAAAAACACAATCGTATGTAAATAATAAATAATCAAACTTTGGTGTATAATGTGCTTTACCCATTTCTTCAGACTTATCAGGGGATTCTTTGAGAATTCCGTCATCTTGGAGGCTATCCATCTTTATGTTCCGGATGGTTATCTTCGACAGCGTCAGCACAGACTGTTTTATCCCTCAGCACAATTAATATAATAAGAAAGTCAACCTCCCAAGAGAGGCCAGCCTGATTTCAGGAACAGACCAAAGGTCTACAAGGAGAAGAAGAAGAAGAAGTAAGAAAAAAAAGAAAACAGAAAACAATAAAAAAAAACATATTCGAGAACAGTTTGGTAAAGATAAACATTTTTGTACAATAAGAAGAGAAGCAAATAACAATTTAATACATAAGAGATAGATGGTTTCTGAGGGCAGCCTCACTATCGTGGAAGATGTCCACATCCGAAGAGATGCGGTTTAGAAGGATTATATTTTACCCGTTCTAAATAGATGTCTTAAACTATAAAAATTGTTTGTAATAATCTTTTGAGAAAATAAACTGATTTGATTTGATTTGATTTAGAAGCTTTGACTTAGTCGACCACTGGATTGAAGAAATAATATGTAAGCTATGAAAGGAAGTCATGTGTCAAACGTCCATAATATGTTTTCTCACAGCCAGCGAGTCCACTAGCAATCAAACGCAGGAAATTACTATCAGGAAAGATATACTATTCGACAACTACCTTCGCAGGATAATATTATTAATTAAACAAAATATGAACGCGGTTATTTAATAGTTCGTATGGATGTTACGAAGCTCACGCAACGAGACATGTTGCTTTATTGATGTTCATAACCAATTAGTTCGGTTATAGTAGGTACGAGTAAAAAACAAAAACCTATCCAAAAAAGCTAGAATGGCAGTGCACAATGGTGTTCTTCTACCGACCCTTATGTATGGAAGCGAAGCATGGAACTGGCAAAAGAAGGATGATAGTAGAATAAATGCAGTAGAAATGAGATCTCTTAGACGAATGTGTGGATACTCTGTGTATGATAGAGTGTCGAATGAAAATATAAGAAGTGAATACGGTGCGAATGATGGTGTCATGAACAAAATAATGAAAGGATCATTAAGATGGTTTGGACATATGGAAAGAATGGATGAAGAAAGAATGGTAAAAAAAATATTTGTTAATGATGTAAATGGAACCAGAAATAGAGGAAGACCGAGGAAAACGTGGCACGATCAAATAAATCAAATATTGAATGTCGGCCATGTGAGGAGTCAGAGAAATCAACGCGCGTGCATGACACGATGTATGAATGTTGAGGAAGCGAGAGAAATATGTCAGGAAAGAAAAGTGTGGCAGTCCATTCTTTCTGCCTACCCCTTCGGGGAGACGGCGTGATGGTTAGTTAGCTAGTTAGTTAGTACGAGTAATGGATAAAACATCATTGATAAAATTAATGAAGGATCCCTGAGATGTTTTGGACATATGGAACGAATGGATGAGAGTAGAATGGTTAAAAAATTGTATCCAAGCAGCGTGAGTGGAAAAAGAAGCCGAGGATGACCGAGAAAAACATGACATGACCAAATTAACCAATTACTAAAAGGCGGTCACATTCGAAGTCGGAATAATCGACGTGCGTACATGGTACGCTGTATGAATGTAGAGGGATCCCGAGAGGTATGCCAGGACAGAGCATTGTGGCGATCCATCCTCTCTGCCTACCCCCCTGTTGAAATGGCGTGATGGTTAGTTAGTTAGTTAGTACGAGTACATTTTTAACTGTTACTACCTGTAGTTAACTTAAACTAACTAACCATCACGCCGTCTCCCCGAAGGAGCAGGCACAAATAATGGACCGCTACACTGTTCTGTCCTGACATACATCTCTCGATTCCTCTACAATCATACATCGTGTCATGCACGTACGACGATTTCTTAAAATCCTCACGTGACCGACATTTAATATTTTATTGAATTGATCTGTCAAGTTTTCCTCGGCCTTCCTCTATTTCTAGTTCCGATCACGTCGTTTACCTTCTTCACCATTCTGTCTTCACTTATTCATTCCACGTGTACAAACCACCTTAACGACCCTTCATTATTCTATTTCTCTTTGTCTTTATTAATACACTTTGTTAATACAACACTCACATTAAAAAAAAATTAAAAGACATGTTTCGGACAACCAGTCCTTCTTCAGTGATACATATTATAAAGATACATATTTAAAATATTAAAAAATCGTTTACATGATCTGACGCATACAAAGTGTATAAAAAAGGAAAAATAGAAATAAAGCAATTACAGCACAAAGTATGGCGAATATAGAAGAAACTTCATTATTCTGTTCATAACACTTTCATTCGCACCGCATTCACTTCTAATCTTTGAATTTGACTGTCTATCATATACAGTTATACCACAAATTCGTCTTAGAGATCTCACTTCTGCATTTATTCTACATTCATCCTTCTCTTGCCAGTTTCATGCTTCACTTCCATACATAAGGTTCGGCCCAAGAACACCATTCTGCACTGCACTCTTAGATTTTGGATTTGAATTTAGATGCAACACAAAATGTAAATAATAAAAAATTTCTTTATAAAACATGTATGGTTTAATTCCACTTATGGTTATGGCTTCGACCGGATTTGAGGTAATCTCGACCAGATGTTGGCAGCGAGCTGCTGAAATCGGTCGAAGCCATAAACATAAGTGGAATTATTAAATAATTAATACGAATGAAAACGTCAGTTTCTAGAAGTTTTATTATATTTTATGGGAATGACATATTTCGCCCTTCTAAGTCACTATCGAACGTGATTACATTTGAAAATGCCTTAGAAGGGTGAAACATGTCATTCCCATAAAATATACAAAATAAAACATCTAGAAAACTGACGTTTTCATTCGTATTATTTATTTAATATGGAGTTTTACATCATCAAAACTGATCATATTTGTAAACAATTTTATAATATTTTAAATTTGTATCTCTATAATATCACTGAGGAAGGTCCGGTTGTCCGAAACATGTCTGATATGTAATTTTATATAAAAAGACAAATAAAACTTCTACAACACAAAGTATGGCGAAAATAGAAGAAACAATAAATAAGTTTAATTTACTAATTATGCATTAAAAAAGGCTTGGACAAATGGAACGCTGGAGGAAGAATGGTGGAGAAAGTATACGTTAACGGTATGAATGGAGAATGGAGTCGTGGGAGACCGAGGAAAACTTGGCATGAACAAATGAATCAAATTTTAATGGTTGGCCATGTTAGAAGTCAGAAGAGTGGAGTGCCTATATGACTCGCTGTGTCAATGTGGATGAAGTTAGAGACGTGTGTCAGGATCGAATAGTGTGGCCGGCAATTCTCTTTACCTACCCCTTCGGTTAAACGGCGTGATGGTTTGTTGTTATTTGTATATAATTTTATTTATTTTATTTTCGTTATTTTATTGCAAATCATTGCAGGAGGGATTTATTCGCCAAATAGCTGAAAAGGTCATGTTTGCCATTGCGAAATTGATAGAATATGCCGCAGTGTTACTTTATGTATTAAAATTCAATTATTCACGCCGGTAACAATGGAGGAGGAGTCACGACTGGTGGTCACGTTATCCACCTCCAGAAGGCTGCAACTCACATCAAGCTTGCGTGTGAATCTCGACCCTAACTCACCCGACACGAGCCCCGTTTTCGAAAGCCACAGCCGGCGTTAATTTGCTGTGACGGCGCCGGCGATTTCAAAGTTTTAGATTGTAGAGATTGTGAAAGGGCGGTACTGTCCGCGGGTCAAACGCGCATGCTCATTGAATACCAGATCTCAGATTGGAGAGGCGACCCCTAACCTAACCTAACCTAACCCGCGCTAACCTGTCGGGCCGCGGGGAGCGCAGAATGTTGTGATGTTTCTGTCAACACGAATAACTGTGTCCTACTTACAGGTGCTAATGGCGTCACAATAATGATGACGTTATATTCATGCAGGTATCGTGTATAATTCATTCGTCACCTTACGATACGACTTTTGTAATTCACTTTAAGTTTGGCGATTATTAAACAACTGGTTATTCCGAACTCTGTTATTAAAACACAAATTATTATTCGTATTATTTTTTAAAACATTTGATAATGCCTAAAAGCAAAACATGTCAACATGGCGAAAACATCTGTTTTTTAGAAATTTTATTATATTTTATATGAATGACATGTTTCGCCTGTCTAAGACATTATCAAATGAAAATTTATTTAAGAGACGTTTTCATTCGTATTAATTATTTAAAGAAACAATAAACAAATAATATTTTATTTCTATATTTTTTATCACAAAGTGTTTACTTTGTGGTAAGACATTGAAAATTATTACGTAAATAAAATAAAATAATACTTTGTACATTAACCAAGGGATTTGTTTATTATATTTAATATATATTTTTACTTTCATACGAAATATTGAAATAAATATAAAAATATGAATAGAAATATCAAAGTTTTTTTTAAAGGGAATAACGTGTTCCGCCTTATTAAGGCATTATCCAACGTTTATCAAATGCCTTAGTAAGAGAAAACATGTTATTATTTAAAAAGATCGGCCATGTTCAAAGTTTAGAATGAGCTGTCACAGGTCACCAACGAATCTAAACATGTTAATATGTTCAGGAACCAGTGTTTATTGTAGGTTCGACCAGGTTTTCAAGAGTTTTTAGTTTTTATTAAAGTTTCTTCTTTGTGTGTTTTATGTCTTTTTGTGTTTCGTACTCTGTTAAATTTATTATATATTGTATTAAACATGTAATAGATTAGTTGTAAAGCATGTATTTTTATTAAATATCTTAATAAATTATGAAAGTAAAAACACAAGTAATTATTTTAAAAAGTATGAAAAATCGGCGCGCGCTGATTCGCAGTACGAATGTGCATGAATCTAGAGAAGTGTATCGGGATAGAATAGTGTGGCGATCCTTATTTCTGTACACTCCAGATAAATGTAGAGATGGTAATTGTCGCTGTACTCGTATTTATGTGTTGTATTTGGGTATTTATTGGATTCACCGATGTGTATTTCTTAATTTATATCTACAGTATGTTCCAGCAGTCATGTGGAAAAACAGTGTTCTCGCTGATGATTGTCTGAACTGAATTAATAAATAATTACTAGTGAAAATGGATTACAGGAACGATGTGATTGGATCACAGGAAGGTTGATTCAAATATCGCATGAAAAAATTGAAAAAAAAAAAAAAATTTTAGTTGAAATTTTTTGGTAGAAGTTCATTTTAAATAATGAAATAAATAAAAAAATCATAAAAATGTTCTTTTTTATTACATATTAGTTGTTTATGCACCAGAAGCTGGCAGCAATCTGCCGAAACCGGTCGACGTTAAACATAAATGGAAGCCCACTAACTAACTAACTAACTAACTAACTAATAATGAAAGGCGGCCACATTCGAAGTCGGAAAAATCGACGAACGTGCCCACTAAATATATAATAATGAAGAAATTTTGTGAATATATATTTTAATTTCATGAAAAAATTGATTGAATTACAAAACCATATCAGCTATCGGAAAATAGACGATTATTTTTATAATTATACACACGTTTTGTTCAAGAAATAGTATCGATAAATACTAGTATAATCAAATGTGAGTATGTATTTTGTAGACACTCTCCAATGTCAAGAGTATTTGTCTTCTGAAAGTACTTTCACTAATATGAAAGACGTCGATCTCCGAGGAGACCGCGTTCAGCAGATTAATTGCTCTTCTTACCGTCACGAGGTGGCAACTGAGCTAGATCTTTTTAGATGCTATTTATTGTTTCTTGAAAAATGATGTACAACTCTACATTAAATAATTACGAGTAATATGAATGAAAACGTCTGTCTTCTAGAAGTTTTATTATTTTTTTGATGGAATGATATATTTCGCGCTTCTAAGGTATTATCATGTTTGACACAGACGTTTTCATTTATATTAATTACTTTTTAGATGCAGTTATAGCGAATTCGTGAATGCACTCACGATAAGAGTGACGTAGAGATTACCGTCATAATTCTATTCACACGGTTTATGCAAATTTCTCTTTTTTTTCTAAAAAAAAAGTCTTTTTTTCCCCACCATTTTAATCTATTAGGCTCCCGCTGAAATAATAATAATAATATTTATTGAATTAAAGAGTTACAGAGGAGAATTGAAATTAAAAAAGAGGACAGGTTGAATAAATAAGTTCGAGAACCACTGCGTTATTACTATGTTGCACTGAGAACCACTGCGTAAGGCCACTGGTGGCCGCTACGTAGGCGCACCATCAATACCGTAAGGCCACTATACATTAAAAATGATTCAATAGGAATATTAACAATATTATTTTTGAAAAATTAACCTTCTGACGTTGGTCGATCTTATTGAAATAGGGGTTTGTAGAAGTCAAGCACTAGGGTTACCACTTATGGTGAGATTGATATAAAGGATCAAAATGATATCACTTGAAAGAATTCCATTGCCAGTGATAAAATACTAGAACTGATACAACATATTGATTTTTTAATGTTTGCTTTCAATAAATATATTTTTTTATAAAAACTATATTTATTTATGCTTGTGACAACCCTGAACGAAAAATCGAATATACGAAATTTCCATAATGCAACTTGAAATATGTAAACTTGATATATCATTTTATAGGTAAACTTTAAACATAATGCATATAATCCATTAGCCCTATTATTTTAAAATAATTAAAAACATGCGGTATGTGAGTGTTCCTAAGTTTAAAACATCACGGTACTAAAATTGTTAAACTGGTTTTCCACAGTGTACTGAATTTTAATTTTACGGTCTGGTCAAGAGGTTGCAGTGCTGAATCGCTATAGACACGGCGTCCTTTTTACCTGATATGTTTGAACCTTTGCCTATGGCTAGACAGGGTTCGCAGACTTCGTAGATCGTGTGTACGTTGTCTATTCTGCGCCCATTGTGGCCTGGACACTCCCACGCGTGCGGAGGTGACCTTTCGCCACGACCTTTAACTCGACACGTGCAGCCGTGCAATATCGCCTCCAATATCTAGACATAAATGGCCACGTGAATCCGGTAAGCTCAAAATAACAGCATAAACGAATATCGTGCTAAATGAAAACTTCTAGCCCCAATGTGATTTTGTGCCTAATTGTTTGATGCAGTAGGAACCATATACTCGTATAAGAGGACAGCCACACACCCGAAACTATTATAGGACGCAGCAGCCTCCTTTCGTCAGTTTTGCCATTTCACTTCCTAGGTTCGTTCCCTATCCATGCGGGGTTTAATAATGATATGACCCTTTGCTCTACTATAGTCGTGCGGAACATATGGATTTAGACACAAAGTAATGACGAATGTAGAACGAAAATTTTACGTTTTTGGATACACATGGCTATTGATCACTCATTAAAAAATATATATCAAATTATACAATTGTTTACACCTGATTCTAATCTTATTACACTTCGATACAATATTGTACTTTATATTTTGAATTAAAGACAAAATTATTTTTGACGGTTAAAAAAAAACAATTCTAATATACAATAATGGTACAAATTTACAAGGCTAAGTTTATGCTTGAAACATCTGAGATGAAGGTCCTAAGATCCATTACTGGAAAAACTCTCCGAGATCGTGCCCGTAAAACAGACATTAGAAAAACTTGCGAAATAGAGGATATCGTTTGGTGGAGTATATCCAGAAGATGATAGTAGAGGGACCATGTAGCCATCCGCTTAAGCCCCTCCGGACACCGTCCAGAAGAAGAAGAAGAAGTCCAATAAACCATTAGTAAGTAAGTATTTTTTCCTTGGCTTTGCAGTATGGGATTTGGCCTCCTCCACAAAAGTCCTGCAATGGCTCCTGACCCTTGTCACATCTCTCCTTTCTCCAGGTCAAAATCTTCAGTGTTCTGTCATTTTGATAAGCAAGAGTTAACTCTTTGTTTTCCAATTTTTATTTTATTTTTCTGACATCTTAAAATTAATGACTTAAAGGTGATATTGTATGAATTTTCCCTACTTTTTTTATCAGACGATTACATCGGTTTAATAAAATTAACTCTTTATAAGCTAGAAAATTTTATTTAGTTATTTAATTAATAAAAAAATAATCTACACGGAATGTTAAATATTCGAATAATGTATAATATAGAAAGAGAGAGAAAGAAAATAATGTGAAATGTAGAAAGTTGCATTTTTTCAAGCTGATTTGGGGCTCTTTTGAGAACCCCTATGTTCTGGAGCAAAAAGTTTTTTTGTTCCTGATAATTACCTGCGACAGCGCCGACAACAATTGTTCCATGTTCCGTCACGCAGAACCAACCTGCCTTTGGTGATGCCAGTTGGAAGAGCAATTCGGACGTTGAATCTAATCGTCTCGGATCTGGACATTTTCAGTGTCAGTGAGGCAGGTTCATAAAAAAATATATTACAAATTCGGGAAAGAGTGCTGCCCCATTGACATCGACATATTTGGGTTCCTTCTAATATGTATAATATGATTTTTTGGTTACTTGTCGTTGTTTTATCTTTGTTACACCGTTTTGTGTCCAAATAAGTCGTCTTAATGTTGTTCGTTTGTTATGTCTCATTTGTGTATTATGTATAATATAAAAAAAATGTAGAAGGGGCGCGAGAGTTATGTCAGGATAGAACAATGTGGCGATCCATTCTCTCTGCCTATTCCTCCGGGGAAACGGTGTGATGGTCAGTAAGTTAGTTATAATATATTTTTAAAACATTGTATCTTCGCGACAATTTTTACAAACATAGGGAGCCAGAAGCCTTTATTCTTAATAAGTCTATTACTCTAAATGATGAATTCTGTGGTATTTTGGTAAACAGGTATATGTCCAAAATTGGGCGACTAATGGTAGAGGATGATACGATAAAGCCAATTTATTTTATGCTCCAAAGTGGTATGCGGAAGTACTACAAAATTGATAATTGAAATCGATTCGTCTTTTCAATGAGCTGGAATGTGTAATGGATCCGTTAAGATGTAGCTATAATGAATTTACGATGTGATATTAATCACAAAAGAGATGTAATAGTAAAGAAGAATCCTAGACATTTTCTGGAGAGACCACATCACAAATGACGAGGTTTTAAGATAGTTGAAGAAGGGAGGCACTTTGAGAATACCAAACGGACCAAATGGATAGGCCACATTGAAAACCTTTTTCATACTGTATTGAATATTGATCATATTATAACTCCAGAAGGCGCCCTCGAAGAGAATATCTGTTTGAAAATAAAAACCAAACGAAATAAAATTTTCAAACTAACAAACCATGACGCCGTTTCCCCGCAGGGATAGGTAGAGAGAATGGACGCCACACTACTCTATCCTGGCAAACCTCTCTAGATTCCTCCACATTCATACAACGAGTCATACACGCACGTCGATTCCTTCGACTTCTAACATGACCAACTTTTAAAATTTGATTAATTTGGTCATGCCATGTTTTCCTCGGTCTGCCTCGACTCCGTACTCCATTTAGATCATTAACGTATACTTTCTTAACCATTCTTTCTCTTCTTCCATATGTCCGAACCATCGCATGATCCTTTCATAATTTTGTTCATAATACCTTCTTCTGCTCTACATTCCTTTCCAAGAAAATTTTCAAAAACCAAATTTATTTTCAGATTATACATAAATTTCTTTATTTTTAACATAATTGCCAAGTTTGTTAAAAACACTTTTTATACCTTACAACTAGATTTTGAATACCCTTTTCATAGCTTCAAACTTGTCGCCTGCTCTTATAACCAAGAGGTCACGGCAACGGCACGGTGTTTGGTTGTTAGAATTCATGCAACGCGGAACCACCATAAATGCGGTAACCAAACCCTGCGAAAGCTACGGCCAAATCCTGCGAAAGCCACACAAAGGGATTCAAAACAAAAGATGCAGCATGCTGACAGAAGGAATTTTGAGACTTTATAACAATACAAGGCCTCACACCGCAGCTCAGACCCGAACTACATTGGACTCTTTTGGCCAAGAAGTTTTGGATCACCCTCCCTCAGCCTCGACCTTGCGCCGAGCGATGTTTATATTTTCGCTATCTCAAACATCATCTCGGCGGCAGCCACTACAACGATGACGAAAACGTGAAAACGGCCGTACCCTTTTGTTTATCGGAGGCAGACGGCAAGTTTCTATGAATAGGGTATTCAAAATCTAGTTGTAAGGTATGATAAGTGTTTATTTATTTTTTGATTTTTTTTCCATTTATTTATTTATAAAGATTACAAACATTACAGATGCGTCTAAGTCGTCTGCAATCTCAAAATTACATTATTAGATATACATATAATATATACAGTTGAAATGAGATCTCTTAGACGAATGTGTGGATACTCTGTCTATGATAGAGTGTCGAATAAAAATATAAGAAGCGAATGCGGTGCGAATGATGGTGTCATGAACAAAATAATGAAAGGATCATTAAGATGGTTTGGACATATTGAAAGAATGAATGAAGAAAGAATGGTTAAAAAATTATATGTTAATGATGTAAATGGAACCAGAAATAGAGGAAGACCGAGGAAAACGTGGCACGATCAAATAAATCAAATATTGAATGTCGGCCATGTGAGGAGTCAGAGAAATCGACGCGCGTGCATGACACGATGTATGAATGTTGAGGAAGCGAGAGAAATATGTCAGGAAAGAAAAGTGTGGCAGTCCATTCTTTCTGCCTACCCCTTCGGGGAGACGGCGTGATGGTTAGTTAGTTAGTTAGTTAGTTAGTTAGTTACATATATTCAAAATAACATTAAAAAAAAACGTAAATACTACGGTATCAGAGATAACAATCACAACATTGATATTGCATCTCTGAGGCAACTCACACTATCACGAAATTAAACAAACTTGGCAGCTACGTTGAATAATAAAGAAATGTAAGCAGAATCTGAAAATAGCTCTGGTTTTAGAAATTTTTCTTTTATTTGGTTGTTATTTCCAAACGGCCCTTACTCAAAAAATAGCCCTCGTATATGCGAGAGCTGCGGAGGATCGAGCTATGGTAAGTTGAGAACGAAGATCTTTGCTGCAAACTTATCCCTAGGATTGAAAACAGAGAAGAACATTAACCGCTCTACGTGTAAAAAAAATCAGGTTTTTTATTCAAGAATCAATTGTATCTCAATAGAGACGAAGATGCAAATTGGAAACAGAATATGGTTGATCAAGGTGTTTACAGGACTTATGACTTGTCATTGGTTGGGTTAAGCGCACGCTTTATGTAATACAACATTCCCCATTCCACCTTATTTTTTCTTATGACCACCATGTCTGACAAATTTTTGGAAGTTGTATGTATATATGTTAATCTCCAACACCACCCTTTACATGGTAGTATATTCAATCTACACACTAACGCCATCTATGAAGATTGTATTTCAAGCATTAACCAGAAGATCTTTTTAACGCAATGTGAAAGGCTACCGCCATTTACCGCATTGCTAGAAATCGCTTGGAGATGTCACTCTGATGTTTTTTTTAATAACAAAATTTAATTACATATTAATTTTATTTTTTTAAATTACGAAACGTCAAATACTCGGCCGCACACTTCGCCTGCCCCTTGTAAAACTATCATATAATATTTATGAAGACTTGTACTCGAGTGTTGTTGGCACACGCGCGTATCCCTAACAGTTTGTACATTTTAGGTACATTACTTTTTCTCAAGCGCGTACATGATACGGGATAGCGCAGAATGGTACAGTCACAGTGAACGTATCATGTACGTTCAAATACGTAGGGTGGTTAATCACATATGAATAAATAATTCATCTGAATTACGAGTTCCACCATAAATTAAGTACAGCAATATTGCAGGTCCCGTCGATAACAAGTTAATAAATATTGCACTTGGAGGAAATATTACAAATTATGTCCATTAGTTACGCGTGATCCTCTGAACCCTCCTCCGGGACTTGTTTCGTAATAAAATGGCCGTCCGATGAATAATACAAAACCATTTATCAGTCCACTCGAACGAATCGTAATTAAATTGCCAATGAATGTAATAATTGCCAATTATGGCTATGATTCGCGGTAATTTATTATTGCTATCAAATTAATTAGGCTTGGATTTATGAAATTAAAGTTGAATGCTTAACTAGGTGTAAATTCACGTTTTTATATACGGAATGGCGAGACCCTGTTATGGTGAACAGCGCGATTATTTTAACGAAATTAATGATTGCCAATGCAATCTTTAAGAAAAAGAAATAAGTTATCCAAGTATTTGTAAATTGCTTGTAAAATATCTAATCTGTGCTCTCGGGTAAGTAGGTTGGAAATCATTGAAATGTACTGCATGAGATTATCTCAATCTTTTTTGAATCCATAATAGAATGTTTATTACATCAAAACATTTACAATTAAATTGTTGTGGTACTATTTAATTAATAATACTGAGATAACTAAATGTTCGTATTTTAAATAATTATAATTAGCGGGTGTTGTATAAAAAGTATATAAAAAAGAAACATTTAACATCTAGAACACAAAGTTATGGCGTTTTTTTAGAGGAATACAATTCATATTAAAAATGACAAAAAAAAACACGTTAAAATAATATGAATGCCTATGATATTGGCTTTATTTAATAGACAATTTTATGCCATTATTGTTTAAATATGATTTCGGGCATATGAGCGCCACGGCTAGCTCGAATTTTCGACAATTGTCATCTTTGTAGATGCGTATTATTCTCAAGAATGTACGTGGTGCGAAAACGATCCACGGTCTTCCGAATAACTTGCTCGAATGGACGATTATGTGGACCGTAAAATGGACGTAGTGCATTTTGGCGAACCGAACCATAATTTTCAAAATAAATTTGCACAATTTGCAAGCGCTGTTCTGACGTTAGTCTATTCATGGTAAAATGGCAAAATGTATTGACTACAAATCAACTGTCAAATATCAAATTGACAGTTTGTAAAAACAATGTTGCTAGTTTAAAAACCAAACCTCTAAAAAAACACCCTATAAAATAGAAAAAGCAATAGCTACTTAATGAAAAAAAAAAGATATGTAAATTTACATGTATTCCACTTGAAGATGTCAAAACTTAAAAACAAGTTGAATATAGACATTATCAAAAACATTTTTATTTAATCTTTTTATTTTCATTGCTGTTTGTAATAATGCAAGCTACGCATTTATAACACATCAAGCAAGATCATCATCAAGCTAGTGGTGACATATGGTTCTGAGTCGTGGACAAAGACTCTTAACCACCATTGTACGTACGGCTGGACTACATTTGCAGCTTAGATAGATAGTTCCAGTTCATTATAATGTTACGTACAATATAATAGTGAGAAACTAAAGTAAAAAGGTTTACAGAATATATTATAATATAATTAATACGAATGAAAACGTCAGTTTTCTAGAAGTTTTATTAAAATTTAGGAGAATGACATATTTCGCCCTTCTAAGGCATTATCAAATGTGGCAAAATTTCAGCTAGTTGCTAATACCATCACTTCAGACTTGGACATATTTATTACAAGGTCACTCTTGATACAAAGTTAGTAATATATTCACTACTTTGATATGCAGTAAGAAAACCGCTTTCATCGTATATATTCTGAGGCGTGTTGTAGCGAGACATTAAATAACATAATCGAGATAGATTTAATAAATGAGGCGGGACCTACGTTGCGGAGGAGCATCAGTAGCGATGGGATATATCAAAGTAATTTGAATAATCGAAAGACTTGTATAATCAAGCGATCAGCAATCGTGATATCTTAATAATCGATTGGGTAATCGATGTATAAATCGTCATTAAACTGACGCAAAAGTAACGGGGTAATATATTATAGAATAATAAGAACTGGTATGATTCAAATGTACAGTTTATTTGTATTATATTTAATGCCGTCATTTGAGAGTAACGAATATATGAAGATAATATATTGAGCAATTACGATCTCATTAAAAACAATTAAAAATAAGGCATATTTATAATGAGGCATATTTGTCAATGCCGAGGGTGGGAGTGCGAGAAGGAAGACGAATTGCCACAGCTAAAAATGCGATTGCGATGCAAATAAACTCGATTGAATAAAGTTTGAAAAGATCAAGGTATATTTAATTCCACTAAAATTAAAATTATGCATTCTTTTATGCTGCTGAAACTTGGACTGACTTCTTCTTCTTCTTCTTCTTCTTTGGTCTGTTCCTGAAATCAGGCTGGCCTCTCTTGGGAGGTTGACTCCCAGCTATCTCTCCATCTCTTCGGCGGTCTTCCGGGGGGACGGCAGCCGGCAGGAATCTGATGCGCCACAGCGTGTGGGATTCTGGTGGGATCCATCCTCTGCACGTGCGCATTGGCACGTGGACTGAATTCCTGTGACCGAAATTGCCGCCTTTGAAATGTGGTGATAGCGTCGCATACTGAGGATACCGTGGACTGCAAAAAGGACGAACGACTCAGTCCTTAATGAACTCAAAATAACTGGAAGACTATGTGTATTATGTAGTTGGTAAGAATTGAGTCACCTGAAAAAAATATTGTCACAGGAAGTGTTCTAGGCAAAAGAAGTAGAGGCAGATCCCCTGTGCGATAGTATGACCAGATAAAGGAGATGACCGGGGGAAACCTCTACTCGACGATGCGGACTACGGAGAACAGAGATGATTGGAGACGTGAAGAGGTCGTGATCTATGGACAGATCCATAGATCACGACCCTCAGTAATGAAGAAATGAAGAAAGAAGAAGAAGATAATGATGTGAATTTTTCATACTTATTCACTATCACTTTGTGTTGTTGCTTCATAATTAAATAATCTTGTAAAACATCTATCACAACACTTTATTATAATTTAAACACAAACATGTTTCGGGCACATAAGCTCTTCATTAATGTAAATATTGTCAAAATATTGACATATACAATATATCTTGTTTATTTCATGGTTTCGTCAGCTTCTGTCACCAGAAGTTGACCGCGAGGATTTTAATAGGTGGTATTAGAATTTGAATAAATATACTGCACATTGTATTTTTACAACACTTTATTACATTTTTTACAGACATGTTTTGGTTATAAAATAACCTCTTATGTTTACATTTTGTACATTGAAAAAGGTTGTGTCATGACCTTTACATGTATGTGAAAAGTGTTGTAAAAATACTTTGTGCAGTTATATATATTTATTAAAATATGAATCCACAACACAAAGTGAAGGCGAATATATAAGGTAATATAATTTATTATACATACAATCTACAATTTTTGGAGAATATAGCTAATTATCATGAAGAACTAATCAGATCGTGTACAGGCTTGAACTCAAGTCGCTTGGATCAGGAGGCAAGCGTCCTGTCCTCTGGATCACCACACGTTTTTTTAAATATCAAACAATCAATTGTAAACATCATAAAATCCACAGCCGTCACCGCTAGAAAAAAAGCCTCCTTCGAGCCAGTGAAATAAAGATTATTAGAAACAGTACTGCCAAAACCTTTCGTAATAGAACATGAAACACAGAGATCCAAAGGATACGCAATATCGCCAAGACAAAGCTTCTGTAATAAACAGGTGACCAGAATAGAAGAACCACGGGTCATAATTTGGTCAAGGAATTGTTTACCTCTAGGACGACTTTCAAAAATATGGAAGGACAGCTAGCAACCCATCTCTCCTGCGAAATTTGTTAAAACCATGACTCTTTACTTACTAGCGTACACTTCACTCAAACCTGTCACTAGTAAGTATTTATACATAGTATTCCACCATGTTTATAGAGGGCGTCTCCAACCTTTCGATAAGACGTCGGGCTAATGAATAAATTTACGACTCGATCATAATCTGAGTATAATTTAAAATATTAAATGTATTTAATTAGTAGTGCTGTTATTGAGAACATTTACCCTGGAATAAATTACATTGACTGAAGTGGTGATTTGAATATAAATAGAGTTATAAAATGGAGCGATTCGACATACTAATTGTTGATTCAAATCTGACCGGATACCATTAACTAGGTTGTGATATAAATTTGAACTAGGTTTGATATTGTCGTGTACCCATGCACGTAGAGTATAGATCTAGGTTACAAACTTTCGAATAATTGAAAGATATTTAGATGTAAAATCTCCGAAACTTTCGTGTGAAGCACTTAATTTATGGTGTGACATTATTTGGTAACACCAATCGGTTCCGCTCCCGCCGGAACTTCGCCAGGGTGAGAGAGTAAACTAAATATAAAATCAGAGAACAACATATGAAGAGAGAAATATAAACTGGAGTCACTAAAATCTGAATTAGAAATTCTGCATAATTTTTCCCTAATGAACATGACTCACCGTTCTAACATTATATTCGTCCTCGCGCACACTTTCTCCTAGCAGTGTAAATGGAAAGAGAAGCCGTGGAAGACCAAGGAAAGCATGGCATGACCAAATTAATCAAATACTAAAAAGCGGCCACTTTTGAAGTCGGAAAAATCGACGAGCGTGCATGCTACGATGTATGAATGTAAAGGAATCAAGAGAGGTATGTCAGGACAGAGCAGTTTGGCGGTCCATCCGTTAATATCCATCCAAATTAATAAAATTAATATACAATTATAATAAGGACAGTGCTTCCCTCGGGTGAGCCAGACTATCACAAAATACGTCAAATTCCGAGGTGACATGATTTAGGAAAGATATTGCTCTACCTACCGGCATAACCATTGGCAGGTTGGTTTCTTCATCGTGGGATATAAAACAATCTATGGCCCCCTTGTCGAAGATAATTATCAGGGACGAACAGACCTACATCACTCATGATTCTGAGTTGTGTATAGGTTTAACCGCCTATCAGTCGAAAGAAGTGAACATCCACGTGAATGTCTCGTCTCCTTTCGAATGACGTAATCAGTCAGAAAGAGCAACGGATAATATCCATACTCCCTAAGATAGAGGTATCGCAGAAATTTCTTCTGCACCCTCTCCACTATCAGGGAATATCGAACCTCGGATATTCGAATATCGAACAAAGATGTTCGATATTCGAACATCTATATCGAATATCTTTGTCCCAATTCGTTTTACGAAACTTGCGTTGCATCTTTGCGCAGGTGTGTATAGTTTATATGATGTTTAATGCATTTCCTCGGGGTGTGCTCTTCGCATCCATCAATTTGTTGTAATGTCACAGCGACAGATCATTTATCTCAGAAGTCAAACGTTTTCCATTCAGTACGCGTTGGAGTTCTCCCCTTTCTCGTCTCGCTAAGCGGTTGTCGGCTGGAAGTTATAAATATCACGCTGAGACCATCGCCAGAGGTGATTTAAACTAATGATTGACTACTGATATATTTTAAATAACTAACTAAGTAAATTTAATACCATTCTAGATACTGATTTTCTCATGCCTTATCTCTAGCCCTATTTACGTTCATGCAATTTATCGGACAAGCAAGTTGATTTTAACTTCTTCTTCTTATTGTAAGTATAGGCCTAGTGGCCTGTTTCTTAAGAGGAATTGGCCTCCTGCGAAGTCGACTCCCAGCTGTCGATCCATCTCTTTGGTGGTCTGCCCGGGGGTCGTCTACCTTGGGGCTGGCCGTGCAACAAAATGAAGGGGAGTCTGGATGGATCCATTCTCCTCACGTGTGCATACCAGTATCTTCTCCTTTGCCTTCCCCACCTAACGACATCCTCGACCTCGCATATCTCTCTTACCCGTGTATTCCTTATCCTCTCTTGCAGTGTCTTATCTGATATATATCTGTGCGTCTTCATTTCTTTGAGCGCGTTTTTTGTGATTGTGGTGTCCGCCCTGCACTCGATCCCATATGTCATGATAGGTCGCACACAAGTCTTATAGATTCTCACTTTGCTGCTGATCTTCATGTCAGAGTTTTTCCAAATTGAATTCTCAATTTGATTTTAACGATTTTTAAAAATAAATTCACGAAAAACAATTAATTTACGAAAACAACAAAACATTTAAAACTAAAACTTTAATGGGAAGCCGAATTTACTTGGTGGTTTCACATATTTAAAAATAAAATTAAACACCTTTTTACTTTGTATAAACTACTTTATTTGAGTAAGTAGCGCCAACCCATTTCACTATGTAGCGAGCTTCCTCAGGGCTTTACACAAACAGTTTGTGTATAGTCCTGAGGAATACATAGTGAAATGGGTTGGCGCTACTTACTCAAATAAAGTTGTTTATACTATTTGTAAGTGAAATAAAGCGTTCAATTTCACATTTATTATTATTAATTATTATTGTAAATCATATTTTTCCAATAGTTTTATAATACTAAAATAAAGTCTCTCCTTGCCAGGTTCAAATCAAACGATTGATATTACCAATCAATCGAGAAAATATTAAAGGTGAAAAAATAATAATAAAAAAACATTAGTTAGAAGGAACGATTACACATAATAAAGCGTCAAAAACGATGAAACATAATCAATTAAAGACGATAAATAATATAAGGAAGCAGATTACATTAATAAGAAAGGTGACAAAAGTTGAAGGTAGTATTATTATTTTTGATACATAAAACAAAGTTTTTTTAATTTAACAGTTGAAACAATTTTAACATTTTTAAACAAAATATAATAACTTTTAGATTTTCTATAGTTTAGAATTTGAATCAATAATTTCCGATCGCCAAGCAAAGAAACAGATTTCTTGTGATTTTTAGTATTTGTAAGGAAGCATCTGAATATAGTCTGAGTATCGGCGGCACATCTGCAGGTTTGTCACGGATGCTCAAAGAGTGAAAACCGACTTGAGCGGTGGAATGAAAATTTATTGCCTAGACACATCTGCCTGCGAAGTGCGTGTTTGTCCATAAGGCTATCGGAGCCATTGTCAGCTTGCAACCGGACGTGACTGCGGTAAGGCCGCACCAATACGGCCCTATAATTTTATAGTAGAAAATCTACAATGATACATTATTAATAGATTCCACACTAACACCGTATCCAATTTAACCCTTAACGGACGTAAGTCACCTCTGATGTGACAACAGAACTTTGTCGTTGCGTTCATATTATTATTATTATTACTATTCTGATAACTAGTATTCTAAGTGCGCCGTTTTGTAAAATCAATTACTCCAAGGACGCACTAGGAAATGACTGACCGAACAGTGTAGTCTTTAGAAGTTTCTTAAATTTAGCGTCACTATCCTCATACTTAATACTAACATGGAGGCTATTCCACGGACCCGCAACGCTGAAAGCACGATCATAGAAACTTGCTTTATTGGCTCTGAATGCAATTGTTATGTTGTTTGCACTTGTTTCTACTGATCGGATTGAACGTTGCCTTTCCATTGGCATGGGAGTCAGGCAGAGGTCCGATATATACGCTGGCGCTCTCTGGTGTCGAGCCTTAAACACTGTCAAACACAATTTATTTTACTCGCTCTCGGATTTTAAGCCAGTGAAATTCGTTCAGGAGCGGTGTGATATGACAGTATTTTTGTTTCCCCATAATCAATCGGGCAGCAGAATTGAATACGCTTTGTATTCTGCTTAATTGATTATTTGGCAATCCAGCGTACATTCCATTGCAATAATCTAAACGTGACACTACAAGAGAATTTACGAGGGTCCTAGCTTCACCAATAGGTAAACATCTCCTTATATGCTTTGGCTGTCTCAGTTGAAAGAAATCAGACTTAACAAGCCCTGATATGTGCGTATCGTAAGACAGATTGCCATCTAAATGAACACCTAGAAACTTCAAACTCTTTGAAGGAGATATTTCTATCCCTCCTATTTTCAAAGGGTCAGAATCTAGAAGATATTTTGTCAGTTAAATATTACCAATGCAGCGATTAACATACACAATGCCCAAGAATATAACTAAGCCCTGATACCAATATAACTAAGAACCTTCTTAGAGTAGCAGAAATGCGAAGTATACGCGCCATCGCAGGCAAAACCCTCAGAGTTCGGATCAGAAATGAAACTGACGGTCTGTCTGTGGTGTTGAGAAAATAGTGAGATGGGGAAGAAGGAGAATGCGCTTTTGGAGAGACCACGTGGACCGCATGGATAATACAAGAATCGCAAAAATTGTTAAAAATGAAAACCCAAGCAGCAAGAGATTACCAGGAAGCCCGCCAAAGAGATGGAGAGATGGCTGGACATCATCATCCCAGGACAGCCCACCGTCACAAACAGGTCATACGACCTAAACTAAGAGGAAGAAGAAAAAAGTAGAATGTATATTTAAAATGAAATATTGATAGAATAACGTTTTCAAAAGATGATGAAAGATTGATGAAAATGACTATTTTCTAATACTTTTATTTAATTAAACGGGAATAACACGGTTCGCCTTGTAAGGCATTAAGCAATTGTATGTATGATAACATTGTCTATAATTTCTTCATACAACTATAACTAATCACATGAATGATTTTGATCTGTATATAAATTAAACATTACCAAGTTTGACGACCTTCGTGATAGTGTGGCAACAGCTACGACGATATGTTCTTACACCGACTTTGGTCTCGTGTAAAATTCACGCGATAAAAAAATGGCGATAGATTAGCTACCTATCACATGTCATGAGAATAAATAAATCAATAGCTAAAAAAAATGTACACATTAATAAAGTTAAAATACCTGTTGAGTACCAAAAAATAAAAATAAAAAGTAATTAATACGAATGAATACGGGTGTTTTGTTGAAGTTTTATTATATTTTATGTTATATGTTTCGCCTAAGGCATTATCAAACATTTGATAATGGCTTAGACAGGCAAAACATGTCTTTTACATAAAATATTAAAAAAACTTCTAGAAAACAGACGATTTCATTCGTATTAAAAATCAAATCAATTAATTTATTGTTCCTTGAACAATGATATAAAACTCCATATTAAAAAATTAATACTAATGAAAACGTCAGTTTCCTAGAAGTTTTATTATATTTTATGGGAATGACATGTTTTGCCATTCTAAGGCATTATCAAATGTTTTGAAAAAGGACATTTGATAATGCCTTAGAATGGCGAAACATGTCATTCACATAAAAGATGTCATGAGAATAAATAAATCATGAGAATAAATAAATCAATAGCTAAAAAAAATGTACACATTAATAAAGTTAAAATACCTGTTGAGTACCAAAAAATAAAAATAAAAAGTAATTAATACGAATGAATACGGGTGTTTTGTTGAAGTTTTATTATATTTTATGTTATATGTTTCGCCTAAGGCATTATCAAACATTTGATAATGGCTTAGACAGGCAAAACATGTCTTTTACATAAAATATTAAAAAAACTTCTAGAAAACAGACGATTTCATTCGTATTTCAAATCAAATCAAATCAATTTATTTTCTCAAATGATGTTACAAACAAAAATTATAGTTTGATGCATCTATTCAGAACATATCAAATATAATGTATTATACAATACCAGAAACGCATGATAGATGGTTCGACTTAAGGAATAAAAGATATTCTCTAAATCAAAGTGTTAATAAAGTAGTTTGCTAAATGCTAAACAATCATTCTTCATAGATGGCGTTAGTGGGTGCATTGTGTAGATTAATCTTAAAAAATTAATTAGTACAATCAAATCTACATAGATGGCTAACTGGAACTGACACGTGAAGATAGGTATGGATTTGGAGTATATATACAACTTCCAAAAATGTATCATGCATGATCATAATAACAATGGTGGAATGGGGAATGTTGTAATTACATAAAGCGTGCGCTTAACCCAACCAATGACAGGTCATAAGTCCTGTAAACACCTTGATCATCCATATTCAGTTTCCAGTTTGTTTCTTCGTCTCTATTGAGATACAATTAAAAATTTAAAATTAACCACCCACAGGTGAAAATCCAGGATTCGTATACAGATATAAGTATACATTTCACAAATAACAAATCAAATCAGTTTATTTTCTCAAAATATATTACAAACAATTATTATAGTTTAAGACATCTATTGAGAACAGGTAAAATATAATAAATATATAATACCAGGAACGCATGAGAGATGGTTCGACATTAGGAATACATGTACTCTCCAAAGTCAAGAGTATTTGTCTTCTGAACGTACTTTCACTAATATGAAAGACGTCGAACTCCATATTAATGATTGAATGTGGAGTTTTCCACCTTTGTTCAAGAAACAATAAATAAAAATAATACATGTTAATGACTTATAACGCATATTGCAACAACATTTTAGGCCCAAAGGTGGTTTCACGGCGAATTTCATGTGAGTCCTGTTTCATACATTGTAACGTTAACACTAATGAATGCGTTGACCGAGTTTGAACGTAATTCATAGCAATTTGAGTCGCTATTCACAAATTACCGCTCAAATAATAATGTGTATATTTTATCCTTTGGGGGAAAGAGTTGAAATCGCGGGAACTCGGGTAAATTATTGACGTACCCGGGCACTTATCATTATGCGAATTCATGCAAATGAATTCCATGATACATCGTTGGCAAAGCTAGCAGATAAAAATGTAAATGAATCTTACGCCATTTAAAAAAAAAGTTATTTCAAGTATAATTACTGTTCATATATAATTTTAAGGCATTTTAAACCAAAAAGTCAGCTTCGATGAAATGTACTAACTAACTAACTAACCATTAACCCGTTTCCACGGGGAGGTAGGCAGAGAGGATGTACCGCCACACTCTTCTACCCTGATATACCTCACGAGCTTCCTCTAATGCTTATTATGCTTATTGTTTCGACTGTAAACACAGCCTTTCAGTCTTCTTTTAGACCTTTAGTCTGTTCCTGTCTTCAGACTGGCCTCTCTTGGGAGGTCGACTCCCAGCTCCCCCTCCGTCTCCTGACGGTCTTTCGGGGGGACGGTAGTCAGCAGGAATCTGATGCGCCACACGTGTGGGATTCTGGAGGGATCCATCCTCTAAGCGTGCGCATTCCAGTATTTTCTGCGATGTCTGCCCCATCTCACAACATCCTCCACCTTGCAGATTTCACGGATAGCCGTGTTTCTCTCCCTATCTCGAAGAGTCTTTCCTGCTATCATCCTCAGCGTTCGCATCTCTGCCACCCGCACTTTAGCCTTCGTCATTGTGGTATCCTCTCTGGTCTTAATGCCGATAGACGAAATCGTCTTTAATTTATTGTGTTTCATCGTTTTTAACTCTACATTATGCGTAATTGTTCCTTCTAATTACTGTTTTTATTATTATTATGATTTTTTATTATTATATTTTCCACCTTTAATATTTTCTCATATAAATAGTGACTAATCGTTTTTTTAATTAAAATAATTATGTACTTAACTCAACTCCAGCAAGAACTTCAAAATTATATCAAAGAAATTATTCAAATTAACATAGGAACAAATACACATAAAGGTTCGAAAAATCACGAAAATTTGACATTTGATATATTATTGTAACACCTGATGATGTCAACATAGGTTAACGAAACAGCTGTCGCGTAAAAAAAAATTATGATACGTAAAACAAGATTTTTTAATTTAACAGTTTTTAATGTTATAGTACGCGTATCATAGTGTATCGGCCAAAACAATGGACTATTTAAATTTTCATTATTTGTTATATTATTTCTTTGCTTCATAGTTCCGACTATTCTCAACCTCCCCCAACCATCATCTGGTCATCATCATTAGGCGATGGATAAAGCCGAGTTTGGTATAATAAGACAACTATCTAAAATAATATCATACTTAATACGAGAAAGGTTACTTTTTTCAGATTAAGAGTTAATGAAAATTCGGAAGTTCATAAATATGTATATTTATTTATGGACTATTGTCAATTTGATTATAAGGTTTTGTGTAAAATTGACAGGTTAATATTTCATTGAATGGAAAAGAGTTCCGTTATACTCTAAATATAGTGTAGATATACTATACCGAACGCTTAGACTATGATTAAGATGACGCGGGTTCGATGCTGAGCAATATTTAACTAATGTTTTATAAAGTGGGCTCGGTGTTTAAATCAATTTAATTAAATATAATTCCTGAATTGCACACTACGGAGTGACGTTCCATGAGTTATCAATATTTATTAACGATATGAGTAATCCAAAATACAATTCATGGTAAATTTTAAGCGTTATGATAGTGTCGAATGAAAATATAAGAGGAGAATGTGGTGCGAATGATGGTGTTAAGAACAAACTAATGAAAGGATCATTAAGATGGTTTGGACATATGGAAAGAATGAGTGAAGAAAGAATGAGTGAAGAAAGAATGGTAAAAAAGCATATGTTAACGATGTAAATGTGACCAGAAATAGAGGAAGACCAAGGAAAACGGATCAAATACATCAAATATTGAATGTCGGCCGTGTGAGGAGTCAGAGAAATCGACGCGCGTGCATGACACGATGTATGAATGTTGACGAAGCGAGGGAAATATGTCAGGAAAGAAAAGTGTGGCAGTTCATTCTTTCTAACTACCCCTTCGGAGAGACGGCGTGATGGTTAGTTAGTTAGTTAGTTAGTTTTTAGGCGTTCACACTTAGGAATTCTATAGCACTGATGTCGTATGAATAAAAAAAACCATGTATGAACTTATGTATGCACGTAAGAAGTTAAACTTGTTTGACGTAACAAAACAAAAATATATCCAAAAAATTTATCCCGCGAGCCTATAATCTTCGTTAGAGAAAAGGACGATTGTACTTAAAGGTATAATATATTTTGTAGAAATTCTTTAGAATGAATGTAGAAGAGGCGCACAAGTTATGTTAGGATAGAACGTTTGGCGGTTCAAACACTCTGCCTCTCTTATTTCTGCTAATTTCGATATGTAAAGCGTCATTGTTCTGGTCTTTTCGGCTCGGTTTATGCAAATAATCCATGATATAACAGTTATACCAAATAATATTTTCTTAACTAACTAACCATCACCCTGTCTCTCCAAACAGGTAGGCACAAATAATGGACTGCCACACTTTAACCGATGCGGCACTCCATCCTTCTCTTTTCGCCATAAACATAAAACGTAATGTTAATGAAAATAGAAGAAGTGAATGCGGTGCGAATGATAGTGTTATAAACAAAATAATGAAAGGACCATTAAGATGGTTTGGACATATGGAAAGAATTAATAAAGAAAGAATGGTAAAAAGTATAATATATGTTAACGATGTAAATAAAACTAGAAATAGAGGAAAACCGAGGAAAACGTGACACGATCAAATAAATAAAATATTGAATGTTGGCCACGTGAGGAGTCAGAGAAATCGACGCGCGTGCATGACACGATATATGAATGTTGATGAATCGAGGGAAATATGTCAGGAAAGAAAGGTGTGGGAGTCCAATATTCTGCCAACCCTTTCGGGGCGAAGGTGTGATGGTTAGTTAGTTAGTATTTATTTTAATGTTTTTTTTTTATAAATGCAAGCGACAGTGGCTATTCGCAATAGATATCTGGTTCCAACCGAAATCATTGATGTATGATAGTGAAACTTGGAACTGGCAGAAGAAGGATGAAAGCAGAATAAATGCATTAAAATTAAGATTCATAAGATGTATGTGAGGTAAAACGATTTTCGAATGAATTTTAAAGCTGATAACAGGAAGGAAAGTAGAGCGGAAGAAAGTAACTAACTAACTAACTAACCATCACGCCGTCTCCCCGAAGGTGTAGGTAGAAAGAATGGATTGCCACACTTTTCTTTCCTGACATATTTCTCTTGCTTCCTCAACATTCATACATCGTGTCATGCACGCGCGTCGATTTCTCTGACTCCTCACATGGCCGACCTTCAATATTTGATTTATTTGATCGTGCCACGTTTCCCTCGGTCTTCCTCTATTTCTAGTTTCATTTACATAGTTAACATATATTTTTTTACCATTCTTTCTTTATTCATTATTTCCACATGTCCAAACCATCTTAATGATCCTTTCATTATTTTGTTCATATGACCATCATTCGCACCGCATTCACATCTTATATTTTCATTCGACACTCTATCATACACAGAGTATTCACACATTCGTCTAAGAGATCTCATTTCTACTGCATTTATTCTACTTTCATCCTTCTTTTGCCAGTTCCATGCTTCGCTTCCATACATAATGGAAGTACGGAATAAAGTATTATGAACAAAATTATGAAATGATCGCTGCGTTGGTTTGGACATATAGAACTAATTTTTTTTGTTGTTATTATTTTATAATAAAGGGGTTCAGTTACGTTAGTACTATATTATATCTCAGAATTGTATGCACCATATTCCAGATAAGTCCAGCTGATTGATGGTTACGCAAGTACTATAATTTCGTAACGAACGGAAACGGCGATAGGCATTATTGCCGGTGGAAGCAGTAGGGGAGTGCATGGGATAGTTTACTCCGTACTTACCGTATTATTTATTGCCAGAGTCATAGTATTAACCCTTTAACTGAAATATTTAGCATATTTCGCCGTGTCGGCAATTATCGTGTGTTACACCGATGCCCGTATTCTCGTCGTACAAATTAAAACGGGCACTCAGTGCGACGTGCGTAAGATTCATTTCATATTTCATTTATGTTTATTGTACACAAATGAGACGTAACGAACGATAAGGCAACTCATTTGGACACCACACAATTTAACAAAAATAACAATAACAATTTTAGATTTATTTTGTGGGTGTTGCACGATCGAAGTGTGCGCGGGAGATGCCTATTGGTGGCGATGAGGTTCGCAACCCATCACACCGCGTCTCCCGCGGAGCGAAAAGAGAAGGATGGAGTGCCGCATCAGTTCATTCTTTCTGCCTACCCTTTCGGAGAGACGGCGTGATGGTTAGTTAGTTTGTTAACAATAACAAGAAGAATAATTACTACAAATGAAAACGTCAGTTTTCAAAAAGTTTTATTATATTTTAAGGGAATGAAATGTTTAGCCTTTTCGGCATTATTAGATCGCCCTTCTAAGGCATTATCACATCTGATAATCTTATAGAAGGGCGAAACAAGTCATTCCCATAAAATATAATAAAACTTGTAGAAAACTGACGTTTTCATTCGTATTAATTATTTAATATGGGTTTAAATCATTGTTCAAGAAACAATAAATAACAAGAAGAAATTTTACAGACCACATTTATATCGTCGGTTAAAAGGTAAAACTCATTAAGTGACATTTTGGTCAAAATTTTAATTTTTGCAATTTCTGTATCAGATTTGTGAATTCTACGTCAGGAAATAATCACCAAGTGTTTTTTTATTAAAGAATAACCGTTATTCTTTAATAAATACACTTGGTGATTATTTTCTGACGTAGAATTCATAAGTCTGATACAGAAAATGCAATTTTTTTTTTTTTTTACCAAAATCTCACTTAATGAGTTTTATCTTTGAACCGATGATATGATCAGAAGCACCATTTCTTATAAGGATCCCATATATAATATGTTGTTGTCAGTGATGCATTACTTCTTACAGAATTTTTATGAACACTGCCTCAATAACACCAAAAATGTTCAAATCAATTGTGATGTTCAAAAATGTTCAAAATTCAACGTCCGAATTGCTCTTCCTACTGACATCACCAAAGGCATGTTTGTTCTGCAGAAGAAGGATGAGAGCAGAATAAATGCGGTAGAGATGAGGTCCTTAAGACGTATGACGGACGACAGTATAAAGATATACAAGTCTCAAATGCTGATATACGAAAGGAATGTAGAGCGGAAGAAGGTATTATGAACAAAATTATGAAAGGATCGCTGGGTTGGTTCGGACATATGGAGCGCATGAATGGAGAAATAATGGTTAAACAAGTATACGTTAATGATGTAAATGGAGCACGGAGTCGAGACAGACCGAGGAAAACATGGCATGACCAAATTAATCAAATTTTAAAGATTGGTCATGTTAGAAGTCGGAAGAATTGACGTGCGTGTATGACTCGTTGTATGAATGTGGAGGAATCTAGAGAGGTGTGCCAGGATAGAGTAGTGTGGCGGTCCATTCTCTCTGCCTACCCCTGGAGACAGACGGCGTGATGGTTAGTTAGTTAGTAAGTTCTTCTTCTTCTCCTTCTTCTTCTGTTTATAGACCTTTGGTCTGTTCCTGAAATCAGACTGGCCTCTCTTGGGAGGTTGACTCCCAACTATCTCTCCATCTCTTCTGCGGTCTTCCGGGGGGACGGCAGCCGGCAGGAATCTGATGCGCACAGCGTGTGGGATTCTGGTGGGATCCATCCTCTGCGCGTGCGCATTCCAGTATCTTCTGCGTTGTCTGCCCCATCTCACGACATCCTCCACCTTGCAGATCTCGTGGATGGCCGTGTTCCTCACCCTACGTCGAATAGTCCTTCCTGCTATCATCCTCAGTTTTCGTTCTTGTGGTATCCGCTCTGGTCTCAATGCTATATGTCAGTATAGGCCTTACGCAGGTTTTATATATTCTGACCTTACTGTTGGTTCTCATATACTTGTTTTTCCATATTATATCCTTGAGATAACCTGATACAGCCGAAGCCTTGTTGACTTGTCCTATTGTTTCACTGACAAGATCATTTTGACTGTGCAGATCCACTCCCAGATATCTAAACTTTGCAAGTTAGTTAGTTCATTAAAAAATCTTCTGATTAATTAGGGGATACTTCGAGAACTTGGCCGTACTGGAGGATGTTGGTCTTTTTGTCCCCGATAGATATCTCCGACAGCGACAGCACAGATTGTTTTACTTACCGGCCGCCAGAACCAATCTGCCTCTGGTGACACCGGTGGGAAGAGCAATTAGTCTGCTGAACGCGGTCTCCTCGGAGATCGACGTCTTTCATGTTAGTGAAAGTACGTTTAGGGGAACAGATACTCTTGACTTTGGAAAGTGTCTTATCTTCCTAATGTCGAACCATCACTAATGCATTCCTGGTGTTGTGTTGTATGTTTATAATATCTTACAGGTACTCAATAGATGCCTTAAACATTTATGCTGTTTGTAATGTCTTTTGAGTTAATAAACTGATTTGAATATTTTTTTGTGAATGTATAATATGTTTTTATGAATGTATGTTCCATAGATGGCGTTAGTATGTAGATTATATATATAGAGTAATCTTAAAAAGATTAACATATGTAATCAAAATCTTCATAGATGGCGCATTGAAACTGACATGTGAAATCTGGTGTAGGACTTTAACATATCGTCTCTATTGAGATACAATTAAATCATAAACTGATTTGATTTGATTTGAAAAAAATGTTAAGTATTAAAATGATTTTAATAAATATTTACAACGTATGGAAGAGCCCTTTGAACTTTGTTCGCTTAAAATGTTGCGTTGAGCCGTATTACCGAGCTGCGGAGCCTACTTACGCTGGAGAGGTAGACACGATTTCCATAACGCCACTGGACGGCGAGGTGATTGTGGGTACAATTTAATTCCAGCAGTTTGAACGAGTAAACATGGCCCAGGGGAGTGCGGGGGAGGGCAATGAAGCGATTGATTATAATATTATTGGCGGGAGGAGGGGCGGGGATCCGAGCACGTCGTAAATCAAAATGGCCGACCTCATAGCCCTATAGAAGGTTGATGGCTGCGCGGGGGGAATGCGCATGCACACTACGCTGCATTAATCAGAAAACATCATTTACTTTTATAAAAAAAAATACTTTAATTCGACTACCCGAATGCGGTGATTTGATTAGACAATTTTTTTATTGTTATCATACATAAGCTATTATAACAAGTTAAATTAACAATAATTTACTTACATACAATACAGCTGATGCGGTCCACTGCTGGACATAGGCCTCCCCCATACTTCTCCACACACTCTTATCCTGCGTCTTCTGCGTCCAGTCACCAACACTTTTCCTTATATCATTAGACCATCGTGTGGAGGGTCTTCCTCTTCTTCTTCTTCTATCTTCATGAGGACTCCATTCCACTACCCTTCTAGTCCACAGTAAAGACTGTAATAAATGAAATAAACACTCTTATCATTGAGATAAACACAAAAAATCCAATCTAGTGACTCTTTATTAATTTAACTTAATATTTATTCATTTGGCTTACACTTTCTTAATTTTTCAGATTTAACTTTTGATTTAAAAAAAACTTACTAACTAACTAACCATCATGCCGTCTCCCCGAAGGAGTAGGCAGAAGAAAGATAATGAGTCCCAGAATGGGTTGTGAACCTCTTCGCCACCAATAGGCATCTCCCGCGCACACTACGATCGTCCATCGTTCACAAAATAAATCTAAAACAAATTATATAAAATACAATGATACAAAATAAGATACAATGATATAATATAAAATAAATTTATATTATTTTAATATTTTACAGACTTGAACATTTCTATAATGAAAACATGTTTTTTGTAAAAAATCTTTTTGAGATGTATTATATATTTATTTAAAATCCCCTGATATTTGCGTCTTTCAAAAGATGGCAGCAAGCTGCCGAAACCGGTCGAAGCCATAAAATCAAGTGGCATTAAACTAAATATAAATCACAAAGTATTTTCTTTTATTTTGATGGATTTTTAAAGTGTTTAATTTTTATTATTTACAATGAACTACTACCAAGTTATTTCATATAACAATATATTTTTTTTTGTACATTTATGTAACCGACTGTACAGCAGAGAGGCAATTATTCAGTTATGCATTTAGCAATGATTTACAGTGCTTAAACAAATATAACTCCAAATGCAGAATTCTCACTAAATGTCGTGAGTTTAATCTCTGTAATTAATAATGGAATGAGAATGCCATAACAGTACCTGAAACGCAGTAATAAGTGATGTTTATTTAACAGTTGGTTTCGTCACTAGTTGCATACGAAATCCTTCTACATCAAGTAAACCAATTTGAAAAAAGAATTTTCATCAGAAGATAATCATGTTTAATGAAATTGTTTTTCGTAATTAACCGATCACCATGTTTGATAATAAAGAAGATTGGGACGTTGATTACAGATTTATAAATAAATCTACAAATTTAACATTTAATTCATTTAAGATTTTCCATAGAACATGTCAGGACCTTCAAGTATCTAGGCATAGACCTGGTGTGAGGAGCTTATCCGCGGGAAGAAATATAAGCCCAAGTAAACAAGGCAGCTGCAATCTCTGGTGCTCTAAAATCCAAAATATGGAAAAACAAAAACATGGCCTGATTAAGATGAGAATCTATAAAGCATGCGTAAGACCAATAATAACATATGGCGTCGAAGCAAGGGCAGACACAGTAAGGACCAAACAAGTTTTGAGGACTTCCGAAATGAAGACACTGAGGACGATATCAGGCAAGACACTGAGAGATCGCGTGAGGTACACCAGAATAAAAGAGACATGTGAGGTTGAGGATATTATAAGATGGAGCAGACAGCGAAAAAGGGACTGGTACGGTCATGCTCAAAGAATGGACACCACCAGCCTCCCCTATATTGCATTGTATAATCAGCCTCATGGGACTCGTCCTCGTGGGAGACCTCCTAAAAGATGGAAGAACAGCAGGGAATCTACCTCACAAGAGGAGCAACACTCTGAAGAACAGACCACATAGGTCTACAACAAGGAAGAAGATGAAGAAGATTTTCTGAATAATCAATGGTACGATTTTTTTTATAAACAGTAATTACTTCCTTATCTTCTTCAGCCTTCTTTTTTTTAATGCTAAATATAGGCCTCTTTCATTTTTCTCCACTGGTCCTTGTTTTGTCCCTTCGGCATCCAAGTCGTCCCAGCTATTCGGACTATCATCAGTCCATTGTTTAGGTGGTCTTCCGATATTATTTTTTATTGTCCAAGGCCTCTCCATTGGAATATTCTGGATGTTCATCTGGTACTGATCAGTCTGGCTATATGTCCATCCCATAGCCATTTC
This sequence comes from Lepidostoma basale, assembly GCA_022606425.2. Taxonomy (NCBI): domain Eukaryota; kingdom Metazoa; phylum Arthropoda; class Insecta; order Trichoptera; family Lepidostomatidae; genus Lepidostoma; species Lepidostoma basale. Next base: position 869,649 of record JAHDVF020001034.1, on the reverse strand, counting down.
AATTCAGCCGTGCGATCCATGATTTCGGTAATTTTGGTTTGGTGTCTAATTTATCTCTAAGACTCACGTCGAGAAATTGCCTCTGAACGGATTGTTGTGCACATTTTAATTTATGAACACTTTGTGCTGTGAAGGTAGTTGTCTCTTAACCGTACGTCAGTATTAGCAATATCTCGTTAGTTTCAATCCAATGGATTGGTTAGCAGTAAAGTGTAACATTTCTTTTGCTGGTTCTTGGGATGCCATTTGGGCCTTTAATGTGGTAGCAATATATACGCATTGTAAATAGTATTTACAAATGATGTTTAAAAATATATTTTTACATCCTCAAATTACCACAAGGAAGCATATTAAAACTTATTGATAGTTGAGGTATTAGTTTTGTAAAACTCCATTTTTGAATTATAATAGTAAACACGATTGTTTAGAGGTTTCACTTGGATTTAGTTTATATAAATTGTGACAAATTAGTTTCCCCTTTCGAGGGGATTCTTAAACTGTTTGAGAATGCTTCCGAAAGGCGAAAGAAAGGCGATATACCCATATTTAGCCTTTGTGATATTATGTGGAATTTGTTCAACATTCTTTGCAAGTCATCTTCAGATTCACTTATTAACGCGCCATCGTCTGCACAGCAAATGACGTACAGTTTTACTGCCCATTTTATAACCTAGTACCAAGCCAGCTACCTCTTCTATGATTTCTTCTATAATAAGATAGAACAGAAGGGGCTCAAACTATATCCCTGTGTTATATCATTGCTTGCAGGAATTTCTCTAGATGGTCAACTTTCATTGTCATAACATTCAAACTGTTTGGAATTTGTACAACATTCTTTGCAAGTCGTCTTCAGATTCAGCTATGTATTAACGCACCATCAAATGACGTTCACAGTTTTATTTAAACATTAATTTATTAATGTGTTTGCCAATGGAGTTCTTCTACCGACCCTTATGTTTGGAAGCGAAGCATGGACCTGGCAAAAGAAGGATGAAAGTAGAATAAATACAGTAGAAATGAGATCTCTTAGACGAATGTGTGAATACTCTGTGTATGATAGAGTGTCGAATGAAAATATAAGAAGTGAATGCGGTGCGAATGATGGTGTTATGAACAAAATAATGAAAGGATCATTTAGATGGTTTAGACATACGGAAAGAAAGAATGGTAAAAAAATTATATATTAACGATGTAAATGGAACCAGAAATAGAGGAAGACCGAGGAAAACGTGGCACGATCAAATAAATCAAATATTGAATGTCGGCCATGTGAGGAGTCAGAGAAATCGATGCGCGTGCATGACACGATGTATGAATGTTGAGGATTCAAGAGAAATATGTCAGGAAAGAAAAGTGTGGCAGTCCATTCTTTCTGCCTACCCCTTCGGGGAGACGGCGTGATGGTTAGTTAGTTAGTTTTTTATTAATGTGTAAATATGGTTAAACAAGTGCTCATATATAATTATTTCCATATATTTTCTTAAACAAATTATAATAAGATTTATATCGGTTTCGCGTCTATCATTATAATTTCATTACACCACCCGTGCACGTGTTAAAAGCTTAAACGGCCTCGCCGCGGTCTGCAGGTTGTTTTAAATAAAATTAGCCCTGTCGATCGTGTCCGGGCCGAGGGCGGGGGCGGGGGCGGGGAGCAGGGCGGAGAGCAGGGCGATCGTATCCGTTAATTTCCCCTGCGCTGCGGGCTAAGAACTCGGCCGCCGAACATATAATAAGATAATTTATAATACCTGAAAAATTTATGTTGTTTTAATGGAGCTTGAGAACGGTAGTAGGTATCTGCGAAACTACAGTGTACTATTAAAACGCACCGGCTTTTTTATTTTATCTTTTTTGTGGCGATTTAGAAATGAGGGTTCGACATGATCGCACTGCGCATTACACATTTTATAAATTCGAGGAAAACGAATTTAAATTCTTTTAAAATATTAATGTTGTTAATTGATGAAATTCTTGAAAAACAAAAAAAAAAATTTTACTTGTTTTTTTAGTTTCTACCTGAAAATGGTAGCGAGTTGCCGAAACCAGTCAAAACTAAAGAACAAGTTAAATAAAATTAAGTACATATATTTTTTAAATATTTTTCTTTTCACTTTTAAGTTTTATTGCTTAAAACGTGTTAGACATCTTAAAAATCAATAAAATATGAGCCTATAAATTAGAGATCGACCTTCGTGGCAGAGTGGTAAGAGCTCTGGCATCCATACCGAAGATCCCGGGTTCGATTCCCGGCGATCTCAGTGTAATTGTCACACTGTTTTTGGTCTGGTGTAGAATTCACGTGACAATAAATAATCAAAGTGTGCGCGGGAGATGCCTATTGGTGGCGATGAGGTTCGCAACCCATCACACCGCGAAAAGAGAAGGATGGAGTGCCGCATCGGTTAAACATTCCATTCTTTCTGCCTACCCTTTCGGAGTGACGGCGTGATGGTTAGTTAGTTAGTTAGTTAGTTATAAATTATAGATAGAGAACGTATAAGTAATTTAAAAGAGGGGTGCTTTATTTTGTATGTTTTAGGTTAGCTTTTAATATTTCTTAAGCAAACAATTCACAAATTAGAAACAAGATTATTTTTTATATGTGTAATTATTTTGAAATGATAGATTGTCGATATATTACCAATTTAGTAAATTTCCATGTATATAATGTTTTCAGATCTTGGGTCAACCCGTGTCTCTTGTTATCCGCTTTAATCGACGTTCTGGATATCGTTGCTGACTCCATCTTAAGGGTAGTGACTTCCCTGAAGACAGAGAAATAAATTGAATATGAAACATCGAAAACGGCAAAGGAATAATAAATATCAATTTCGTAAATGTGAATGAAGAAAGAGTATAATTCTTTAAAAAAATGAAATTTTTAAAGTAAACGCAATAAAATATCAAAATCATTAGGTTCACCAAAACATTATTTTGGACTTCTAGGCTAATCAAAGTCTCGTTTGTTATTCAAAAAGGATCGGGAACAACAAAACCATTTCAAACCCGTCTTCTAGTTTGCCTTAGTAACTTGGACATTGATCACTCAAACGCATATTCGATCTACTTGCATGTGGCCGGTAAACTCCATAAAGTGTAATGTTATAGAGTCGATGCCGTCCACTGCTGGACATAGGCCCTCCATACTTCCACGAGGGGTAGTTGGCATTACAACGTCACGCTTGCCAGGCAGGTTGGCAAGGCTTCCTTCCACGTGAGTCTTTAAATCAATATTGTCCACCGAGGTTGGTTACTCGATCACATAGTTTCCAGGGGAGATCAAAGTCGTGGAGGTGTGGATAGGTACTTAGAGTCAGATCAAACCTTAAGCATAGCATCGACATTGCCATTACCACATTGCCATACATCATTCGGAGAGTCAATAGGATGATAATAAAGTGTAATAAACTAACTAACTAACTAACAATCACGCCGTTTCCCCGGAGGGGTAGGCAGAGAGGATGGATGGCCACATTGTTCCATCTCTGAACTCTCGCGCCTCGTCGATTGTTCCTACTTCGGTTGTTCCTTTCAGTTATTGATTAATTTGGTCATGGCATGTCTTGGCCTTCCTCGACTTCTTTTTTCATTCACACTACTTGTATACATATTTTAACCATTCTTCCCTCACCTATTCGTTCCATATGTCCAAATCATCTTAGTGCCCTTTCTTGATTTTATTTATCACGTATTCATCCGCTTTACATTCCTTTCTTACTTCATCATGAGATATTCTATCATATATTGTTTTTCCGCACATCCTTCTTAGTGACCTCATTTCTAAGGCATTTATCCTACTTTCATCATTCTTCTGCCAACTCCAAGCTTCACTTCCATACATAAGAGTGACCCTTTCTTGATTTTATTTATCACGCATTCATCCGCTTTACATTCCTTTCTTACTTCATCATGAGATATTCTATCATACATTGTTTTTCCGCACATCCTTCTTAGTGACCTTATTTCAACGGCATTTATCCTACTTTCATCCTTCTTCTGCCAACTCCAAGCTTCACTTCCATACATAAGGGTCGGCACTAGAACTCCATTGTGAACTGCCATATTCTAATAAATGAAATTAGATAAAAGCCTATTTAAAGGACTTATCTAAAAACTTAGTAAGACGCAAATGTCTAGATAGATCGAAGGTGCATTTACTGGAAGGATGTGTGGATGGCTACAATATTTTGGACGAAATAGACTGGAGTTTATCAAAATTTGATAGGGTAAAATGGCGGCGGCTCATGCTGAATTTCCCTGACTCGCCTCTGCTTGTAGCGATATTGATGATGAAGGCTTAGATGGACTTGCGGTTTGTTCTGAAAGAACTTTATTAATAACAGTATTCCATCTGAATTATAATAGATAGGAATATTACAGTCTATACGTCTATGAACGGTCTCAATATAATATACGAAATCATTACTCACGTGGTATTAAGATCAACTCGTACTATAATTTCCGTAAAATATAATTATAAAACTGATGATTAAATGCAAATCAAGGAACTTGGCCCGGTTACTAGTGAAGTGTTAAGACAAGTGTAACAATATAACTTATATTCGATTTGCACCATTCACGAAGTTTTTTTACAAATCGATTTTTAATCTGTACGTAATATGTATTTTTTCTCCTTATATCTTGACTCAATTTCCCCGAGTACTCGCGCATTTCACATCATAAGACCAAATCTTCCGCACGAGAATTGGAACTAAGCGTCCTAAAAGTTTATTACATAAACAACAGTAGAAAAAAATGAGCAAAATATAGACATTAGCTTATTAGACAAATTACTAGTTTATATAGATTTTATCAACTATAAAAAATAGACTAAAAAAAGGGAAAATATTTTTAATTATTAAATATTAATTCAATTATAGTTTGTGATTTAACTACGACATTAGCTTTAGTTTGTGATAATAATAATAATAATAATATGCTTACTTTTCAAAAGCGCCGTTTTTGTGATGTAATCACCTCAAGGGCGCATTAAGACGTGTTTTAAATCTAAAACCCAAAATTTTCGCGATCGGTTAAAAAGTATAGTAGAACAAAGTATAAATGTTTAAATTGGGTATGAAATATGAAAAAGATGGGTTTTAGGTTGAGATCTGAAATCTGTTATCAGGATATATATATAATTTCTTAATTATTTTATTAAAAAAAACTACAAAATAAAAAGAAAGTCAAAACTTGTGTCGAGATATGAGGGAACTCTAAAAAGTATGACTATGAGAACTGACTATGAAAACAAAAGAATGCCATAAGTACTATTTGGCAGATCGAATTCGAGTGAATATAAAAACAAAATTATGGCCATGAGTACTGTTTGACTGATCGAATTTGAGCGGATTGAAAAACAAAAGTATGACCATAAGTACTGTTTGACACATCGAATTTGAGTGGATAAAAACCGTGTATTACTAGTTTCTACGTATCTACTCTTAATTCATATGTGTTTGATTAGGATAACTTCACTGAATGACAATTAGCGAGATAAATATGAGAGATAAGGTCCCTTTTAGGGCAATACAATATTTTAAATAATAGAATACTGAACGAAGTAATAGGGAAGGAATGTAAGGCAGAGTAATACGTCCTAAATAAAATTGAATAAGGTACACTAAAATGGTTTAGACACACATAATGACCGGATGAGGGAAGAATGGTAATAAAGATAGTCAGTAAGAAAAGCAATGTGAATGTAAAAATGAGTCGAGGAAGGCAAAGGAAAGTATGGCATGACCAATTTAATCAATTACTAAAAAGCGACTATATTTGAAATCGGAATTCGCCTAAAGACATCGATAATGTTTTAAATAATTCTAATACACAGGTTCCCAACATTTTCGAGACCATCGTCCCCTCACAAGAAAATAATTCCAACGCCCCCTCTCCCATAACAGTTACATCAACATATTTATTTTCATTATGTATACTTTATCGATTGATGATTTTTAGAAGTATAATATAATGATATCCATCGCCAAAACAAAATGTTTTACAATATCCAGACAGCCTCTCAGATGCAAACTGGTTGTAGACGATAAACCCATAGAACAGGTCATGAAGTTCAGATATATGGGTGTGGAAATATCTGGTTGCAGCGATCTGTATAATGAAGTTAAAAAACATGTTACAACTATCGTTGGGAACCTATGCTCTGACATAATTTCGATTTAACATTTTTTTCTTTATAATATGAGCGTACAAAATGAAGCATATTTTAATACGGTGATTATCTTGACAACCAGATTACAGACAAATGATGTATTCGATAGAGTCGGCAATGGTCACCCTGTACTTTATGCGGTAATACGTACCGTAGTTAAAATTGTTTTCCATTTCTCTGTAGTGCAAGTCTTCTAATCACGTCATGATGGATCAGCATACAACATCCCCTTTAGGCAAATAGATTAAGTGCTCAGGAACCGAGCAAATTGCCTCCTAGTTGCGTATTATCCCGGAGATCTCGACCTGGTGTTTGTGCATATGATGAGTTATGCCGGATAGCGATTTGACGAAAAGGAAAATGCACACGGTTGGAGTTCGGTTCGAAATAGACGGGAGCTAATTGTACTGAAATTAATTACACGCTCCAATGGGCGTTGACTGTTCGTACAGACTATTCTGCGAAGCATACAAAGTGCTCCTCAATTTGTATTACATTGTGTGACAAGGCATGGCAACACTTTGCTCTGATTGTGAGTTAACCAGATTCCAGTAAAAATTATCATACAGTACGTGCATTCTTTTATTGAAGTGAAAAAATAAAAATCAAACCTATCCAAAAAAGCTAGAATGGCAGTGCACAATGGTGTTCTTCTACCGACCCTTATGTATGGAAGCGAAGAATGGAACTGGCAAAAGAAGGATGAAAGTAGAATAAATGCAGTAGAAATGAGATCTCTTAGACGAATGTGTGATACTCTGTGTATGATAGAGTGTCGAATGAAAATATAAGATGTGAATGCGGTGCGAATGATGGTGTCATGAACAAAATAATGAAAGGTGCATGACACGATGTATGAATGTTGAGGAAGCGAGAGAAATATGACAGGAAAGAAAAGTGTGGCAGTGCATTCTTTCTGCCTACCCCTTCGGGGAGACGGCGTGATGGTTAGTTAGTTAGTTAGTTAATAATAATTATTTAAAGATGTAATTATATTGTAAATGAATTTAAAGTTTTTATTAAAATACAACAAAAAAAAGTTTTCTTTATTTTATAAAAATTTAAACGAATCCTTCTTTAATGCAAATACCCCATTGGCGTATTTAGTATTGCGTGATGCGACATCAGTTTTCTTAATTAAAAGTGCGTTTAAACGCAATAATCAGAATGTCGAGACATGTTTCTGGAAGACCAAAACAGACAATCAGATAATGAGAAATGAATGCATAATTTAAAATGTTATAAATATTCCAGGCTCTGTTGACGAATGTGTCTAGAACACAGGTTCTCAATCTTATTTTGACCACCGCCCTCTTTATGATTTAAAAAATAATGTAGTGCTCCCCGTATTTTTAACTGACCTTTTTTTTATATATAACCACATGATGCGTTTCTTACCAGTTATTGCAAATATAATTTTTAAACATGTATTTTGACATGGACATGATAGATAGGGTGTGACCCATATTATATTTCTGAAATTAAAGAATATTTCAACGAAGGGAAATAAAACTTATTCGTAATCATATTTAAAAGTATTTTCACTGTTAAAATTGAAAACACTGTTATACACTAATATCACAATTTCTTTTTATTCACTGAGAGTGTCGCGACAGGTGTTTCGCCAACCGATGTTGGCATCATCAGGTGTTACAATAGTTTATTGTTTAAATTTTAACAGTAATAATATTAAAGTATCATAGTGTTTAGGCCAAAACAATGGACTATTTAAAAAAAAAATAACTAACCATCACACCGTCTGCCCGAAAGGGTAGGCAGAAAGAATGGACTGTCACACTTTTACCGATGCGGCACTCCATTCTTCTCTTTTCGCTCCGCGGGAGACACGGTGTGATGGGTTGCGAACCTCATCGCCACCAATAGGCATCTCCCGCGCACACTTCGATCGTCCAACATCCACAAAATAAATCTAAAACAAATAATATAAAATACAACGATATAAAATAAAATAACAAAATAAAAATAATTTAACACAAAATGTTCTTTTAAGATGATGCACATATTGTCTATTTAATTTATGTTCCACGAGTCCACCGTTTTTTTAATTTAGCACTTAATGTAATTACACATAATGTTTTTTTCGATGTTGCACATGCTGACTATTTAAAAGTATTTTAATTAACATTATAAGGAAATTAATAAGAATGAACACGTTTGTTTTCTATAAGTTTTACTACATTTTATGTGAACGACATGTTTCGCCTGTTTAAGACATTATCAAATGACATATAATAAAACTTCTAGAAAACTGACGTTTTCATTCGTATTCGTTATTTAATATGGAGTTTTATATCATTGTTCAAGAAACAACAAATAAATTAAAAGAAGGCTATGAATTTAAAACTTATCTAATGAATCTGATGCATTTCGCCGAGTTTGTAAATGTCGGGGTAGAATTTGATTAAAAACGTCGTCACGTTCAGAAAATTATATGGGATATCACAGGAATTTTTATTTAGCTTACTTAACCATGGTAAAACCTGGAGAATGAGGTATAATGAGGGGCTATACAATGTCTACAAAGCACCTAAGCTATCAACATATGCTAGACTGGATATGCTGAGATGGGCTGGACATGTGGAGACTATGTGCCATCGTCTCGGGCACCAAAGAAAAGGCATGAGGGACATCCGGGTGGAAGGAGAAGAGTCGATAGGCCTAGACTCCGATGGAAAGATGAGATGAGGAAGGACGCTGCATAGCTACTGCACATAGAGACTGGAAGGCTGCAGCAGGTGACAGAAGTGCTTGGAGGCGAGGACTGATGGAGGCCAAGGTTCGATATGAACTGTAGAGCCATAGAAGAATAAGACGAAGAACCATGAACTACGTACATGAAATATATAGCTGCCTCCATATTATTACATGCGTAAGCGACTTTAATTTAACCATCTATAAGGGACTCCAAGCATTCGAGTTGTAAATCGCATCTCAAGTGGCGTCGTGTCAAAATTTTAATAAATAAATAGAAATTGTCTCTAGATTTCCTTAACGCTCCCTAATTTTCTTTTGATCTTTTACTGAAAAGCCTAAAAAAACCTGAAACCCTCCAGCGTTCACGATGGGTCGTAATCGCCCACTTTGAGAAAGACTGGTATAGAAGGTGCGCAAGTTAATTAATACGCATGAGGTACCTAATTATCACAAACCGCCGTTGTACTCCTAACACTTTTCACTTATTACGTATTATAATTCCTTTTTTTAAATACGCAGAAACTTGAAACCGATAAAAAATACCACCACGATAAATACATTCCATTTTTGGTTTTTAATTTTATTCACAGACATGAGATTGCAATCGATTAATTTTAAATGCTTTCATTTCACATTGAAAGCTCCCAACGTTTACAGAACAATCAATATTATTATTATTTAAAATATTTTCTGTATTTTCCCAGCAATTAAAAGCAAAATTATCATATTTTTGCAAATAAAATATTTATTGTAGGATTAATATTCATATTTTTTACGCGACATATATATTTATAAGCGACAGCCGTGGCTGGCTGCTTGCGCGACACCATATGGAGGAGCAAATACATGCTAACCGAAAGTAAAGTCAAGATATACAAGGCATGCGTTCGCCCCAACATGACGTATGGAATAGAGGTCAGAGCCGATACCAATAGAACTAAGAACCTTTTTAGAGGCAAAACCATCGCAGGCAAAACCCGCATAAATCGGATCAGAAACGAAACGATAAGGTCTGTCTGTGGTGTTGAGGACATAGTGAGATGGGGAAGAAGCAGAAGGCGCTTTTGGAGAGACCACGCGGACCGCATGGAGAATACAAGAATTGCAAAAATTGTTAAAGATGAAGACCCAAGCAGCAAGAGATTATTTAAAAAGATGGAGACATGGCTGGACATCATCATCCTAGGATAGCTCACCGTCACAAACAGGTCATACGACCTAAAGTAAGAGGAAGAAGAAGAAGATTTTTTTACAGGACCTTTAAGTTTGAAACAAACAATTACAAAAATATTAATATTAATTAATACTAATGAAACCGTCTGTTTTCTACAAATTCCGTGATATTTTATGGGAATGGCATGTATCGTCTTAATAAGGAGCTATCAAATGATAAAGGTATTGCCTTAATAAGGCGAAACATGTCATTCCCATAAATAATATAAAATCTTCTAGAAAACGGCAGTTTTCATTCGTGTTAATTATTTAATATGTAGTTTTACACCATTGTTAAAGAAACAATAAATGATAATGAAAATGATGTAAATTGAAATTTCTTGGAAGCAATTCATTGAAAAAAATCTGTGTTATACATATTTTTTTAAAATAATGTTTAAAAATAAATCATGTTATTTTGGGTTTATTAAAAAATCTTTCCCAGAAAGATAATTAAGTAATTGATTGTTTTTTGAATAATGATGTAAAACTCCATATTAAGTAATTAATACAAAACGATTTTTTCATTTTATTTTACGAGTATGACGTTTTACCTTTCAAACATTACATTACTGTAAAATAGAATAAAACTTCTGGAGAATAGCCATTTTCATCCGGATTAATTATGATTAAGTAATGTTGATCACTTTAGATATCACACATACACCACAATCGTTGTTATATTTAAAATATATATACTCGTATACAGGGTTGGGGTTATTGAACCAATTTCTTTTAGGAGGTTATTACCGATGCACTATGTCACGTATGTCATGTAAGTCAGGAAGCTAGAGTGGTATGTCAGGACAGAGCAGTATGGATGTCCATCCTCTCTGCCTACGGTGTGATGGTTAGTTAGTTAGTTAGCTGAATAAAAGTTTATTTGTTAAAAATTTTCGATGTCGTCTGTTTAAAAATTAATAATAAAAAAGCCGCTGGTTGTAATCAAACTTTATTTTTTTTATTAATAAGCGGATATAACAGGCATTCATTATCAACACAAAAACTAGAACTGTCTGTCCACATTAGGAAATACCAGACGGAACTCCGAGACATTGAGATAATTTTAATTGACAAATACGAAAAGAAAGGCGATTAAAAAAACGCTTATAAATTTTCAAAGCAGATTTTAAAAAAATATCTATGCATCGTTAGCTCCGAACATACGACTTCGAAAAATGAAAAAAAAAAAAAATTAACAACAACACATCACCACGCCATTTCTCCGTAGGGGTAGGCCGAGAGAATGGACTCTTAGCAGAAATAGGTCCAGTAACCAATAACGCTGTATAATTAAAATAGTCACTTCGAAAATCATTTAAATTGTTGGTTTTAGAGCTAACGTTTTTTTCAATGAACCGAAGGTCGAAAACACTTTAGAATTGAAATATTATAGATTTTGATAGCTTGTATTGATCTTTTTAAGTATTTTTATTACATATGGTTACACTTTACATGAATAGAATGGTTTAGAATGTATATGTAAACGACGTTAACAGAACTAGAAATAGAGGAAGGCAAGGGAAAACGTGAAACAATCAAATCAATCTTATATTAAATGTCGGCCACGCAAGGAGTCGGAGAAATCGACGTGCGTATATGACACGATGTATGAATGTATTGTAGATAAAAGCAGTGTGGCTGTCCATTTTTTCTGCCAACCCTTTCGGAGAGTAAGCTATTATTTCCGTTTATATAAGGACTTGAATAAAAATTCTAATAACATTGAATATTGAAACTATATCACTTCCCTAAACTATCGTTTGGTAAGGAAATTTGTCTTTTCCCTTGACCATCACCTTGGCCTCATTGAATTTCTACCAACAGCATTAAACAAAAATACTGTTTTATTTTTAAATGTAATAAAAAATAATATTCTTTGAATATTTAGAATTTTTGCCAACCCTGTTTCCAATTGACAAAATGAAAGTGGTTGGTATCTTGGCTAAGCTGTACTGTAGAGTTTATGAAATACTCCGCTAGATGGCACTAGGCGATATTTTTATTTTTTCGAAGCGTTACCGGCAAGTGCTGCCACCAAACTGTAGCGGAAATTTGAAGAAACTTCTTAATTTGTGAATTGTGAAAGGACGCGTTTTATACTGACACTTAACTGTTCTTTGTATGCTTTTGAAGTAAAAAGTAACATGTTTGTTTAATTTTATCTTTTGTGTTTCAAACTGGTGGTCAAGAAAAAAAAAGTTCTATAAAATCTTTTATTATTAAAAAAAATGTATAATTTTTTTTATATCTGTACAGCCATAATGTCTTAAGTGATTTTTATGTCTGAAATAGGTTATAGTGGGCATATTTTCGTAATGTTTTGATTGCGTCCAGGGCAATTGTCTATTTAAGCGGTAACTTCTTACTAAATTATACATATACCTACAGGTTAAAAAAAAACTAACTAACTAACCATCACGCCGTCTCCCCGAAGGGGTAGGCAGAAGGAATGGACTGCCACACTTTTCTTTCCTGACATATTTCTCTCACTTCCTCAACATTCATACATCGTGTCATGCACGCGCGTCGATTTCTCTGACTCCTCACATGGCCGACATTCAATATTTGATTTGTCTGATCGTACCACGTTTTCCTCGGTCTTCCTCTATTTCTGGTTCTATTTACATCGTTAACATATAATTTTTTTACCGTTCTTTCTTCATTCATTCTTTCCATATGTCCAAGCCATCTTAATGATCCTTTCATTATTTTGTTCATAACACCATCATTCGCATCGCATTCACTTCTTATATTTTCATTCGACACTCTATCATACACAGATTATCCACACATTCGTCGAAGAGATCTCATTTCTACTGCATTTATTCTACTTTCATCCTTCTTTTGCCAGTTCCATGTTTCGCTTCCATACATAAGGGTTACAAGGGTTATATACATAAGGGTCCTATAGGTTAAATGTGCGCTAAATTAACTATACAATAATTACTGAACACGGTCGAGTTAGTAGCGAAGGATTTCGATCGGCGTGATCGATTGGTTCTTTAAATAGCAACTAATTGAAATTATTAATTTAAAAAAGAACTTTACGAGTTTCTAATAATCAGACACGGTAATACTGATGACCTTCGTGGCCTAGTGGTAAGTTCGATTCCCGGCGATTGCAGTGTGATTGTCACATTGTCTTTGGTCTGGTGCAGAATTCACGTGACAGTAAAATGTCTACAGATTAGCTACCTGTCACATGTCACGAGAATCAATATGATAGCTTTACCCATTACGTCGATTTGGCTCGCGCTGGAATGATGTAAAGAGCGATTCAACGATATAATAATAAAAAAAAATATTTAGAATAAGAATTTGATTAGGATTATTTGTTTTATTATAAAATTGTATGAATATATATTTCTATTACGCTATCATCATTATAGATAATGTATATTAAGGTAATAAATGTAAAAAAATTCAAGAAATTTTACTGTATTAAAAAAAAAAGATTTGGTCCAGAAGATTTTTCGATCATTCATTCCATATTTATTTCCAAATTACATGAGCTAACTAACTTAACATCATGTCGTATCTCCGAAGCAGTAGGCAGAGAGAATATGCATAATATATGTAAAATACCCCTAATGATCTTATTTCTACAAAATATACAATAAAAAAAAATAGTCTAAGTGATCCTTCATACATCGGATTGTGATATTTAGTAAACAAAGTGGAAAAAAATTAATAAACGTTTAATGTTTAATAATTTATAATTGTAAATGTCGAGAGAAAAAAACTTAAAGAAGAAAACAAAACGTGTTTTAATTAATACGAATGAAAACGTCAGTTTTCTAGAAGTTTTATTATATTTTATGGGAATGACATGTATAGCCCTTCTAAGACATTATCAAATGTGCCACAGGCATTATCAAATGTGCCACATTTGATAATGTCTTAGAAGGGCGAAGCATGTCATTCCCATAAAATATAATAAAACTTCTAAAAAACTGACGTTTTCATTCGTATTAATTATTTAATATTATTTAACGACCTTCGTGGCAGAGTGGTAAAAGCTCTGACATCCATACCGAAGGTCCCGGGTTCGATTCCCGGCGATGGCAGTGTGATTGTTACACTGTTTTTGTTCTGGTGTAGAATTCACGTGACAATAAAATGGCGACAGATTGGCTTCCTATCACATGTCACGAGAATCAATATAAATAGCTAAAAAATAAATTGTATACATTAATAGGGATCAAACGACCTGTTGTATACATAAAAAAATAAAAAATAAAATGGAGTTTTACATCATTGTTCAAGAAACAATAAATAAAACGTGTTTTGTTAATTTATAAAATTAAATAATTTATGCACAGCGGGGTTCATGTATACGATATTTTCTGAAAACACAATTGAGAATTGCGTCCATTGAACACGACCATTGGAGAGGGCTATAAAGGGTAATGGCGTCATAAAGCAAAAATTGCACCATTAGCGCAATGAGCGGTCCTCGCATCCCGTCCGTCATCGCATTCGGCGGTTCGAATTTCCATTAAAATTTCTTTGATATCTCAATCGTTCATCTCGGCGACCGTCTCCGCCCGCCTTATCGGATCATCTGGCATCAGTATTCCTCGTATGCTGGCTTTCAATTTGGTAGAAACAGTGAATGGCGACGGTCCCTTACCTGCGTTGATTAGCAAGCAGGTGACCAGTGACGCGGCGGGGCCTCGTTCTATACGGGGTATTCGTTAGCGTTCGAAGTTTGAATTAATAATTCGATTTATAAAGCTATTTAGAACGCTACATATTTTCTACCCTATAGAAACTTGGTTCACTGTACAATCTTAATAAGTTTTAACTTTTAATAAGTGTCGAGATAGCTGTTTCGCCAACCTATGTTGGTATCATCAGGTGTTACAATAAACACCTGATGATGCCAACATCGGTTGGTGGAAACAGCTGTCTCGACACTCTCAGTGAATAAAAAGAAATTGTGATATTATAACAGTGTTTTAAATTTTTAACAGTAATGATCTCATTTTGTTTTCTACACTTCTGTCATACACATAATCGGAACAAAATTCAAAATTAGATTCAGAATCAGAATAAATTTTAAAAGAGTATTCCCTTCTCACTCTCCTGTATTCAAAATATTTTAGTTATATTTTCTAACTATTTACTAACACACCGATTCTCCGGAGAAGTAGGCAGAGAATGGGCTACTACACTGTTCTATTCATTCATTTATTAAATCGTGTGAAATATGATGTGATGACTTGAAAATTCAAATGTTTATTTCTAACGATATTTTTTAAATATAATATTAATACACTTGTAAATTTGTATTTACACCACTTTATTATTATCAAAATCCAACCGGTTTCGCTTCCGCCGGGGCTTCGTCAGGGTTACAAAAAGACACTTTATTCAGTGACTTTTGTAACCCTGACGAAGCTGCGGCGGGAGTGAAACCGGTTATTTTTTGAAAAGAATAAAATTGTGTAAATAAAAATTTACTATTGTTTTAATAGGAATACACAGGTCAGACTGAACAGGCTGAGATAGGTCGGTCACGTGCAGAAGATGCCGTCATCGCGAACCCCAAAAAGATTGCTGGAGTAGCAGGTGGTAGAAGATCAATTGGACGACCAAGGCTGCGATGGGAGGATGAAATTGGGAGAGATGGGGCGAAATTGTTACGAGTGTTAGATTGGAGGGTCGAAGCGGAGGGCAGGAGGAGTTGGAGTTGAATTATATTTAATAATGCCACACCACAAATTAAGTGCTCCACATGAAAGTTAAAAAAATAATAAACTATTTTACTATCACATCGATTCTCCGGAGGGGTAGGCAGAGAGAATGGGCAACTACTGTTTCATTCTAGCATTCATTACATCGTGTGAAATATGATGTGATGACTTGAAAATTCGAAAGTTTATTTCTAGCGAATGATCTATTTTTTATTCGCATTTTTTCAAGTAGAATAGACCCCAGAGATTGGTTAAGTTCGGCGCGGCTGTTGAGTTCGGGAATTTATAAGGAACTAGGCGTGACCGGTCGCCGGGGATATCAAAATTGGCGGGAAACCGGCGTTGGCGCTGGTGGATCGGACAAAAGTGCGTGAAATTACCTACTAACTGCACAAAAGAACCGTGTACCGACTTCTGACGCGCCAACTCAGCGAAATTGGACCATATAAAGGTGTCTGAGAGTAAACAAGCCTGCATGATGCCCGCGACCTCTTTCCGTAAGAAGTTTACGCTACAATTTATTTCGAATCTTTCAGGCTGTCGGCTCTATAAGATGAATGATAATTTAAAGAATTAACTGCAAATTGTTAAATTATCTTACCATCGTTGTTTTATGATTTCATTTTATGAAACAGACGACTTCGAAAATGTTCTTTAAATATATATATTTTTGATTAAAGTCATAAAGGAACATCTGTGATCATCACCATCACTCACTTGCCACTCGGTCATGAAGGGAGCTTTTTTTTAGCCACGTTTCCTTTAAGTGTCATAACATATTTGAAATAATGAGCGTTCTTCTTCTTCGATGGTCATACAGCTCACATCGAGCATTGGCCTTCTTTAATCCTCTCCTTCAACTTCTCATGTTCTCCGCTGCTACTCTCCAATTCTGTATGTGCAGCAGCTGGGGGGCATTGGACAGGATGACAGTGTGAAAAAAATAACAAATTCTAACACTGTTTTTGGTCTGGTAGAATTTACGCGTCAATAAAAATAGTGATTGATCTATACATGTATCATGTCATGAGAATCAATATCTAAAAATTGTATACGGTATTGGGTTCATTATTATTATTATTATTTTGTCGAATCGCTCTTTACATCGTTACAGCGCGCGAGCCAAATCGATGTAAAGGATATGGCTATCATATTGATTCTCAGCCATTCTCTATAGCCATATTATTGTCACGTGAATTCTACACCAGACCCAAAGACAGTGTGACAATCACACTGCTATCGCTGGGAATTGAACCCAGGAACTTTAGGGTGGCAGTGAAAACACTTATCACTTGGCAACGAAGGCCGTTTATATATTTTGTTGTATAAAAATATGTGGAAAGCAACGGGAAACTACCAGATTTAAAGGCCCACATAGCGTTCAAAGAACAAGGAATGATTTATTAGACTTTGCCGCAAAACCAATCCCTAGGATTGACACTTAATAAAAGGAAACATGTGGTTTTGTTGGATAGGCATGTTTATCTTTGTTAGGACATAATCAAATGTTTATATCCGATAACGTACTAGCAAGGTGAAAGAGGTTATTAAAATTTCTAGAAAAACGTCAATTTTCATTAATATTAAATAAATATATTAAGTTGACTTATTTTTTATGCTTATTTAAATAACAATGAACATATTAATATTAAAAGCTTTTAAACCGGGGTACCAACTGAAAAGCTGTCATTAGCATAAATGGAATGTTTTCACGGTTAAAGTTCTGAATAAAGACAAAAGTAAGCACTATCGATCGACCGAGTTCTCAAATAACTTGAATTAAAAGTTAATTCGGCTCAAGTTCACCGTTCAAAAGCTTTCAAAGTGGGTTGCTTTTTTGTAAGAAAAGCTTAGTAGTATTCAAAGAAAAGTAAAATTTCTTTCGTTAGCTTTGGGTAATTAAATAGCATTTTCTAGGTTGAAATTGCAGAATGTGCTATGTCAAAAATGAATTTCATATTTATTTTAAAGAATGATGTTTGAAGATCATCAAAATAAATTGTAAAATGAGTTAGGGGATATGTGAATGTTGAGGAAGCGAGGGATGGATGTCAGGAAAGAACCGTGTGGTGATCCATTCTTTCTGCCTACCCCTTCGGGGAGACGGTACGATAGTAAGTTTGTTAGTTAATTTCATATTATTCATAATAATAATAATGAAAATTAAAAAAAAAAAAAAACGACCGAAGACACAAACACTAGTGGATTTTAACAACATATACATTTTAAAAAGATTATTTTCGTTTTTTTTTTGTTTTCATTATTTAAAATGAACTTCTACCATGAAATTTCAAATAACATCATTATTTTTTTAAACTCACTTAGTCTAATTGTTTTATCTTTTTTAACAGTATATTCTGATTTAAAAGGTAGGCTTGAATTAAAAAAAAATCGAAATAAATTACGCTTTAAACCGTTTTTTTCTTTCCATCATTTTGAGCAATAATAATTTAAGCCAACAACAAGAAACCCGTCATTTCTCGTATCATATATATATATATATATATATATATATATATATATATATATATATATATATATATATATATATATATACTATACTATATACTATTATATATATATATATATATATATATATATATATATATATATATATATATATATATATATATATATATATAGAAATATATATATATATATATATATATATATATATATATATATATATATATATATATATATAATATATATATAATATGTAATATGTATTATGTATTATGGTTATTATATTATGTAATATATTATTATTATTATTATTACATATTGTTATTGTTAATGTAATAATACATAATATTATTATTATATATTGTGTATTATTAATATAATATTATTATTACAATTAATACATATGTGTATTACACATTACATACACATTAACATTATTATTATGTACATTAATACATAATACACACATATGTATTATACACACACACACATTACATTACACAATAATAATAAGATACATAATAATAATAATACATACATATTATTACGTACATATAATAACATGGATTAATACATACATAATAATATGTAATAATAATATCATAATAATAATAATAATATTACATACATACATGTATGTGTGTGTTGTAGTAATGTAATGTGTATGTGTAATGTAATGGTAATGTGTGTATGTAACAATAATGTAACATAATTAGCCAATTAATGTAATATGTATATGTAATAATAATTACACATACATGTAATGTAATAATAATGTATGTAGCATGTATTACACATACAACATGTAATACAACATGCATAATACGCACATAATATTAATTGTAATAATATGTGTACATAATACACAACATACTCTAATTACAACACATTAATATGTACATTACACATATACATTATGTAATAATTATATGTATCAACAATGGCATATAATATATATTATGTGTATATGTGTAGCCAATAACAATATGTATATCAACATAGCATGTATATAATAATAATGTATGTAATAATGTATGCGTATTATGTGTCTGTAATAATATTATGTATGTACATAATATCTATGTATGTATGTATTACATATACATATTATTATTACATAATGTATTATTATTACATATATTAATAATAATATTAATATTACATGTGTATGTATAATTATTACATATTAACATACAATGACATACATCCACATATTATTAGCCAATTACATACATTATTACATAATATGTACATACATAATAATACATTATATTATTACATATACATGTACATATATATATTACATATATATACATTATTGTTATATATATATATATATATATATATCATATATATATATATACTCTATATATATATATATATATATATATATATATATATATATATATTATATTATATATATATATATATAGCATATATAGCAGCAGCATATCTGATATATATATTTAGGAATACTATTAAATGTTTTTTTCATACAAATTAATAGCACACACACAGGTCAGTCAGTACCTTCAAGTATCTAGGCATAGATCTGGTGGGGGGAGC
This sequence comes from Lepidostoma basale, assembly GCA_022606425.2. Taxonomy (NCBI): domain Eukaryota; kingdom Metazoa; phylum Arthropoda; class Insecta; order Trichoptera; family Lepidostomatidae; genus Lepidostoma; species Lepidostoma basale. The sequence continues at coordinate 849,813 of JAHDVF020001034.1, read as the reverse complement.
TGTTCTGCGGGAAGAAATACAAGCCCAAGTAAACAAGCAGCTGCAATCTCTGGCGCTCTGAAATTCACAATATGGAAAAACAAAGACATGGTAATTAATAGTAAGATGAAAATCTATAAAACACGCGTAAGACCAATAATAACATGTGGCGTCGAAGCAAGGGCAGACACAGTAAGGATCAAACAAATTTTGAGGACTTCCGAAATGAATACCACGAGGACGATAGCAGACAAGACACTGAGAGATCTCGTGAGGAACACCAGAATAAGAGAGATATGTGAGGTTGAGGATATTATAAGATGGAGCAGACAACGAAAAAGGGACTGGTACGGCCATGTGAAAAGAATGGACACCACCAGAGTCCCCTATATTGGATTGCATAATCAACCTCATGGGACTTGTCCTAGTGGAAGACCTCCTAAAAGATGGAAAGACAGCTGGGAGTCTACCTCAAAGGAGGAGCAACACTCTGGAGAACAGACCACATAGGTCTACAATAAGGAAGAAGGATAATAAGACACAATAGCACTGCATTAACTAAAGGTCTGCTAAGTACATCTGAGATCAAGGTCCTAAGATTCATTTCTGCAACGTGTCTACAGACACGCGAAAATTGCGAAATAGAGGACGTTATTCGGCGAATTAGATCCAGGAGAAGATACTGGAGGGACCATGTAGCCAAAATGAATAGCGACAGACTCGTATATACAGTCGCTTACGAAATATATCCCGGATACCGTCTACCTGTAAGACCACCTAGGAGGGACAGTTGGACCTCATCATCTCAGGTTTTATTGTCAGATTCTGTGTCACAGATCATCACATCTATTATAATAAAAATAAGAAGAAGATAAAATAGAATAGTGTCATCTTTTGGGATGACACTTAAATAATGGTGGATTATAGAAAACTGGTATGATTACTTAAGCATATTTTTCTGTCTGTGAGAATACAATTTCCCCCGGGAACTTTCACAGTTTACCCATTAGGGCCGGAGGCTGAGAGCGAAGAGGTTACTCAAGTAAAGAGTGTATTTTGTTTCCACTTAGCTAATTGAAATCAAATGTTTTCCCAAGCAAAGTGATCCCCTTGATGGGCGTTTGCAGAACGATTGTATAAGGAAGGAAAAAGTATATTCTACTTGCGTTTGTTTATTAATTTATTTCTAGTAATAATTTTTAGTACGAGCAATATTATGTATTATATGATGGTGCTTACATATGTGTAATTGGGTGTATTAAAATGATGCTTTTAAATCGTCTTTTTAATAATGATGTCAAACTCCATATTAAATATTGAATACAAACGACATTTCTGTTTTCTAGAAGTTTAATTATATTTTATGAGAATGATACGTTTCACCTAGCGAAGGCATTATCAAATGGGTTTGAGTGACACATTAAAAATGCGTAAGTAAAGCTATACATGTCATTCCCACAGAGTATAATAAAACCGACGAAAAAAAAAAGAACATGAATTGAACAAAGTAATGAAAGGGTAATGAATATGATTTGGACACGTGGAAAGAATGGATCAATAAAGTGTATGTAAACGACGTAAACTGAACTAGAAATAGTAGAAGATCGAGTAAAAAGTGGAAAGATAACTAATTAACTAAGTAACCATCACGCCGTCTCCCCGAAAGGGAAGTAAGAAAGAATGGACTGTCACACTTTAACCGATGCGGCAATCCATTCTTCTCTTTTCGCCCCGCGGGAGACGCGGTGTGATGGGCTGCGAACCTCATCGCCACCAATAGGCATCTCCCAAAGATCAAATCAATTAAATATTTAATGTGTGTCACGTAAGGAGTCAGAGAAGTCGCCTTCCATGTCAGGATGTATTGTGTTGAGGAATCGAGAGAAATAGGAAAGAACAGTGTGGCGCTTTATTATTACTGCTTACCACTTCGGAGAAACGGCGTGATGGTTAGTTAGTTAGTTTAGAAAGCAGACGTCTTTATTTGTATAAAAGATTTTTATTGTTTGTTTTTCAATTATATGAAAACAAAATCAAATGAAATTCTGCGTTAGGAATTTCCCCGCCAATTTCCGCTTGATGCAGGAATTAATTCCTTACTCACTAACTACCCCTCTCCCACTCCCACCCCGGCACACCCTAGGGGCCATTAACCACCCCGGGATCTTATAAGAAAGCTCGGTTTTAATTTTAAATTGAGCTTCAGTGAGTCAAGAGTTTTGCTCCGAGTGTGACGCGGTGTCCATTACACCGATAGAGGTTAGAAAACGTAAAAAAAACTGTGATTCCATCTGGGTGCACAATTAAGGAAATATTTATTTTCTACAGAACTTTGGTTTCAAATGATCAGTGGGTATACCGCAGAAGTGTGTGTTTTGTGTATATAATATAACCACGACACGTTATAATGATACCTTGCTTTTGAAGTTCTGCTGTGTAGTTATGTGGTTCTCAAACAGTTTCATCGATAAGTCTTAATTTTTCATGTAGTCTTTCGAGAAGAACCAAACATAACTAACTAACTAACTAACCATCACGCCGTCTCCCCGAAAGGGTAGGCAGAAAGAATGGACTGTTACACTTTACTGATGCGGCACTCCATCCTTCTCTCTTCGCCCCGCGGGAGACGCGGTGTGATGGGTTGCGAACCTCATCGCCACCAATAAGCATCTCCCGCGTACACTTCGATCGTCCAACACCCACAAAATAAATCTAAAACAAATAATATAAAATACAATGATATAAAATAAAATAACAAAATTATAATAATTTAACACAAAATGTTCTTTTTAAATGGTGCACATATTGTCTATTTAATTTATGTTCCACGAATCCACCGTTTTTTTTTAATTTAGCACTATAATCACACATAATGTTTTTTTTTCGATGTTGCACATGTTGACATGGATGATCCGGACTTTTGTGTTTATTTAATTTATGTTACACGTATCCACCGTTTTTTTTAAATTAGCTGTAATTAGGCACTTAACCAGCAATAACTTAGAAATAATATTGAAGAAATTATTCAAATTGTCAATGGAACAAATGAAAAATTTATTTTTACACCTGTCAAAATTCTTTATAAAAACGATAAAACTAATATAATTTTAACAGCAAAACAGTACAAACGTGTTACGTGTCACAATTAACTATTATAAATTGCGGCAACAGTTAAATTGACCAAAACAATTCACTAATACACGAAATATCTCCAAATTTACAGGAGCACCGCACCACATGAACCAAAACAAATTTTCAAAATCAGAATTTTTTTACAAGAAGAACCAAACATAAAAAGAGATAATCGGGATACGTGCAATAATGGTACTGTTAATTTCGAATATGTTCGTTTCCAACATTTGTATAAATATAATATTTATGATTATAATAAATGATACAAGTAGTGAATACAATTTAAGACTAAGAAAGAATTGCAATATTATTATATTATCAACTTCATTGTCAGGCGAACGATATAAACCTTTATTATTATGTATTTATTGTTTCTTCAACAATAATGTACCCTTATGTATGGAAGCGAAGCATGGAACTGGCAGAAGAAAGATGAGAGCAGAATAAATGCGGTAGAGATGAGGTCCCTAAGACGTATGCGTGGTAGAACGATGTACTACAGAATCTCAAATGCTGATATTAGGAAGGAATGTAGAGCGAAAGAAGGTATTATGAACAAAATTATGAAAGGTTCGCTGCGTTGGTTCGGACATATGGAGCGCATGGGTGAAGAATGAATGGTTAAAAAAGTATACGTTAACAATGTAAATGGAGTAAGGAGTCGAGGTAGACCGAGGAAAACATGGGATGACCAGATTAATCAAATATTAAAAGTTGGTCATGTCAGAAGCCGGAAGAATCGACGTGCGTGTATGACTCGATGTATGAATGTGGAGGAAGCTAGAGAGGTGTGCCAGGATAGAGTAGTGTGGCGGTCCATTCTCTCTGCCTACCCCTGCGGGGAAACGGCGTGATGGTTTGTTGTTGTTGTTCAACAATAATGTAAAGACTCAATATTAAATGTTAAATATTGATGAAAATTTCAGTTTTCTAGAAATTTTTATTCTTATTTATGGGAGTGATATTTTTAATTGGAAAACGGATGATTTCATCAATATTTGATATTAAATATATTTATATTATTTTTATAACTACTTAAATACTTTTTTATATGATGATGTAAATGTCTATAGTCAATATCAGTTTATGTACCTATCAGTTTTTATGCCGTGCCTTTTTTTTTATCAAAGTAAATAGAGTTGTTATTAATTAATATAAATGAAACCGTCCGTCTTTTTTTTTTAATGGAATGACATGTTTCGTCTTCTAAGGATAATAATTCACATTTGATTGCCTTAGACGGGCGAAACATTTCATTCCATAAAAAAGCGTAATAAAACACTTATAAGACTGACGTTTTCATTTATATTAATTATTTAATATGGAATTTTACATCGTTGTTCAAGAAACAATAAATAGATTTGCTATTTCTCAATACGTTTCTAAAACTGAAAACTCAACTGAAATATTAATCGTCGTTTTCAAATTCTTAACAACAATATATCACGCCGTTTCTCCGAAGGGGTAGGAAGAGATAATAAACCGCAGCACTATTCATTCCTGACATACGTCTCTAGATTCCTCCACATTCATACATCGAGTTATACACGCACGTCGATTCTTCCGAGCTCTAACATTGCCAACCTTTAAACATTTGATTAATCTGATCATGCCAAGTTTTACGCGGACTCCCACGACTCCGTATTCCATCCACACGGTTAACGTATACTTTCCTAACCATTCTTCCTTAATCATGCGTTACTTAATTTAAATAACCATGAAAAGATTACAAATAATGTTGTTGTTAACGTACTAACTTGTTTTACCATATATTTCATACCGGAGTGCTACTTTTTAATAATGAAGAAAATATGATTTACTACAAATCATAAAATGTGTAAAATTATAGTTAGTAGGAATGTACATTTCGTATGGTTCGTAGTTATAATATGTTCTTGTCGCACGCTCACAAAACACTCCAATTAAAATCCGATACGTAACGAATATCCTGGGATTTATCACCTCATTTAAAACGCAATCACGTCAATCATTGAATCAAATAATATGAAAGGGATCGAAAGGGGCCGGGTGGATTCCGCTGCGTGGATATTATGGCGGTAGATATGAAGAGATGGGGATGCTTTAGCTAAAAAAAAATATTTGAAAATGCATCGATTAAAAAAAATAAGAACACCTTGCCAAAATTTTACAATATATATAAATTTTCACGATTTTTACGTTCATAGTTTAAACCAGTTCAAATTTAAGAATGAAAAATGGACATTTTACGTTTCAATACTGTTTTAAAAGTTTTATTTAAATATATAGGAGTGTTATTTAGGAGTGTTTTTTCTAAGGCATTATCATATATTTCTTTATGATCTAACAAAGTTAAACATGTAACTTACATTTATAATATATTAAAACTCATAGAAAACGAATATTTTCGATAATATTAAATATAAAATATAGGTACTATTATAAATCGTTTGGCTTTAGTTACATTATTCGAAATTACGAGGCTTTAATTACCGGTAGGATACAGATGTCCTGGCTGGAAACGTGAGGGAGTGGACCGGCATCCGAAGTGTGGAGGAGCTGTTCCAAGCGGTGCAGGATAGGGACAGGTTCGCCGAGGTGATCGCCAACGTTGGGGGGACCCGACAGGGCAATTGAAGAAGAAGATTCGAAATTAAGCAAGCGATCCTTGTACTTTATCGTTTCGCTTTACTTCTATTATTCGAAATAAAACAAACGATGCTTGCACTTTATCGTTTGACTTAAAAAAATAGTCGAAATTATCGATAAATCGATTTGATCAAAACGTTCGATAATTTTTATATCCCCACTCTAGATTCTATGGGTGGGGCAATAGGGGATTCAAAAATCGTATAGTCCGTACGCCGAACACTCCGTACATTTCATATCCGTACATACAGCGGGGGAGGGGGATGCCAATCTCAATTACCAACCAATCACCGTGTGACAGGTTTTCATATTTTTCCATTTCAAACTTGTTTAGCTCCGTGGGGTGAGGGGGGGCTTAAGTATCGGAAAATATGATACAGCCAAAATGTACGGTTACTGAGTTCATTTGAAAAATATTAGAATTAGAATAGGATGAATTTCTTTCTGGTATTAAGCTTTTGTTAGGGGGTACCTATTGAATATAAAATCGCGAGTATTATCTCGTCGACAATTGTTTATTTTTATTATTTATTTTTCTCTATGTGATATTTCTATAAATTTATGATATTTCAAAATATTTAATAAAAAGTGCAAACTCTTTACCTGTGGGTCATAATGTCTTAAGTGAATTTGGGGCCAAAAAGAGTTATGCTTTAATCCAGCGCTATAGTCTGGCCAAATGGATACTTCTTAGTATTCTCTATACTGCGTAAAAAAATGATAAAACATGTTTTAAAAACCATGTTCTTCGAAAATCATATTAATGCAAGTGGATCTGTATTAAAAATTAAAGAGATATATAAAAAAAATTACGGTAAACTGACCGATATCAGAAGCAATACTAACAAGTCTTATTCACCAACGTTTATCGGTATATATGAATTTCCTGTCTCCCAATTATAATAATTTATTGTGTTCTCTTTTCGACATTTCACATTCAAATTATTACTATGAATGTTTCTTTTCTATCTCATGTACGTAATTTCTATTTTCTATTATGTTATCCTTATTCAATTTTGTGTTTTGCCATTATATGTTAGTTGTATGTTTGTGTGGGCAAATATTGAATACCCTTGTTACTAAACATGTCATTTTTTGTAAAAGCCCTTGCGGCGTTTTTGTCAAAAATAAATAAATAAATAAATGAGTGGTTGTAAGGCCTTGTGAACCTTGGGCAATGGAACCACTGAGGTGACATAGGTGTGAGACAGTAAATGGTGAATATTCGGGGTCAGGAGGAAAGTCAACCCCTACAGAAAAAACAGACCCCTTCAGAGAAGGCAACGATGATTATATGTTTTCCATCCAGGACATTTAGGGTTTTTCACACCGCGCCTACCCTTAATCTTCCCTTTCGTGATGAGGTGTAGAAGACCGTTTTTCTCGTTGCGGAAAATGTGTCCCAAATATGCCATCTTTCTAGTATTTATATTAGACAACAATTCTAATTCCACTCTAGCTATGTCTAATCCGAGGAAATGTATATTAAGGAGGATGGTAAGAAATACTTTGCCCTTGAACAAGAATACGATATTGGGATGTTTAGAGTCGATAAGCATATCTAAAAAATTCCCAATCACATTACATATAATATAACACAAGAAGAAGGTATCAGGTACGTTTTAAGAAAATTAAAACCCACATCGCTTGTTTATTAACAAGTGCCGTTTATACTACATAACTCAATAAATTATAATCTGCAATGTTAGTTTTGACATTTGTTATACTTAAAAGATTAGTAACGCACCATTGTGCACATTCTGTTGAATTTAATTTTTCATTGAACGGCCCAAGGAAAGTATACCATAACATCCATAAGTCAGCACAATCTATGAAATCCATCAAACGAATGATCGACAGTTGTTGACAAAGGTTTGAAGTGTTTATGTTGGCACCGCTGCACGTTTGCGCTAGTTTCTGGATATTATTGTTTATAGCCCGAACCCGATACAGTAACTCGAGGCAACAATGTTGCCAGTTCAAAGTACTAAGTTGTTTTGAAAACTACGCGTTCACTGTTTGGGGTACACACTTACGTTCAGGGTTGCCACTTTCTCATGTTAACTTACGAATATTACTATGTTGTTTATTCAAAGTTCGACCGCGACACTCTACATTCTTAATATACTTCATTCACATAATAACGTTTCGCATGCTTGCCGTTTTTACTGACTTCTTACCCAATATGGGCACCTTAAATACTATTCTGCATAATTATTTAATTGATTTGAGATAACCTATATTGGTGACAAACATTTTATTATATTTTGCTGGAATAGAATATAATAGAATAGAATACGAAGAAATCATTATATTTTTAAATAAAATAAAATTATACTTTTAGTAATTTGTATAAACACCACTTTATTTGGTAACACCTAAGGTGTTGCACAGGCGTAATCTAGTACGGTATGATTTGCAGAGACTTTAACAGTGCATTAATAAAGTTTTCTGCTTAATGCTTCCCAATCTTAATAGATGACGCTAGTGTAGAGTGAACATAAAAATGTAAAGATAAGCGTGGGATTCTAGCATATATACAAGTTCCAAAAAAAATTCTCAGCCGTGGTGGCCATAAGAAGGGCGGAATGGGGAATGTTGTTAAACATAAAGCGATCGCTCAACCCAACTAATGACAGGTCATAAGTCCTGTAAGCGCCTCGTCCACCACATTCTGTTCCCAGAAAACAATTAACATCTTCGTCTCTATTGAGATACAATTAATCCTTATAAACCTAAGGTGTTATTATAACAAATGACTAAAAGTGTATTATTATTTTATTTAATATTGTCACACCACGAATTAAGTGCTTCATACGAAAGTTCATTATATTTTTATGTTTAAAAAAAGTTAAGGCAATTGTCAATGTTGACATGTTATGATAATGCCTTTAAAATGTCGAAACATGTAATTTAATTACTTTGCAGCAATGTTCAAGAAACGATGAATATTTTTATCTATCAACGACATTCTTGCGTGTTAAAAATAAGTTTAACTCTATATTATTCTATATTTTAATAATAATACTACGTTTAAATAAATGCTATATTTTCGTTAAGCCAGAAAAATCGACGGGCGTCTATGTTACAATGTATGAAAGGAGAGAAACTCGAGATGTATGTCAGGAAAGAACAGTATTAATATTATTATTATTTCGTTGAATAGATTTTAAACATTATTAGAGCGCGAGCCAAATCGATATAAAGGGTATCATATTGATTCACATGACATGTGATAGGTATATAATCTATCGCCATTTTATTGTTACGCGAATTCTTCACCAGATCAAAGAAAGTGTGGTAATTATACTGCCATCGTCGAGAATCGAACCCGGGATCTTTGGTGTGGCACTAACCACTCGGTCACGAAGGTTGTCAAAGGCGATCCATTCTCTCTGCATACCCCTCCGGATAAACGGCGTGATAGGTACATAGAATATAATAAGTTAAACAATTTGATTAATTTTTGACTTAGATATTTTGATTAATATTTTGCTATCATTATTTATTTGTTATATAACAAAGCTCTCATGGTTTTGAATTTATTAATATGTTTATCTATAGAAAAAAAGGAGCTATTGATTCTATTGTCACATCATTGTGACCTTAAAAACTTAATAAATAAATGTTTTGTGGCACCCTTAAAAGTATAGGGCTTCTAATCTGAAGGCAGGAGCTACGCAGGGCTGACGTTTTTGCTATAAGAATCATGTAAACCCACTGAGTTGTATAATGCGATTTGAGAAGTACCTAATGCACACACATTAATATTAAGAACACACTCTAAATACACGGACAACACTGATTAAGCAATCAACTTTAAAATGAATTTTTGTATTAAATAAAATAGCAGTGCTACACGGTTTTCCCTTACCCACATTTGTGCATGAATATGGAATTGCAGAAAAATCTGTAAATTTAAATAAATTTGGTCGTTTCTAAATACACAGAAAACACTGATTAATCAATCAATTAAAAATATTATTTTGAACTTACTAAGATGGCAGTGCGAATTGGTCTTCTCTTACCCACATTTTGGCATGGAATGCGGTTGTTTCCAAATACACGGACAACACTAATTAAAAAATCAGTTAAACATGTATTTTGTACTGATAGTATCAATATTAAAAAAAACAACCTTCCTTTTTGGGTTGTTGTATTATTATAGCAAGGGCAAACACAGTAAGGACCAAAAAAATTTCCGAAATGAAGACACTGAGGACGATAGCAGGCAAGATACTGAGAGATCGCGTGAGGAACACCAGAGGTTGAGGTTGAGGATATTATAAGATGGAGCAGACAGCGAAAAAGGGACAGGTACGGTAATGTTCAAAGAATGGACACCACCAGACTCCCCTATATTGCATTGCATAATCAGCCTCATGGGACTCGTCCTCGTGGAAGACCTCCTAAATGATGAAAGGACAGCTGGAAATCTATATCACAGGAAGAGCAACACTCTGGAGAACAGACCACATAGGTCTACAACAAGGAAGAAGAAGAAGAAGAAGAAGAAGAAGTACTATTATATAAGCACAATGACGATTTTTGTGGCAGAGCGGCAAGAGCTATGATTCCCGGCGATGGCAGTGTGTTTCTTGATCACACTGTCTTGGATCTGGTATAGATTTCACGTGACAATAAAATGGCGATAAATTCTCTACCTATCATATGCCCCGAAAATCAATAGCTAAGAAAAGTTGTGCGCAGTATTTGGATTTAAATAACTTGCTGTATGCAAATGTGGAAAGCAAAGGGAGACTAGTACATTAAAAGGCCCAAGAACAAGCGAAAATGTTACGATTTGTTTCAAACCGACCACTTGGTTTGAAACTAGCGAAGAAACATACAGTATATATATATATATATATATATATATATATATATATATATATATATATATATATATATATATATATATATATATATATATATATATATATATATATATATATATATATATATATATATATATATATATATATATATATATATATATATATATATATATATATATATATATATATATATATATATACTCGTATGTTCAATATATTATACAAGTTGCAACCCGTGAAATATTCACGGAAGTAAAGATTTTCAACTCTTTAAAAACTTGGTTAACTCTACAATCAGTTTTAACTTTTATGTAAATCATTTTTTTTCACACACGTCAAAAATTTCACAATTAGCAATACCAAATTGTTGTCCTTTTGTTTTACTGTATTACAATAATAATCAGAACAAATTTTAAAATAATTCAAAAACGTTCATACGCATGCGTATCGCGTGCATTCGAATTTTTCGAAATACTTTCGGAGAGAATTGAAGTATTACTCTCACGCTCTCTTGTATGCCAAATATTCTCGTATTTTTTCTTGATAAAATTTGGGTTTTTGCCTATTTATATTATGATATCACAAAATAATTAGAAAGTTCCATTTTAATATTTTACGACATTTTCCAATAGAAATTTTATGCTTCCACTCATAGAACTTAACTGAAATGAGATGTTAGAAAGAAATACACAGAGATTCACGTATTCTTTTTATCTTCCCTCCCCCCTTGTGCTACAGGGTGGGTCATGCACTCGAATAATGGCAGGGTGTTCCATTTCCCTTCCCACATTAATCTGGCTCCTTTGTTTTTATTGTTTTGCCGCGTACCCTTCCTTTATTTCTTTCTCTACACGTCCCTGTATTCAGATTCTCTTCTTTGTTCACTGCACCAGGAATGAATTCATCTTGTTAATGTTTGGCTCCGGACTACGTGGTGGCGTGATCGCGAACTGGGCATGGACCATCAAGAACACCACGCCTGACGGCAGCTTCTGCCACTATACATTGATATATTGCTTCAATAAATAACACAGAATGCGATTGGCGCTTCTTCGTAGCATATTTTTCAAATTAATATCAGAACCAAAATATATAATTAAAACTATAAAAATGTCTATTATACTCGTATTTAAGAAAACATCGATTTTCTAGACATATTATTGTGACATGTTTCTCATTTGTTTCTTCTCTAATTTCAATCCTAGAAATTGGTTGGCAGCAAAGTGTAACATTTTTGCTGATTCTTGGGATGCCACTTGGGCTGTTAAATGTGTAGTTTCCCGTTGCTTTCCATATTTGTTACATAATATTATAGTATATAACCTGTTAAAATTTAAACACTGTTATAATATCACAATATCTTTTTATTCACTGAGAGTGTCGCGATGTCGGCATCATCAGGTGTTACAATAAACTCGGAAACTCTAAACAGGAGTTTAATGTAACACCTGATAATGCCAACACCGGTTGGCGAAACAGCTCTCAGTGAATAAAAAGAAATGTTGAAGTATCATAGTGTTTTGGCCAAAACAATGGACTATTTAATATTATATAACCTTTTCTATTTTAATTTTATTTTTAACTTAATTTCTTTTTGGTTTGGCTCATTTTGTCTTAGATTACTTCAATCTCGTTTCACACTGTCGTCTGTTAACTGTTAACTATTATTTTATATTTGTGGTAGGTACTTACATGATTTGTATTTAAAAAAAAAATGTTTTGGAAATCGCTGTATGTTACCCTAAATAAATAAATAAAAAAAATTGTATACAGCAGGTTATTTGAACCAAATTACCGTATACAACTTTTCGGCTATGGATTCCCATAACATGTCATAAGTAGCTAATAGGAGGAGGCTCGGAGAAACCGGTTTGTGCTACTAACTCAATAAAGTGGTTTATAATTAGTGAAAAACTTCGAAATGAAATGGCTTCGTATCAAAGATTTTTAATTCCACTTGTTTTTTATTTATTTATCCGGCTTTGAAAGCTCGCTACCTTCTTCTGGTCTATCCATACTCCAAACCAGAAGATGGAAGCGAGCTACCGAAACCGGTCGAAACTAAAAAAAAAAACAAACGGAAAAAACTAAATAAATATTATCCGAACCAAATAATTTTTAATTAAAAATATTTTGTCGTTATTAATCGAACTTGTATTTGCGAACGAAAGTTATGTGTCGTTTGTATGGTTCTCAGCAGAAATCTTACGATTCTTCATTTTTATTATCAGCAAACCTTCACATTACCGATCATTTCTTAAGTATGCAATTTGAAAGCAATACGAGAAAATAGCATCGTGCATTCAGAATTATACTTATTTATACACAAATCGATGCCATTTCACACGAAATGCTAATCCATTCACACGGCACCGCGGGAGACCCCGCCCTCCCGGGCTGTCCCGGGGAGTTATCCCGGGGCTGGGGTCGGGACGCTATCCCGGCCAGTGGAGATCGTGAACTACTCGGGCGAGGGCAAGGTTAAAAATATGTTTTGCATTAAATTAAACGTAAACATTTTGGAATGTGTGTGAAGTAATCTTGGTTAAGTGTGTTGTCCATTTGTTACTTCAAGTCAGATTTATCTAATTGTTATATAACCTAAACCGTTTATTGTTTCTTGGACAATGGTGTAAAACTCCATATTATATAATTGAAATTTCAAATTCAAATCTCCATATATTTAAATTCAGTAGTGTTCAAAATAAATGTAACTAATTTTCCAACAATAGTGTGTAGAAGTGTCAGTTGTAATAAGTTTAAATTCCATTGTACTTGAAATAAAATTTAAAACGACGGTCATATTAATATTTAAATTTAGTAAACTTTTACATTACAAATATAGTATTATTTTTGTACCTAATATGATATGACGACCTTCGTGGCAGAGTGGTTACGAGCTCTGACTTCCATGTTGAAGGTCCTGGGTTCGATTCCCGGCGATGGCAGTGTGATTGTTACACTGTCTTTGGTCTGGTGTAGAATTCACGTGACAATAAAATGGCGATAGATTGGCTACCTATCACATGTCACGAGAATCAATATAATAGCTAAAAAAATAAAAAATTGTACACAGTAATTGGGTCCAAACGACCTGTTGTGTACATAAAAAAAAAAAAAAATTTACTACCCCTGATCTGTATGTATATAAAGGAAATAGTTAATGATAGAATCACAAGTCTGTCGATGCCAGCTAGCCTGGCGAAACCCACCGCTGTCAAAATAAACTCAATAAGATGAAATATTTAATAAAAAAAACAACGTTTTATTTAATAAACTAACTTGCTTACCATCACGCCATTTCCCCGGAAGGGTAGGCAGAGAGGATGGACCGCCATACTGCTCTACCCTGACATACCTTTGATGTATAAATGTAAAGGAAGCTACTCTACATTTATACATCGTAACATGCACGCTCTTCGATTTTTCCGACTTCGAATGTGTCATGCCATACTTTACTTGGTCTTCCACGGCTTCTCTTTCCACTCACACCGCTTGTATACAACATTTTACCATTCTTTTCTCGTCTTTTAGATAAATTTCTTCCTTATTTTGTCGTTCGGTATTCTATTATATATCGTTTTCACGCACATTATTGTCAGTGATCTAATTTCTACGGCATTTATCCTACATGTATTTTCATCCTTTTGTGCCAGCTCTAATTTATTTTCTATACATAAGGATTGGCACTAGAACTCCATTATGTTTTACTAAATTATAATTTTAAAATGTATTTCCATCAATATATTTCAGTAAAATCATTAAGTTATTATAAATTTGTGTTTTTGTTGTTGTTGTTGAAATAGTATTAAAATACAGCCACGGACCGCCAGCGCCACGGAAGCGGTTCGAGTCTCGGGGAGCGACATACGGGATAATAAATAAAGTGTACGGGTAACGATTTCCGGCCGAACTTCGGATGGGAAACGCGACAACTGCTCCGGTTTAAAGATGGCCGCCGCGGAGCTTCCGGATCCGAGCGGTAAAGCGAATATTTCCCAAAAAGAGCCGCCCAATTTGCATATCATCAAATAAAACATAATTGGGCTATTAGTGCGTGCACTTTGCGGCCATATTTGGAGGAGAAGGCGAGATGCCGCGAGAAGCAAACAGGGAATAACAAAACTGTTAAAATTGTCCGTCCGCTGAAATAATTACGTTTAATATGTAAATTTTAACACCCTTATTACATTTCTTCTATATTCACCGTTACCTTGTTCTGCAGATTCATAATTTAACAATATATATGTGTTCTTTCTTTCTTACACTTTATTTTTACATACAAATTTAATTAAAAATTACAAACGTGTTTCGGGACACAGGAGTCCTTCATCGGTGTAATTAAAAATATTATATAACTAACTAACTAACTAACCATTACGCCGTCTCCCCGAGAGCGTAGGCAGAAAGAATGGACTGTCACACTTTAAACGATGCGGCAATCCTTCTCTTTTCGCCCCGCGGGTGGGTTGTGAATCTCATCGCCACCAATAGCCATCTCCCGCGCACACTTCGATCGTCCAACATCCACAAAAAAATCTAAAACAAATAATATAAAATACAATGATACAAAATAAAAATAATTTAATACATAATGTTATTTTTAGATGGTGCACATATTGTCTATTTAATTTATGTTCCACGTATCCACAGTTTTTTTTTATATAAAATTAGCAGTAATTAAGCACTTAATACAAACCAACACCAGCAAGAACTTAAAAATAATACTGAAGAAATTATTCAAATTGTCATTGGAACAAATGAAAAATTTATTTTTACACCTGTCAAAATTCTTTATATAAACGAAAAAACCTTTATAATTTTATAAATATCATGTATTCAAAATACATTTTTAATTTTTTTTTATCACGAATGTGGTAAGTTTTGACAGACCGTTTTCAGATGTTAAAATCATTTTAAAGATTTTAACATCTGTATAAACTGACCACATTTTTGATCAAATTTGTTTAAATATTTGTGTTGTATATATTATATTTTCAATTACTTGGATGAAGGGTTTCTGTGTCCCGAAACAAGTTTGTAAATTTTAATTTTATTTATGTTAAAATACTTTGGAAATCGAAAATTTTATTTAATCTACAATTTAATAAAAAATAGTAAAAAACACGTCATTTTTCGAAGGATGTAAAAGTATCTTCAAGTGTAAAAATATTATATATTAAAAACTAAATAAAGAACTAATAAATAATACAACATTTTGAATTTATACACATACTTATAGACGAATACTGGATTTTATTTACCCATTGCGGGTTATCAATTCAAGGATTAATTTTGTTTAATTATTTTTTAGATAAAATTAAACCTTGAATTGATAACCCGCAATGAGTAAATAAAATCCAGTATTCGTCTACAAGTATTTGTATACATTCAAATTGTTGTATAAAACAAAAACTGGTCCAAGTTAGCATATAAATTGGAGTGACATTTCCAGGCGTTATCTAGCAGTGCGTTAATGGCGGTAGCCTTTCACATTGCGTTATAAAAAGATCTTCTGCTTAATGCTTAAATCTTATCTTCATAGATGGCGCTGGTCTGTAAATTGAAACTGACATGTGAATTGTGGTGTTGGATATTAACATATATACAACTTCCAAAAATTTGTCAGATATGGTGGTCATAAGAAAGGTGGAATGGGGAATGTTGTATTACATAAAGCGTGCGCTTAACCCAACCAATGACAGGTCATAAGTCCTGTAAACACCTTGATCAAACATATTCAGTTTCCAGTTTGCATCTTCGTCTCTATTGAGATACAATTAAAATTTCATGTATTCATGTGTTCTTAGGTTTTTGCATTCATTTTGTAATAAAGTTTTTCAATTTTCTAAGTATATGACTATGGAATTCCACAATGTTAATGCCTTAGTGTTCAATATGTTAAAATAAAGTGTTGTTACAAAGAAATAAGAAAAAAAATCCAATCCTTTCTAGACTTTACAATTTCATATCGGTTACTCACTCTACTTATTCAGCCGATGTCTTCCACTGCTGAACATAGGTCTCCTCCATACTTATTCCATATATTCCATTGCTTGTGTCTTCTGCATCCAATACCGGCAATGTTTCTGATGTCATCAGACCATCGTGTGGAGGATCCTCTTCTGCTTTTACTTTCTTCACGATGTCTCCATTCTGAAAACATGGATTATTATATAATATATTAATGAAAAAGCCTGTTTTCTTGAAGATAAATTATATTTATATCTTTTCTCATAATGTGGCCGAAGTATTCTAGCTTCTTGCGCATTAATAAAACGATACGGTTTCTCTGTGGTGTTGAGGACATAGTGAGATGAAGGCGCTTTTGGAGAGATCACGTGGACCGCGTGGAGAATACAAGAATTGCAAAAATTGTTAAAGATGAAAACCCAAGCAGCAAGAGATTACCAGGAAGGCCACCAAAGAGATGGAGAGATGGCTGGACATCATTATCCCAGGACAGTCCACCGTCACAAACAGGTCATACGACCTAAAATAAGAGGAAGAAGAAGAAGAAGAAGGAATTGGCATGTTTCCTATTATCAATAGTGTCAAGAATCAAAAACGTAACCATTTTATACTCGAGATAATAGAGCAGACATCATCCATTGACATCACAGACGTCATCCACTGTCTAGTGCCAATTAAATGGTAATGGGTAGGTCACACAGCCAGAAGATCGGTCAAAATGGACAAGAGGACCCATGACTTCAAGACCACGGACATCAAAAAGAAATGCAGGGCGACCGCAACCATAGCCGCCCTGCACCTGCATACAAAATCGAATCCAAAATGATATTTAAGTTGAAAATTTGTCAATAACAATTAAATATGCATTACGTATTTAAAATAGTAAATAACTTTCGTTGTATATTATAAATATAATATTAATAACAATTTCATTCTTGGAACGCAGTGAACGGATATATATTTTTAAACACACATGTCCTCGCCAGGACTCATTAAAAACTGCATTTATCATCGTTATGAATAAAAAAAATGGAATAAACTGACACAAGAAAAAGTATTTTGGAATTAATGGTTAAAATGTTTATTTACGCAAGCATAAATAATAAAATAAAAGACCGAATGTACGAATATATTATACAAAAAGCTCGAGAGGTATGTCAAGGTAGAAAAGTGTAGTAGTTCATTATTTCTGCCTACTCCTACAGAAAACTACTCCTGTTTCGGACAACCCGGTCCTTCCTCAGTGATATTATAAATGTATTTTAAATATTATAAAATTGTTTACAAATATGATCAGTTTGGACAGATCTGTCAATTAATTAATACAAATGAAAACGCCTGTTTTCTAGAAGTTTTATTATATCGCACCTTCGGTAAGACAAGGGCATAATTGTTAAAAATTCTCAAAATGTGTTAAGTATGCCAATGTATTTAAAAAAATCCCTTTATCTGGAGGAACAAAGTCACTAATTAAGTTCAGTCTCATTTAGCCAGAGGGCGATAGTGTATGATCAATATGGCCAGAATAACACGATTAATATTATTTATTTAATATTAATAGTCTCTAATAAAAAAATTACAAAACGTGCAATTGTGCCTTTGTCTTACCGAAGGTGGGATATTTTATTTGAATGACTAAGGCATTATCAATTGCCTTAGATGAACAAAACATATCATCACACAAAATATAATTAAACTTCAAGAAAACCAACGTTTTAATTCGCATTAATTATTTAATAATACTAATAAAAACGTTTTGTAATAATTATACAAAACAAACAAACCATCACGCCGTTTCCCCGCAGGGGTAGGCAGAGAGAATGGACCGCCACACTACTTTATCCTGGCAAACCTCACTAGCTTCCTCCACATTCATACAACGAGCCATACACGCACGTCAATTCCTCCGACTTCTATCATGACCAACCTTTAAAATTTGATTAATTTGGTCATGCTATGTTTTCCTCGGTCTGCCTCGACTTCGTACCCCATTAACATCATTAACGTATACTTTCTTAACCATTCTTTCTCCATCCTTGCGTTCCATATGTCCGAACTAACGCAGCAATCCTTTCATAATTTTGTTCATAATACCTTCTTCCGCTCTACTCCTTTCTAATATCAGCATTTGAGATTCTGTCGTATATCGTTCTACCACACATACGTCTTAGGGACCTCATTTCTACCGCATTTATTCTGCTCTCATCTTTCTTCTGCCAGTTCCATGCTTAGCTTCCATACATAAGGGTTGGGACCAGAACTCCATTGTGAACGGCCATTTTGGCTTTCATTGATAAATTATTGTTTCCAATAACTATTTTTAAAGCTCCATTCACTTTGTTACCCGCACCAACCAAATTATACAAGAAACTATAAATAAATTCACAATTGATACATATTCGATTTTCAAATAAAATTTCTAGAAATCGTACTTTTTCGTCAATATTTTATTAAAAATAAAATAACATAAATTTTATAAAGATATTCCCTACTCTTTATTCGTCGATCAACACGCAACACGATCAGAATTGACGCTTATTGTTCTGTGAACTCTTTTGAACGCACCGGAGTGGGTTTTGTTCCACGGTCTCTACATCACGCTGCGTTTAATGTTGTTTTGTTCGCTTTGTTTTAACGTTTTGAAAAATCCCGATTTGCATACTCGAACAATAACAGCTAGAACAAGGCCGGAGTGCAGTTCTCCATACCCGCCATTGCGCAGCTGTTAATTTTACGAGCGGCGAATTGAAATTAATTTTGTACATGTTCACTGAAAATAACAAAGCTGTAAATTACTATTACTCGTACCTTGTATAAGCGGCACTTATTTGACCGAATACATAGGCGCTGGTGATTTATTGAGGTAATCTTTATTTACAACCTTTTTTAATGCGGAAATAACGGATGTTTGTGAAGTTTTCATAATATAAGGATTGATTGTATCTCAATAGAGAAGAAGATGTAAATTGTTTTTTGGAAACAGAATATGGTGGTCGAGACGTTTACAGGACTTGTTTGGGTTAAGCGATCGCTTGATGTTAACAACATTCCCCATTCCGCCCTTTTTACGAACACCACGTCTGACAACTTTTTGAAAGTTGTATGTATGCTTCTATGTTGCACCACACTTCAAATGTTATTAGTTCAATCTACACTAGCGCCATCTATTAAGAATAGGTGTAAACATTAAGCAGAAAAGCTTTATTAATGCAATATGAAAGGCTACATTTGCTAGACAACGCCAGGAGAATACTTCTCCAATTTTTATGCTTTTAAAACTTGGACCAGTTTTTGTTTTTTCTTGAATGTTACCAATATTTACTATTTATAATATAATACGCACGTAAGTAGTATCTATGAATTACAGGAGTCATCTGATCAATGGTGTATAGATAATTAATACAAATGAAAACGTCTGTTTTCTAAAGATTTTATTATATTTTATGTGAATGACATATTTCACCTGTCTAAGGCATTATCAAATACAGTGAACAAATTAAACGCGCTGTTCTTTCTATGCGTGAGTTAAAGGAGCAGAATACGGTTATTAAGGTTTGGTACGGTTATTAAGGACGGACAATGAAAACCCAGTTGCAAGAGTCTACTAGGAAGCCCGCCGAAGAGATGCAGAGTTGACTGAATGTCATCATCTCAGACAATTCATCACAACAATCAGGTCATACGATCTAAACCAAGAGGAAGAATATGTTTTTGACTAAAGAAAAGCTTAAAAGTGGTCTAGGTCCCCCATGGTTGCAAATATACATATATATTTTTTTTAACGTAAGTCCCGCATGGACGGGGGACGGGCCTAGAGAGTGCACGAGTGAAGCTGACGAAAGGCGCCGCTACGCCTATAATAGCTTCGGGTAAGCGGAGAGAGCCCTCTATGGCTTGGCCATAAAAAAAAAGTTATATTAAATTGCAGTGTTATGCTCTGCGGTTCGGGATGCTTGGCTATAAGACGTCAATAAGAACAGAGACTGCATGTTGAAGAGATAAGGATGTTGATGTGTGCTGCTGGAGTGAGCAAGTTAGATAAAATAAGAAATGAGTGTATTCGAGGATATTTGAATACGGCTTCCGTGATGCAAGATGCAGGAGGAGGATCGTCTGCTATTGTACGGGTGTGTGTAAGGAGCGAAGACCCTATCGTTCAAAAGGCCCTAAAGCTTGATGCTAGAAGAGGATCGGTCAGTTTTCAGCAACTTGGCTGTCAACCGTCAAAAATAAAATGAAAATACAGGTGTCTCAAAATAATGTTTGTTTAGAATGGAACGCAATAAATCTGAGGAGAACAAGGGGTACGTTAATCGGTACCTGGCTTTTGGAAATTCAGTCGCTATGGAGCGTTTCTCGGGAGCGGACTGCGCCTTTTACGAGAGTTTTACAAAAACGGTGATTCGGCGACTGTAGCGCGTAGAAGATTTTGCAATATTCGAGGTTTTCGCCACTTAAATCATGCGCCAAGTATGCTTGGTCGGTAGAGGTATGCCTCTCATCCGGAAATGGGTCAAAACATTTAAAGAGTCAAGTACACTGGAAAAACCAAAATCTAGGCGACCAAGATCATCAAGAATTGTAGAAAACATGGAGAGTGTTAATCAGTCTGTCGATTATCAGTCAGCCGAGCCGTCATAAGAAATTATACTGTTCGATTAAATGAGTGCCGCGAACGTGAGGGTTTACATTTTGACGATATTATTTTTATGAAATAAATTCCCAAATTGTGTACTTTGATAATTCATAAACGATTATTAGATAAATGGATAACTTTTTAAAAAAATAAATCCACTAAATATAAACTTTCTTTAGAGACACCTTGTACTACAAATGCAATTTGTGATAATACAATGCCATAGAATACATAGTATTCTTAAACAATATAAAGCATTGTATATATTAGTGGTCATGAAACATTGTAATTATTTTCACGTAACACGCATTTTTTTTCTCTTGCCCCTTAATTATTGTTATAAATGTATTAAGTCATATAAATTATCTTAAGTATCGTGTTCTGCTCTATTAGCTACGGCACATAAATAGCAACGCGTTTGATTCTTGCTAAATAGGATAATGCCATAGCAAAGCGACACATGCCATTCCTATAAAATAAAATAAAACTTCTAAAAAACAGACGTTTTCATTCGTATTAATTATTTGATATGGAATTTTATAACACTGTTAATCATAGTATTAATTATTTCATCAGTCTATCTTCTTCTTCTTCTTCTTTAACAGCCGTTGTCGTCCACTGCTGGACATAGGCCTCCCCCATATTTCTCCATGTATGACATGTCATACGGGGGGTGGTTGGCATTATAACGCCACGCTTGCCAGACGGGTTGGCGAGGTGTCCTTCCACGTTAGACCTATGCATCAATATTATTCACCGAGGTTATTCACACTCGATCTCTAACATTTCGCATAGTTTCCAGGGGAGACCAAAGTCGAGGAGGTGTGGATAGGTACTTGGGATCAGATCAATCCTCCAGCGTAGCATGGCCATCGCCACGGTGATGGCCATGCACCGCTCGAAGAGTCAATAGGATCCTCCATACTCCCCATCTTAGCCCAAGTCAACAAAGCATCTCTGGTGATCTAAAATCCAAAATATGGAAAAATAAATACATTTAGGGCTGGTGCAAGGGCAGACAAAGTCAGGATCATACAAGCTTTGAGAATTTCCGAGATGAAGTCACTGAAGATGATAACAGGTAAGACACTTAGAGATAGTCTGAAGAACCCAAGAATAAGATGGATATGTAAGGCTGGAGATATTATAAGATAGAGTAATTAGCGAAGCGCTTAATGGACAGTGTTCTGACTGATTTGGCTAGGTTGGCCGAATCGGATCAAAAGGCGCAGATCGAGGAACTTGGAGGAAAATCATCATGGAGGCTTAAACTCTTCAAAAGTTGTATAGCCATAGGAAGTAAGTAAGTAAGTAATCAGCGAAGGAAGGACTGGTACGGTCATGTTCAAAGAATGGACACCACTCCAAACTCCCTTTTATTGCACTGCATAATCAGCCTCGTGGGATCCGTCCTCGTGGATGATCGTCCTAAAAGATGGAACGACAGCTGGGAAATCACCTTACAGTAGGAGCAACCCTCAATCAAAGAAACTCAATACTCACCGACTGTACATTACAGATAGCAATGTTTTTGTTTGTCCGTCCCATAGATTATCATGGGAGAGTAATGCAAAAGTATTTTTATTGTTTAAGCTGTAACACCATGAAATTTAAAAAAAATCAGAGGCGATCAAAAGGAATCAGAGGACATCACAGCAACAATAGAAGACCTCATGTACGGTTCAGGAATCGCAGACTAAATGTAATTAAAAAATATATAGACGCTGACGCCATACTTTTTTTTCCATTGCGTTTTTTTCGAAACTACTTTTTTCAAAACGGTGTACATGATATTTTATCTCCCGATCTACTAACCCGATTTGGTTGTAGTTTACAATAGTTATTTTCTATAATATTATCTGCAATGTGACGCAGGATTTTTTTTTTGGGTGTCATGTTCAAAAGTTATAAATTTTTTAAACTCAAAATTTAAATGAAAATTTGTTTTTATGATTTCGGATAATGCATTAAAAAGAAATCTTGTAAACCATCGGCAAAAATTTTCAAAATAAGGCTCTACAATATTTATTATTATAAACTGTTTGTAAAAATACACTTTACATGAATAAAATAAAGATTATTTTATTATATATAATGGCTGTGTTTAAAAAACAATATATATCTTTATGTATAACAAATGAAAGTGTCACGAACAAAATAATGAAAGGGTCATTAAGATGGTTTGGACACATGGAAAGAATGAGTGAAGACAGAATGGCGAAGAAGGTATATGTGAACGACGTGAACGGAGCTAGAAATAGAGGAAGGCGGAGGAAAACGTGGCACGATCAAATCAATCAAATATTAAATGTCGGTCACGCGAGGAGTCGGAGAAATCGACGTGCGTGCATGACAAGATGTATGAATGTAGAGGAAGCGAGAAAAGCATGTTAGGACAGAACAGTGTGGCGGTCCATTCTTTCTGCCTATTCATCCGGGGAGACGGCGTGATGGTTAGTTAGTTAGTTAGTTATGTATAACGAAATTTTAATAATATTTAAAAAAAAGTGGATAGACATGTTAACTTAACCATTGTACTGAACAGAACACGTAAAAAAATATATGTGAATTTTTTATAGATTTAGTACATCAAATATGGAAGCATATTGAAGATTTTGTGCCTATACTTTGAAACATTCGTTAGTGGGTTATTTTTTTGACGGAGATTATGTATTCAAACGACAATAATAATGATTAGTTATCTACCAAAACTGGTTGCATGGGAGCTTATGTCATTTTTCATTTAGCACGTTTTACATAAGACACTTATTTTTTTATTTAGACACGATCCTATAAAAATGACGTTTATTCTAAGTTATTGAGCTAACATATGTTGAAAGTTATTGCGATATATAAATCATTTGATATTACTCGTATCATAATAATTTGACAATACGTGAAAGTCTGTTAAATAATATACGTATTATATTCTCTTAATTAATATTCTCTTTGCCATTTCCCTTTATCTGGGGTCGGCCCTCCTCGTACGAAAACGCCAAACTCTTCTATTTTGACTCATCTCCACTGTCAGGTTCTCGCTTTGGAGCTCCTTTTCCATGTTGGCCCACCATATTGCCATTGGGCGACCCCTACTTCATGGTTTTGTGTAAATATTAAATTCAAACTTTTAAATTTTTAATTGTATCTCAATAGAGACGAAGACGCAAACTGGAAACTGAATATGGATGATCAAGGTGTTTACAGGACTTATGACCTGTCATTGGTTGGGCCTGTCATTGTCACGCTTTATGTAATTACAACATTCCCCATTCCACCATTGTTATTATGATCATGCATGATACATTTTTGGAAGTTGTATATATACTCCAAATCCATACCTATCTTCACGTGTCAGTTCCAGTCAACCATCTATGTAGATTTGATTGTACTAATTAATTTTTTAAGATTAATCTATACTATCTATATATAGAATTCGCTTTGTTATTTTGCCTTGTGAATTCATTATTGAATAAAATTAAAACCAAAACGTTTTTTTCTTCTAAAAATCACAATTTTTTACTAAAAATGTTAATCCTATAATTAATGTAAACAAAAACAATCTAAAAGTTTTATCATGTTTTATGGCAATGACATATTTCGTCCTGCTAAGGTATTATCAAACATTTTATTGTGTCTTAGTAAGCCAAACCAGTCATTCCCATATGACATAATGCAATTTCTAGAAAACAGAAGTTTTCATTCATTTTAATGTTTAATATGAAGATTTACGTTGACGTTCAAGAAACGTTTAACGTAAATGAATCCTATGTGTATGAGGTAAATAACAGATGATCATTCAATGAATTAAAACACTGTTTTTCCACAATGTATTACTCTCGTCTCCAATTTGTCACATTGAAAACAATCTCCATTTTTCTCATTTTGACTCTTCTTCTTCCGTTCGAAAGTAAGTTGTTGACTATTGGTTGTTAAAAGTATAGTTGTTGATTATATAATTATCTTCTTATACTTACTATTATTCCCATCATCTGAGTTCGGTCCTCCTTGTACGCAGATTCCGCACACTTCGATTTTGTCCTGCCCCTGAAACAAGTAAAATTTATAAGATTAATAAAATTAGCAATATCATAATAGATAAAAACTGACGGTTACAAAAGGGATAGTTATTGTAGCCTAAAAGATAATAATTAGAATCGTTAACAAAAACATATCATTATCCTTCTGACCAACTGTACGATGAATTTGAATTACCGGACATAATTCAATAATTGTGCAAGTATATATAAGAAATTGCAATATCACAAGGACATCGACAGACATAAAAAAGGACAACGTACAACAAACGCAACAAACATAAACATGCTGTACTTAAAACAAAAATTTCTACTATCTCGGACTCAAACTATACAATATTCATTATTAATATTAATATTTCGACAGCACAGATTGTTTTACCTACCGGCCGCCAGAACCAATCTGCCTCTGGTGATACCGGTGGGAAGAGTAATTAGTCTGCTGTAGGCGGTCTCCTCGGAGATCGACGTCTTTCATATTAGTGATTATATTTCAAAGTACGTTCAGGGGACAAATACTCTCGACTTTAGAAAGCATCTTGTCTTCTTAATGTCTAACCATCTCTAATGCGTTCCTGGTATACTAGTTTACCTGTACTCAATAGATAGATGCCTCAAACATTTATGCTATATGTAATGTCTTTTGAGTAAATAAACTGATTTGATTTGATTTGAATATTATTAACAAAACGATAAACGACACACAAAAAATGATAATGCACAATTACAAAAAAATATGTTACTTCTGACACATTAAAAAAACGGCTCGAACGTAATATGCTTGTAAAAATAAGTAATAAGTTTTAAAATAGTGTTATAATATTTTCTATAAGACAATTAATTTATAATTATTACACATTAAGCTACGTTTTGTTTGTCTATTTGTTCCCTAACATTGAATTTGATATTGTTCTATCTTCGTTTCTTCAATACTGAGGGTCGTGATCTATGGAACTGCCCGTGGCCAAAACAAAACGCCTCTAATCCTCTCTGTTCTCTGCAGTCAGCACCGCTGAGTAGAGATTTCTTCCGGTCATCTCCTTAATCTGGTAACATCATCGCACAGGGGATCTGCCTCTACTTCTTTTGTCTGAAACACTTTCTGTGACAATACTTTTCTCCAGATTACCAAGCTCTTTCCTGGCAATTAGGATTATAATAAGGCAATTGAGATTATATAAAGTGCGAAAAATGCCTCCCTAGAATGGATTACCCCAGTTGGTGGTATTAAAACCATGTACTTGGTAAATGATCAAAATGTCATATTTGTTAAATAGTCCATTGTTTTGGCCAAAACATTATGATACTTCAACATTATTACTGTTATAATATCACATTTTTTTTTTTGAGATCTGTAAGGTGGAGGATGTCGTGAGATGAGGCAGACAACGCAGAAGATACTGGAATGCGCACGTGCAGAGGATGGATACCACCAGAATCCCACATGCTGTGGCGCATCAGATTCCTGTCGGCTGCCGTCCCCCCAGAAGACCGCCGAAGAGATGGAGGGATAGTTGGTAGTCAACCTTCCAAGAGATGCTAGCCTGATTTCAGGAACAGACCAAAGGTCTATAAGGAGAAGAAGAAGAAGAAGAATTGATTTTATTCACTGCGAGTGTCGCGACAGCTGTTTCGCCTACCGATGTTGGCATCATCAGGTGTTACAATAAACTTCTGGATCGGTTTATTGTAATACCTGATGATGCCAATATCGTTTGGCGAAACAGCTGTGGCGACACTCGCAGTGAATAAAAAGAAATTGGGATATTATAACAGTGTTTTATTTTTTAACAGTAATAATGTCATATTTGTATTATATTAAAATTGAATATGATTTTGTATTATCTGGAGAAAACACGCAAATAGAATGTCTCGACAATTTTCACGCGCTCCATCCTTTAGCCGGTTAGAGCGGAATCGATAAGCGAAACAATTTTGCATATTTCATCAATCCATTACCGGCGCGGGCCCTGCCAACTCTTTAAGTCTGCCCCGCGAATCCGGAGCCGCCATATTTGCCACTCTCGTATTTCCCCGGAGTGAGGCAAGGCGGACGGAGCTGGTGCCCAGGGAGGGATCGGTCATTTCGCTATATCTTACAATACTGTGAGACACTCGACTTCTTCTTGTTCTTTCCCATCGTCATTTCCCGTTACTCGGGGTCGGCTTTTTTTATCATTTGGCGATAGGTATTTCTCTGTTAAGCAACTATCTCTTCAAGGCTTTTATATCTCTCAGCACATTCATCAGCCAGGTGTTTTGAGGCCTTTCTCTAACATATGTTATTTATGTATCAATTGTGTATTTTTTTGCTGTCGTATTGCTATGTGTGCACGGCGGGACATCGAGGGAGAGTAGCGTAGCTTAAATGTGGTCTGGGTCCCCCTTGGTTGCAAATATACATATATACTATTATTATTATTTTTTAACGTAAGTCCCGCATGGACGGGGGACGAGCCTAGGGAGTGCATGAGTGAAGCTGATGAAAGGCGCCGCTGCGCCTATAACAGCTTCGGGTAAATGGAGGGAGCCCTCTATGGCTCGGCCATATAGAAAAAGGCCTTCCTCTCCCTCTCTTACTAGTACGGAAATACCCTGTTTTATAACATGGTCGCGAGGTCTCCTCATCATGTGATCGTATCATCGGAGCCTTGTTTCTGACAACTTTTCTTTTAAGGGGGAAACTTTGAAACTTCCCCCTCATATATTCGTTACGCACTTTGTCTTTTGATGTGACTCCTCCCGATCACCGCAGCATGCGCATTTCTTTTGTATGTAGTTTTTGTTCATGTATCTTTTTAGATGGCCAAACTTCGCTTCCGTACACCTGACTCACCCGACTTAAGTTCCATAAAAATATTATGCTGGAGATGGTTTAGAAAAAAACGAGGGAATATGATACGTATAGAAATATGTGGCTCTATCTCATGGCATTTCATTTCGAAATGTTCGGGACCAACTCTTTGCAGCAGAGATGGGCATCTCATAATCCATTTCTTTGGATTAACCAGGGGATATTTCAAGAAGTCGCCCGTGCTGCAGGATGTTGGTATTTTTGTCCCCGATAGATATCTCTGACAGCGACAGTATAGATTGTTTTACCTACCGGGCGCCAGAACCAACCTGCCTCTGTTGACACTGGTGGGAAGAGCAAATAGCCCGCTGAACGCAGTTACCTCGGAGATCACCGTTTTTATGTTAGTGAAAGTACGTTCAGAAGACAAATACTTTTGATTTTAGATAGTATCTTGTCTCCCTAATGTCGAAGCATCTCTCAAGCGTTCTTGGCATTATATATAATGTTTATTATTTTACCTGTAATCGATATTAAGTTAGTTAGTTAAGTAAACACGAAATTCGCAAAGGCTTGCAATACAAATAAAATACAATGAAGATGAAAAAAATCACGTTGTCACTTAATACTGCACTGGACTGAGGAAGGGCTCACGAAGCTAGAGAAAACGGAGAGAAGAAAGAAGCGGAGTGGCAGAAGTGAATGGGAAGGGGTGTGGGGATGCGGGTGGTGGGCGGAGTAAGGAAAGGGAGGGGAGGGAAGGTAGCTTTGACGCCTCAGATGCTTTAACCCTACAGAGTTTCCTGTTCCAGGCCTATCAAAAAGTTCGCTAAACCTATAATAATAAATATTTTGATGTTACTTTTGAAAGTTTAAGGCGTTTAGTGGTAGGTGGTGTCTTAAGTATCTACCCATATAATCATACAAAATGTGTATTAAATGAAAGTACTTTGTTTTATACGTACGTCTACGGTATGTGCTATAAAAGTTATAAAAATAAACAGGAAAAATAATGCTTTTTAGATTTGTATGACGAATACGCCAAAACAACGCATTTTTTTTCAATGGGCAATGGGCGTATTTTGAAATTATGAAATATCAATTATGAATAATGTAAGAACATAAGCATATCAAATTTATGTAGATATCCGTTTTCTAGAAGTTTCGTTATTTCTTACAGGAGTGACATGTTTCGCTTTGCTAGGAGATTTTCAAACGCTTTACACGGATGTAAGAAAAGACATGTACAAATTAACTTTATAATTCGATAAAGAGGCGATATAATATGATATACCTATATTTTTATTTATTTGTAAACATAAATGTATTGTAGGTTTTTTATTACTTCCTAAATTGACATACATTTTACATTTATATTTAGATAATTAAAGACTTTTCTTCAGGTACTAATGTTTAAACTCGTAGTAACGCGTGACAGATTCGCGAAAGTAAAGATTTTCTATCCTTACATTGGATTGGTTCAATGTACAATTAAACTTATTTGTTTTCACACACGTTAAACATTTAACAATTAACAACATGAAATTATTCTCCTTTTGTTTTCTACACTACTGTCATACAAAAATGTACAGAATAAAATTCGGAATAAGCCAGAAACGTTCTCGGGCATGCTCATAGTGTGCATTTCGATTTAATTTCGGAGAGAATTGAAGTATTCCTCTCGCTCTCTTGTATTTAAAATGACATCTGGGTTTTGGCCTATGTATATTATGATACATTTTTCATTTAATTAACAACAACAATAGCTAATTAGATTTATTATGTTAGTGTGCAAATAAACATTTTCTTTATTCTTAAATAGGTACTTGATTGGAACGAATGATGATATATTTAAATAAAAGAAAATTGTGAACGACATGTTCTGTTTAAGTAAATACTCGTATGTTGATTTTTCATATGGATCGAGGGTTAAACCGTTCTCAGGGTTGACAGGATTCCGGGGGTGGCGGTAGACGGGGTGGGGAGGGGGGAGTTTAGCCGGAGCCTGCGAAGCGCGAGGATGAAATATAATAAGTGTAAGGCAAGAGAAAAATAAAAAGGAAGAAGAAAACGTAAGATGAAAATGCGAACGCTGGATTTGGTAGGAAGGGGCGGCTTCCCTTGGGGTAGGTGCAAAGGTTCCAAATCGTAAAAATAAAACAAATAATATTTCTTAAATATTTGTCACTTTACGGGCGAGTCGATTCCATGATTTGATTTGAGGGTATAATATATAGTACTATTGGAAACTGTTGAATCCACACCCAATACCATTACCTCCATTCTCAATTCACTGCTGGTTGTAGGCCACTACTAAACTCTTTCAATATTTTTAAACTTGGACTATCTGTTGCAACCTACCACCCACAAGTTCAAATCAAAACAAATCATATCAGTTTATTTCATAAACAGACATTACAAAATTAATTTTTAAGGCATCTATTGAGAACAAGTAAAATAATATATTGTGTATCGTATACTACCAGAAACGCATGAGAGATGGTTCAAAATTAGGAAGACAGGATACTCTCCAGAATTAAGAGTATTTGCCTTCTGAAAGTACTTTCACTGATATGAAATACGTCGATCTCCGAGGAGACAGCGTTCAGCTGATTGATTGCTCTTCCCACCGGTGTCGCCAGAGCCAGTTAGGTTCTGGCGGTGGGTAGGTAAAACAATCTATGCTGGCGCCGTCAGAGATATCTGTCGGGAACAAAAAGACCTACATCCTGTTGGTTAATATCATCGGTCCACATATTTTGTGGCATTCCTATGCCTCTTCTGTTGTTTCAAGGCCTCAGCTTCACAATTCCAGGCGACTATCTGATCCAATACCATATGAAAAGTAAAATTTTGCACAACGCGCTATAGAGAGCCAAATGCTTGGCTGTCTGAGAGACAAAATACCAAATACCGAAATCAGACACCAGACAAAGCTTGTCGATGTAATGGACCGTGTTGCCAAACTGAAATGGCAATGGGCAGGACATGTCGCCAGATAACAGATAGATGAGCACCCAGAGTCTTGACGTGAAGACCAAAGGCGAGTGAAGGAAAATGGAAGAGGACTATATCTAGCAGTGGAGGGAAGAAAGCTAAAGAAGTAGAAGAAAAATATGTAAACATGTGACATATGATTGAGCCCCAGTAAGGCGAAACAAGATTCTCCCATAAAATTTCTTCTTCTATTTTCGGTGCCGTGTCAGCTCTCCCCAACATTGTTGATCACTGCAACAAAGGCATTTCAGTCCTGCGCCACTTGGAACAGGTTCTGAACTCTTTTAATTCCTGTCCACTCTTTTATGTTCTGCAGCCTGGACAGCTGCCTTCTACCAATTCCCCGACGTCCCTCCACTATATCCATTAATATCAGTCGAAGGAGGTGGTATTTTACTCCCCTTAGCACATGACCAAAATATAAGACCTTTGTAATTTTCACATTCGACAACAGCTCTCTATTGGCTCTGGCTCTTTGTAGTTCGTCTGTATTACTGACCCTATCGATCCACGGTATACGGAGCATTCTGCGGTATATCGGTATATGATGCCGGTGGGGAGGGCAATCAAACTGCTGAATTGAATTCGGAAATCGACTTCTTTCATATGAATGAAAGCACGTTTAGAAGACAAATACTCTTGAATATAGAGAGTACCATGTATTCCTAAAGTCGAACCATCTCTCATGCGTTCTTGGTAATACATATTTTAGCTTTACCTGTTCTTAATAGATCTCTTAAATTATAATTTTTGTTTGTAATATCCTTTGAGAAAACAAACTGATATGATTTGATTTGAAGACTGAATAAGAAGAAAAGGAAGATGCTTCAGTATATATTCATGATTCTCCTACATTTGAGATGCGCTGGAGGCCGGTATATGCCGTCACGTGCAGGGTTAATCGAATGGGCTTCGAATGTAATATTAAGGAGAGCTATCTATATATTTTTTTCATTTCCTCACTCCAGAGTGTGTTCCTTTATTGTGTTTACATTTATGAGGGAATCTTGAAAGGATATTGTACCGGGAATATTTATTACATTTTTGTAATGAGACTCGTGGATAGTGTTTGCATTCATATTATTGGAAACAACGATAGCAAAAAACAGGTACTTTAAATATCGAATTAATCAAATATGTACCAAAAGGCGGCTACATTCAATGATAGAATAATCAACGAGCGTGCATGTTACGATGTATGAATGTAGATCTATCCATTATCTCTGCCTACACTTCCGGAGAAACGGCGTGATGGTAAGTTAGTTAGTTTAAAATATCTTTGTTTAATGCTGTCTCTTTTATACACATTCTTGGTTAGTTTCAATACAACGGATTAATAAGGAGTGTAAAATGAGAATCTATAAAGCATGCGTAAGACCAATAATAATATATAGGGTCGAAGCAAGGGCAGACACACTAAGGTCAAAATAATTTTTGAGGTCTTTCGAATTGAAGACACTGAAGACGATAGCAGGCAAGACACTGAAATATCGCGTGAGGAACACCAGAAAAAGAGAGATATGTAAGGTTGACGATATTATAAGATGGAGCTGACAGCGAAAAAGGGACTGGTGCGGTCATGTTCAAATAATGGACACCACCAGACTCCCCTATATCGTATTGCATAATCAGCCTCATGAGACTCGTCCTCGTGGAAGACCTCTTAAAAGATGAAAGGACAGCTGGAAATCTACCTCACAGGAGGAGCAACACTCTGGAGAACAGACCACATAGGTCTACAATAAGGAAGAAGCAGCAAATTGTAACATTTTTATGGTTCATGGGATGCCACTTGGGGCTTTTAATGTGGTAGTTTCCTGTTGTATTCCACATGTACATACGGCGGGTTTTTCGAACCCAATTTAATTTCCATACAACTTTTAAGCTATTGATTCTCATGACATGTGCTAAGGTAGCTAATCTATCGTCATTTTATTGTCACGCAAATTCTACACCAGACCAAAGACAGTGCAACAATCACACTGCCATTGCCGGGAGTCGAACCCGGTGCCTTCGGTGTGGCAGTCATAGCACTGTGCCATGAAGGTCGTTAATTACATATCTACAAAATGAATGAGAAAATTTTAATTAGGAATACTTCGATTCTCTCCGAAAGTAATTCGAAATGCCACGATGCGCATGCCTGAAATCTTTTTTTTAATTTTTGTTCTGAGTATTATTATATGACATTATTTAGCGTAGAAAACAAAAGGAGAACAAATTGGTGTTGTTCATTGTGAAATTTTTACAAGTGTGAAAAAATAAATTATTTTAAAAGTTGAAACATATTTCCTGATTATGATTATACAGTGAACCAAGTTTTTAAAGAGTAGAAAATCTTTACTACCGTGAATATTTCACGTGTTGCAACTAGTATAAAATTATAAAAGAACTTAAATTTTTATCCATTGTATATTATTTATTTATATGGATTGTTCCTTGTTCAAGAAATATTAAATAATTTCAATAAATAAAGGTACGTAAAATATAAGATAAAACAAATAAGAATTGGATTAAGCTGGGCAGGTTTCGGAAACATGAGTAACATCCTTAAAAACCGGAAAATACCAATCAACCTGAAACGAAAAGTCTATGAAGCCTGCGTTCTACCAGTTGGTATTTATGGCCTTGAAATTGTTACATTGTTCAAGCAAAGTGCCGAGAAACTGCGAGTGACCCAAGACAGAGTCAGAAACGATACGGTAAAGGAATGAACAAAGGTCACTGACATCATCCACCGGGTGGCGACTCTAAAACGGCAATGGGCGGGTCAAGTAGCCAGAAGCTCAGATGAAAAGTGGACAAGAAGATTGCTGACTTGGAGACCGTGGATGGCAAAGAGAAGTGCAGGGCGACCGCAACTACGTTGGAAGGATGACCTGAACAGATACGTCGGAATAACCTGGATGCAGTCTTCACAGGACAGAACGACATGGAAGCGAATGAAGGAGGCCTTTGTCCAGGAGTGGACGGGAATAACCTGAGGAAGAAGAAGAAGAAGAAATTTTAAGATAACATAAATCCGATCCCTTAGTAGATACGTCGAATGTACAATACATAATAAAAGTCCTCGAGGAAGAAAAGAAAAAAAGAGAATCGTTTAAAAATATACCTTTTAGAAGTTTGAATGATAAAATCGAATTGCGAATACGAAATTTAAATAGAAAATAAGTTCGGTTTTCCCGCGTTTTCCATTCGTCGGTTGCCCGAAGGAGGGGGCGGGGTGTGAGCCCCGGATAAAGGGGGAATGGGGAGACGGAATCCAATCTTAGTTTTATATTCCCTATACGACTTCTCCTATAAGGCGACATATCTCTGTATGTCTCGTAAAATAAAAAGGCGTGCGGGCTCGGGTGCGAGTGTATGAATGCGGGTTGGATTCGGGTATCCTGTATATAATATGTTTCCATATGAATATAGCCTCTATGTGGGTGTGCGGAGAAAATGCGTGGGTTAGTGGTAGTGTATTTTTATATTTACGTGTTAGAATATTGCAGCAAGGCTTGTGTGATTCACAATATCGGATAAATATGTATGGGAAGAAACCTAGAGTAATTAATACGAATGTGAATGTTTGTTTTCTGAAGCTTTTAATTATATTTTATGGGTACGACTTGGTACTCCATTCCAAGGTATTATCATAAATCGTATAATAAAACATTCCCATTAACTATAAAACACTTTAGAAACTAAAACTCAACTAACTAACCATCACGCCGTCTCTCCGAAGAGGTAGGTAGAAAGAATGGACTGCCACACTTTTCTTTCATGACATATTTATATCGCTTCGTGCCACGTTTTCCTCGGTCTTCCTCTATTTCTAGTTCCATTTACATCTTTACCACCTAATTTTATTATCATTCATTCTTTCCATGTGTCCAAACCATCTTCATGATCCTTTCATTATTTTGTTTATAACACCATGATTCGCACCGCATTCACTTCTTATATTTTCATTCGACACTCTAACGTACATAGATTATCCCCACATTCGTCTAAGAGAAACTATTAAGAACAAAGTTATGAAAGGATCACTGGTTTAGACATATAAAACGGATGGATGAGGAAATAATAGTTTAAAAAGTCGTACTCTTTCTTAAGCATAGAATGGCATGCCCATAAAATATAATAAAAATTCTAGAAAAACGATTTGAATGGAGTACGGAGTCGTGGAAGACCGAAGAAAATTTGGCATGATCAAATTAATGAAATTTGAATGGCGTAATAGCTGTCGGGAAAAATAAAAAATATATAAAAATTGTGAGAAAATTTAGAGAGTTTTAAATTTAAAAAAAAGTAATACTCGATGATGCCAACATCATTGGCGAAACAGCTGTCGTGAAATGAAAAAAAAAATAAACTGTGATACCATTAACAGCATTTAAAATTTTTACAGTTAAGAAGGTATAATTAATAATATTTTTTCTTCAGCATGAAGTTTTTTCGCACGGTAAGAAAAATATATGTATTATACTTATAAAAGAAGGGATATTTGTGCATGTTTACAAACTACGCCCCTCAGATCAAGTCGTTATAAAATCATTACAGTTTGCATGCACCTCGGTACGCATTTCAAATAATTAAAATGATTTATTAATAATATAATATCAACTTGTCTGTCCAGTATGTATGTGTGTAATTGCATGATGATAATTCCAGTGGATATAATCCTATGGCTAGATCTAGTAACTTGATACACACAGAATCAGAAAGAGAAGTTATGTTATCTGGTTTAGCAAGCTTGGTATGTAATTGAGAGAAACATAAACGTATATTAGAAATACACAGTGTTCTGAAACCAGAGTTAGTTTCTTTTTCGTTTCACATATATTCGTTCCACCTTAGACCCTCTTCTTCATCTTCTTTAGCCGTCTGTCCAATGATGGATGTAGGGCTCTTCAAACGTTCTCCATTTTTCTCTATCCTGTGCGACATTCATCAATCTTCTTCCCCGATAGGAATTATGTCGTCAGTTCATCTTTTTTGGGGTCGACCGATGCTTCTTTTTTCTTTCCATGGAATGCACCTCAGGACTCTAGGAGCCTATCTCTCTGTTCCCTTTCTGGCGACATGTCCTGTCCATTTACACTCTAGTTTGGCAATACGGTCTATTATATCGACACGCTTTGTTCGGCGTCTGATTTCGGTATTCTGATACTATTCATCATTTGAGAGCCTCCGTATTCATCATTTAAGGTATAGAAATTTATTTTATTTATTGTTTATTGAACAATGATGAAAAATCAATAAAACAAAATGAATACGACTGAAAACGTCAATTTTCTATAACTTTTATTATAGTTTATAAGACTGACGAGTTTCGCCTTGTTAATGCATTATTATATGTCATTTGATAATGCCGTTGAAAGGCAAAACATGTCATCCCTACATTATATTATAACAAAACTTCTATAAAACAGACGTTTTAATTCGTATTTATTATTTAATATCTAGTTAGAGATCATTGTTCAAGAAACAATAAATCGAAAACAGCATCCAATAAACAATAAATCCAGACACAATAAATCCATATAAAACGAACGATAACACCTATTTCGAATTACGAATTCTATAAGTTTTATTATATTTTATAGAAATGAAGTTAACAATTGATAAAGCTATGAAAGACGCCGAAGATAAAGTGGAAAAAGCAGTGTTTAAATTTATAAAAAAATCGTCATATTTTTAAAAATAAGTTTCAAGTTTCAATCCAAGGGATTGGTTTGCAACAAATTCTATTTATATCTATGCAGATTCTTGGTATACGTTTAACTGATATTTTATGGAAGAATCGTGTTTCGCTTTGCCAGGGCTTTACCAAATATCACATGTTTACATTTTTTTCGTCTACTTCTTTAGCCTTCTTCTCACCACTGCAGGATATAGGACTCTTCCATTTTTCTACACTCCAGGTCGTTCCAGCTATTCGGACAGCGTCGTCAGTCCATATTTCCTCCTGATACTCCTTTTCGTTGTCCAAGGCCTCCAACAACAACAACAACAAACCATCACGCCGTTTCCCCGCAGGGGTAGGCAGAGAGAAAGGACCTCCACACTACTCTATCCTGGCACACCTCTCTAGCTTCCTCCACATTCATACATCGAGTCATACACGCACGTCGATTCTTCCGGCTTCTGACATGACCAACTTTTAATATTTGATTAATTTGGTCATGCCATGTTTTCTTCGGTCTTCCTCGACTCCTTACTCCATTTACATTGTTAACGTATACTTTTTTAACCATTCTTTCTTCACCCATGCGCTCCATATGTCCGAACCAACGAAGCGAACCTTTCATAATTTTGTTCATAATAACTTCTTTCGCTCTACACTCCTTCCTAATATCAGCATTTGAGATTCTATCGTACATCGTTCTACCACACATACGTCTTAGGGACCTCATCTCTACCGGATTTATTCTGCTCTCATCCTTCTTCTGCCAGTTCCATGCTTCGCTTCCATACATAAGGGTTGGAACCAGAACTCCATTGTGAACGGCCATTGAATGTTTGTTGCCAAGGCCTCCATTGAATGTTTATTTACTCTTATCATCTCCATGTTTACATGATAACACATTAATATTTAATAATATCCCAGTAATGTGAAACAGGTCACTTTTGTAAAACAAAATAAAACTTCTATTAAACAGACGTTTTCATCGGTATTAAATGCATAAATTAGTATTTTTTATAATATTAAACAACTTTCGTACACCATGTACACATTTGCACACACATACACACTTACTCTTTATAATTAAAACAAATTACGTATAATTTATACGACCACCCATATACCCAAGACTTTATTCCGAGAAAAATTTAAAATTGCTTATAAATGCATTCGGCCGTCAATCCAGGCATTCCTTCAGAGGAAATTAAAAAAAACATTGCGTTTCATATCTCAAGTGAAAATATTTTTAATCAAAGTTTTTTAATTAAAAATATACTTAAATTTTATAAATGTTAAAAATAATTCTGTAGTATGATACCAAGATAGAAATGTATGTATTGTACATATTTAAAATGTCTTTTTTTAATACACATCCTTACAATTTTTTTTTTATTCCAGAAAAATAGCCCAATAATTGACAGAATAACTTAAGTCAGAATAATTTATTGGGTAAATTCAACTATTACAAAGAAAATATTACGGTTTAAATTACTGTAACCGTTAGAATAAATATATTCCTTCCTTTTTATGACCTAAAGGCGTTGTCTCTTCGGAATTCCATAATTATGAGTATGTATGAAAGAAAACTATGTTTTTTCTACTTTTAAGTTTAAACTTTAGTTTATGCCGATCTCTTAAAAGTGAACGTACAAATCGTGTTTTAATATAATACATAAAGGTTTATTAAAAAACTAAGTGAATTTATTTTTGAAAAGTATAATATTATTATTGATATTTTTTAGACACCAAGACACCAAGATACTGAGGACGATAGCAGGCAAGATACAGAGATATCGCGCGAGGAACACGAGAATAAAAGAGATATGTGAGGTTGAAGATATTATAAGATGGAGCAGACAGCGAAAAAGGAACTGTTACGGTCATATTCAAAGAATGGACACCACCAGACTCCCTTATATTGTATTGCATAATCTGCCTCATGGGACTCGTCCTCGTGAAAGACCTCTTAAAAGATGAAAGTACAGCTGGGAGTCTACCTCACAGGAGGAGCAAAACTCTGGAGTACAGACCACATAGGTCTAAAACAAGGAAATATAAGACGAAGGTAATTTTTAATAAAATAAAAACGCTTTGTTTTTGTAACCGTGATGATGTTCCGGCAGAATTGAAAACGGTTGATTATAATAAACAAAAAGTAGTGGCGATTTTTTTACGAAATAAAACAAGGTTTCTTCCACTTTTCAGTTTATTTTTCTTGACTTGTTTCGAAGGCTTTACATCTTCGTCATCGGGAGAACGATATAGACTTACCAACATAATAACAATATGAATGCATGAACTTAGGAATATACGAGGTCTGTTCAAAAAGTATCGCGAATTTTGAATTTCCGCTGGCTACGTATATTTGATTTTTGATTTTTTTGTAGCGTTATGTTGGTACTCATGTCCCTTACTAATGCTGACAAGGTCGGCCATTTTGAATGTTTAGTTAATTTTTGACAGCTGTTTTGCTTGGATGTGTTTTGGCTCGTCTTCGATTTTTGCCTATTCCAAAAAATGGATCAAAGAATCTGTATCAAATT
Organism: Lepidostoma basale; assembly: GCA_022606425.2. Lineage (NCBI taxonomy): Eukaryota > Metazoa > Arthropoda > Insecta > Trichoptera > Lepidostomatidae > Lepidostoma > Lepidostoma basale. The sequence goes on along the minus strand of JAHDVF020001034.1, from coordinate 810,585 downwards.
TTGTGTGAAAAACAAAATAAAGTGCGCGGACGCACTTCGAATGTTGACTGTGGCATATGGTGAAGCTACCTTGGACCAAAGCAACGTTTATCGGTGGTACAAAATGTTCTCAGAGGGCCGAGAAGATATGAACGACGAAGAGCGTGCCGGACGCCCGAGCACGTCAACAACAGACGAAAACATTGATAAAGTGAAAAAAATAGTATTAGCCAATCGTCGAATCACCGTTAGAGAAGTTGCTGAGGACCTAAACATATCGATTGGCTCGTGCCATTCGATTTTAACCAATGATTTGGGCATGAGTCGGGTTGCCGCGAAATTCGTGCCAAAATTGCTCAATTTCGACCAAAAACAGCATCGCGTTAACATTGCTCAGGAGATGTTGGACTCGGTCCGTGACGACCCAAATATGCTCCAGAGGGTCATAACTGGTGACGAATCATGGGTTTATGGTTATGACGTGGAAACCAAAGCTCAATCATCCCAATGGAAGCTGCCGCATGAGCCAAGACCAAAAAAGCGCGCCAAGTTCGGTCGAACGTGAAGGTTTTGCTCACAGTTTTCTTCGATTGCAGGGGCGTGGTGCATCATGAGTTCTTGCCACAGAGTAGTACGGTCAATAAGGAATATTACCTGCAAGTTATGCGCAATTTGCGCGAAGCAATCCGCCAGAAACGCCCGGATTTGTGGAAGAACAAAAACTGGCTTTACACCATGATAACGCCCCTGCTCACACATCGTTGCTTGTGCGCGAATATTTGGCCAAAAACAACACAGTAATGGTGCCGCAGCCACCGTATTCCGCAGACCTGGCCCCCTGTGACTTTTTCCTGTTTCCAAAACTGAAGAGGCCCATGAAAGGACGACGCTACGCCACGATTGAGGAGATAAAGACGGCATCGAAGGAGGAGCTGAACAAGATCACAAAAAATGATTTTTTTAAGTACTTCGAGGATTGGAAAAAACGTTGGCATAAAAGTATTATATCCGAGGGGAATTACTTTGAAGGGGACAAAATAGATATTCATGAATAAATAAATACTTTTTGAAAAAATATAAAATTCGCGATACTTTTTGAACAGACCTCGTATATTACATGTGTTAGTTAACTAAGGCAGAGTACCGGAACATAAAATTACAAAGATCTTTGATGGGTTAATTTTGAAAATGTAATCGAAAAATTTGAAAAGTCTTTGTAATGTTATGTTCCTAGTACTGTGCCAAAGTTAATTAACATGTATTATATATGTTCTTAGGTTTTTGCATTCATTTTGTAATAATTTTTGTTAGTTTATATCGTTCTCCCGATGTAGAAGGTGTAAAACCTTCGAAACATGTCGAGAAAAATATCCTTAAAAGGGAAAAAACAGTGTTTTCATAAAAAATCGTCATGATGGAATTCCACAGTGTTAACGCCTTGTTTATTTAAAAAATGAGTGGTGTTAAAACAAAGTAGGTATACAAGTTTTACAAGTGTAATATTACAGTACAAATTTTACAAGTGTATTATTAAAAAAATAAGTGGTGTCAAAACATAGTCCACAAGTCTTCTACACTATTTTCAAATTATTTCTAGTAACTTCTACTTATCTTCACTTCCAGAAAGCAAGTAACGATAGTGTATGTAATGGTGAGATTGTAAGTAATAGTTTAATGCGTTCAGCGTAAGTCAATCTTGTATTTCAAGATTCTGAGTTATACTCGTATATGAATTGAGTTAATTTTCAAAGTCAATTACCCTTTCATGTAGAGATACATAGAGTCGGACAGGTATTAAGTTCGTACAAGTGAAGGCAGTAAACATATAGCTCTCGTCACAAACACCAGTCTAGAGGCGGTAATCACAAACAACAACAACAAACTATCACGCCGTTTCCCCGAAAGGTAGGAAGAAAGAACGGACCGCCACACTATCAAGACACACCTCTACAGAATCCTCCACATTCATAGAGCGAGTCACACTTCTTTACACCATTACAGCGCGAATCGATGTAAAGGGTACAGCTATCATATTGATTCTCGTGACATGTGATTCAGATTCAATCATTTCATTCAGATCTTTTAATGATTTTGTTCATAATACTTTCATTAGCACCACATTCTTCTTCTTCTTTTTCAGCCTATTTCCGTCCCCTCCTGAACTCTCCACCTCCTCGCCTCCTCCATTCGCTTCCATGCCACTTTGTTTTGTGCAGACAGCATCCAGGTTATTCCGACGTGTCTGTTCAGATCATCCTTCCACTGTAGTTGCGGTCGCTGTGCACATCTCTTTGCCATCCACGGTCTTCAAGTCAGCAGTCTTCTTGTCCATTTTTCATCTGAGCTTCTGGCTACGTATTGCCATTTTAGAGTCGCTATCCGGTGGATGATGTCAGTGACCTTTGTTTTTTCTCTCACTGTATCGTTTCTGACTCTGTCTCTTAGGCTTATTCCTAACATGCCTCTTTCCGTGGCTCTTTGGGTCACTCGAAGATTCTCGGCATTTATATTTTCATTCGACACTCTATCATACACAATTTTTCCACACATTCGTCTAATTAACTCCTTTATAATAATGAAGTGAGAAACCGGAACAAGTAACATCTTTCAATAATTAATTGTATCGCAATAGAGACGAAGATGCAAATTGGAAACAGAATATGGTTGATCGAGGTGTTTACAGGACTTATGACCTGTCGTTGGTTGGGTTAAGCGCACGCTTTATGTAATACAACATTCCCCATTCCCCCTTTTTTTTCTCCTAATGATCACCATGTCTGCCAAATTTTTGGAAGTTGCATATATGTTAATCTGTAACACCACTTTTTACATGGTAGTTTTTCAATCTACACACTAACGCCATCTATGAAGATTGTATTTTATACCATATTCTGTTTCCACTTTGCATCTTCGTTTATATTGAGATACAATTAATTCTTGAATTGATAGCACGCAATGGGTAAAATCCAGTATTCGTCTACAAGTATTTGTATACATTCAAAATGTTGTAAGTAACATCTTTATTCGTTGGTGTATTATTAAAATATCATTTCGGAGCAAACCGCAGCGCTCGTGTTGTGAACACATGTTGTAAAAAACACCGAAACACACTTACGCACTAATGAATATTACTCCAAGGGACAATAGGTGATTAATTAAACAGTATGTCAGCCGGGAACATCGCGGGATAAATGGCCCATGTATAATTATTTCTCTACAATACAATTTCAACTTCATGGAGCGTGATATTGTTTAACGTACCGATCGCACTCGATATGATAAAACATCAAAATACAGCCGACATTCCTACAATTCTGAAAGATAAACGAATCGTGGTTTCGGATTTGGAATTGTCCAATTGAATAATTACACCGCCAGACATCGGCCGACGAGATGTCTCTTTTTCCACGGTCTGTGCCGCTGATGAAAGCCCTCTCAAATAATAATAGTCTCATAAAATCAAATTTATTAAGCAATACATTAGCCAATCTTAAGTGGTATGCGAATTTGACGTATAAAATAATATACTTTCATATTAAGCACTTATGTGGTATGGCATTATTAAAATAATTTATTAGATGTTAAAATTTAAAACGCAATTATACTACACTTTTTAGTATTCGCCACAGATGTTTCGCCAACCGACGTTGGCATCATCAGGTGTTACAATATTTTTTTAAATATAAGAAGTGAGTGTGGTGTGAATGAAAGTGTTATGAACAAAATAATTAAAGAATCATTAAACTGGTTTGGACACATGAAAAGAATTAATAAAGAAAGAATGGTAAAAATTATATTTTAATAATGTAAACGGAATTATGTTCGTGCATGAAACAATGTATTAATATTGAGGAATCGATAGAAGTATGCAAGGTAAGAACAGTGTGGCGGTCCATTCTTTCTGACTTTCCGTTCGGAGAAACGGCGTGATGGTTAGTTAATTAAATAATATTTTTTAATTAGCATTAAATTTGTGGTGTGGCATTATTAAATAAATATATAACACTCGTGTAAATTGTTTTTACATATCATTTTGTTTGATCAAACCACCGGTTTCACTTCTTTCGTAACTTTGTCAGGGTTACAAAAACAAACCAGTTTCGTTGAAAAGAATTAAGTGATATTTTACAGATACTCTTCTCGATAACACAAGAAACTTTATTCATAAGAAGCTTAAGAGAAACGAAAAAAAGTTCATTCTTATCTTGAAACGTTACATAATGTTATTTTAGTTTACAATTTATACCCAATATAAAAAGAGTCCATTGTTTTGGCCGAAACACTCTGACACTTAAACATTATTAACTGTTAAGATATAAAACTATGTTTATGGTCACATTTTTTTTATTACTTTTTTATTTTTCGTGACAGCTGTTTCGTCAACCAATGTTGACATTATCAGGTGTTTTTTTTCAATTGTTAAAATTAATTTTCGTGAATTTTCGAACCTTTATGTGCATTTGTTCCAATGTAAAATTGTCCATTTTAAAGGCATTTTGAAGTTCTTTCTAGCGTTAAGTTAGGTAGGTTCCTAAGTACCGTTTATTAAAAAAACGGTTAGTTACTATTTATAGGGCAAAAAACTCATTAGTGTGATTAGTCATAGCTAAAATTCAGTATGGAAAATCTGTCACAAATAATAAAAAATTATGATACCATTAACAGCGTTTTATATTTTTACAGTAAATAAAAAATATTTAAATAAATTTCGGAGAGATCTCATTTCTACTCCATATATTCTACTTTTACTCATATATGCTATCATCACACCTGCCATGTAATGTTTATTTAGATTAATAATTCAAGAAGTTAATGTCTTAGACGTTTCCTCGACTCGTGCGTAACAAATGATGAAGTTAGCATTACATAGCTTAAATGATCGTCCGTCTGTTTGAATAAAAAACCCAATGAGTACTGTTTATTATGACGAGTTCATGATATATCAGTGTTCATTAGGGGAAATCACTTACTTAATTAAAACCTTATTAATTAAACATGACCGTATTAAAAAAAATACGCCTCATTTAAGATCATTGTTTTACCAACAGAGCTTAAAAATTAAAATAAATAAAACTTGTTATATATTTTAAGTCCATGAAGAAGATGTCCTAGAAGAATTAATTAAAAAAAATATGAAATAAAACGAGGTTTTTTATTAACTACTTTCGCATACTATATTTATTTAAAATAAAATGGCAAATAATGGTTGATCATTGAGAATCTTTTGATCAGGGGTGTATTATTTAAACAATTATTGAAAATAAACAAAAACGTTTTTTTTATATAGTAGAATAAAACTTAACTCATATAATAAAATAATATTGAACTTCTATTAAGAAATTTCAATTTATAACAAAGAGGATTTGACATATCTATTATTAAACCTTTTAATCGTATCTATTGATGTGTTGTGGTGTTCTTGTGCCAACGCTTATGTATCAAAGTGAAGCGTGGAGCTGGTAAAAAAATAATGAGAGTAAGAAATGGAGTAGAAATGAGATATCTTAGACGGATGTGTAATATTGATGAAATGTAAGAAGTGAACAGTGTGCGAGTGAAAGTGTCATGAACAGAATAATGAAAGGGTCAATAAGATATATACAATAAGATGGTTTGGACACATGGAACGAATGAATGAATAAATAATAGCGAAGAAATTATATGTTATCGACGCAAATGGAACTAGAAATAGTGGAAGACCGAGGAAAACATGGCACGATCAAATCGATCAAATCTTAAATGTCGGCAATGTGAAGAGTCAGAGATATCGACGGGCGTGCATGGCACGATGTATGAATCTTGAGAAAGCGATTGTAAGTATGCCAGCAAATCACAGTGTAGAGGCTGTCTGCCCCTTCGGACAGACGGCGTGATGGTTAGTTAGTCAGTTAATAACATATTATCTAAATTAATGGCAATCTAATGATATTATTTAAATCTTTTAATGAAAGTTCATTTAAAGTAATAATAAAATCAAACGAAGTTTTTTTATTAACTTCTTCCAAATATTATCTTTTTTTTCAATATCTTCCGGTTTCGCCAGGCTAGTTGGGATCGACAGACTGGTGACACTGTTATAAGCTTACTCCTTTATATACGAGTACATATAAGGTTCAAACCATCAAATAATAATAGAAATATTGGAAATAAATAGACCTTAACAAATAATACACCCCTGATCAAATAATCCTCAGTTATCAATCAATATTTGCCATTTAATTTGAAATAACAAGTGGAAGGTGTTAATAAATAAAAGCATTAAACCGGAATCATGCGTGTACTTTGAAAATACATTTAAACCTTGTAAAAAAACAAACGAACAAAAGTATGCACGTAGAATCGAAGATTACGTAAAATATATTTGTGAACAGTCGTCACGTATTACTTAATTAATTGGATTCATGTTTGGACCATTTGAGATATATAGAGTTTAAAGAATCTTTCGAACACCCTACACAAACATAGACATATTGAAGAGTACTTTGAACACCCCGGTGATACTTGGATACAGTAAATAATATTTTGAATACCCTGGACAGACTTGGAAACATCAAATAATATTTAAAAATGTTATAATTTTGAAACACTGTTATTATACGTATCAAATTGAAATTAAATTAATATATAATATATAATTAAAATTCATTGCATCATCAGAATGTTTGTTACATAGTCAGGAGATCGTTATGAGATTACTGTACGTATATTCAAGCAAATATAAATGTATTTCATAGTTTAACACTGCAACGATAATCTTAACTTGAAACTCCGACAAATAAGGATTAAATGTTTTATATGGTCTGTTCTACTATATGGCTGTAAAAACCTGGACTCAGAAAGTGATTGTAATGAACCGGTTGTAAACGTTCGAGATATGTATACTCGTATAACGCAGAATGCTCCACATACCGTGGACCGATAGAGTCAGTAATGCAGACGTACTGCAGAGAGGAAGAGCCAAAAGAGAGCTGTTGTCGAGTGTGAAAATTACAAAAGTCTCATATTTGGGTCATGTGCTAAGGGGAGAGAAGTACCACCTCCTTCGACTGATACTAATGGGTATTGTGGAGGGACGTCAGAGTTGGTAGAAGGCAGCTGTCCTGGCTGCGGAACATCAAAGAGTTCAGAACCTGTTTCAAGTGGCGCAAGATAGAGATGCCTGTGGTGCAGTGATCGCCAACGTTGGGGGAACCTGACACGGCATTGAAAGAAAAAGAAGATGTTTAACATCATGTATTTGGAGAAACGCTTTGTTGGATGTATGTTATACCATTGAATAGCACAGATGGATTAATTTGGAACTTTTATTGTATTTGTTTAATTCATATATTTTGTAGGTATGCATACTCGTATATGTTACCCGAGGCGTTGTCGGGTCCGCTAATCTTTTATAAAAATCTTGGCCTTTTGATGTTTAAAAAGTACAAGTCAAAGATCGTCAAACAAAGGAAAACTTAAGTAAAAATATGTGGCTTTTTCAATCACGATGCTGCAAAACTTTCACCCTATTAGATTGTTGGAGGCGCCGTGCAGTGCAAGGTATGGGCATCACAAGCTCAGATTTCGATATTAATATAAAGTAGGGTTATTGCCGAAGTTTCGCAAGATCAAAGTTTTCCTAGTTATGCAGAATGTTTGAAATTTGTGGCGCTTGCACAAGAGAAGAAGAACCAATTTCACGTCAATGTAAAACATAAATGTCACGACAGTGGATATAGTCAACGTATAGACGGGCATTTTTGTAAGGCATTATGTTTATTAAGATGTCTCGTTATTCTACCGGCATGCAACAAGCTATTAGCACGATTTAAACAGTTTATTATGATCATATAAAATTTTACGTTTTTATAATTTCGAATTAAGAAAGATTACGAATTTGTCAAGAACATAGTAAACTGGAATCCTTCGGGCACATTATAATAAACGATAAATACAAAGTACTGCAACTGATTATCCAAGTAAAACTTACGGAAAACGAAGTGGCATCAAGACTCAAGACTTAAGTCTCCAATCAATGCGTCTTGCCAGTCATGACGTACGTCTAGTCTACAGATTCAAGGTCGCCCAACGCGCCATGGAAAGAGCCATATTTGGAATAACATTGTAGGACAGATTTAGAAACGAATTTATTCGACAACGAACCAAGGTGACTGAGGTGGCTCTGAGACCGCGTAAAGGATTCCGCAGAGTTGGACGTCCCCCTGCCCGCTGGACCGACGATCTGAAGAGGATTGCTGGACATGGATGGATGGGAGCGGCAATTGATAGGGGGCGGTGGCGTGCTTTGGGAGAGACCTACGTTCAGCAGTGGATGACAGACGGCTGATGATGAAGTGGCATGTCTCCTGAGATTATGAGATCAAGCTGTCTCTTCATATTTTAAGTGGTCTTTTAGTTGGATAGTGTCCGGAGAAGATTTCGTAAGCGGCTGTATATGCGAGTCTGTCATTATCCATTTTAAATGCATGGTCCCAACAGTATCTCCTTCTGGATCTATTCCACTCAACGATCTCCTCTATTTCGTAAGTTTATCTTATATCCGCGTTATGGACAAGATCTCGGAGAGTTTTTCAGTAGTAGATCTTAGAACTTACATTTCATTTGTTCTTAGTTGTTCCTTGGTTCGTACAGTGTCGGATAGCGTCTTTATAGTATATTCTGATATTCATATCTAGAAGAGTTTTTAACTGTAATTCAGTTAATTTGGACGGTGGACCGAACGCACACGTTGGCGACCGAGAACCGGCCACAGAAATCCTGGCAGACCACAAGCAAGATGGTCTGATGACATCAAGAGAGTGGCAGGAGGTCAATGGCACAGAGCGGCGAGGGATAGAGAGTTATGAAAGTCGAGAAGGGAGGCCTATGTCCAACACTGGACGACTTAAGACTAATGAATTCCATTAAACTTGCATCACGTAACTCTATTAAAATTGACGTTGTTTTAAATTTATTGATATGATATTAAAAAGGAGTTCATGTGAATGAGGCGTAAAATTAAAACCTGAGTAATTCCATGCAATTAATCTTGTATATGTTCCTGAATAAAACACCATTGCGGATGCTTTATTAGCCCTAATATGAAACGTGTGATTTATAATTGGTGTATTATAGAGGAGTTATGTCGGGTATAAAATTAATTCCGACTTGAAATATTTGGTTCTTTGTGCTCGGGTTAGAGTCATTTTAATAAAATGGCCGTAACGAGCTGTTAGTAGTAATATTTAAGTACGTGTAATATTTTCTTCTTAGCATCACTACATATTTACACATTATATATCTACGTACATATATTTTTTAAGTTCATTTAACTAACCATAGTTTTATTTTATACAGATCTTATGATGATATTATATATACAGTCGAATGAGTAATTTACATGTACAATTTAATATTTAATATATAATACTCGTATTTCATCTTAAGTATAGTGTAGTAGTTAGCAAGGATGACTTTATATTCATATTATTCTTCTTCTTTTAGACCTTTGGTCTGTTCCTGTAGTCAGGCTCGCCTCTCTTGGGAGTTTGAGTCCCAGCTATCTCTCCATCTCTTTGGCAGTCTTGCGGGGGGACGGTAGCCAACACGTGTTAAATTCTGGAGGGATCCTCCCTCCATGCACGTGCGAATTTCAGTTCATCATATGAATTATTTAATATGGAAGATTTAAAATTTAATATGAAAAGCAACGAGAAACCAACAAAATAAAATGCACTATTGATATTCCCAAAAACCAGCAAAAATGTTATATTTTGCTGCAAACCAATCCCTAGGTTTGAAACTTTTTTGTTTTTGTTTTACATCATTAGTAAAAAGTAGAATATATGCAGTAGAAATGAGATTTCTAAGATGAATGTGTTTCAAATTTGTATATGATAGAGTGTCAAATGCAAGTATAAGAAGTGAATGCGGTGCGAATGAAAGTGTTATGAACAAAATATTGAAAGGGTCATTAAGATGGTTTGGACACATGGAAAGAATGAGTGAAGACAGAATAGTGAAGAAGGTACCTATATGTAGACGCCGTGAACGGTGTTAGAAATAGAGGAAGGGCGAGTTAAACGTGGCACGATCAAATCAATCAAGTATTAAATGTCGGTCACGCGAGGAGTCGGAGAAATCGACGTGCGTACATGACAAGATTTATGAATGTAGAGGAAGAGAGAGAAGTATATCAGGACAGGACAGTGTGGCGTTCCATTCTTTCTGCCTACCCCTCCGGGGAGACGGCGTGATGGCTAGTTAGTTTAGTTTAAAAGTGGTGTATAAAAATCTTCTTCAGATATGTAGGATACAAATATTTTTTTCTGCAATGATCACAATTCTCATACCAGGAGAGTCACGGATTTATTTCCCCGATAAATAAAAAATGACTCCTATCTTTTGTCATTTCCAGTCTAAGACTATTTGGGAAATCAGAAGCCTTTCAGGAGCCTAAAAAAAGTCCAATCCGATCCAAGATGGCGGCAGCGGCGCCTTTTGGTTGTAACGGTATTGGTATTCACCATACTCGATATTTTTTTCTCAAACCCTCCACGCCCGCCGTGTGCCCACTTGCCTCAATATATTTCTCGAGATTCGCAATTCGGATTGGTGCTTATTGAGCGGAATTTATTTGATTTAGTAATCATATATATTGATTGAGCGGGTGGAGCGGGGGTTCGCTCCTCACGAAATATCGGCGAATATGAAAAAGGAAAAATTCCAAATTATTTTCAATGGAGGGGGGAACGCGATTTTATCGGAGTGTGACGCGGCATTTATAGAATTCTGATTTTCTAAAGACTCTGTAAATTTTTATTAATACCTCGTTCGACAGGAATATTCAAATTTGTTGACATTTTCCTGATTTTTTTTGTCTTGTATTACGAACGCGAAAGTCAAAATATTTCAGAATTTGAAATCATTTTATATTCGTGGATTAATAAACTGATACGTACTTTATATATACTATAGTATAATCAGGATGCTATCATAAGTATAAACAAAACATGGGATATACATAATCTTTCCTTTGATATATGATTGGCTTTTGAAACGAAGTATGGTTAATCGTTTTTTTTGTGAAAAAATCTGAATAACCTATTTATTGTTTCTTGAACAATGATCTTAAACTCCATATTTAATAATTAATACGAATGAAAACGTCAGTTTCTAGAAGTTTTATTATATTTTATCAATTTGAAATGCCTTAGAAATGCAAACATGTCATTCCCATAAAATATAATAAAACTTCTAGAAAACTGACGTTTTCATTCGTATAAATGATCTAAATAATAGAAAAATATAAAAGTCCATTGTTTTGGTCGAAACACTATTATACCTTAACATCTTTACTGTTAAATTAATAAGCTTTCGGAAACATGAGTTACATCCTTAAAAACCGGAAAGTACCGATCAACCTGAAACGAAAAGTCTATGAAGCCTGCGTTCTGCCAGTTGGTACTTATGGTCTTGAAACTGTTACATTGTCCAAACAAAGTACCGAGAAACTACGAGTGACCCAAAGAGCCATGGAAAGAGCCATGTTAGGAATAATCCTAAGAGACAGAGACAGAAACGATACGGTGCGAGAAAAAACAAAGGTCACTGACGTCATCCACCGGGTGGCGACTCTAAAATGGCAGGTCACGTAGCCAGAAGCTCAGATGAAAAGTGGACAAGAAGACTGCTGACTTGGAGACCGTGGACCGCGAAGAGAAGTGCAGGGCGACCGCAACTACGGTGGAAGGATGATCTAAGCAGACACGTCGGAAAAAACTGGATGCAGTCTGCACAGGACAAAATGATATGGAAGCAAATGGAGGAGGCCTATGTCCATGAGTGGACGGGAATAGGCTGAGGTAGAAGAAGAACAAGAAGAAATTAAATAACTTTGTTTTTGTATCACAATCGTATTTTATTCTACGTGACAGCTGGTTCATCAACCTTTGTTGACATCATCAGGTGTTACAATAATTTCTCAAATGTAAAATAAAATACAATTGTGAAACAAAAACAAACTTATATAATTTAACAGTTTAAGATAGAAACACTGTTTATAATAACTTATTAGTTGCGTGAAACAGGCAAAAAAAGGATGAACGTAGAATAAATCCAGTAGAATAGTATTAGTAGAATGTAGCACAAGAAGACCTCTAAGACGAATGTGTGATCAATCTGTATATAAGAGAGTGTCAAGATTTTATACATAGGTCACTTATATACAATGAATAAAATAATGCAAACTATTTTATATCGTAGCTCGGTTTACGCTTTACTATTGGATGTGTGGAACGTGTAACGTTACCAATGGGAACTAACACAACCATACACACTACATTAGGGTGCAGGGTACAGTATATACATACGTATAAGACATCAGCACGTGTGTACCCATTTCTCTTTTCCACGAAAGAAACCCCTTAAGATTTTTCCATCCAGTGAGCTTTTATATTGGAAAGGGCGTTCCTTCAGAAGATAAATGTTCTTTCTAGGAATATGGAACGTGGAGGGGAGAATGACAATCGTGTATTCCTTCAAAGGAGAAAATCTATTATAGAGTTACTTTCAAAGAATAATGGGTACTTCATGAAATGTTTAATATATCACCAACATTATAATAAGCTTTTTGGACCCATGCTGGAGGATGGAATTTACTTAATCAAAAGTTATCTTGAGCTTGAAGTAATGATTAATCAGAAAAGAGTGGTGAGATTCTATTGATCATATACAGGTAACCCCCGTTGATTGCGGGAGATGCGTTCCGGACATGGCCGCGATAAGCGAAATTCCGCACTTGAGTGGGGGATTAAAAATAAACATTTTAACATTTTAATATTTTTAAAATAAACATGAAATGACAATGTCATAATAAAATACAATTCATTATTTTTTTCCGCTTTGCTAAAAATAATCTTGATTTCCTTGTTTGGCCTCTCTACGTTTATTGTGTAAAATTTGTCTAAAACCGTCAAATAATCTATTACAACCATAGCGAAGAAGTGCCCAAGATGGATTGGTCATGTTTTGCGACACAAATGTTTCCTGCATAATATGTTGGAGGGAATGGTTGAGTGATTGATTGTCAGAGGACGACCTCGCCAAGAGTACCTAGACCAGATTTGCCGAGATATGGGCTGCACCTCTTATGGGGAGTTTAAAAGAGCTGCCGAGGACCGAGCGGAGTGGAAGAGGAGATGCGTCGCCTTGCTGCAGACCTATCATTAGATTGAGACCGGAGAAGGAGAATAAAATATATATATATATATTTTTTTCCGCTTTGCTAAAAAGAATCTTGGACTTGGATTGGACTTGGATCTTCTGGCTTACAGAGGTTCAGCAATGCGATTTGGTAGTTGTTTTATGATGGGGCTAAATGTATGGCCCGGAGTGTCCCTCCGAAAGAGGGCGAGGGGGGATTTAGGGTTTATGATAAAGTTTTACATTCTCTCTACGTTTATTGTGTAAAATTGGTCTCAAACCGTCAAAATCCATTACAATCACGCTTTATAGCACTCACTCGCTCATAATCTTCGTCATTTTCTTCTAACAACCGCATGCATTGATAATGAAAATTAATGGCTTTTTCCATTATTAAAACACTTAATTTTCGCACGGGAACAGGTGTCGAGACGTCATTTTCTTATGACATAGTATGACGGTCCATTTTCTGCAGCTCTTCATTGGTTAAGGGTTCACCGTGTGATTTTAACAGAGTCTGAATGTCATCTACATCAACACCTTCTATGGCTCCGGAATTGGCTAATTCTTCGATAATATTTTGAATATCAAGCCGGATTCTTGAAAATACCGCGTTATAACGAATCCGCATTCACCGGGGTCGCGATGAACGGGGGTTACCTGTACCTATAAAGAAGGTAGAGCACCAATAATTATGTCCAAATGGGTGTTCTGGTTCCAACCTCTATGTACGAGTATAAAAGCGAAGCATGTAACTGGATGGAGAATGATGAGAGCAGAATAAATGCGGTAGAGATGAGATCCTTTAGACATTTGTGTAGTAAAACGTTTTACGGCAGAATTTGAAAAGCTGATATCAGAAAATGGTGTTCTTGTGCCGACCTTTATGCATTAGAAAAGAAATATAATAGTAGAATAAATGCAGTAGAAATGAGACCTGTCAGACGAATGTTTGGTAAATATGTATATGATAGGAGTGTCAAATGCAAATATAAGAAGTGAATGCTGAGCAAATGAAAGTGTTATGAACAAAACAATGAAAGGGTCGTTAAGATGGTTTGGACACATGAAAAGAATGAGTGAAGACAGAATGGTGAAGAAGGTATATGTAAACGACGTGAACGGAGCTAGAAATAAAATATTAAATTATCAAATCAATAAAATATTAAATGTCGGTCTCGTGAGGAGTCAGAGAAATCGGCATGACAAGATGTATAAATGTAGAGGAAGCGAGAGAAATAGAAGACAGAAGATTGTGGAGGCCCATTCTTTCTGCCTACCACTTCGGAGAGACGACGTGATGGTTAGTTAGTTAGTTAGATATCAGGAAGGAATGTAGAGCTGAATTATGAACACAATTACGAAAGCATCACTGTGTTGGTTTGGACATATGTATACGTTAACGATGTGAATGGAGTACGGAGTCGAGGAAGACCGAGAAAAATATGACATGACCAAATTAATCACTGAACTGAATACTGGAACTGTTGTATTATATTTGAATCAGCAGAAATTTTTAAATTATTCAAATTTGTTAATTTAATACACACAATAAAGTGTTATGATACATTAAAAAAAAATTTGGAAAGAATCTTTGAAAAACTTTTTTATTTTTACTTTTATTCACAACTCTGCGATACCAATCGCCCACTGGTGCCTACTTTGGGAATCAAGAAACGAGAAGTACTGAAATAAAGTAATTAACGATGGCAGATATTCTTTGTATGCAGATAAGTAAGTACTTTTTTATTGTGTTATTTTTTTAAAAGAAATGTTCAGATAAATATTATCTCGGCTATTTATTATGCAATTTATAACGTTAAGATTAACTCAAACAAAACACTATCTTTATTGCAACGGCATTGTCTGAATTTTCGACAAATAGTACGAGTAATAGTCTTTTTTATAAATGAAAGATATTTAGAACTTTTAAACACAAAAGTATCCATTATTTTGGCCGAAACACTTATGATACTTCAAAACTAATAATTGCTCGATTTGGAACACTGTTATAATATCATAATTTATTGATTTAATTTCTATGAGACAACAGTACTAATGAAAACGCATATTTTCTTAAAGTTTTTGGAAATTGAAAATTAACGTTGTTAATTATTCAATAAAATATCACGACATGATTCGAAGCAGACCTCAATCTTCAGGTGTTAATATATAACAAAAAAACTAAACAGAGAAAGACTTATTAAAACGCCTTTAAAAATTGACACAATACAAAGGAACAACATATTTGGATTTAAAAAATAACCTGGAATAATTGCTTTAAATAATAATATATTTTTTAAACCTAGGAACACGAGGATGGGGGGAACACTTGCAGGGAAATGGCTTGAGTGAAGGCGGTACTTAGAACCATAAGAGGTACAGCCTGAGATCGAGAAGAGCCGACCCCAACAGGCAACGTAGACAATGAGTTGGGATAGTGCCAGGAAGAAGAAGAAGGAGAAGATTAATATATATATTTTTAAAGTCATTATTTTTAACTGATAATCAATTTTTATCGGTAAGAACGAATAAATTATTTTTAACAATTATATTTAAAAAAATTAGTTTTATATTAAAAAAAAAAAGTTAATGAACCTTAAGTTTATTTATAACTAACTAACTAACCATCACGCCGTCTCTCCGAAAGGGTAGGCAGAAATAATGGACTGTCACACATTAACCGATGCGGCACTCCATCCTTCTCTTTTCGCCCCGCGGGAGACGCGGTGTGATGGGTTGCGAACCTCATCGCCACCAATAGGCATCTACCGGGATTCGTTAATTCTAATATGAATAAAAACGTCTATTCAAAAAATACAACATTTCACGGGAATGATATGTTGGACAAGAAGACTGCTGACTTGGAGACCGTGGACGGCAAAGAGAAGTGCAGGGCGACCGCAACTACGGTGGAAGGATGATCTGAACAGACACATCGGAATAACCTGGGTGCAGTCTGCACAAGACAGAGTGACATGGAAGCGAATGGAAGAGGCCTTTGTCCAGGAATGGACGGGAATAGGCTGAAGAAGAAGATGAAGAAGAAGATATGTTTCACCATGCTAAGGTATACCGACTGCAAGGCGATACATGTCATGCTAAAATTTATGAAAACCTCTAAAAAACAGACGTTTTCATTCGTAATACGATAATTAACTTGATAATTAAATAATATTGGTTTTATGGATGTGTAATTAAATAATGCGAAACTGTGCACTTTAACATAACGAAACTGTGCGCGTGAACATAATGAAGTTTTGCATTTTAACATTGTAAAACATCGTGAAACTGTGCACTTTAACATTATGAAACTGTGCACTTTAAATATATTGAAGAAACTGTGACACAAACAAACAAAATAATCACGCCGTTTCTCCAAAGGGGTAGGCAAGGAGAATGGACCGCCACACTACTCTATTCAAACTTCTCTAGCTTCCTCCACATTCATACAACGAGTCATACATTCACGTCGATTTCTCCGACTTCTCACATGACCAACCTTTAAAATTTGATTAATTTGGTCATGCCATGTTTTCCTCGGTCTGCCTCGACTCCGTACTCCATTTACATCATTAACGTATACTTTCTTAACCATTCTTTCTCTATCCATGCGTTCCATATGTCCGAAACCATCATTTTTCATAATTTTGTTCAAAATACCTTCTTCCGCACTACATTCCTTTCTTATATCAGCATTTGAGATTCTGTCGTATATTGTTCTACCACACATACGTCTTAGGGACCTCATCTTTACCGCATTTATTCTGCTTTCATCCTTCTTCGGGACCAGAACTCCACTGTGAACAGTCTTTTTCGCTTCCATTGATAGATTCTTCTTTGCAATAACTATTCTGAAAGCTCCATTACTTTGTTACCCGCATCAACCCTTTTTTTTTTTTTTTTTTTTTTTTTACGTATACAACAGGTCGTTTGAACCCAATTACAGTATACAATTTGTTTAAGCTGATATATTGATTCTCGTGACATGTGACAGGTAGCTAATCTATCGCCATTTTATTGTCACGAGAATACTACGCCAGACCGAAGACAGTGTGACAATCACACTGCCATCGCCGGGAATCGAACCCAGAACCTTCGGAATGGGAATCAGAGCTCTTACCACTTCTTTTCCTTCTTTCGACGTCACTATCCGTTCGGCCATCTGCTGTGAACATGTTACCTAAATACACAAATTCCCTCACCTGTTCCAAGCTCTCTTCGTTCACACTTATATTACAAACTATCGTTTGCTCCTCTCTTTAAAAAACCATCACCTTTGACTTTCCGACATTCATCATTAAATCATTTGACTTGCATACTTCATACATTCTCGACACCAAGACTTTTAATTCGTCCGCACTCTCCGAAGAAACTGTGCATTTTAATATAATGAAACTGTGTATTTAAACATCGTGAGACTGCACTTTAATATTATGAAACTAAATTTAACATAATAAAACAATTTTCCGTTGAAGTAAATTTGGGATTATCTTCATTGCGACATATGGAACGCATGGATGGAGAAAGAATGGTTAAGATAGTATACTTCATGATTTAAATGGGGTACGAAGTCGAGGCAGACCGAGGAAAACATGGCATGACCAAATTAATCAAATTTTAAAGGTTGGTCATATTAGAAGTCGGAGGAATCGACGTGCGTGTATGACTCGTTGTATGAATGTGGAAGAAACTAGAGAGGTTTGCCAGGATAGAGTAGTGTGGCGGTCCATTCTTTCTGCCTATCCCTGCGGGGAAACGGTTTGTTGTTGTTGCGAAATAATACTTGAGTTACATTCTGAAAATAGAACGGATGACATTATGGCAGTAAAGAAATAATTTGTTATCAGTGTGTATCTTTCACTCGCAAGATCAGCTTACAAAGAAGCACTTACCAGCGTAGGAACTGACTTTGCCCCATAAAGGTTCAAGCAGCCGTGTAGTGTCATATCGGTAGAGGTTTTATTTCCAAGGCATTACGAGACGTCCTATCATTTTAGCACAGTGCAGTTCGTGAAAAGTGAAATCACGCTAACACAAAACAAAATTTTCTATGTATCGTTTTTTAATGTTATTTTTATATTTGGTGATCTACTTTTAAATAATTATTTACACTTGAAAGTTAAGGCATTAACATTGTGGAATTCCATAGTAATATACTAAGGGTGAAAATATAATTAATAATCTATTCCTCCTTTTACTCCTTTCTCCTTGAATACTTTGTCTACATTCAACTCCCAACCTCCCATTCCCAATCAAATGCAAATTAATCATTTATTAATTTCTATATAAATTATGTATTTTCAAATGTATGTTTTTTCTAAATAACAATTTTTTCTAAATTATATTATCGTCCTGAATTATTATATTTAATATTATTTATTATTTATTAATGTTAAAAAAAAAAAGTTAGTACCTACTTATAACAAATAGCCCAGGTTAATTTTTAAATTTGAATTATTGTATCGAATTTTAAATGCGTTTTTTATTAGTCTTTCTTTGTTTAGTTTTTGTTATATTTTTACACCTGCAGATGGAAGTATCCTCCGAAACATGTCGTGGATTTTAATATTTTTTAAATTAAAAAGTGGTATAAACAAAGTAAATTATTTACACCTCATGATTCTACAAGTAAATTTTGACGTTGAGGAATCGACAAGTGAGTCTTGTAACTTGTACAATACTGCTAGCTGCTCATTGAAATTATGAACATTTTAAATCATTTACAGTAAATTATGGGTAGGAATTAGAAACACTTAGTTTTTCTGTGGGTAAAATCTATTAATATAGAGTTTAACACGAATTAATCCATACATAACCTCAAACAGGTTTCGATGGGTTAGGTGAACCTTTAATTACCGATGATGCGTAGCCAGTACACATTGCTTTTAATAACTTAAATATCTCTTAATCATATTGTAAAAATCTCTTTCTTGCCACTTCTATATTCGCGAGTGCAAGAGAGACAAATATTTCTCATGTTTCTTTCGGGATCTGAGCCGTTGTCCGTGAATGTTTGTCTTCTTTGATGGTTTTTGTAAGCGCTTGTCGATGGTTTTTATTTTTTAAGTTAATTGATTTAAAATATTATCACTTTTATCTATAACTCACAAAAAGTGCCTCTTACTCAATATCATAATTTTATTAGTTATTTTTTCATTATTAAAAAGCAAAAGAGCTAGAAAATGATAACGCATGTCCCGGGTCTGCGTTGAATTTTAGAAGAAAAATAAAACGCTTTTATTTAGAGGTTATAGTGAAGAAAGATAATTGATAGATATATAAGATTTCGGCATGGCGCTTTCACAAGATCACGAATCGCCTCTGCCCGTGAGGTAATGCGGTGGTCGTGTAGGATAGTAATTGAATGTGAACGTGTATAGGCTTAAGTCCCCACTTAAATGCAAAAGGCATTTTGATTGTGTTTATTGAATAGGTCTGAACAACGCCTTTGAATCAAGATTTTTAAACTACGTTCGATTAAAAGGTTGATAACAAAAAAACTGTTTTTAAATTTTCAAACATTTACAAAATGAAGTTTTAATTGATTAAACATAAATAAATAAAAATAGCCATTTATTAAATAGACATGTATAATACACAAAAATAATTGTAATGATATATTAGGATTTTTTATACCCTATTGGTTTTATTCCAAAAACTAACTAACTAACTAACCATCACGTCGTCTCCCCAAAGGGGTAGGCAGAAAGAATGGACTGCCACACTTTTCTTTCCTGACATATTTCTCTCGTTTCCTCAAAATTCGTACATCGTGTAATGCTTGCGCGTCGATTTCTCTGACTCCACACGTGGCCGACATTCAACAATTGATTTATTTGATCGTGCCACGTTTTCCTCGATCTACCTCTATTTCTAATTCCATTTACATCGTTAAGATATACTTTTTTTACCATTATTTCAAATACCATCAGTCAAAGCTCTTTCCACTCTGCCACGAAGATCATCATATGTTAAGCAAGTAATATTAAAAAGTAAAAAGTGAATGCGGTGCGAATGATAGTGTTATGAACAAAATAATGAAAGGATCATTAAGATGGTTTGGACACATGGAAATAATGAATGAAGAAAGAATGGTAAACAAAATTATATGTTAACGATGTAAATGGAACCAGAAATAGAGCAAGACCGAGGAAAACGTGGCACGATCAAATAAATCAAATAATTAATGTCGGCCATGTGAGGAGTCATAGAAATCGACGCGCGTGCATGACACGATGTATGAATGTTGAGGAAGCGAGAGAAATATGTCAGGAAAGAAAAGTGTGGCAGTCCATTCTTTCTGCCTAACCCTTCGGGGAGACGGCGTGAGGGTAAGTTAGTGTAAATAAATAGATTATTTAGAATTTTTCATATAAAAAAAACGATTAACCATACTTCGTTTCAAAAGCCGATCATATATCAAAGGAAAGATTATGTATATCCCATGTTTTGTTTATACTTATGATAGCATCCTGATTATACTAAAGTATATATAAAGTACGTATCAGTTTATTAATCCACGAATATAAAATGATTTCAAATTCTGAAATATTATGACTTTCGCGTTCGTAATACGTGATTGTTAGTTAGTTAATTTTAATTTTTTTAATTGTATCTCAATAGAGACGAAGAAACAAACTGGAAACTGAATATGGATGATCAAGGTGTTTACAGGACTTATGACCTGTCATTGGTTGGGTTAAGCGCACGCTTTATGTAATTACAACATTCCCCATTCCACCATTGTTATTATGATCATGCATGATACATTTTTGGAAGTTGTATATATACTCCAAATCCATACCTATCTTCACGTGTCAGTTCCAGTTAGCCATCTATGTAGATTTGATTGTACTAATTATTTTTTTAAGATTAATCTATACAATCCACCCACTAACGCCATCTATGAAGAATGATTGTTTTTAGCATTTAGCAAACTACTTTATTAACATAATGCGAAGAGGCTACCGCCTCCTAGCGCACTGTTTAGAAGTCGCCTGGAGTAACACTCCTATTTTATACGCCAAAGAATTGACCAGAACATTTACAAACATTTGCGAAATGTATACTTATATCTGTATACGTATACAGATATAAGTATACATTTCGCAAATGTTAGTTAATTTTAGTTAAGAAGATAGTTGCACATTTCGAAATAAACAGAGTATACGCATTCACGTGTAGATTAAACATGTTGAGGAATCGAGTAGGTACTTACTCGCACACAGAAAACCAGCGATTGGGGTCCCTGATAAGTTCTGACATGTGACCTAAGAATTTTTACATTGTATTGTTTATTTTCAAACCTTTTTAGAAAGTCGTACGAATAGGAATTTACGAACAATCCGCGATATTGTCAGCTTGCTATCGTCGAATGGAACACGGTATCGTGGTTATTACCTCTTACTCGGAGGTATGTTACGTGGTTCGATGTGCATGATGTCATTTTAAATTGTTTTTGTGCAAAACGTGGGAGTCAACTATCGAGCGTTGCTTAAATTAAGTATACTTGATAACAAATTGATCTGAAATAATAGAAATTAATGGTTATAGAAGTTGGAATTGGATTGGAATTGAAGAAACAGCATGGTTTTATCATTTCTTATGTAATACATTTATGTATCTGTTTACGGCTTTAAATTATCGGCCTATCCAAGCTACTTGCTTCAATACAAAGTAAGGACATACACAAAACGTTAGAAAAATATGCGATTTACAAATTTATAAAATAAAGTGTACATCAAATAGTGACGTCGAAAGAAGGGTTGGTGCGGGTAACAAAGTGAATGGAGCTTTAAGAATAGTTATTGGAAACAAGAATCTATCAATAAAAGCGAAAACGGCCAATGGAGTTCACAATGGAGTTCTGGTCCCAACCCTAATGTGTGGAAGCGAAGCATGGAACTGGCAAAATTAGGATGAAAGCAGAATAAATGCAATAGAGACGAGGTCCCTAAAACGTAAAACGATATACGACAGAATCTCGAATGCTGATATTATAAAGGAATGTAGAGCGAAAGAAGGTATTATGAAAAAAATTATGAAAGGATCGCTGAGATGGTTCGGACATATGGAACGCATGGGTGGAGAAAGAATGGTTAAGAAAGTATACGTTAATGATGTAAACGGAGTACGGAGTCGAGGTAGACCGAGGAAAACATGACATGACCAAATTAATCAAATTTTAAAGGTTGGTCATGGCAGAAGCCGGAATACTCGACGTGCGTGTATGACTCGCTGTATGAATGTGGAGGAAGTTAGAGAGGTGTGTCAGGATATAGTAGTGTGGTGGTCCATTCTCTTTACCTACCCCTGCGGGGAAACGGCGTGATAGTTTGTTTGTTTGTGTTTATTTTGTAAAACTAGCTTGCCATTGATTCGAAGAAGAAGTTAAGAAAATAAACACGATATTTGTACTCGTATTTCTATAATTATCTTTTACTAGAGCATTGAGAACTGTATATCATGGATACACAATGAACATCCAGCAACTAGCACATGTATCTATGATGAGAGATCTCGAGATGAGATTGAGAGTAGGCTGAGTTTTCGTGCACAGGATTTCGAGAGGTTTTGTGACATTTCTCTGAGGATGTTGGGGTTCATCGTCCGGACCGGAAGAGTTTTCAGAGATCCCGATGTGCTCAGAGTCCTGTACAACGCGTTGGCTCGGAGCAGACTCGAAAGTGGTTCTGTGATATGGAGGCCTCACGAGGCGAGATATTCCGTTATGCTGGAGAGGGTTCAGAAAAAAATTCTGAGGTATCTCTACATGAGGGAGTATGGTACTTATCCGTGGCTCTATCCCACGGCATTTCTTTTTGGAAAGCTCGGAACCAATTCTCTACAGCTTCGAAGAGATGGACATATATCTATAACCAATTTCTTTAGATTAATCAGGGGATACTTCGAGAACTCGGCTGTACTGGAGGATGTTGGTCTATTTGTCCCCGATAGATATCTCCGACAGCGACAGCACAGATTGTTTTACCTACCGGCCGCCAGAACCAATCTGCTTCTGGTGACAATGTGGGAAGAGCAATTAGTCTGTTGAACGCGGTCTCCTCGAAGATCGACGTCTTTCATATTAGTGAAAGTACGATCAGGGGACAAATACTCTTGACTTAAGAAAGTATCTTGTCTTTCTAATGTCGAACAATCACTAATGCTTTGATGGTATTATGTTGTATGTATATAATATTTGTCTTGTACTCAATAGATGCCTTAAACATGTATGCTGTTTGTAATAATAATAATATAATACATTGGATAATTTATAGAGCGCCATTTTTATGAATTAATCATCTCAAGGGCGCTGTAGAAGATGCTCCGTTTTATCAACTCGATAATAATAATAATAATAACGATAACAAAAATAATAAACAGATTTAGTATGAGGGCTGCACCTGACGAAGTCGATCAGCCCTTCCTGTCAGGAAATGATAATTTGAAAAGGTGCGTTTAGAGTCTTGATCTAAACTCTGATTGATTCTCAATGCACTTAAGGTCTGCTGGAAGATAGTTCCAGGCTAAAGGGCCGGCTACCGCGAAGGCTCGGTCGCCAAAGTTTGTGCTTGGACAGCGTTTTGGCACAGTCAATCTACCGATCGCAGAAGACTTAGCTGATCGCAATGTAGACTGTCTAGCATTCAGGTTCTCCTTGATGCAGAGTTCAGATAGATAAGCTGGTGCCATTCCATGCAACGTCTTATAGACTGTCCAGCAAAGCTTGTATTGTATCCTTTCTGGACATTTCAGCCAGTTGAGCTCTTTAAGATGCTGGGTTTAATGTCTTTTGAGTAAATAATCTGATTTGATTTGATTGATGTGATTTTTCTCTTTAGGGTATTGAATTAGTTTTTTTCGTATAATATACCTTAAGAGTATTTTCATTGAAAACGCTTATTCGCTGTGAAGATCTCTAGACTGTAAAGGGTATAATACGTAAAGATTTTAAAATACAAATCAAACTAGAAAGCGAGTTGATCAGAGTCTGCCATGAGCGATATTACGTTTCAGAAAGTTTCAGTCGGGTGTGGCCAACATTCGCCAGAAAACAAAGGAGACGAGCGGGTTCCGAGGGAGGAAAGTATCAAATGAAATATATATTTTTCCGTTCGACTGGTCCAGGAATTCTCCATTAGAGGAGCGCTTCAGCCAGCGACAGGCAATCTATCTAAATCTCATATTTCATATTCCAGATGACGTCCTTAGAGAAGGACGCGCCGCGAATGGCGGCCGGCTAACTTAGATCAGCGAAATGGCAAATGATTTTTATTATAAAGGAAAAAAACATTGCTTGGATTAAAATATTTTGTTTAAATTTTCTACTTTTCAAAAATGGGATAAACATTCAAATAATTAATGTTTTTAATTGAAATTTCTTGGTAGAAGTTCATTTAAATAATGAAACAAAAAAAAATATTTTTTTACAATTTTTTTATTATGTATTTAGTGTGCTTCCACTTGTGTTTATGTTCGACCGGTTTCTGCAGCTTGCTGCCATCGTCGGGTGAACCAGACGATGACAGCAAGTTGCCGAAATCGGTCGAACATAAACACAAGTGGAAGCACACTAAATACAAAATAATAAAGAAAAAAAAACATTGTTTTGATTCATTAATAAATCGTTATTATGAAATT
Source organism: Lepidostoma basale (assembly GCA_022606425.2). Classification (NCBI taxonomy): domain Eukaryota; kingdom Metazoa; phylum Arthropoda; class Insecta; order Trichoptera; family Lepidostomatidae; genus Lepidostoma; species Lepidostoma basale. Next base: position 785,778 of record JAHDVF020001034.1, on the reverse strand, counting down.
CCACAGTGTATGCCTTAATTTTATCTAAAAATATTTAAATTTCATTATCGTGATATAGAAAATAAATTATAATCAATCATACAACATTTTGCCTAAACATTTGGATATAATTGAGTATTTTATAGGGAAAATCAAAAAGGAATGAAAAAAAACGAGATATATAAAATAACATATACTTACATTTAAGTAGAAAAATACAATTAATATCGTCTTCTTCTTCTTCCCCTGGTGTAATGACACGTCCCCCCGACGTTGACGTTCTATCTGAGATTGAGAATCTTTGATCCAGCCCCCTGACCCATTCACTCGGGGTCACTCGGGGCCATGGTTTAATTCCTCTTCATAGTGATGATCTGTGGAACAATAGTGGTTATCTTAGTGATGTCGGTGATCGTATCGCCCGGGGTTTGCAGGGTATATAATACCACTCTTGCATGCTAGAGAGTTGGAATATAATGTAAAACGCGTTCGTTTCCAGCTAGGATTTAATCACGACAATATTGATATGGTACTGGGATTTGTCGTAGTGCTTGAAATTGTATATAAACCATGCCCCAATAATGTAAAAATGTGCTCCTAGTGATATTTACTTTCAACTCCCAGAATAAAACGGTTGTCCTAGTAAGGCGAAAATATTTATTTGTTCAACTTTTCTATCTTTTGAACGCATAGTAAAACATTAAATAATAATTAAAAAATATTCTACGAATACATAAATTATAAATGAAATAGACCTAGCGTTATACGAATACAGTACTCGTATAATGAATACGAATGAAAACGTCTATTTTATAGAAGTACAGAAGTCGACGACCTTCGTGGCAGAGTGGTTACGAGCTCTAACTTCCATGCCGAAGGTCCTGGGTTCGATTCCCGGCGATGGCAGTGTGATTGTCACACTGTCTTTGGTCTGGTGTAGAATTCACGTGACAATAAAATGGCGATAGATTGGCTACCTATCGCATGTCACGAGAATCAATATAATAGCTAAAAATAAAAATTGTATACAGTAATTGGGTCCAAACGACCTGTTGTGTACATAAAAAAAAAAAAAAAAAAGTTTTATTATATTTTATGCGAATGACATGTTTCGCCTGTCTATGGCATTATCAAATATAAGGTGTTGACATTTGACAATGTTTTTGACCGACAAAGCGTGTCATTCACATAAAATATAAAAAAACTTCTAGCAAACATATGCAAACATATTCATTCGTATTAATTACAAAATATGGAGTTTTACATCATTCTTAAAGAAGCGATATATTTATATAAATAAAATAAATATTAACAATTTCTCTCTTCATAACAAAGGAAAAAACAAAGTTTAACAGTTTCTAAAAAAATAATTAAACACTTTGTATAAACAACATTATTTTGAGTAAAGAGCGCTAACCGGTTTCACTTTGTAAAGAGCTTCATCAGGGCTATATACAAACTGACACAAACAGTTTGTGTATACTCTGATGAAGCTCCTTACTCAAAATTATGTGGTTTCATACAAAGTGTTGAATTCAATATTTAAATATGTCAAACCACCAAGTATTGGCGTATTACTAAAGTTTAACTGTTTCTTTCTACTAATGGTGTTTTTTACAGGTATACAATACATATTCAAAATGACAAAAAAACACATTAAAATAATGTTTATGTCTATGATATTGGCTTTATTAATTAGATAATTTTATGCCAATATTGTTTAAATATGATTTCGAGCATACGAGCGCCACGGCTAATGAAGCGCAATCGTGAAATCCAATTTTCCACTAGAGTGTACGTGGTGCGAAAACGATCCATGGTCTTTCGAATAACTTGCTCGGATGGACAATTATGTCGACCGTAAAATGGACGTAGTGCAAGATAAGTTTGGCGAACCAAACCATGATTTACAAAATAAATTTGCACAATTTGCAAGCGCTGTTCTGACGTCAGTCTATTCATGGTAAAATGGCAAAACGCATTGACTACAAATCAACTGTAAACTGTCAAATTGACAGTCTGCAGAAACAATGTTGTCAGTTTAAAAACTAAACCTTAAAAAAAAACTATATAAGAGTATAACTAACTAACTAACGATCACGCCGTCTCCCCGAAGGGGTAGGCAGAAAGAATGGACTGCCACACTTTTCTTTCCTGACATATTTCTCTCGCTTCCTCAACATTCATACATCGTGTCATGCACGCGCGTCGATTTCTCTGACTCCTCACATGGCCGACATTCAATATTTGATTTATTTGATCGTGCCACGTTTTCCTCGGTCTTCTTCTATTTCTGGTTCCATTTACATCATTAACATATAATTTTTTTACCATTCTTTCTTCATTCATTCTTTCAATATGTCTAAACCATCTTAATGATCCTTTCATTATTTTGTTCATGACACCATCATTCACACCGCATTCACTTCTTATATTTTCATTCGGCACTCTATCATACACAGAGTATCCACACATTCTTCTATCTAAGAGATCTCATTTCAACTGCATTTATTTTACTTTCATCCTTCTTTTCTTCCATACATAAGGGTCGGTAGAAGAACACCACTGTGCACTGCCATATATTATACGAGTATATAAAAACATATATATTATTTATTGTTGATGACGATGATCATACAAATGCAGAAAATGAATCTATCTATATATGTCATGAAAATAATCCATTTCGCGCAATGGACCAGCCCCGGAACGTGGGTCCCGCTCTCCACCATTATGCCGGCAAGATATTATATTGTGCTACTTTTTTTATTCCATCGCCCCTTAATGTATTCTACGTCTTTGGAATGAAATGAAACCTTCCCGGGCTCCGGGTTATACGCCCTGCAGAGTGTGTGCGAGGAGCGCTCTTCCTTTGTAATGCGATGCGGGGATGTTCCTACTTTTGTCATATTTCCAGGCGTGAGTGGAAGTTTTTCCATTATTGGAGAAGGAGACGATAATAAAAACGCGTAATAACAATTTTGCTCATATAAAAATGGTATACTTTGGAACCAGATATGTTATTAGCGCTTACGAATAGTACCTACCTATTAAGAAACCTTACAGTAATGGTATACAATAAATCTGTATTCATATAGTTTTTACTGTTAACAAAGGCATTTAATATAATATATCGCACCATGAGTGTAAAACCATATTCTTATGACCTCAAACCAGGACTTATGACCTGTCAGTTGGGTTAAGCGATCGCTTTATGTTTAACAACATTCCCCATTTCGCCCTTCTTACGACCACAACGTCTGACAATTTTTTGGAAGATGTATATACATGTTGTGCTACAATGCTACAATGTTGAGGAACACTTCACATTTTTTAGTTCAATCTACACTAGCGCCGTATATTAAGATTAGGTGTCAATTAATCCTCATAAAAAAAATAATTTACCCGCAATGGGTAAAATCCAGTATTTGTCTACAAGTATTTGTATACATTCAAAATGTTAATTCTAGAGTTTATTCTCTCACCCTGACGAAGCTCCAGCGGGAGCGAAACCGGTTGATGTTAACAATTTAAGTGGTTTAGATACAAATATTAAAAATATTATATTATTTTATTTGAAGAAAAAACAATTACTTAATGATGTGTAACAAAAATATTTATATTATTATATATTTATTTTTATTTCACTTGATCATCTTCTTTATGACAGTGAGATGAAGAAAGCGGTCAGAATTTGAAGAACAAGTGGATTAAGTCTTAAAATATATTGCATAAAAAAGAATTACGATTTAATTATTTTTGACGAACATTTGACAAACAAAAGATTCCAATAAACAAACTGCTTTTTTTGGATTATAAAAAATAAAAAATATATAATATTCTTTAGGTTTGCATGTAAAATATATAGATACAAGATTGTGTTTTTTTAGCTCAAATATCATTCACGAATCTTCACATTCTATCTTTTATTTATAACACTACTAACTTAGATCTATTCTGGCACACGAGATATGGTTTTGCAACTCATGTGTTTTTATAACTTGATACAAATACGTATTTCAAATTTCGAAATAAACGAGTAGATAACCCGCTTCTTATAAGGGACAAAAACTAATAAAAGAATTGTTATAATAAATTTATTATCGTAAAATGGGTAGATCAATTGTTTATTGACAGTCCGTGTATCAGAAAACATGCATTTTATAAATTTTTATGAGTATTTTCCAATATTTGTGAGAGTCGTTTCAGATTTCTATAAAAGCTTCGTGGGCTTGGAAACATGCGCCAACACAATACTAATAAAAGTATTTGGAAAGCTATTTAAAGTATGTTCTCATGAATATTGTAATGTATGCATAATCTATATGTTTTATGATATTTCGAAAAGCTTATTTGAAATTTGCCTTCTTTGGTTTAATGCTGAGTTATAGTGGAATAAACGTTGTTAACTTTAAATCCCTGATTGATTGTTAAAACACAATTGCTTGAAACATAAATTTAAAGACGAACAGTTGTTATTTTTTAGTATACAAAATATACGTATAAATTCTATGAATATTTAATTCACCTATGAATAATAAAACATATACATGAAAAACGCAAATAAATAAGATTTAGTGATGGAAAAAATATGGTTTTCTAATCTTGAAAATATTTGATAACTTCATTACAGTATAAATGATTGTATATTGATATAGTGATACAGTATTATGAAATTTAAATAAAATTCGTTTAGATTTTTACAATATAATTTGTGCGTATTTCTATCATTGTATATTTTTTCTATTATTGTATTATTTATCAAAGGGAAATTTCAAGTGTTGATATTATTTATCAACACTTGAAATTTCGCAAACCCTATTATTAATGATTATTTTAATAACAAAACCTATTTTAAAAATAATTTTATTTTATTCTAAAATTAAAATCATTGTAATACGTTAATTTTTTAATGCTTTTTTAGAGAAAGTTTTTTTCATTGATACGGTTGTTTCTATCTTGAGACGATTAAAAGGCACTATAAATTCATCATGGAAAAATTGACCAAGTAAATTTGAACATTCTTTGGATGTCAAAGGTTTTGTTTTAGTGTTAAGGAAAATGTTTTTTTTGAGCATTTGTTATATTTTATAGGTGTGATAAGTATCGTTTAGCCAGGACTGTATCAAATAACAATTGAAAATGACGTAAATAGGCGAAACGGGTAACTTTAAAAAATTAAACTTTTAGAAAAGGTAGGTTCTTTTACTTTTTAAATGTGTCTACTTATAGGCATAGCATGTATTATAAGTTTGATAGATTTTAGATAAACTTGAGGCGTTAACACTGTGGAATTCCATAATGACGAATTTTTATGAATTAAAACACTGTTTTTACCACTTTTTAGTTTATTTTTCTCGACATGTTTCGAAGGCTTACACCTTCATCATCGGGAGAACGATATAAATTTATAAGTTTGATAGAATCTTTCAAATTAAATAAATATTTCTTTGACGAATTAACAGCTTGTGTATAAATTATTCTAAATCTATGTAATCGTCATAATTCACATTATGACAACTAATTCGATAAAAATATCTGTTTTCAAGAAATTTTATAAGTTAATGGGAATGATAGGGTTTCATCATTCTACGTGGTTAACGTGGTTGGCCATGTAACTAATTCCTTACGTGGCCGACATTCAATATTTGATCCTACTACGTTTTCCTCGGTCTTCTTCTATTTCTAGTTCCGTTTAGATCGTAAATATTTTTTATCATTATTCCTTCATTCATTCTTTATATGTGTCCAAACTATTTTAGCCATCCTTTAATTATTTTGTTTAGATTTTCACACGTTTCATATAAAAGAACTCATTACTACCGCATATTACCTTTCTAAGGTATTATAAAAACTGAAAATACAGTTGATATTTGTTATTCCCATAAACTATAATAAATCTTCAGAACACAGACATTTTCATTTGTATTAATTATAAAATAAAACGCTTTCCGTCGTATTAGTTATCTTCTTCTTCTTCTTTGCTAGCCTTCTTCCCTCCACTGCTGGATATAGGCCTCTTCCAATTTCTTCCACTCGTCTCTATCCTGCCCCTTTTGTATCCAAGATTTTCCAACCATTTTGATAATATCATCGGTCCATCTCATCGGTGGCCTCATCTTAGTTATACAATGGGTAGTCCCATTGTATAACATAATCATGAAATGAAAAATCTATACAATGGGTAGTCCCATTGTATAGATTTTTCATTTCATGATTATGTTAATCTTTTAATTTTAGAACTTTAAAAAATATTTTATTGACTAATATGCAGTTGTGTATAGTATATGTTTAATCATTATAATTCATTTTATGTTATTATTGTATATCTTAAAAAATATTGATTAATTTGTATGTATGAGAAATATGATAGAAAGAGAAGTCTGAACCAACACGAAATATTGTGTGGGCTGGTACTAAAAGGGGGGTAATTCGTTTACCCGTTAGTGTCGGGAGATACGTCCTTCGCGCAGATGTCCCTCGACACTGCGAGGAAATGGGGAATGCGAAGCCGTGGGCAAATAAGAAAGGAGAAAACACGAAAAACCTGCGTGTGTGTTGCCTTGTTCGCGCCCGTGTGTGCGTGAGCCCTGTATTGATAATATAGCTGGCGCCTGCGCAATGCGAGTGATACCTATTGTACTCACCGGAGGGACAATATCTCTTTCAGAAGAATAATCGCGTGTGTATGCTGTATTAGTCTATGTATACGAATGAAGAGTGACATTGAAAGAAGGGTTGGCTCTGCCACTAATGAACGTAGCACTCCAATTTGGCGTTTCTGCTACGAGCTGCGACGAAACAAATGTGACTGTATATAATTATTATTATTTTTTTCAAATATGTTCGAAATACAAAATATAAACAGAACGTTGATTTTAGAAAATAAAGTCACAAGGTGATTTAAAAAAATATATAGAATTTTGTTAATATTGAATGTCGGCCATGTGAGGAGTCAGAGAAATCGACGCGCGTGCATGACACGATGTATGAATGTTGAGGAATCGAGAGAAATATGTCAGGAAAGAAAAGTGTGGCAGTCCATTCTTTCTGCCTACTACTTCGGGGAGACGGCGTGATGGTTAGTTAGTTTTTGTTTATATAAAGAATTTTGACAGGTGTAAAAATAATTTTTTTATTTGTTCCAATGACAATTTGAATAAGTTCTTCAATATTATTTTAAAGTTCTTGCTGGTGTTGGTTTGTTTTAAGTGCCTAATTACTGCTAATTTTAAAAAAATGTGGATACGTGGAACATAAATTAAATAGACAATATGTGCACCATCTAAAAATAATATTTTGTGTTTAATAATTTTTATTTTGTTATTTTATTTTATATCATTGTATTTTATATTTTTTTTTTGTGGATGTTGGACGATCGAATTGTGCGCGGGAGATGCCTATTAGTGGCGATAAGGTTCGCAAACCCATAACACCGCGTCTCCCGTGGGGAGTATGTTGTAATTTTTAATGTATTTTTTTTTTCATACACGTTAAAAATTTACAACTAACAATTCTAAATTGCTCTCCATTTGTCTTTTACATTTCTGTCATACAACAATAATCAGAACGAAATTCAAAATTAGATTCAAAATCTGAATAAAATTTAAAGAATTATTCCTCACTTCTTGTATTCAATATATTCTTGTACTCTTTCTTAATGACATCCGAGTTTTCGGCTATTAATGTTATGATACAATTTGTGTGCGACCTATCATGACATATATGACAAACTGCAGGGCGGACACCACAATTACCAAAAAACGCGCTTAGAGTGTCAGAAATACTCGATTCTTGGACTGTCGATTTCTCTGACTCCTCACGTGGCCGATATTTAATATTTGATTGATTTGATTAACAATAATACAATTGTGCACTGCCTAACCTTTTTTGGATAGCCTTTAAACAATTAATCGTTTTATATGTTATTAATATAATTAACATTAAGACCATAGTGGCCGAGTGGCAAGCGCTATGACTGTCACACTGAAGGTCCCGGGTTCGATTCCAGGCGATGGCAGTGTGATTGTCACATTGTCTTTGGTTCTGGTGTAGAAGTATTTTTTTGAGCACGTGGAAAGAATGAATGAAGAAAGAATGGTAAAAGATAAAAAATAGTTAACGATGTAAATGGAACTAGAAATAGAGACCGAGTTGTGCCTGAGACGGCGTGATGGTAAGTTAGTTAGTTAGTTATAAAATGGTGAAAGATTGGCTCAATATAACAAATCATTGGCCCTTGAGGTGATGATGACAAAATCGGCGCTTTAAAAGTAAATAATCATTATTATTATGCAAGTATATTATCATTTTTATTATTATTATTATTATTATTATTATTGGGTTGTTGCAAAAGTTATGACCGTTTTTCATGATCCTAGGTAAAAAAAAAATTCTTCAGAATGATGAATGGTATCTTCTTTTTAATGATTCCATTGTATAAATGATGCTTTCCCTCTACTTTCTATTCAGTTTTGGCCTGGCCTGAGTACAGTGAAGAGTCCTTGTATTTTTTCAAAATGTCGGTAATAAAGTGCATTTACGTCATTGTTTACTTTATGAATTCCGTAAAGGCGATATCGCGAGTGTGGCAACCAAAAACATTTGCGAAGTGTATGGAGCAGATGTCATCAAAATCCACGGAATTTTACACTAATGGTATTAGTCAGTTGATAGAAAGATGGAAGAAGGTTATTAGAACTGATGGAAATTATATAATTAAATAAGTAAATAATACAAATCTAAATAATAAATAATCGGTGCGAATGATGGTGTCATGAACAAAATAATGAAAGGATCATTAAGATGGTTTGGACATATGGAAAGAATGAATGAAGAAAGAATGGTAAAAAAATTATATGTTAATGATGTAAATGGTACCAGAAATAGAGGAAGACCGAGGAAAACGTGGCACGATCAAATAAATCAAATATTGAACGTCGGCCATGTGAGGAGTCAGAGAAATCGACGCGCGTGCATGACACGATGTATGAATGTTGAGGAAGCGAGAGAAATATGTCAGGAAAGAAAGGTGTGGCAGTCCATTCTTTCTGCCTACCTCTTCGGGGAGACGGCGTGATGGTTAGTTAGTTAGTTAGTTAGTTTTTACAAATCTAAAAAAAAATGTTCAATTGTATATGTAAAAAACGGTCATAACTTTTGCATCAACCCAATATTATTATTACTGTTATTATTATTATTATTATTATTATTATTATTATTATTATTATGGGAATCAATATAATGATGTAATGATGTAAAGAGCGATTCAATAAAATATTAATAATATGCTCAATTATAATATTTTGTGTAAATACTTAATTTTAAATCACCTGTTAATTTTTATGTCGTAAAACAATAGAAATATCGTATTTTTTTTACAAAGAATTTATTACTATCGACGTGAGGCACTGTTTATGGAATGTAACACCAATAAATATTAACAAAGCTTGAATCGAAAGAAGAAAATCAATAAAACGTAAGACGTCGATTCAGTGATTTAATATTATATTTCAGAAATTTATGACTTAATCTAAGAAAAACCTGATTTTACAAAACTTCAAATGCTTCTGCCGAAATTTCGCATGTGAGCAGAATGCTTTATGAGAAAGCCGACCATATTTATTGGAGGTCAAATTATTAGAACACACTTGAGTAAATATGATTCTTAAGAATTGTCTCAATGAGATAGACTATAGAAAATATTTTTTGTTTCTTAAAAAATAATGTGGAAATATATATAAAATATGGTGTCAGAATGGGGTTCTTGTGTCGACCCTTATGTATGAAAGTGAAGCATGGAACTGGTAAAATAAGGATGAAAGTAGAATATATGCAGTAGAAATGAGATCTCTTAGACGAATGTGTAACAAATCTGTATATGATAGAGTAACAAATACAAGTATAAGAAGTGAATGTGGTGCGAATGAAAGTTTTATGAACAAAATAAGGAAAGTGCATGATAAGATGGTTGGGGCACATGGAAAGAATGAGTGAAAAAGCAAACAGCCTCGGACATACAGCAGCTTATGAAATCCCCTCCTGACACCGCCCACCTCGAAGACCGCCTAAGAGATGGTGGGACAGCTGGACCTCATCATCCGACGAGACATGATTTCTGTGTCACAGATCGCCAGATCTATTAAGAGAGGAAGAATAAGAAGAAGACTATCTATAGATTGTAATAAAAAAAACCAATACAAATATATAGTTTTTTTTATAAGCTTTAATTGTATCTCAATAGAGACGAAGATGTAAATTGTTTTCTGGGAACAGAATATGGTGGCCGAGGCGCTTACAGGACTTATGACCTGTCATTGGTTGGGTTGAGCGATCGCTTTATGTTTAACAACATTCCCCATTCCACCTTTCTTACGACCACCACGTCTGACAAATTTTTGGAAGATGTGTATATGCTAGAATTCTGCACTTACCTTCACATTTTTTATTTCACTCTACACTAGCGTCATCTATTAAGATTGGAAAGCATTAAGCAGAAATATATTTGTAAATATAATATATTTAAATATATTTGTTTTACCAAAATCCAGTAGTGTCACAATTTCCATTTATTCAATTGTTTTTTAATCCAACGAATACCAAATTTTAAAAAGTCTCAATAATACTCTTCTACTTAAGTCTCAGTTAAGTATCATTGCGTAACCTGTTTTTAAAATTTCATTGAAAATCCAATGACTTGTGCCCATTGAAGAGAATCATTACCACTGTCACAGTGACGGACGTTGAAATACGACTAAATTAAGAGACAAAATATAAAAAAGACAACTCAAGAACATTGTAACGTGTTAATTATGGACATACATTATCATCTCGGTTAATATTCGCAAATGAATAAAGAATCTAGAAGAACTAACCCAAACACATAAAAAAAATGTTATGAAAGTTAAACTTTACATTAATATGAATGATAATTAGTGAAAACAAAAAAAATATATATACAATTTATTATTATTATTATATATTTAGTGTGCTTCCACTTGTGTTTATCGTCGACCAGAAGATGGCAGAAAGCTGCCGAAACCGGTCGACGATAAACACAAATGGAAGCACACTAAATATATAATAATAAAAAAAAATGTATGATTTTTTTTTCTTTTCAGTTTTTAAAATGAACTTCTACCAAGAAATTTATTTTAGAAATTTATTTAATTATATAATTGATATAATCTGTTTTCTGGAGACCGTATTATAAAATGTCATTCCCAAAATAAAATAAGACTTCTAGAAATATGACGTTATCATTTGTATTAATTATTTATTAAGTTTAACACCATCGTTCAAGACACTACAAATTACACTTTAGATTTCAAATATATGAAGTTAATATCTAACTAACTAACTAACCATCACGCCGTCTCTCCGAAGGGGTAGGCAGAAAGAATGGACTGTCACACATCAATAGATGCGGCAGTCCATCCTTCTCTTTTAGCCCCGCGGGAGACGCGGTGTTATGCGTTGCGAACTTCATCGCCACAATATATTTAGTTTTGGAATTATAGAAAATGTAAATATGTCTGTATAATCTATGAATCAATGTTTGCATTACATAACCTGCCTCGCTGGACTCAACCTGGTGGAAAACCTCCTAAAAGATGAAAAAGCGATAAAAGAGAAATCATATCTACCTGGAGAATAGACCACATATGTCTATGGCAAGGAAGAAGAAGAAGAAGAAGAAAAATGATTATATTTTAGACTAAACCTGTTTCGTGAGTTACCGTGGTTGGTCATTGTAATACTGGTTGTTAAGCAACGAGCTAAACCGATTAACTCATAAATAAACCAAAATCTTATACATTTTCGTTGAATTTGATAGTGTTTTATTTGTTATTTTTGAGAACAATATGTTATACGGAAGGTGATGGAAACCGACCAGCGACTTAGAGGACGTAGAATGCCTAAGTCGACGTGGATAGGGCTTATTCAAAGTAGTCTTAAAAGTGATTGGATTCTACCAAAGATCACCCAGGAATGATAGTCCTGGAGAAGCCATACAAGAAGAGTCGACCCAAATAAACTGGACAAGGCCAGGAAGAAGAAGAAAATTTGAGAATATTTTGAATTTTTGGATATGTAGGAACGAAGATAATACAAGTTATTGAACGCTAAGGCATTAACACTGTGGAATTCCATAGTAATATATTTTGGAAATTGAAAATAACTTGTTTAATCCACAAAATATAAAAATAAACTTATTTAATCCACAAAATATACAAATGTTTCAGAGGATACCTCCATCTTCAGGTGTAAAAATATAATGAAAACTAAACAAAGAAAGACTAATATAAAAACGCATTTAAAATTCGATACAATAATTAAATTTAAAAATATATCTGGCCTATTTGTTATAAGTACTGAAATATCTTTTTTTAAGAAATAACTAATAAATTATATTAAATAATTATAATATATTCCAATAAAATATTAAAAGTATATAAAAAATTGTATTTTAGAAAAAACATACATTTGAAAATACATAATTTATATAGAAATTTAAAATGATTAATTTGCATTTGATTGGGAATGAGAGCTTAGGAGATTAAATGTAGACAAAATATTTAAGGAGAAGGGAGCAAAAGGAGGAATCTGATTATTAATTATGTTTTTAATGAAGGTAATACAAAACATTTTATTTTTTTATTTTTTAGCATTTCATCTTTGTTTATTGATGTTGCGCTGTTGGATAAAGTTTATTGGAAATCCGTTAGTTTTCGATGTTGGAAGCGGTCATTTGTTGGAATGTAGGCATAGTGTTGTGTACATGGTGGTGTTTCAGAGACCGGAGAGTGGGCGATGCACGAATATGGAAGATGTTACCGAGAACAGTCATCGGTGACTTCAAGAACGAACTCCCGCAGAGCCTATGGTACCTGGTCAGGCGAGGTGATTCCAGGCTCACTTTAGGGAATATTTTCGCCCTCAACTCATAGTGGCCATACAACTCTTCAAGAGTTGCATGGCCATAGGAAGTAAAGTAAAGTAGTTATATACAGTTGATATAAATATATTTATAACTATAACTAACTAACTAACTTTTCTTTTGCTGTTGTATTGCTATGTGTGTACGGCGGGAGAGTAGCGTAGCTTAAATGTGGTCTGGGTCCCCCTTGGTTGCAAATATACATACATAATTATTATTTTTAACGTAAGTCCCGCATGGATGGGGGACGGGCCTAAGGAGTGCACGAGCTGAAGCTGACATAAGGCGCCGCTGCGTCTATAACAGCTTCGGGTAAGCGGAGGGAGCCCTCTATGGCTCGGCCATGTTATTAACTAACTAACCATCACGTAATATCATTAAAATCAACTTTAATAATTAGGCATTGATGTCAACATTAATAGCACAGCATTAATGGCAACATGAACAATATGAGCATTAATTTTATAACTGGAAGATAGCAGCGAGCTGCTGAAATAGGTCAAAACTGGAAGAAACTAACTAATTCATAATCACGTACCAAAAATAATGGAGCTATACATTTTCTTTAATGACATTCTTCTCTCGCTTCCCCAACATTCATACACCGTGTTATGCACCCAAATCGATTAACTCACGTGTCCGACATTTAATATTTGATTATGTCACGTTTTCCTTGGTCTTCCTATATTTCTTTTTTCGTTCACATCGTTAACATGTCACAGGGGTATCCTAAAAGTCGCTCCCATACGTATGGCGGTAAAGGCTAGGGAACGTCGTCTGCGGTGGTACGGCTATGTGAGCAGGAGGGACGATGAATACATCGTCCACAAGACCCTGCAACTGGAAGATGGAAGGAGGGACCGGGTCGATGTCCACAGATAAGAATGACCTGAGGTACCTGGGACTGGACAACCAGAAGACCCAGGATCGCAAGACTTGGCAGAGCCGTATTATGGGAGCCGACCCCAAATAACGGGAAATGGCCAGGCGAAAGAAGAAGAGAAGTTCACATCGTTAACAATACTTTCATCGCTGTTCTTTGATCAGAACGGATACCAAAAACACGAAGGCTAATGTGCAGGTGGTAGAGATGCGGACGCTGAGGATGATAGCAGGAAAGACTCTTCGAGATAGGGTGAGGAATGCGGCTATCTGCAGAAGGTGGAAGGTGGATCAAGGTGGAAGGTATCGTAAGAAGGGACAGACAACGCAAACGATACTGGAATGCGCATGTGCAAATGATGGATCCCTCCAGAATCCCACACGTTGTGGCGCATCATATTCCTGTTGGTTACCGTCCTCTCTAAAGACTGCCAAAGAGATGGAAGGAAACCTGGGAGTCAACCTTCCAAGAGAGGCCAGCCTGACTACAGGAACATACCAAAGGTCTAAAAGAAGAATAAGAAGAAGAAATATATCGATTTACTTAAGTTAGTTTTGTTACAATCCCACAAATTGAAATGCTGCTACTTGTCGGTAATATATCATAATAAATTAGGGTAATTTCATAAATCCATTTCGGCTCTGCTCTAGCCGTTCTGTTCCACTTGGAAAATTGAATAAAAAATTCGTGTGAATTGCTTTGTCTAGCTATTAGCCGAAATTGATTTGGACGCGAGACAATGTGCTACTCTGTCTTCACACATCTGGCAACAATATCTTGGGTAAAGTGCGATTACATAGACACTTTGATCAATAACCGAGACTTTCAAATAAATTTAACGCCAAGCCCAATCTTTGATTTATTTCTTTGTTGTAAGTAATTACCTAAACCCCAATAAGAACATAAAATTATTATTTTAAATTTTAAATTGATTCATAATATTTGTTATAACAAAAGCATAAACGTTCCAAATAAATCTTTATAACATCTGTCAAAACTGATCATATTTGGAAACAATTTTATAATATTTTAAATATCTTTATAATATCACTGAGGAAGGACCGGGTTGTCCGGAACATGTCTGATATTTAGTTTATTTAAAAAAAGTTAATGTTGTACGAGTGTACACAAAGTATATAAAAAAGACAAATCAAATTTATTGTTTATTGTTTCTTGAAAAATGATGTAAAATCCCAAATTAAACAATTAATACGAATGAAAACATTGATTTTTTAGGAGTTTTAAGTTTTATATGGACGACTTGTTTCACCTCGCTAAGTTAATAGGAATCCTTCGTCCATGTTGTTCAAAGAATATCAAATTCTTAGTATTCGACAACTTTACATCAAAATATCAGCCATATTCTCCAAATTTAAAATTTCGAATTCAAGATCACAACAGAACCGTCCCACAAGATATTCCTCTCACCATAATTTCAAAGTTCCTCGCTGTCGCTCAGCTCTAGCCCAAAAGCAATTTCCATTCCGCGCGCCCTATATTTTCAATCGTCTTCCTGAGAATCTTAAATCAATTAACGACACTAAGAACTTTAAACGTGCTCTAACCAAATTTATAAAGGGGTCATCGTTAGACATAGAAAACACTTTTTTTTTTAGATTTAGTAATTTTAATTATATCTTCATATTGTGATTACCAATGTTAGCATAAGATTACTAACAAGCCATTTTACTAACAAACCGCCATTTTACTAACAATGCTACTAACATCATATTTTATGTAGTGGTCACGATACAGGCCATGCCTAGTGTGACAACTACAGTCCATCAACTTTTTTGGCAAATTGTAAAATAAAACATGTAAAATAAAAAAAAATAAAAAAATGTCATTTCATAAAGCCTTTAATAATTTGATAGAAAACATACGCCTATATTCATATTTATCACCACCAGACCACACAATAAATAAACATTTGTCTGTGAATCTTCCTCGTCAACCATTCAGAGGAAGACATAGGAACACGTGGATGATTCAGTGCAATAGCGTATTCCAGAGAAATGGGTTGAGAGAGGGTGATACTCAGAACCGTGTGAGGTACAGCTTGAGATCAAGAAGAGCCGACCCCCACAGTCAATGCAGATGACGCGTTGGCATAGCGCCAGGAAGAAGAAGAGATAGAACTTCTACCACGAAATTTCAAACAACAACAGTAATTAATTGTATCTCAATAGAGACGAAGATGCAAATTGGAAACAGAATATGGTTGATCAAGGTGTTTACAGGACTTATGACCTGTGATAGGTTGGGTTAAGCGCACGCTTTATGTAATACAACATCCCCATTCCACATTTTTTTCTTATGACCACCATGTCTGACAAATTTTTGGAAGTTGTATATATTATTTAATGTTATTTATTATTTTACTGTTAAAAAATAATTGTTAGTACCTACTTATAAGAAATAGCTGAACTTAATTTTTAAATTTGAATTTTTGTATCGAATTTTAAATGCGTTTTTTATTAGTCTTTCTTTGTTTAGTTTTTGTTATATTTTTTACACCTGAAGATGATGGAGGTATCCTCTGAAACATGTCGCGTATTTTAAAATTTTTATTTATTAAAAAAGAGGTCTAAACAATGTTAAATTAATTCCCAAAGTAGTTGTATATATGTTAATCTGTAACACCACTTTTTACATGGTAGTTTTTCAATCTACACACTAACGCCATCTATGAAGATTGTATTTTAAGCATTAAGCAGAAGATCTTTTTAACGCAATGTGAAAGGCTACCGCCATTAGCGCATTGCTAGAAACCGCCTGGAGATGTCAAACAAACTATATGCTATAATTAAGTAATTTTTACTCTTTAAATTAAATTAAAGGTAAAGCATGCCTCACACCGTAGTATAATTCCGCACTTTACCCTCAATAACTATATATACAACATTACAACAAAGAATCTGTATGGTACACAATAATTACAGTATCACGAGAGTTGGTTCTCAGAAGAGCGACAATGTATTAACAACACAATTACATCGATCTATTATAGTAACAGAGCCTACCTCTGGGTTTATTTCGATTGATTCTTCAATCCAATAAAAAATATTAACCATTGTCTTACAAATTAAATTAAAATCACGCTATTTCTACTGGTATCAAAACTTTCATCTTCCTTAACCTAAAATTCTTCTCTATATTCGTGAAGCAAATCAAAAACGTATCTTTAAATAAGACTCGGCTACGGTGAGACAAATTCTTGCTATAACTCCTTGTGATTGATTACCCAATAGCGATATAAAAAAATCAACTCTATAGTGAAGAACGGTTAAAAAAAATTATCTAGCGGATGTGAGAGCAAGCATTTTTTCAATTACCAAAAGGCGAAAAAATCTTCTACCGGACATGTCACGTAATCCATGAATATCAAATCAAATCAAATCAGTTTATTTGATCACAAAATTTATTATTACAAAATTATAGTTTAAGGCATCTTTTGAGAACAGGTAAAATAATATATTGTATATTTAGTATACTACCAGAAACGCATGAGATATATAGAGGAAGTTAGGATAGAAGAAGGTATGTCAGGAATGAACGCGAACGAATGAGAAGCGGCTTAACGGTTTAGTTTGGATAGTTTATGTAATAAAATAGTGATTATTTATTTGATAATTTGAGTAAGAATAATATCACTAATAATAATCCTTTCTTAAATATTTTGTAATAATTTTTGGCATGCTTTGTTATTTCTAATTTTCATATGTAGAGAAGTCAATAGGGATACCTGTGTCCAGCAGTGGCCGACATCGGCTGTATAAGTAAGAAGTGAGTAAGTATGAAACATCGTTAAATTATTATTTAAAAAAATAAACAAATTAAAAAAACTTGGGACTTAAAGTTACCCCAGCTTACATTTTCGAATATGTTCGTAAAAATACATTCCGATACCGTTGTTAAAATTTGATATGTTGCAATCAGTTTATTACTTAACAAATATAACATAAATTACACGTGGGTTTTTAGATAATTCTTGTTATTGATAGTTTAAGGCATGATCGTGAGGAGAAACTTATGTTTTTTGTGGGCAGCATGACAACACTCTGCGTGAAGACACGCAAGTAAGATGGCACATTTATTATTTAAATTAAGCTATGAAAAATCGCATCTCGTTTTAAGATTATTTGTACAACAAAGGTATCGAGTAAAATACATATAAAGTAACGGGAAAACACCACATTAAAAAAGGCACAGCTGGCCTCCTATGAATCAGCAAAGATGTAAGCTTTGCTGCAAACCAATATCTGGGATTGAATCCTATAAAAAAGTACGTTTTAACCACCCTACGTATTTGAACGTACGTGATACGTTCACTGTGACTGTACCATTCTGCGCTATCCCGTATCACGTACGCGCTTGAGAAAAAGTAATGTACCTAACATGTACAAACTGTTAGAGATACGCGCGTGTGGCAACAACACCTTCGTGGCAGAGTGGTAAGAGCTCTGACTTCCATTCCGAAGGTCTCGGGTTCGATTCCCGGCGATGGCAGTGTGATTGTCACACTGTCTTTGGTCTGGTGTAGAATTCACGTGACAATAAAATGGTGATAGATTGGCTACCTACCACATGTCATGTGAATTATTAATATAATAGCTAAAAAAAAAGAAAGTGTATGCAGTAATTGGGTTCAGACGACCTGTTGTATACAAAAAAAAAACACCCGAGTACAAGTCTTCATAAATATGATAGTTTTACAAGGGGCAGGCAAAGTGTTCGGCCGAGTATTTGACGTCTCGTAATTAAAAAAATAAAATTAATATATAATATAATTAAATTTCATTAATAAAAAATCTGCTTTTTTTGCACGTTTCTCGGAAAATAACCCAAAGTTAAAGCGGTTAAATATTAAAATTAGGTAATCTAATGATTTTACTGAAAGGCCTTGTTGGAGGTTCAGTTTAAATAAAAATGAAAAAAAAAACTATGCTTTTTTTAATAACTAGGTACTTCTACTTTTGTCCTTATTTCTATAGCGATCAGTTTCGCCAGGTTCTCGCTGGTGTTGTCGAAACAAATGCAAAACATTAAAGTTGTTATCAATAATTTTTTTTATTTTTATTAATTATTATTAAAAATGAAATTTGGTCGTGCTTTTAATTATGATTATAGAACGAAATAATCATGATCATAAATGTCTTTTTACTCGTGCGCTAAAATTATGAAACATTTTTAATGGTATTTACTTTAGATCACGATTTTCTTAACCAAAAAGCATTGTATGCTAAATATTGAAAATTCTCATTGATCATTGTGTTAGAACGGCATAAAAATATCGCACATCTCATTAAGATAGCAAATAATAAAATTGAATTACATTTCAGCCATGACAAGAAAAAGATTTCACGTAACGTATTCTGGGAGGCGAAGGCCATAAAAAGACGCAGTCGTTCTATAACGCAAACAAAATGGACGGTTATCTGCCATTTTGTGTGTAGGTGTCCTTTATTGCCTTTTAATGTAAGGAAATGGGTGTTCACACAGCAGTTTGTAACACAAAAATGGCGATCAATTTTTTATAGCATTCGCTTTACTTTGAATCATGCGATATATCACGGAGAGGCAATAAGCGCAGAGTGCGGGCGGCGTAATAAAATTCCAGCCAAGTTCGATAGTGGGCTTGCTATGAACTAAGTAATTGTTATAAAGCGCTGCAAGATAGCAATCAATATAAATCAGAGACCTTAAGATAACCTCTTCAGGGCATTCAATAAAGAGAACCATTGTGAGAGTTTTTTTCAATATCAACAATGAAAGACTTTGATATATGTATTGTGATACAGTTTTGATAAAATGTTTTTTTGTATAAATCTTCTTCTTTTTCTTTTTCCGGTGCCGTGTTAGGTCTCCCTAACGTTCGATATTATTGAGGTGAAAACATCTCTATCCAATGCTACTTGGAACAGGTCCTCAACTATCATAATATACAATAGTAAATAGCCAAAAACCGGATGTCATAAAAACGTAGTAGTAGACACTCGTAGCAATTTCGCCGTAGCAATTTGATACTCGTAGCAATATAATATAATATTATATAATATTATATTTATTAGCAATATAATATTATAATAAATTAATTATATAATAATAAATTTGATGATTTGTAAAGCGTTTTTTTTATGAATTAATTACTTCAAGGCCGCTATAGCAGGACAAAAAGGATGAAAATATATAATATCATATGAGATGGTTTGGGCAAAATTTATGTAGTGGAAGAATGGTAAAAATGTGTTAAATAATTAATGCAAATGAAACAATGATATTTTGAAGCGATTAATATTTACCAGAACATGTTGAATGTTGTCGACGCTTTCAGCCACCTCATCTTCTTTTGTTGGACACTTTCTGCCTTAGCCATGTCTGCCAGACCAGTAATGTGACTTCGTTTAATAGTTGCCGGCTTCCTAGAATAAAAATAAAACACGATTTTAGAATACTCTTTGGAGGTTCTTCAACCCTTGCTGGGAGCAAAGACGCGGTCTTTCGTTCACCTGCCCTAGAGTGGAATGGCATTAAAAATGCTGAGGACAAAAAAAGGAAGGGACTCACCGACTATGCTGCCTTCTATGTCAAGGGCCTTGGGTGCAGTGGACCTCTTTTTCACTTCCACAGCACTGAACCTTGGCGATCTTTTCCCGCAATTTGTTCGCTTAGAGCTAATAGAGCTAGGTGGCGGTTGACGGTTGATTTAATACTGGAGTCAATATTTATCGACACGACTAGAGTTCCGCGCAGATCAGTAGGGAACAATAATTCGTGTGACAAAATATTCGGGACGAGTGCAGGTGGGAAAGCAAAATGATGTCGCAACACTCTTACATGTACAGTACTTCAAGCAGTGTTGGCAACGAATGCTGCGCATACCCTGGACAGTGCAAATAACGAAACAGTCATTCCTTGACCAGCTGGGCATCATGGCAAAACCCTCGCAGGTTTCTACCTCAGAGAGTAAGAATCATTCGACCACCAATCATTTGACGACCTTTGTGGCCGAGTGGTAAGTGTATTGACTGTCACGAAGGTTCCGGGTTCGATTCCCGACGAGGGCAGTGTGATCGTCACACTGTCACTGTCTGGTGTAGAATTCACGTGACAATAAAAAGGCTATACATTAGCTACCTATCACATGTCACGAGAATCACTATGATAGCTATACCCTTTACATTTTTTTGGTCTCATGTTGTTTTATCTTAACTTTGTAACACCGTTTTGTGTCCAAATGAGTCGCCTAAATGTTTTTCGTTTGTAATGTCTCATTTGTGAATCATGTATAAATAAATAAATAAATAAATAAATAAATAAAATAAATACATCGATTTGGCTCATGCTGTCATGATGTAAAGAGCGATTCAATCAAATAGTAATAATAATTCGATAACTCATTAAAAAGGCGAAAATTGTCATTACCAAAAATATAATAAAACTTCAGAATCAGACTCACTCGCATTAATTATTTAATATGAAGTTTTATATCAGTGTTCAAGAAACTCTCAGATAATGTTAAATTATTTTAGTCACATACCCTCATGTGTGAAGTGCTCATAATAATGGTCAAGGTGTAAGGAAAGCGACAGCAAAGACAGCTACCAAGCCCCTGCTGCTGGTCCGATCAAATCAAGGCGTTGACTGACCTTCCAACAGCTGCAGCCTGGAGACTGACGGTGACAGGAGCGCATGGAGCCATGGTGGATAGTTTACGGGAATCACCTTAAAAATACGACAGGAAACAAAATAATTTCAACATACTGCGACTATGGTTTGGAGATATTAAAAAAAAAAAAATTATAGTCTAACACCTAAGATTCAAATCAATGATATTTATTTATTTATTTTACATGTTATAACAATAATTTGCCAAAAGAAAGTTTATGGACTGTAGTTGTCACACTAGGCATGGCCTGTATCGTGACAACTACATAAAATAGGATGTTAGTAGCAGTAGTTGCTAGTAAAATGGCGGTTTGTTAATAAAATGGCGGTTGTTAGTAATCTTATGCTAACATTGGAAATTTGAAATTATGGTGAGAGGAATATCTTGTATTAGAATTCATTTTACAATTTTCAAAATAAGCAGAAAATTATTATGAAGAAGGAATCTGTTCGTGTCCAGGCTCGTACTCCTGAATCAGGAGCCAACCGTTCAATCCCCTAAACCACCACACGATTACCGAGTAACCTTTATTATGATTTTATATCCATAACCCACGTCTGATAGAATTCATGTGGCAATAAAAATGGCGATAGATTAGCTACCTGTCACATGTCACGAGATTAAATAGATAAAAAATTGTTTCTTCTTCTCTCTGCCTCTGACAGTCCTGGGTGGACCTCGGCTGCCTCAAAAAAATTTCTCCAACCGATCCTATCCCGAGTTCTCGTCTTCTACTCCTCAGGTCTAACTCCCAACAATTGCAGGTCCTTCAGAACACCGTTAAACCAATGAAGCCATGTCTTACATCATTGTAAAAATTGTATACAGTAATTGTAATTGGGTTCAAAAGTTCAAACTTATTGTGTACAGAATATAATGGAAAATAACACATTAAAAAAGGCCCAAGTGACATCCCATTAACCAGTAAATAGATTAAACTTTGCTACAAACTAATCCCTTTGATTGATACTTTAAATAATACAAATCAGTATAAACACACTTCATATATAGGTTGTGAAACAGTGAAAAACTTACCTAACACATCTTATTGGCACAAACACATGAACCTAAATAATATTTCCACGTGACGAAATCAAAACATTCCACACCGCATCCGAATACTGCAAGCTGGCAACTGCAGAATATTAGTGCAATGGCGCCTTCTGTGAGCTGATACGTGAACGTAGTTTTGACGTTTGTTACGCGAATATTTGAGCTGATGTAAGTACTATTATATATATTTTCTAACTATTTCATATTTAGCACAATTCCCCGGGTCGAGGAAAACATTGAATGATTAAAATCATTAAATGTTAATGGCGGTAACTTGTTTATTTCGACAATAAATTTACAAGTATAATAATTACACATGATTGTGCAATAGACAGCACTGATAAAAATACATTATATGAATACAATATTAATATTGAATTTTCGGTATGGATGTTCATTTTCTATTACATTATTTAAAAATAAATCATTTGCCTTTTAATGTTTAGTAATTTGACACAATTAGTTATAAAAATTATAAATTTATTGATCTTATGAGATCTCTTAGACGAATGTGTGGATACTCTGTGTATGATAGAGTGTCAAATGAAAATATAAGAAGTGAATGCGGTGCGAATGATGGTGTTATGACCAAAATAATGAAAGGAACATTAAGATAGTCTGGACATATGGAAAGAATGAATGAAGAAAGAATGGTAAAAAAATTATATGTTAACGATGTAAATGGAACCAGAAATAGAGGAAGATCAAGTAAAACGTGGCATGATCAAATAAATCAAATATTGAATGTCGGCCATGTGAGGAGTCAGAGAAATCGAAGCGCGTGCATGACACGATGTATGAATGTTGAGGAATCGAGAGAAATATGTCAGGAAAGAAAAGTGTGGCAGTCCATTCTTTCTGCCTACCCCTTCGGGGAGACGGCGTGTTGGTTAGTAAGTAAGTTATTTAGTTAAATTGATTGAAGTAACAATAAACACTTAATATTAACCACGGTATTGCAATTACAATTGTAATTATAGTTTTTATATATCCACGATGAAGCTTGGGTATAAGCGAAACTAGTTGGCGTCAAATATATTATATTTACAATTCCGTGGATATTATGTTATACTATATAAAGTGTTATTTAATATATTTATTATTTTAGAATCTCTAACAATAATGTGAGTGCGTCATATGATAACTTAAGTATTCAAAATATATAGTTGTTTAAAAACGATTGTTATATCTCAAAATATTAGTTTTATTAATGAACTAGCGTCCTAAATGTGGAAGATTTGTTTCACGAGGATAGAAAAGTTTCTTATATACGAGTATAATTAATACAAATGTCTGTCAAAACGTCTGTTTTCTAGCGGTTTTATTTTAATTTATGGAAATGATATGTGTCGTCTGTTTATAGCATTATCAAATGTTTATAATGTAATATTTGATAATGCTTTAGAACGGCGAGGCCATTCCCATAAATTATAATAAAACTTCTAGAAAACAGGCGTTTTCATTCATAATATTTTAATACATCATTGTACAAGAAAACAATATATGCTTGTTATTGTATCTAATATATGCTTGTAAACGTCACGAAACAAGAAGAAAGACTTTCAGGCCTTCGTACCATTACGTAATTATCAAATCTTTATATAATAAATACGGTAACGTATTTTTCTATTAAAAGCACCATACAACGTATAAACAAAATTGAAGCGAAAAATTAAAAGCGTAAAAAAACAATGAAGCGTAATAAAACGTTTACGTCACATTGCGTCATTAAATCAAACCGGAAACAAAACAGAAAAATTCACGAAAACAATCCAAACGGTCCCGCCGTAGTGACGATTCATTAAAGTTACCTCACCCCAAACAAAAAAAATATTCAAGTTTAAATTTAGAACGACCTTCCATTACGCGCCGCCAATTAGCTCTCAGCTGCGAGGGTGGAAAATGAAAAATAAAAAATAAAAACATCCCTTAATCTGTGCCATCGACCCGCCGACCTTGCAGTGGTTGACCTAATTTTCTTTGCGCCCAGTTTCATTACAAACTTAAAATTTTTAACCTAGAACTTAAAATTACCGCCGGCGCGTCGGGGTCGGTGACCTTTGTCCCCTTAATTTTTTTAAACCGCCCCCCTGCCCACCCCATTTACGTTTGCCGCCATTTTTTACGCCGGGAGGTTCAGAAGTGGTGTGTTTTTTTAATTATATTTATTTGTATTAATTACGACGTTAACCAAAAATACAGAGGACTAACAAACAATATTCGAAGATGTATTGTTTGTTACATAGTTGTTGACGACCTTCGTGGTCGAGTGGTAAGTGCATTGACTGCCACCCCGAAGGTTCCGGGTTCAATTCCCGGCAAGGCAGTGTGATTGTCACGCTGTCTTTGGTCTGGTGTAGAATTCACGTGAGAATAAAATGGCGATAGATTAGCTAGCTATCACACGTCACGAGAATCAATATGATAGCTTTAATACCCTTAACATAGATTTGACTCATGCTGTCATGATGTAAAGAACGATTCAACAAAATAATAATAATAGTATGTTTTATACACTCAAATAGGCCAATAATTTATTTTTAGATAAACTTGTGGAATTCCATAATTAATATTTTTTTATGAATTTCCAACACGGTTTTTACGTATGATTTATTTTTGTCGACATGTTTCGAAAGCTTACACTTTCATCATCGGGAGAGCGATATAAACCTGGTCTATATCGTTCTCCCGATGATGAAGGGCTAAGTCTTCGAAAAATGTCGCGAAAAATAAACTCAAAAGTGGAAGAAACGGAGTTTTAATTCATAAAAAAATGAATAATTTAGTATAGAAAATTTTTGTTGGTGTAACATTTTACCAAATTTATTTTAGGCACCTAAAGGGATCCTGGAAAAACATTCATGTGGAAGAAGGAATATAGACTACGTGGGAGGACGTAGTTAGGAGGGACGCAATCCAACTGCTACAGATACAGAATTGGAGGGTCGCAACGGTGGACAGGAGGAATTGGAAGCGAGAATTAATGGTAGCCAGAGTATGACGAGGACTGCAGAGCCATCGAAGAAGAAGTGTATTTGGTAATCAATGTTTCATACTATCAAACATTCAGCAATCTTTATTTTGTAAATAAGCAGTTTTATTTACTAATACGTACCTGATATAATATTTAAAAATGTATATACTAATGAGAAAAAAACAAAACAAATAAATGATCATATGGCGTGTCGTTAAAAGTATTGTTTTCAAAAGCAAACAAAACACGATCGCCACCCTGTGGATCGCTCCCCGGTACTCCAGTTCCGCCCTGCGCGTCTTCCACCCAATGGGGTAATTAAATTCCGTAGTGTCCAGGGGCGGCGCGCCGCGGGCGAGACAGGGCGCCCGTAACAAGACACCGCCCGGCAATTATAGCCGGCCCTGATGCGGCCCCACGCAAATATAACGCACCCTTCTTTGCTCGCGCTAGTATCCGGTCGGAAGTGTACTACGTTTGAAAAAAGATTAGGGTACACTTTACATTTAAAAATATTAAATTAGAACAAAAAACTAACTAACTTACTAACTAATTAACCATCACGCCGTCTCCCCGAAAGGGTAGGCACAGCGAATGGACTACCACACTTTCTTTTTCTGACATATTTCTCTCGCTTTTCAACATTCATACATCGTGTCACGCACGCACGTCGATTTCTTTGACTCCTCACATGGCCGACATTCAATACAATAAGTAAATGTATATTATCCTATTGGTATATACGATTATTGATCAACGAGAAGGCAGCTTTACTAGGGAAGCTGAAGACCAAATGGATTATTTGTATAAGTCTGTAATTTTATAGGACTCCTTAATTTTTTTTCAACATACAAAGATATATATTTTTATTCCAAAATTTTCGCTTTAATTTTTTGTTATGGATTAACATTTAAATTAATATTAGAAAATATTGAATTTTCTCAACAATCATTTCATTGTTCAGAACAAACTCGTATTATAAGATTTTTTCATTCTACTGTGTGCAAAAAATTAACATATTAAATAAGCATACCAAAGAAAGAGGAAAATCACCCAAAATATACCTGCAAATAGCGAAATAAAGTATAGAGAAAAATCAATGTTTTCTTTCATAATATTTGTTCATAGTATTTTTTTGTATTTTATTTTCCGTGACCAAAAAAATCGAATCAAATTAAATGTATATTTGTTAGTCTACTGCGAAATCTATAAAAAAACCTGATGCATTTGAATAAAACATCTGTAAATTTCAATTGTATATAATTTATGGGTTTTTTAACAGAATAACTGGCACATTGTAAGAATATTTTTTAAATGTATATTATAATTAAAGAACTTCTATTACAAAATTTCAATTAATAACAATAATGTTTCCAAAACATGACTTCGCGGGAAAAATCAATAGTTTATTAAGTTCTCTATTCGTCGTATAAGCAGACTATATTCCCATTATTTCCCTACGCGCTTTCAAAGTTTTCCCTTTTCCGTTGTAGAAAACATATTGTAGGCCGAAAGTTTCAGGGAATCATAAGCACGGAGGAGCAAGGACATATTTCTCTACTCAAACGACTGTTATTGTGCCAAGAAAATATCCAGAACCCTTGGTACACTTATTCCTTTATTTTTCAATGCGGGTGCCAAGAATTTCCACTTCCCAATTTATATAATGTTGCGACAAGGGGAGTTATAAAAGCACTCCAAATGTATTTACTCTGAAAACTTAATTGAACTGTATTTTTTTTTACAAACAAATATACAGGCTAAGATTACAGGCTATATTTGATTCATTAGAAAGTGACGATCTTAAAATAGCTGAGGAGATACCAGCTTGTCCTAAAAAAAACAATTAAGCAGGTGATGCAATTTAAATATCTTGATACTGAGATATCTGCAAAGTTGATCTCTACAATGAATTAAGGGAACAAACTAACAAAGCAGCAGCGATATCCGGATGATTAAAGGGTACAATGGCCAGAGTGCATGCAGACGTCTAGCTGCTTTCGAAATATGGTGATACAGACCCATGATGGGGATCCATTGGTCAGAACACGTCCAAAATAGTGAGGTATTGACGAGGGCTAGAAGAACGAGTCAAATGCTTAAAAGAATTGCCCAGTAACGAGCAAACTGGATAGGCCATAACATCGGGCATCCGGGCCTGCTGAATGGTTGAGAACAGAAATTGTAGAGGTCACCTAGTGGCTTTTATGGACCAGGTGATAAGAGACGTGCACTGTGGCAGCTATAAATAGATGAAAATACTGGATGGAGACAGGACTGAGTGGAGGGAACGTGTGAGGCTTGTTGCAGACCAAGAACTTGCGATCTGTTTATGAAGGATATCAACTTTATTCCTGTGATGAAGACGACCAGCCTTTTCTCCATCTCTTTGGTGGTCGTCCTGGTGGTCACGGTCCTCTGGAGTCTCGTGCATCACGATATTAGGAATTCTTGCTGGATCCATTCTCTCGATGCGGTCCCTCCAGAATCGTCTTTTCTGCCTACTCCATCTCAGTATGTCTTTGCAGGATTTGCGAATTTCTTCATTGGGTATCCGATCTCTAAGGGTTCTCCCTACAATGGGTCGCATTTCTGTTACTCTTACGAGATGTTTAGTTCTGACAGTGTCTGCTTTTGCTTCGATTCCGTATGTCATTATGGGCCTGATGCATGTTTTGTAAATTCTAACTTTACTTTCCACTTCCATATGCTAATTGTCCCAGACAGTGTCCCTTAGGCATCGAGAGATAACTGCAACTTGAGCATTCTTTTTTTAAACTTCATTATGTAGATCGCTGCAACTAGATATCTCCACACCTAGATATCTGAACTTACTGACCTGTTCTATGGATTTATCGCCTACAACCAATTTGCATCTGAGAGGCTATCTGGATATTGTTAGACATTTTGTTTTGGCGATGGATATCATCATATTACACTTAGACCAATCCGTACGATTGCATTCATGAAAAAATATGAAGGAACAAGCATATGTTCATAGATAGCATGGTCCGAATCTGCAAAAACTGTGTCAGGCTCATATGACATATCGTAAAGAAACTAGAGCTGACACAGTTTGGACCAAAAATCTTCTTCAGAAGCCTAAGATGAGAGTAGTGCGAACGATAACCGGGAGAACTCTCAGTGACTGGGTTAGAAACTCTTGAATAATAGAGACATGTCAAACGGAACACATTGTGAGATGAAGCAGTAAAAGATGGTGGTTCTGGAGATACTACATAGATAGGATGGATGATGGAAGAATTCTTGTTTTTTTCTCGGTGCTACATCCCAGTGTGGGATTTGGCCTCCTCCCCAACGGTTCTTCAATGGGTCCTGTCTTTGGTTATCCTTCTCCATTTTCCAGATCTTTCTAGTTTCTCCCAGTACTCTTCCATGCAGTTCGTTCATCTTATTCTTGGTCTGCCTCTTGCCCTCTTTTCACGACATAATCATTCTTTCTACATGGCCAGCCGACCGTTGGCGTTGAGACTGATAGAATCTCACCACTGTTTCTTGGTTAATTACTAGCTCATGATTTCTTTTGATTCTGCAAGTCCATCCTTCAGCGTGGGTCCAACGATTTTCCTTAAGACGTTTCTTTCAAAAAATGCTAGCTTCCTTATTACTCTCTTCATTAGGGACCGTGATTCACAGCCGTAAGTGACTACCGGTCTTTTGATGGTTTTGTATATCAACGGAAAAATTGGTATAAAATGTAATTTATTAGTGTGATTAGCCACAATATGTTTTTTGGGGTCTAAGGAAAATCCGTGTAACTCAACTTTCGGGATTGACGTTTCAGAGATCGTTGCAGTCTTCATCTTCTGGGTGGTTATTAACTCGTGGGATTTATTATTGTATTACGCGTATCGCCTTACTATGAAGATGTCTTAATAAAGCAAAAAGTATGAAAAAAATAATTTAAAATATCTACGAGTGTTTACTCAAACTTACTCAAATGTACATCATATTTCAGTCATTTTTAAAACGTTTCAAATATAATCCTTTTACTAAATATTACCAAGCAAATATCCCTTAGCATTACAATCTGATCAAAATGTCCGAATCTTGATAATTCCCAGGTTTCCGAGACCTTTCGTAAAGTTTTCATGCGTTAAAACGCTCGGCCGATATGATCGCCGAGTTTAATCGACAGAAAGATTTTCTCGCAAAATTTCCGCCTTCTAATTGATATTCACAAGAACCATTTGCCCCGCGCGATACACAAGTTCCGCCCCGGGCTTTGCTAATAGCGCTAAGGACGGCGCCGGCGAAACTTGCAGACTCGAATTTTCTTCCCTCATTTTGTAGGAAAAGTGTGTAATAACTTTACGGTCGACGGAATATTGTGACGCATGCGCAATGGGAAATCAAAAGCAGCGAAATCGGTAGCAAATTGTGAGTGTCTTGTAAAAAAGTGTACATATAAACCATTCAATGTTTGGTTTAGATATTGTTAATAAAATTATTATTTTACATAGTGGCTCATTAGTGATTTATAGTAATATCATCCTAGAAAAAATTTTACATCGGATTTTTGTATGTTGTTAGATTATTTATGCTTACAAAAATTGTAGTAGATTTTTTCAAATAAAATATATTTTTTCTTACTTTCTAGCTTCCACACAAAATATAATGTTTAAAATGTTTAATAACTGAGTCTTGTTCTTCTTTTTTCTTTTAATAGATCTGACGAACCGTGATACAGAAATCATGTCATCATAATTCTGAGATGGTGAGGTCCAAATATCACTCCTTACGTGGTCAGGTGGACGGTGTCCAGAAAGGATTTCGTAAGCGGCTGTATATGCAAGTCTGTCACTTTCCATTCTTGCTACATGGTCCCTCCAGTATCTTCTTCTGGATCTACTCCACCGAATGATGTCCTATATTTTGTAAGTTTTTCCAAGTCAAATTTAATAATATTTTTGTTTTCTTTTTATTGTAATAGAATTCACACCTTATGATTCAAGATACGTAAATTTTACCCTAATCGGAAAGGAATTATGAATAAAAATATGTATATAACATCTGTTTAATGTATTGTTTAAGAATTTAAATATTAATTAATGTAAGATATAATGAAAGCATGATCGCTGTGTAAACTAAAAATGTATAAACAATAATGACAAATTGGTTTCGCCTTGCGAGGGTATTCTCAAATACTTTGAACTCTGAAAAAGAGTTTGAGAATGCCCTCGGAAGGCAAAACTATTATAAATATATTTTTAAATATAAATAAATCAATGTAAAACCGAGAAAACAATCACGCTTTCGTAATATATTAATTATACGAGTATAATGGAATTTTACCAAATTAAAACCGCAACCATCAATAATATTATAATTTTTCGTATGAAGCACTTAATTTGTGGTGTGACATTATTAAATAAAATAATAAAACATTTTAAGTAATTTGTATTAACACCACTTTATTTGGTAACACCAACCGGTTTCGCTCCCGCCGGAGCTTCGTCATGGTGAGAGAGTAAACTAAATATAAAATCAGAGAACAACCCATGAAGAAATATATATAAAGTTGAAGGGAGAAAGAGTGGTACTAGGAGAAAGTGGGCGCGAGGACGAATAGACTGTTAAGACGGTGAGTCATTTCGTCGGAGCTTTGTCATTCCCCCACGACGAAGCTCCGACGGGAGCGAAACCGGTTGGTGTTACTTTGTAAAGTGTAGTAAAAGTAGTGTTAATACAAATTACTAAAAGTGTATTATTATTTTATTTAATATTTTAATTTATGTTTTGCTTTACTAATATTTAATATTTTCTTCTTGTTTTTCTTCAATTAGATCGGGTGATCATCTTGGAATTTGCCTCCTCTTGTGATGATGTTGACCAGCTATCTCATCATCTTTTGGGTAGCCTGCTGAGTGGACGTTGGTCTACGGGTATCCTATTTGCAGCAGTATTTGCGATTCTGTGAGTATCCTTACGGTTTTTGTAGTCTCGCCAGAATCGTCTCCTCATTCTGTTCATTCTTACGATGTCTTTAGTTTTACAGAATTTTCTTATTTCTGTATAACTCACTCTATCTCTGTGTGTTTATTTCTGTAATGGTGCGAAGAATTTTCATCTCTAAGGTTCTAAGAAGATTTTAAGTTCGTGATGTATCTGCTATTTGATATCAACATGTATTTTTAAATATAATTCTTTTCCTAATTAACTAATCCTTAGATATTTCACTTAGTTCAGTTGGCATCATTTCTGATAACTTTAATACCTCAATAAATAAAATAAATGATGGGTTAAGATTTTCGGCATTCCTTACTTATACATTTACGCATAGATTGAAATAGTTTAATTATTACAAATAAATACTAAAGTGTTTACACATACTTTCGTTAATAACACGAATACAATCAAACGCGTCTTGTGTGTCAAATGAAGTATAAAGATTATTGAAAATAGGTCTGTTTCACTCACAATCTTTACGTATGTGTAGGAGTGTGACAATTGTTAATCAGGTTCTATCGTTTGGAAAGTTAGAGCAGCATCACACAACTATTTACGTTGCACTCTCGTAACTGTGTGCGAAAACAGAAAGGCTTCACATGTTCTGTATTCTAGTAGTTCGTCAAAAAATATTTTTTATTATTTTTTGTATTTAAAATAAAATTAAATAAAAACACTGCACTTTGTTTTACACCACCATGCGGTTATTTTAATTGCCGATTAGTTTTGCTTGTACAAACGAAACTAGTCGGCAATTAAAATAACCGCATTGTGGTGAAAAACAA
Source organism: Lepidostoma basale (assembly GCA_022606425.2). Classification (NCBI taxonomy): domain Eukaryota; kingdom Metazoa; phylum Arthropoda; class Insecta; order Trichoptera; family Lepidostomatidae; genus Lepidostoma; species Lepidostoma basale. The sequence continues at coordinate 753,525 of JAHDVF020001034.1, read as the reverse complement.
AGTACAGTGTTTTTTATTTTATTTTATTTTAAAAACAAATAAATAAAAAAATTGAAAATGTCTAGTCATAAAGTGAATGCTTCATACGAAAATTGTCAAAATTTCGTCAAATGTAGGCTCTTGATTTTGACGTGAATGATTTTATGCAATATTGATACATTGCAAGCAATCACAATCTGAGCTCGTTGAGAATCTCTGTGGTAATATATTATAATTTTTGAATTTCGTTTCCTGTCATTTTTTGTACTAATCGTAAAGTACATATCCGTTTTATTGTATTAGACATAATGAGAAACAAACAGTAAAAATTTAACGTTCAAAGTACTCGTAATGTCTATAACGTGCATTTTTTTATTTCTCAATTTACTCACAGCAACTTCCCAGGAATGATCTAATCATCGAGTGAGTCACTTCGATCATTTGTAAGTTTCTACGAAATGTCCTCTGCTTATGGGTGGCAAGAAGCAAGTACCAACTCAATCAAAACTTTAAAGTTCCTTTTGTATTATAAAAGTACTTATCGTGGAGTGCCGGTACGACTCTGGTGCGTTTGTGATGAGTCTACGCTTACATTTGGATTCTGTGGCGTGGAAAAGACACCAACTCTGTATATAGTTTTATGATTATTAAATCGATAAAGACAATTATAATATTTAATATAAAGTATTGTTCTATCTAAAACCTGTTCAATATGATCATGTGACAATACAGTGCAAATCTTTTAATTATACTTACTTACTTACTTCCTATGGCCATACAACTCTTGAAGAGTTTTAGCCTCCTCCAAGCTCTTTGATCCTGCGCCTTTTGCTCCCAGGAGTCCGATTCGCCCAACCTAACCAGATCAACCTGAACATTATCCAGTAGGCGTTGTCTAGGCCTTCCTAGAGTTCTTACTCCGGTTGGTCTAGACGCGTACAGGATCTTAATTGATCTGATTCGTCATCTTCGACTATAAAATCGTCATTGGGTCTTAACATCTTCCAAGAAACGTCTCCATCCCGACCCATTTTTGGCTGCCACTAAATTTAAATTGACGGCCTTTGTGGTAAAGTGATAACAGTTATGTTGCCGCACCGAAGGTCCCGGGGATGACAGTTCGAAAAAACAATCATGATCTTTTTGCTCTTAATTTACACATAAAAAATATACAATAATTAGGTTCAAATAATATGTTGTGTACAACCATGTGGAAAGCAATGGGAAACTACCACACTAAAGGCCCAAAAGGCATCCAAAGAATTAGATAAAAAATATAAATAGACTTTGCTGCAAACCAATCTTTGGGAATGAAACTTAAAATATACCCTACAGTTATTTTTAATAGGATTAGTTATTTTAGTTGACTAGATACGAAATTTCAATATAACAAACACAACTAACTAACTAACTAACTAACTAACCATCACGCCGTCTCCCCGGAGGGATAGGCAGAAAGAATGAACGCCACACTGATCTGTCCCGAAATACTTCTCTCGCTTCCTCTATATTCATACATACATTCTGTCTTCACTCATTCTTTCCATGTGTCCAAACCATCTTAATGACCCGTTCCTTATTTTGTTCATAACACTTTCATTCGCACCACATTCACTTCTTATACTTGCATTTGTCACTCTATCATTTACAGATTTGTCACACATTCGTCTTAGAAATTTAATTTCTTTTGCATTTATTCTACTTTCATCCTTATTTTGCCAGCTCCATGCTTCACTTCCATACATAAGGGTCGGCACAAGAACATAATATATTATCAAATATTTTATTGCAATTGGTTTTGTGACAAAATTTCAATTCAACTTAATTATCGGAAGCTTGGAGATAATATTTATATTTCAAGTTTTCCTGAAAGAGTTCTATGATGGATTAAAATTTTTAAGTTATAACAAAGTATTTATGCGACGCCACTGAAGTTAGGTCATCAAATAATTATTCCATAATTAAAAGTAGAAATGTTCTTGTTGGTTTTTTGTCACTTATCTCATAATACTTATAAAAACCTTTTTTACTGTATATAAATGTGGTGAATCATTTTTATAATTACGAGACACGTTATTTTGATAACCATAGATCAATTCAAATAATGAAAAGATGTAATTATTTTAGATGATACTTGCAACTTCAAGTGAACACTCGGACCACAAAATTTATATATTTTTTTAATATAATAGATAACTAAAACATATCTACAGAAATAAGTGTATAAATTAAAAAAATAATACATAATTTACTATGTACTCGTATGAAGTGATTATTGAAATAAAAATACATTTTAAATAAGTTTTGAATATTTTATAACTAACTAACTAACCATCATGCCGTTTCTCCAAACGGTAGGCATGAAATAATGGACTGCCACATATTTCTATCCTGACATACTCGTACTTCTCAACATTCCTCAACATTCATATAGCGTGTCACGCACTTACATCGATTCTTTAGACTCTGACTCCACACGTGGCCACGTTTTCCGCAGTCTTCCTCTATTTCTACTTCCATTACATCGTTATCATATCATTTTTTTACCATTCTTTCTTCATTTATTCTTTCCATGTGTCAAAACCATCTTAATACTCCATTCATTATTTTATTCATAAAACTTTCATTCGATACTCTATTATACAGATATTTTCACATATTAGTCTAAGAAATCTTATTCCTACTTCATCTATTCTCTTTTATCCTTCTTTTGACAGTTCTATGCTTAGCTTCCACACATAAGGATCGGATAATTTTATCATTTGTTTGAATTAGTATCAGGAATACTTTTTATAAAATCTGTATCTTAAAAGTAGAAAATAAAACCACTTCACAGGCTCTTATTATAATCTTATCGAGGGTCTTTAATATTTTATATCCAGAAAACTCCTTTCTTAATTGTAAATTTAAATTCATTTCTACATTTTTATTAATATATTTGAATCAAATCAAAAATCAAATCAAACCAGTTCATTTTCTCAACAGATATTACAAACGACAGTTGTTATAGTTTTAGGCATCTATTGAGAACAGGTAAAACATAAAAAATATATAATACCAGGAACGCATGAGAGATGGTTCAACATTAGGAATACATAATACTCTTCTAAGTCAAGAGTATTTGTCTTCTGAACATCTTTCACGAATACGAAAGACGTCGATATTGAACACATGAACATTAATTTATCTATTTACATATAAAAAAGACAATAATTAGAAGCATAAATTCATACATTGTTTTTTAAACTTTGTAACAACACAAATTTTATTTAAAAAAAAAATTAATTCCAAATTAATTGAAATTCAAACATGTTTCGGACACAGAAGCTCTTCACCAGTGTTTTGTATAATAGTGATGATGGGCTTCTGTGTCCGAAACATGTTTCTATTTCAATTAATTAAAAAAAATTGTGTTGTTTTCAAAATTTAAAAACATTGTTTAATGAATCGGCAACACAAATTATTGCGAATATATAAGAAATAAATTCATACATTTGACAAAACTTTTTATCTGCATAATACCGATAAAACATAATGTTACACAGAACATTATATTTCACCATCTACCACATAAACATTATGGATATCAGTCTAAACGACGCACGAGTAACGCGCTGCGGAGAGGGGAAACAGGACTCACTGATGATGATGACGATCACCGTCTTCAGCGCCACTTCCGGAAATGTCTCCCCTCCCGCCTTCCCCTTTCTTCCCGCCATTTTCACAGCCCCCCAACACCTCCGGACCTCCCGGGAGGGGAGGTGTGAACGGTGTGATGTATCTAGTCGAGATGCGAAGTATGCAAAGAGTGGAGTTAGCGGAAACGCCGGTACAGTCAGAGACAGCGATGTACAAAAATGTAATTTTCTTTTCCACTTCAAAAGTGGTTCCAGAGTTAATAACCATCACGCCGTCTGCCTGAAGCGGTTGGCACAAATAATAGACCGCCACACTATTCTATTCTGACATACTTCTCTCGTTTCCTCTTCGTTCATTCATCGTGTCATGTACGCACGTCGATTTCTTCAATTTAAAAAAAAAAAAAATTATTTATATACGCAACAGGTCGTTTCGACCAAATTACTGTACACATTTTTTTATTTTTTAGCTATTATATTGATTCTCGTGACATGTGATAGGTAGCCAATCTATCGCCATTTTACTGTCACGTGAATTCTACACCAGACCAAAGACAGTGTGACAATCACACTGCCATCGCCGGGAATCGAACCCAGGACCTTCGGCATGGAAGTCAGAGCTCGTAACCACTCTGCCACGAAGGTCGTCTCACGTTTCTCACGACCGACATTAAATGTTTGATTGATTTGATCGTGCTACGTTTTCTCTCTCGTCTCGGTCTATTCTTTTTCTGTATACATCGTTAACATAAACTTTTTTTACTATTTTTTTTTCATTCATTATACCTATCCATGTGATCGAATCAACTTAATGTCCCTTCATTATTCTGTTCATATTACTTTCATTCGCACTGCATTTTCTTTTTATATATTCATTTAATACTGTATTCTAATTAACTATTAAATTATAAAACTATGTTTATGTATCCTAATTTTTTTTATTTTATTTTTGTGATAGCTGTTTCGTTAACCTATGTTGACATCATCAGGTGTTACAATAATGAATTCTTTGAAAAATGTGTAAAATTTTACATTATTACACCACATAATGTCAACATAGGTTGACGAAACAGCTGACGCAAAAATAAAAATAAAAAATATGAAAATTGTGATATATAAACAAAGTTTTATAATTTCTCTCCTAAGAATATTGAAGTATCATAGTTTTTCAGACAAAACAATGGACTACTGTATTCTTTAATATAATAGGGTCCTTTATCTTTAATAATCTTCATAAATTACTCTATTCTTATAGTGATCACAGTCTTAACTCGTCTTACGCTTAATATTTACAGTTACTCTTAAAATTTATGTTATCTGTCTTGTATAAATTAAATATGTGTATATTGGAATTCATTCCGTATACAAAAAAATATATATCTTATAAATTTTGTATATGTTATATAAATAATCCGTTATAACTATAAAAGAGGTTATTGAGTCATATTTTAATAAATTTTCGGAGAATACAATATATTTTCATAGCATGGATTTCTTCATTCGACGCCCATTTTGGATTTTATATTTATAAATACTTGAAACGTGTTTTGAAAAACATATAGCCTATTGTAATTATGTATTTTATGGTTTCAATATAATGCATTAACGATTTTTCTTCGTCAATAAAATGAGGCGTATGCATGAAATAAGATATTGAATAGAATTCGAATTTCGAATTTTGTTCCACTTTTCAAAAAAGATAAAAAATGCCTACGTCACGTTGACTGAACTCGCCCACTCGAGTTTGTGTAGGGGGCATTTTGAGGGGGCGCGGGGATCGGGCGGGGGTGCGGCCTCGGTGCCTTGTTATAGTCTTCTTCAAGGGGCGTCTTCGCCCTATCTTCTGAAAAGTGTTTGAAACGAGACGAGCGGTGCGCCAAAATTTCACATACGTATATTATGTACCTACTTATGATATCCTGCAAGTTGTGAAGATACCAGAAGGGAGGTGTGTCATTGCATATAAAATATTCTATATAATATATTCATTGGTTTAGTGACAGTAGCATGATTTAAAAAATCATAGCAATGCGGAGACAAATGTTAAAAAATAAAATATTTAATAATAAAGTTAAATGAACATGCTTGATAATTAATTAACTAAACTAACTAACTAACCATCACGCCATTTCCCCGGAGTGGTAGGCATACCTCTCAGGCATCCTCTACATTCATACATCGTACCATGCACGCACGTCGATTATTCCGATTTCGAATGTGGCCGCCTTTTAGTAATTGATTAATTTGGTCATGCCATGTTTTCCTCGGTCGTCCTCGGCTTCTTTTTCCACTCACGCTGCTTGCGTACAACTTTTTAACCATTCATCTCTCATCTATTCGTTTCATATGTCCAAACCATCTCAAGGATCCTTTTTTAATTTTATCCATGATGCAGTCATCTCAGTCATCTCAGTCACATTAATTTAATTGTAGAAATATAAATACATTACATGTAAAGCGTCCAAATATTACATGTAAAGAAAAGCGAATATATAAAACATGTGTCAGACCCATAATGACTTATGGTATAGGATCGAAGGCTGACACAAATAGAACCAAAACACTATTACGAACCGCCGAAATGAAGACACTCCGCGCTATTCTGGGCAAAACACTGAGGGACAGGATCAGAAACACAGTAATACGTGAGACCTGCGATACCGAAGATGTTGTCAGATAGGCAGGAAAAGGAGACGCTTCCGGCGCGACCACGTAGAATGAATGAGCGACGATGGACTCCCCCAAGCAGCCGCAAACAACGTGCCAATGGGAACTTGCCAACCCGGAAGACCTGCGAAGAGATGGCGAGACAGTTGGAGTTCTGTGTCTCAGGACACCTCGACGCCATAGAAACAGATCCACAGATCTATTAAAAGAGGAAGAAGAAGAAGAAGAGCGACCTTCGTGGAAGCAGTGGCGGTTCGTCCATACAAGCCGAGAAGCCGGGCTTGCCTAAAATAATCTATAATAAAACGATGTTTTTTGCGTATTTGTGCCGTCTACGAATAAACTAGTATTTTGAATTTCGCGCGAGTAAAAGCAATTTAATTCGCATTGCAAATGACTTCGCTGACATGCGCAAAATTGACCTACGTCAATGTTTTGTTTCACTCATACGCGCCGTATTTTATTTCACTAATACGTTCCGTAGGTGAGATGCCCGCGAAATCGCATACGTCCACATGTTTTGTTTCATGTTTTCGATGGGCTTGCAAAATGTAAAAGGGTCTTTGTCGCACTTATGTATTTTTGGCTTGTAATCATATAGCTAGGTGCATACATACTAGAAGATATTTACAATTTTTGTATGGATTTGAAGCCGGGCTTTATCTGTCATTTACGTTATACGCAGAAATGTCATGAAAAGAAAGATTATGTGATTTATTTATAATTCGTGTTTCCGTGTTACCAAATTTATTGTTAATAGCAAAGTCTATTAACATATTTACTGGTTCCTGGGATCCCATTTTGTTGTACAAATATGTTATTTGAAACCAATGAGTGTATACATTTTATTAGTTAATGATTCTCATGACATGTGGTATTTATTGAATCTATGGCCATTTTTATTGTCGCGTGATTTTTACCAGACCAAAGACAGCGCGAGAATTTTTTTTCACACTGTCATGGCTGGGAATCGAACTCGGGATCTTCAGTGTGAAAGTCATTGCTGTTGCACTCTGCCACGAATGGCGTTTATAATTTTGATTTAGCAGATGTTTTAATATTAAATATTTCGTATAAAAGGTCTTCTTCTTCTTCTTCCTTTTTGTAGACCTATGTGGTCTGTTCTCCAGAGACTTGCTTCTCCTGTGAGGTAGATTCCCAGTTGTCCTTCCATCTTTTAGGAGGTCTTCCACGAGGACGAGTCCCATAAGGTTGATTATGCAATGCAATATAGGGAAGTCTGGTGGAGCCCATTCTTTGAACATGAGCGTACCAGTCCCTTTTTCGCTGTCTGCTCCATCTTATAATATCCTCAACCTCACATATCTCTCTTATTCTGGTGTTCCTCACGCGATCCCTCAGTGTCTTGTCTGCTATAGTCCTCAGTGTTCTTATTTCGGAAGTCCTCAAAACTTGTTTGGTTCTTACTGTGTCTGCCCTTGCTTCGACGCCATATGTTATTATTGGTCTTACGCATGCTTTATAGATTCTCATCTTACTTTTAATGGACATGTCTTTGTTTAATTTAAAGTTTTCTTTATATGTATAAAAGGTGTCTTGTGGAAATATGATTTTACACCCTTACGGAAATAGCACTTAGTACAATTTTCACATTTTCATAAGTAAAGTAATCAATAAGCTTTTCCCGGTATAGGAATGGTAAATGTATTTTTTTCGGTTCGTTGGATAGTTAATTCCTCGTTATCCTCTGACAAATTTGTACATATTTCGGCTACACGTGTCACTGGCGCCAACGTTATAATACAAATACCGACTTTTAACATACATTTTCGTAAAAATGTTTTTAATAACACTCCACCCGATTCACAAAGAATTTTCTCATTCGTAAATATAACGAATATGTATTCAACTTTTACAAGGAACATGTATTAAATATATTTCAGCAGCGGATTCCAACGCGAATTTTACGAATCAAAAGTACAGATGAAATGCCTTTATTGAAAATTTCGTAACTAAGGTACAAAATCACCAAAGAGTTAAAAATAAAATAAAATTACTAATCTTCTGCATAATATGAATATATTTTATTGACATTTATGTACCGCTAAGATGAATTGTTTGTCAGTCAGCTGTTTGTTATATGCAGACGATGCTGTGTTAATCGCTGACAGTAAAGACAATTTGCAAGTCTTAGTGGCAAGGATGTATAAGGCATGCAAAAAGAGTGACTTGGTGATGAATGTGTCTAAATCTAAAGTGATGGTTTTCGAGAAAGAAGAATGTATGACGATTTGTGATATAAGTGCGATGGGTGAGAAATTGGAGCAAGTTACTGAATTTACGTATCTGGGAAGCATGTTTACAAGAGACGGAAAAATGGAGAAAGACAACGAAAGGAGGGTTGGTGCTGGGAATAAAATAAATGGCGCACTCAAAGTCATTACTGCAAATAGAAATATATCCACAGAAGCAAAGATGGCAGTACACAATGGAGTTCTAGTGCCAACCCTCATGTATGGAAGTGAAGCTTGGAGCTGGCAAAAGAAGGGTGAAAGCAGGATAAACGCCATAGAAATGAGATCACTAAGAAGAATGTGCGGGAAAACGTTGTATGATAGAATACCGAACGATGAAATAAGAAAGAAATGTAAGACAGATGACTGCATCATGAATAAAATTAAAAAAGGATCCCTGAGATGGTTCGGACATATGGAACAAATGGATGAGAGTAGAATGGTTAAAAATTTGTACACAAGCAGTGTGAGTGGGAAAAGAAGCCGAGGACGACCGAGGAAAACATGGCATGACCAAATTAACCAATTACTAAAAGGCGGCCACATTCGAAGTCGGAATAATCGACGTGCGTGCATGGTGCGATGTATGAATGTGGAGGAAGCTCGAGAGGTGTGCCAGGACAGGCCAGTGCGGCGATCCATCCTCTCTGCCTACCCCTCCGGGGAAATGGCGTGATGGTTAGTTAGTTAGTTAGTTAGTTAGACATTTATGTAAAAAAAAAAGCTGAAATCATGAAAATTCCATTTAGTTTTTTTTATTAGAGCAAGTTTATTTTATTTTTTATTTTAAAAAGACTAACATCAAGGATTTATATCAATGATATTAGAATTTATTTTACAATCTTCAATGTGAGCAGAAAATATCTTTGTTTTGGCTAATATTATGAAGAAGGAATCTGGTCGTGTCCAGGCTTGAACCCATGTCCCTTAGATCAGGAGTCTAGCGTTCTATCCCCTAGACCACCATCCGAATATGGGTCATTAGAAGGTTGTATCATCATCTCCTTTTTCTTAGTTTAGACCTTTTGGTCTGTTATTATTCGCATCAAATTCATTCTTGAGACGTGGACTTCCAGCTGTCTTTTTCCTTTTTGGAGGTCGTCCTTGAGGTCTACTTCTTTGAGGCAAGTCGTCTTTTGTGGCTCTTACAGCTAGATTAAGAAGGTTTAATAATTGATTAAAAAAAACTAAAATAAGATAAACATTATGCTGCATTATACTTTCCAGCCCTTTACAGCAACTATCTTTTTTAATTTCATGTCAACAATTTAAGCAAGGGTGTTTTTTTTAATTTAAAATAAAATGCTTTCAATGCTGCGTAGAATAACTGAAAATATAAATATTTTTCAAGATCTAATAGAGATTAATAAACTAGAAAACAGTCTAAACTACGGTTGTACCTTCGAACTGATCTAGAATATTTGTTTTGTAAGTATTATTGATGTCTTCTACATTCGCCTACACTTTGTATTGAAAATTCATATTTGATACTAATCGATGCGATGATGAAAAATACGAAGTAAAATTTTAACTAACTAACTAACCATCACGCCGTCTCTCCGAAGGAGTAGGCAGAAAGAATGGACTGCCACACTTTTCTATACTGACATTTCACTCGATTCCTCAACATTCATACATCGCGTCATATACGCGCGTCGATTTCTCTGACTCCTCGCGTGGCCGACATTCAATATTTGATTTATTTGATCGTGCCACGTTTTCCTCGGTCTTCCTCTATTTCTAGTTCCATTTACATCGTTAACAAATATTTTTTTTAGCATTCGATTCATTCTTTCCATTTGTCTAAACCATCTTAATGATCCTTTCATTATTTTGTTCATAACACCATCATTCGCACCGCATTCGCTTCTTATATTTTCATTCGACACTCTATCATACACAGAGAATCAACACATTTGTCTAAGAGATCTTATTTCTACTGCATTTATTCTACTATCATCCTTCTTTTGCCAGTTCCATGTTTCGCTTCCATACATAAAATTTTATTTATTCAAATTATTGGATGTCTTTAATTTTATATATTTTAATTAATTATTTTATGAAAGGTAGTGTTGTTAACAAAGTAATAAACATTGTTTAATGAATCCGGAACACAAAGTTATGATGAATATAGAAGATTTTTTAAAATAAAAAAAAAGACGTTTTGTGTCAGTGCAATCAGTCTTCTTGTTGCATTGGTAAAATTCTAGTGGGACAAAGAAAATTTCAATACGGTTTGCGCACGTACTCAATCCATTCCGGGAAGGGAACATTCCTTCAGTCGGAACGCGAAAGTAATATGGCTTCAATTATGTTTCATTCCTGTACTTTTTCCTTTGCAAACAGGAAAACTCTTCACAAGGACGGGCGTTTCGGTTCGTGAAAGGTCGATGTAAACATTTTCTGATTTTTCCTTGAGAACACACAGTGGCGTTCGGTAAATAATAATTACATGTATAAACAGTCTTGAATATATGCTTCGATGTACTGTTTGGAGACCAAAAAATTTATTTAGATAAAAAAAAAACGTTGTGTAATATTTTGTTGAAAGATTCTTCTTTCTATTTTTTAAGTTTTTTTATTTTATTATTATTTTATTTATTTTATTTTATTTTATTTTTTTATATATTTTTTTGTATACAACAGGTCGCTTGAACCCAATTACTGTATACAACTTGTTTTTTTTAGCTGATATATTGATTCTCGTGACATGTGATAGGTAGCTAATCTATCGCCATTTTATTGTCACGAGAATTCTACACCAGACCAAAGACAGTGTGACAATCACATAGCCAGAGCCGGGAATCGAACCCGGAAACTTCGGTATGGTAGTTAGAGCTCTTGCCACTCTGCCACGAAGGTCACCATTTTCTTTTTAATTAACAAATTTCATTTATTGGATTGTATCGTCGACATTGATAAAGTATTTTTTTTAACACTTATTAAATTGTCCATGTTTGGAGTGAATACAAAAAATAGAATTATCCCTTCAAAACACCGATAAAAATATACTACAAAAACATATTTTTAAAATAAAGTATTGTCTTTCAAAGTGAAAAAAATAAATATATTATTTAAAAAGTTGTAATCAGGGAATATCAAATTGGAAATAGAACTTAGCTGGAGAAGGAAATTAGCATATTCAATCCATTTGATAAGTCGAAATATTCGACTTCGATAAATTGCTTTATCCGAGTAGGTTTTTCAAATTCTACGCATAATTATTACACAATGGCCTGTGATCACTCACTGAAATAATTAATTGATAGATGAACTAATTAAGCAATATGAAGTATCTCGAATTTAATATGGTTTCTTTATTTTATAATTGTCATTTAAGATGTTAAAATTCTGGTATAGATTGGACATTATTATATCGTATACGAAATGATTAAGTACTGCTGTTTTTTTTAATGAATGCAGGACAATAAACTTTCGAAACAAATCACGTGAACTCATCTATTCAAAATTATAAAAAAATATACAATTTTCTTGGACAACAATACTCGTATATATTTGCCCTAAATATTTTATTATATTTAATGGAATTACATGTATCGCCGCGCTTAAAGAATCATCAAGGTATAATAGATTTATAATTTATTATGAATTCCCATCTTTAAAAAAATGTAAGCGAGCAAAACGAGTATTAAATGTCCCAGCAAGCCAAAACATATACCTTCATTTTTAGTTTCCACCAGTTCCGGCAGATAGCTGCCACCTTCTTGTTATATAACTATAAAATATAATAATAACTTGTAGAGGCATTGGCAGTGCACAATGGTGTTCTTGTACCGACCATTATGATACTGATCATTACATACTGATACATTACATACTGATCTTTCATTGTAAACTCAAATCAATAAAGTAGTCAGCAATTGCTTCTTTCATCTAAGGCAATTAAGATCCATAAAAAGAAATATTCCCATTAACAGTTTTAAAACATCAATAATTCCTTCGTCGTATCACGACTAGATTACTGCAATGGGACGCCAACATCCCCAAACAGCAAACTTATAAACTCCAGTCTACATTCAATGCAGCAGCAAGACTGATAAGAGGTGTGCCGAAGAGTTTTCACATAACACAGCATATTGAGGAGCTCCACTCGCTGAAATGTCCAGAAAGGATACACTGCTGGACGCTCTTCAAGGCGTTGCATGGTATGGCACCAGCTTATATATCTAAACTCTGCATCAACGAGAACCTGAATGCCAGACAGTCTACATTGCGATCAGCTAAGACTTCTGCGATCGGTAGATTGACTGTGCTAAAACGCTGTCCTAGCACAAATATTTACTACACAATGTGTGTAGTAAATATCTGTATGAATGAGTATCAAGTGGAAATATAAGAGGTGAATGCGGTACGAATTATAGTGTTATGAACAAAATAATAATAATAATAATTATAATATTATTATTATTTTGTTGAAAAAACTCCTTACATCATTACAGCGCAAGCCAAATCGATGTAAAGGGTGAATGAAAGGATCATTAAGATAGTTCGGACACACGGAAATAATGAATGAAGAAAGAATACGTAATGTAACATAATGGTAAAAAAGTATACGTTAACGATGTAAACGGAACTAGTAATAGAAGAAGAACGAGAAAAATGTGACACGATTAGATGAATCAAATATTATTTATCGGATACGTGAGGAGTCAGAGAAACAGACGTGCTTGCATGACACGTATGTAAGTAAGTCCATTTATTTTGCCTATCTCTTCGGGGAGATGGCGCGATTGTTAGTTAGGCCCTGAATGTCATCATTGCGATAAGTAGGTCCTAAGTCAGGCGTTTTCGGTTATTCGTGTAATATATTTCGTCATGAAATATGCTGGTTCAGCAGTCGAAGTCCACTTATGTGGGTCACCTACAAATATATTGTATTATATTCGAGTAGAAGATTCTGTTGAGATGCTGGACCGCCCATGGATGGTCCTCTATTCCCCATAAGTGAAGTTTTTCGCGAGGAAAGGTTTTGGAGTGTTTGAGCTCGCAAGTTTGTCGTGGGCAAGACGGCGAGGAGGCTGGATCCCGGCGCTTTGTATATTCCGCGGCACGTGTTCAAATATTGAGATAATCTCTTTGTGGAATTGAATTTACAGGGAAAAAAGTTTGCGAGCTCTTTCGCCTCCGAAAATAAATTTTCTTCATCGGAAATGTTTCTTTACTTACGGCAATGTGTTTACCCAATATTAAACACGCTTAATAAAATATTAGACTCATGGATAAAGAAAACGAGATGAATTTATTATATTATCGCAATAATTTTACCAATGGTCTTACATATTATATTTTTCATACATATTAGAAGGTTAAATAATATTATTGACCTGGTCTTCTTCCTGGTATTTCCCCCTGAACTATCAGCTGTAGGAGTTGGTATTTTTCTCTTCTCATTACGTGACCAAAGTATTGGAATTTCCTTGTTTTTACACTGTCGAGCAACTCTAGATGATTAATACGAATGAAAACGCCAGTTTTCTAGAAATTTTATTATATTTTATTGGAATGACATGTTTCTCTCCATTTGCCTATCCTTTGTAAACATACAATCTAAATATATGAACTCATCTACTTGTTCCAGATTTTCACCATTCAGGCTAATATTGCAGACTGTCATGATTTAATCTATTTCGAAAATCATTACCTTAAACTTATTCACATTCATCATCAGATCAATTCGCATACATACTAGTCACCAGAACTAATTATTGTTTGTTAATATAATTTGATAAACTATATATTGAAAGGTAATAATAATGTTTGTATAGTGAACAAGGTTGAATTTAGTGTCACGTACTCTCTCTTCTTAATTCGGCGGAAGGAATGTAAATTTGAAATTTGCCCGATTTTTGCGCGATATAAGAACGCTTCGAGTGTACTTGGAAATATTACGTATGAAAATTTTGTTTACCTTTATTTTTGTTTACGTGTATTGTTTTTCTTTTTCGTAATACAATAAGCCGCTTACGAACAGTGGTTACAGGGATGGAGCTTTTGCCGAGGACTGCTACTCAAATGATTCAGCTTTTACATTAATTTATGTAGTCAAAATCAGATCGTATCAGAATATTTTTCAATTATTCCTATACATTCATTTTAAAAAAAATATTGTACATAAAACATAAAAAAACTTTAATAACGTTACTGAAAACGGTTTCAGACTGTTTTTTATTACAAAAACAACAGCAAAAACATTATTTAACGCTGTTTCGCCGAAAGGGTCGATAGAACGGATGGACTGCCACATACCCTGACACACCTCTTTACCTTCCTCCACATAAATACAGCGAGTCATACTAGCACGTCGTTTCTTTCGACATCTAATATGGCAGAGCTTTCAAATTTGATTACTTTGGTCATGTCATGTTATCCTCAGTTTTTCTCTACTCCATACATCACTCACGGCTTTAACGTATATTTTTTTACCCTTCTTTCTTAATCCATGCGTTCCATATGTCTAAATCATCGGAGGAATTATTTCATAATTTTGTTCATAGTATTAATTGTTGAGGTTTTTGTTTTGTAAAACTCCATTATAATTATTATAATAATAAACGTGAATGTTTAATGGTTTTACTTTGTTTTTTAATTCATATAATCTCTTATACAAATATCAGTTACAAATTTGTTTTGCCTTGCGAGGGCATTTTCAAACTGTTCTTAATATTTTCTTCCGCTAAACATTCCTTCCTTATTTCAAAAATGTGTTATTTTTGGCATACATCGTTTTACCACACACACGAAAGTACCTTCATCTCTTTCGTATTTATTCTATTTTCGCCCTTTTCTACCAGTTCCACGAAGAAGGATGAGAGCAGAACAAATGCAGTAAAATTGTGATCCCTCAGATGTTCCCCCTTTTTTTAAACAACCAACCGGTTGCGCTTCGTCGAAGCTTCGTCAGAGTTATAAAAGACACTAAATATAAAATCAGAGAACAACACAATATATAAAAATATAAAATGCGGGGGAGAGGAATAAAAGAAAGTTTGCACGTGGTCAATTAGTATAGAAGAACGGTGAGTTATGATCATTGTAGTAAATGCTTATAACTGACGTTCTATGCATTATATTATTTGATCTATTTGTTATGTTTTATCTGAATGACATGTTTCGCTTGTCTTAGCCAATATTAAATGATATTTGGTAGTGCCTTAGACAGGCAAAACATCTCATTCACATAAAATATAGTAAAGCTTCTAGAAAACGGAAGTTTTCATTCGAATAAATGATTTAATATGGAGTTTCAAATCATTGTTCGTGAAACAAAAAATAGGATTTTTTCATATTCAATTATTGTTCCAGGTGAACTGAGGTGGCTCTGAAGATAGGCGGGCTGAAGTGGCGGGAGGCTGGCCATTCTGGAGAGGAGACTACACGTAGGATTCCGTAGAGTTGACTCCTGCTCGCTGAACCGACGTCCCCCTGTTCGCTGAACCGACGATATTGTCAGGATTGCTGGACGTGGGAGGATGCGAGGGTCAATGGAGAGGGCAGTGTCGTGATTTGGCAGAGGCATTCGTTCAACAAGTCAAGTCAAGTAAGTTAAAGTCCAGTTCATTTCATTATAACTAAAAATCTGTAAATGTTTGAATAATGAAAATAAATAAAAACTAGTAAAAAAATCTTTTGAAGATGTGTACGAGTATTTAGCTAAAATCCACTGATGTTTATGTCTTCGACCGATTATTTCCAATGAACTGCTACGAGTACCATGAAATTTCAAATAAGAATATTATTTTTTTAAATGTTTGAACATTAGAATACAGTTTTTACTTTAATCTAAATATTGATTTTTTACACTTGTTAAAATTTTCACAATAAACAACACCAAACGGTTTTCCTTTTGTTTTCTACACTACTGTCATACGACAATAAACAGAACAAAATTTAAAATAATCCGGAAACGTTCTCGGGCTTGTGCATCGCGTGCATTACAAATTATTTTCGGAGAGGATCGAAGTATTCCTTGCTCACTCACTTGTATTCAAAATATTCTTGTACTGTTTCTTGACGACGCGACGTCCGGATATTTGCTTATTTATTTACAATATATATTATATAATTATATATGTGAATAAACCCCATTTTCTATTTAAGCAGCTAAAAATTCCTTATTGGTGAATTAAGTTATTAGAAGTGGATAAAAGGCATTGTTTTCACAAGTAGTACCTACATATAATACATAAAAATAAGAATTAATCTAGGGGGAAAAGAAGATGCTACAAGTTAGTTACTTTAGATTATCTTCTATGTTCGCCATACTTTGTGTTGTACATGTTTTATTTACATTTTACACTTCAAAAAAAATTAAAATGAATTATCAGACATGTTTCGGACAACCCAGTCCTTCCTCAGTGATATTATATAGATATTTAAAATATTATAAAATTGTTTACAAATATGATGAGTTTTGACAGATGTTATAAATATTTATTTTGGAACGTTTATGCTTTTGTTATAACAAATATTATGAAAAAATTTAAAATTTAAAATAATAATTTAAAGTTCTTACGGGGGTTCAAGTAATTACGTACTTACAACAAAGAAAATAAATCAAATATTGGACTTGACGTTACATTTATTTTTAATATTTTCTTTATTTTTAATACTTGAGTTTAATTGAAATTCTATTTTAAGTGATATTGTTTTTTTAGAAACAATGTGTACTAGATACATGGAATCTGTAAAGGAAATATAAGAAACTCACGTAAGATAGCGGTTAATTTTATATATGTACTGTGTATTCAATTGTAGATTCTTGGAGGTATTGTAACCCAAAGGTAATAAATTTAGAAGCCTTTTGTGTTTGCGTCTAGCAGGAATAAAAAGATCTCCCACGCCCACCGTTTTACGGATTCTTTCTTTTATTTATTCCGCCTTTTCCTTATATACGAGCTGGATCCGACCAACCCGCTGCGTCTATATATAACTATCATCACAATACCCGTTCGTGGCGAATCTTCCAATAGGGAATAATCTGCAGGGGAAAGAGTACGCTAAATCAAGACTCCAGAAGGATGCGATTCCTCCGAATATTTTTACCGATTTCCACACACTCCGAACCACATGTGGGAGGGGAGTTTCCTTGCCCCCGAGAAGGGGACGCGAGGCGACGCCAGCGCCGGCGGTCTATTTACGAACTTAATGTATTCCTTGGATTTTCCCAACGGAAGAAAAATCCCGGAATACGTCACTCTGTTGTGTACTCGAAATTTGCATTTGAATAGAAATTTCTATACTGCTCGGCGTCTCGGCTCCTGATATTTCGCTGACGCCAATAAAGCTGCGTTGTTATTTGGAGGGATAATATTTCGGTTTGAATGGAAACTTTTAAGAAACAAAAAGCCAGACATTTTTATTACTATCTGCATTGTATTTTATTACTATTAGACTGTGAAAAAAATTACGATAAATAACTGTTTGCATTATTTCCTTTAGATGTCTTATACCTAAAACAAATATCATGTCTGCGTTTTATACATGAGGGTATTATTTGCAAACCCGGCAAACTCCACCAACAATCAAAAGTGAGATGTGAATCGGGTCTTATTCATAATACATTTGCACACAATTTTTATTGATTTTCAGTTTCAAATTCGGCTTCATTCTGAAGAATGAAGCCGAATTGCCTGTTGCAAACATGGCAACCTCCACTTGAGTGTTTGCAAAGCTGGCAAACTCCAAAATGAAATTCATTATTTTTCTTTAATTATCAACAAAATGATGATTATTTCATGGCTGATTACTTTTAAAATACTAGCTGGTTGAGATGAAAAAAATAAATATCGTAAAAAAGCGCATTTTATTAGCGTATCAGTTTTTTGCGATTTACTCAAAACATCTAATGACGGAGTTTGCCAGGTTTGCAACTAATACCCTCACATATAAACTCTTTATCTATAGGTCTACCATGCAGCATACATTATTTCACATAAACGTTCCACTAGAAATTCTTTATTATATTATATTATATATTTCTTTCTTTCATATGTTACTCATATTGGGTAACGACAATGGTGAGGATGATATCTTCCATTAAAGTTTATGTACATTTAAATCACATTTATAATAATACAAATTTATTATACAATATAATGAACTCTTTTAATACATTTGGTTGCATTAACTCTCTTCATAATACAAAAACTGTGTTTCTGTTTGGGAATTTTTGTTATATCTTTTAATTTTGATAATTTTTTTCAATGTTTTAATTCAAAAATGGGGTTTTAGTACCGACTCTTAGCGGAAAGTTAGCGGAAAAAGGATGAAAATGGAATAAATGCCGTATGAATAAGATCACTTAGAAGAATGTGCGAAAAACAATGTATGATAGAATACTTAATGAAGCAGTTAGGAATGAATGTAAGGCGGATGAATGCGTCATAAATAAAATTAAGAAAAAGGTCACTAAGATAGTTTGTGCATGTGGCTTAATAATAATAATAATAATTTGGATAATTTATAGAGCGCCGTTTTTATGAATTACTCATCTCAAGGGCGCTTTAGAAGATGCTCCGTTTTATCAACCAGATAACAAAAAAATAATAATAACAATAATAATGATGACAATAATATTAAACATATTTAGATGAGGGCTGCACCTGCACACTTTCTTGACCATTATTTCTTCAGTCATTCATATTCGTATGTCATTCCATGGGTCCAAATCATCTTAATGAACTTTGAATTATTTTGTTTATAACGCTTTCATTGGCACAGGATTAACTTAATATTTGCATATGACACTGTATCATAACATATTTGTTAAGAGGAATCCCACCGCTTACTCGAGGCTGTTACGGTGTTTGCCTAACACCATTTTTAAATTGTGTTAGGCGAACGGCGCCTTTCGTCAATTTCACTCATTTAATCCCTAGGCCACATTTGTTTAAAAAATCTCATTTCCACGGCATTTTTTCATTGTTATCTTGTGAGATCTATGCTTCACTTTTGTATATAATGTTCGGTACAAGAACGCCATTATGAGCTGCCATTTAAATTTAGATTTTCATAAATTTTCGATAAAAAAAGCGAACGTCACAGAATTATAAAGATTTTTCAATGTTTACGTAAGATCATATATGTACCCGAGGTACGAATAAAACAAAACTTTTTTAAAATAAGTTAATAAAGTTTATTCCGATCGTCAAAATCTTAACCGCCACAGAAACAAAGTAAAATATCCGGACACGCTTCTAAATTTAAAATCTCACCGTTCAACAGCCGGCGGGAATAATTTGTACCGAGAGCTACACCAGCGCCGCCCTAGCGGTAATGAAAGGAACTAACGCGAGCCCCGACCTGCCCCAACAAATTAATGCCAGTTCAAGTTCATTAGGATGATGATAAAATCGATTGGTCTTTGATGGTGCGCGGGGCGCGGGGTGGGGTAACTTAACTTGGGGTACGTTGACTCCCTCGGAGGGGGGATGTAACGTAACGCGATAATTACAGGCGTCTGAATCTCAAGACTCATTACAATACCAGAAAAACTAGGAAATGGCAATCTTTGATCGATTGCCATCTCATGTGAGTGAAAAATGGAAATACCAAAACACGAATAAAATAAACATTGACGACCTTCGTGCCAGAGTGACAACAGCTTTTATTGTCCCACCGAAGGTCCCTGGTTCGGGGATGACAGTGTGGATGATAGTGTGAAAAAATATCTCACGTTGTCTTTGGTCATGTAGAATTCACGTGACAATAAACATTGCAATATACTAGATACCTATCACATGTCATAAGAATCAATAGTTATAAAAAATGCATAAAGAAGTTAATAACCGGTTGATAATGCCATAATTACATTTAAAATGCCTTAGAAGGGCGAAACATGTCATTCCCATAAAATATAATAAAACTTCTAGAATTCGAATTAATTAGTTAATATGGAGATTTACATTATTGTTAAAGAAACAAAAAATAACTTTCTTCTAAATTTCCTTGTTTCACTTCCAAGATATGTCCTACGATTAAAACAATAATAGAATTTTTTGATGTAGGAAAAAATTATAGATTATATGTATAAATATGTAAATCAGTTAAATAAATTTCAAATACGAAAGATTTTTTAAAATATGTTATATTTGTTATCAAATTTTTATCAAATCAGAACAGTTTATTTTCTCTAAAGATTTTACAAACAACAATTATAGTATAAGGCATATATTAAGAACAAATAAAATATAATATATAATACCAGAAACGGATGATGGTTCGACCTAGGAATACAAGGTATTCTCCAAAATCAAGAGTATTTTTTGTCTTCTGAACGTACTTTCACTAATATGAAAGACGTCGATATCCGAAACGATCCACCGGCATAACCAGAGGCAGGTTGGTTCTAAATGTTGGGAGATACAACAGTTTGTGCTGACGCTGTTGGAGATAACCATCCGAAACATAAAGATGGATGCCCTCCAAGAATTCTCAAAGAATCCTCTGATATGTCCAAAGAATTAAAAAATTGTTAATAAAATTTGCTGAGGTTTTCTATATATTCTTTTTCATTTCCTTATCCTGTCAAACTTCCGTGGTGCATAGGGCCTCAAGGAGCCATCTCCATCCGACTCTATCTCATGCCTGATGCCAAACATCATCCCAAGTGAGACCTGCTGCTTTGACCTCGTCCTGTAGGGCTTTTATCCAGGTGGCTCTAGGTCTGGCTTGCTTCCTCTTTCCCCTTATAGGGAACCAGTCTGGTGCGCCCTGAGCGATGCAGGCTGGGTTCCGTCCAGGGTGTGACCGATCCACAGCTATTTGAGTCTAGCGACTTGTTCTCTGATTGGCTTTTCGCCTGCCATGGTCCAGAGAACGGCATTTGGCACTGTTTGGGGCCAATAGATCTTGAATATTGAGCGAAGGCACCTTATTATCACCTGGAGTTTTCCTATATATTACAATACTATAAATTAGTTTGTTTAACAGATATGTGTACAAAAAAGGTAAAAAATAACTATATTTAAAAGTTCAGACGTTATGCCTTGGAGTAGACATTTTAAAGCTCTTCCGACTTGCTGTATACAAGTTCACCTCCATTATTATTCATTCCCTAATCATTCTGTCCCTTTCATTTAAACGGCCTCTCTGATGTTCTGTTCCTCTCCGGCGTTCTTAATTAAACTGCGCCTCAAGGGAGAAATTTATTCATGGAAAGCTTCCCATAAAATGCTCGATGTAATTTTCTTCCATTATTTTTCCGCCTCGGAATGAAATAAAAATAAACCATTCGAAAACAATATTTTCATACGAAAGAAAAATTGGCCGTGATTAAAATTCGCCAACTGAATACCTAGAAATCTCAACTTTGAGAATGCTTCCTTAGTTAGAAATGAATTAGAGGAACGCACATTTTAATTTCTAATTAAATTTGTATGATTTGAATCATACGAATTATTACAAGTGCTTATAATATAATAAAAACGCGATTTCTTTAGCGGTTTTGCAGTGATTTTCTATTTATATATATAAATATATAAATATTTGTTACAAATTTGTTTCGCCTTGCGAGGGCATTCTCAAAAGTTTCTTTTGAGATAATTGCGTAGATTTACAAGGTTGGTAGCAATAAGTTTTTTGGGATCTTAAGAAAATGTGTGTAACTCGTCTTTCCGGACCGTATTATTAAGTATTTAAAAAACTACTTTTTTAAAATATTTGTCTAATGATTGTCACAGCAACACTTAATATACGTATTATTATTGTTATTATTGTTGTGTTGTAAGGAAGAAGAAAAAGAAGATCAAACGTTTCTGCTGAACAATAAAATATGTGCTATATAATAAAAATAATTATCATATTAGTATATGTACAATATAAAGGTAGGTAGGAACTCATACAATAAAATATGAGAAGATATTCTTTATTACGTAGACAAAAGCGCCCATATAAACTCGTGCTCAATAAAGCGAAGAGGATCCCAGCTCGCTCCACACTCTTTTTCTTCTCATCTCTTCCCAGCGAGGATATTGATTGCAGTAAACGTGCAAGTCAGCATCTCTTCTTATTTCCCGCGAGGAAGTGTTTGTCATCTTAGGGTAATACTTCCAAAGGCACGAACAAAGATATTGCATAACTGCAGGAATAACAATGCAAAAAGGTGAAGCCGGGTGGATTCTAAAAAAACGTTTGCTACAATTATAAGTCATCAAATTAAAGTTCATTTCGTATTGAAACAGGTCGCCTGATACAGGCGTTGGATAAGCCTATGGGTTAAAATTCATTGAACCAACTAACTAACTAACTAGCTAACTAAACATCAGGCCTTTCCTTCGGAGGGGTAGGCAGAGAGGATGGATCGCCACATTGTTCTATCCTGACATAACTCTTGCGCCTCTTCTACATTCACACATCGTGATGCACGCACGTCGATTGTTCCTACTTCGAACATAGCCGCCTTTCAGTAATTGATTAATTTGGTCGTGCCATGTCTTCCTTGGCCTTCCTTGACTTCTTTTTCCATTCACACTACTTGTATACATCTTTTTAACCACTCTTCCCTCATCCATTCGTTCCATATGTCTAAACCATCTTAGTGACCCTTTCTTGATTTTATTTATCACGCATTCATCCGCCTTACATTCCTTTTTTAGTTCATTATTTGATATTCTATCATACACTGTTTTTCCGCACATCCTTCTTAGTGATCTCATTTCTACGGCATTTATTCTACTTTCATCCTTTTTCTGCCGGTTTTATGATTCGCTTCCATACATAAGGGTCGGTATAAGAACACGATTGTGCACTGCCATTGCTTTTTGGATATGTTTTTGTTTGCAATGACAACTTTAAGTGCACCATTCACTTTGTTGCCTGCCCCAACGTATCTTTCAATATCCCTCTCCACTCGCCCATCTTTTGTGAACATACTACCCAAAAACACACTACTCATCTACTTGTTTCAAATTTTCACCATTCACGCTAAAATTGCAGACTGACTGATGATTTCTTATTTTACAAAAATCTTTACCTTGGACTTATTCGTATTCATCGTAAGATCATTTCGCATGCATGCCTCATACATAGTATTTACCAGGACTTGTAGTTCATGCTCGTTGTCTGCAAGTAGTACAGCGTCATCCGCATACAAGAGACAGCTTACTGACACTCCGCTCATTTTGGCACCTACATCCAACCCTTTCAGGCCATTCATGCGATTTATGACCTTTTATTTATTTATTTATTGATCATTTACCAAGTACATGGTTTTAATACCTCCCAACTGGGGTAGCCCGTTCTAGGGAGGCAGAATTCTTGTTCTTCTTTATTTAAGACTGTCGTGTTATTTCTCGGGGTCTGTTCCTGGGATGAAGTTATCCAGCTGTCTCGCTATCTTTAATATTTGATGGTCTCACTGGAGATCGGCTGCCTGTTGTTACATTATCTGCCCGTTTGTTTATATCAATTAATCATTGACTAATCTAATTTTCGATTATTTGAGACATCAGTATGTCTTCAAAAACATTCCTACAAGCGCCATATGCTCCCTCCGGTGGTATATTTCCTCCCAGAGACACGAATCATCAGATCCAGGAGACGAGACGGTTCACTATAAGAATTTAAAGTTGTTTAAAAAGGCCGTTATCATGATTGATACGCAGTAAAATGAAGTTAAAAACATACCCTTTTAGCTGATGCGTAACATTCAATATCGCAGAACTGGCTTTCCTACGCACTTAATTGTATTGTAAATAAGCAAACAACTTGTCAACTAAAATTAAATAAAGCTTCGAATTTTAAATAACTGCTGTCACTGATGTTACCAGTAGGATTTCTCGCATTTTCGAACATACCAGTAAGAAACCTCCCATTTTCGAACATACTAAAGCCATAGAATTCCACTTTATAGTAATAGTAAACACAATTGTTAAGTGGTTTTACTTGGATTCAATTTATATAAGTTATATAAATAGTGACAAATTTGTTTCGCCTTGCGAGGGCATTCTCAATTGATGTAAAGCAAGTGTTTGAGAATGCTCTCCCAAGCCGAAACAAATTTCTCACTATTTATATAATTCATATAAATTTAATCCAAGTAAAACCACAACATAATCTTGTTTACTATTATAAATTAATTATGGATATACCCAATATCCCAAGAAAAAAATCCCATTAAATGTCTACATTTTCGTAGAGATTTAATGGGGTTTCCACATCCGGATGTACCGGGGACAGGCCCAAACTGCCGCGAATATGGATGTTACTGATGTTTTCGAGCAGTATTACTCCGGCGGTCCATCTCGGCATTCTAATTTCGTTACTTTGTACAGCATTTACAGCATACCGTTACTCATAAATGATTAAATAATATATGCTTTATACATGAATAACAAAACTAAATATGTAAATAAAATTATATATGTCTTAATTGCACATACTTAAACTAATGTGCTTCAATCAGGGACTAATCAATTACGAATATTCATCTACGTCCATTAGTTTACTTGTAAATTCTAAAGCTATTACGTTTGACACGTTAACAATACTTGTCGGCTGTTTATTTGTGTATTGAATTACATAACAAATTACGCGTCTATTCACTCACCACTCTTACAAAACGTGTGCAGCGTTTTATGGTAATTACAGGTAAGAGTAAAATTAATTATTACATAAATAAAACTAATAACCAGCGCTGAAAATGCTACACGAGTAGTAATCGTCCCCGCCGCCGGCAAGTTGCAAATTGCAACCGGAAGAACGAACGTTGTAAGTAATTAGAATCAATCTTAAGAAATTTAATACTGTTGCATTAAGCATTCAAATATAAAATGGCGGCTGTCAGATTGTACTTCTTATTTTATTTGACTAGGCGTAGACCTACGACGCGACGGAGAGATTTAGAGACGTTTCATTCTTAATTTACTTCATTGTTGATGTGGTTTATGATTTAAAACATTTAATTTCTATGCAAAATTGAGCTATACTTGCATAATTAATACGTATTTCGAATTATGTAATAATTAAAATAAATTAATAATTTAAATCAAATGTCATATTATATGTGTGATATTTGGTAATTGGCGAAAGATGCCATTGAAATAAAATATAATAAAACTTCTAGAAAACAGACGTTTTCATTCGTATTAATGATAATGCCCTACTTACGTGAAGTATCTTATTCCATCAAGATTTTATATAAATTTAAAAAAATAGTCGTTTTCATTTTAATCATAGACATATTATATTATGCATTAACTAATAATTTCTAAAAAACAGTGTTTTTTTAAGGAAATTCGATTCTAAAAATGTAAGGATTGTTTAAAAATTAAAAAAAATTGTTTAATTAAACTAGTAAAAATAAAAGAACATTTCTACTGTAAAAGTATGCATGTGTTTAATTTAGAAGAGTTTCGTTAGATTTTGCTTAAAAAAACTTACTAACCATCACGGTTTCTCTCCGAAGGGGTAGGCAGAAATAATGGACTGCCATACTTTTCTATTCCGACATATTTCTCTTGCATCCTCACGATCATACATCGTGTCATGCACGCGCGTCAATTTCTCTGACTCCTCACGTGGCCAACAATCAATATTTGATTTATTTGATCGTGCGACGTTTTTCTCGGTCTTCCTCTATTTCTAGTTCCATTTACGTCGTTAACATATAATTTAGATTTTGATACTTCAATAAAGTGTGACAGTCCATTCTAGTGTGACAGTCCATTCTTTCTGCCTACCCTTTCGGGGAGACGGCGTGATGGTTAGTTAGTTAGTTAGTTAGTTACTTCAATAAACAAACCATTTTTTATTGTTTCTCGAACAATGATGTAAAACTCCATATTTTATAGTTAATATGAATTAAAACGCCTGCCTTCTAGTAGTTTCTTTATATTACAATATTTAATTATTAAATGATATTATTTTATTTTATTATATTTTATAATATTTTAGATAGAATGACATGTTTCGCCCTTGTCTCAAAGACATTATCAAATGTGTCACATTCCATCTAAAATATAATAAAACTCCTTGAAGACAGATGTTTTCGTTCAGATTACCCAATCAATCTTTTTTGTTTGCTGTTCATTGAATTCGATAGTAATAAAAAAAAGAAGTTTTCATGTCTTAAATACCAAAAAATCCAAGGAGGTGTACAAACATGGTAAAAATATTTTATGAAGATTCGTTACATTAGGTTATTATTTGACATCAAACAGACCGAGCTGTTCGACGTTTTAATCACATCTCTATTCATACCTCGTTTCCGAATCGTCCTCCACACACTTCCATATTCTTTGCCTCATTACGCGGCATTCTCTAATAACGCTCGCCCGCCGTACTCGTAAAATAAAGGAGATATTTCCCGTATAATGCCGGGGAACAAGAGACTTCGTCACATCTTGAATACGGAGGCGGGAGCGCCGGGACACGCTTAATCTCGTACATATCTCCTCAGAGGGTTTGGGGATTTTTGACGTCGGGGCTTTGGCAAGTACTCCTCCGCACAGTCAGCGCATTTTTTTCTACGTGACATATAATTTTATATATGATAATTATTATGTCTTATTCGAGTGTATGACTTTTAAAGATCAGCAGAAAAGTAGTAATTTATAAGAATTGTCCTCTTCTCCGGTCTCAATCTAATGATTGGTCTACAGCAAGGCGGTGCATCTCCTCTTCCACTTCGCTCTTCTTCTTCTTCTTCCTCAGCCTATTCCCGTCCACTCATGGACAAAGGCCTCCTCCATTTGCTCCCATGTCATTCTGTCTTGTGCAGACTGCATCCAAGTTATTCCGACGTGTCTGTTTAGATCATCCTTCCACCGTAGTTGCGGTCACCCTGCACTTCTCTTCGCCGTCCACGGTCTCCAAGTCAGCAGTCTTCTTGTCCACTTTTCATCTGGGCTTCTGGTTACGTGACCCGCCCATTGCAATTTTAGAGTCGCTACCCGGTAAATGATGTTAGTGACCTTTGTTTTTTCTCTCACCGTATCGTTTCTGACTCTGTCTCCTAGGCTTATTCCTAACATGGCTCTTTCCATGGCTCTTTGGGTTACTCTCAGTTTCTCGGCACTTTTTTTGGACAATGTAACAGTTTCAAGACTATAAGTACCAACTGGCAGAACGCAGGCTTCATAGACTTTTGGTTTCAGGTTGATCGGTATTTTCCGGTTTTTAAGAATGTAGCTCAGGTTTCCGAAAGCTGCCCAGCTTAGTCCAATTCTTCTTTTTAGCTCTGCGGTCTGGTTATTTCGGCCCAATCGAATATTGTTCCACTCCACTTCCACTCTGCTTGGTCCTCGGCAACTCTCTTCAATTCCGCATAAGAGGTGGAGCCCATATCTCGGCAAATCTAGTCTAGGTACTCTTGGCGAGGTCATCCCCTGCCAATCGATCCCTCAACCATTCCCTCCAACACATTATGCAGGAAACATTCGTGTCGCAACACATGACCAATCCATCTTGCGCGCCTCTCCGCTATGGTGTTCAACACGTCCCTACTCTCTTCAACTCTGCTGAGAACTTCTTTATTTGTAATGTGGTCCCTCCATGAAACATGGGCATCTCGTCGGTAGGTCCACATCTCAAAGAATTTTGTGCGACCCATAATAACAGATGTGATCTAATGCAGGGCGGACACCTCAATCAGAAAAAAAACGTGTTCAGTGATGTATCAGAAATGAAGACGTCCAGAAACATATCTAGCAAGATACTACTAGATATTATAAAATGAGGAGCTCAAGTGGGGAAGACAAAGGAGAATATACTGGTAAGCATACGTTAGGAGAATGGATCCATCCAGACTCCCCCTCATTTGTTAGTTAGTTATAAATATAAACAAACTCCCGATACATAATATATAAAAAATGCATATCAACTTTATCAACATTAAATACATTTTTGGGGACAATGAAGATCTATGGTTTGTTGTCTCTCTTGAACAATGATGTAAACTTCAACTTATTAAAAGCTAAGGCATTAACACTGCGGAATTTCATAGTAATATACATATTTTATTTTTGTCCTGTCACACCTCCGTGGTGCATAGGGCCTTAAGGAACCTTCTCCATCCGACTCTAGGAAATTGAAAAAAGTGTATTTTCCACAAAATATTAAAAAACACGACATGTTTCGGAGGATACCTCCAGGTGTAAATATACTCGTATAATAATAACTAAACAAGCGCATTGATTAATATGAAAAACGCATTTAATATTCGATTCAAAAATTTAAATTCAAGAATTAACCTAATTAATTAGGTTAATTTTTAAATTTTAATTATTGTATCGAATTTTGAATGCGTTTTTTATATTAGTCTTTCTTTGTTTAGTTTTTCTTATACCTGTATATTTACACATTAAGATGGAGGTATCCTCCGAAACATGTCGTGTTTTTTTAATATTTCGTGGAAAATAAACAAAGCTTTTTTCAATTTCCTAAGTATAGATGTCAACTTCATATTAAATAATCAGTACGAATGAAAACCTCTGTTTTCTAGAAGTTTAAAAAAAAAAGTTTTTGGTTATCATTTTTTTCTACTTGCTGAGACATTTGATAACATTGTAATTCTTCATAAAAATGAATATTTGAGCTTTACATATTAATAAAAATATATCACGGAACACGTGATGCGGCGTCTGTACGTACATAAGGGGTCATACCTCCCCGTCCACGTGCAGAGTGTGGAGCAGGCTGGCTTGGTTTTGTTA
The DNA here is from genome assembly GCA_022606425.2 of Lepidostoma basale. Taxonomy (NCBI): domain Eukaryota; kingdom Metazoa; phylum Arthropoda; class Insecta; order Trichoptera; family Lepidostomatidae; genus Lepidostoma; species Lepidostoma basale. The sequence continues at coordinate 724,314 of JAHDVF020001034.1, read as the reverse complement.
CTCCGGGCCCGCACATAATACCCGCCGAGTAGATATGTGAAGTGGAGATGAGGAAGAAAAAACCCCCGAGTACAAAGGTCCTTGAGAATGCTCGCCGGGACCCTAACGACGGGCATATGTAAATATGAGACTTACTCCTTCAGACCCAGTACAAAGATTTCTCTAAAATAAAAATAAAAAGATTTTTTTCATAAATTATTTCTCTGAGATCGTTCACAAACTGAAACGCCTTCTTCAGCTTATTGTTAACATAACTCTTCAGCATCACAGAACTCTCTTCCTGCGTTGCTGAATTCCAGCAATCTCTTCATCGTTTTGGAGGTCAACCTGGTATTCCACGTAGAGCCGTATAAAACCTACGTTTATTTAATGTTGATAATTTTTTGTTTTCAAAACTATTTATTATGTTTTATGGAAGCGAAATATTTTGTTTTTCTAAGGTAATATAAATTATAATGTCTTTTATTATATAATAATACCATATTAAGTTGAAACATGTCACTTTCATAAATTTCAATTAAACATAATTTTTATTTACGGGAATTATATGTTTTACCTTGCTAAGGCATTATCAAATGATTGAGGAAGGTCAAACGAGCCATTCTCATAAAATGAAATAAAATAAGTATACAATAGCTTTAAATCATTAACGTGAACATTATTGAATTTAATGTTATATTATTTAAGTAAAATTATCAACTGCTTAAGCATGTCGGAATATGTCATTCCTGTTTCTTCTTCTTCTTATTCTTAGTGTAGGCCTAGTGGCCTGTTTCTTAGAGGAATTGGCCTCCTGCGAAATCGACTCCCAGCTGTCGATCCATTTCTTTGGTGGTCTGCCTGTAGGTCGTCTACCATGGGGCTGGCCGTGTAACATAATAAATGTCATTCCCATAAAATGTACGTTTTTATTCGTGTTTATTATTTAATGTGAGTTTACACCATTATTTAAGAAATAAAAAATAAATGAAAAGTTGAGTTTCACATTATCGTTTAAGTAACAATAAATAACGTACATTATTCAAAATGTCACAATTTATCTTCTATATTCAACATTACTTTGTGATTCACATTTGAATTATTTATTGAAAACATTGTATTCTGTCATAACTTTTTTGCACCTTTCACTAACATGTTTAGGGCCACAGATGACCTTACTCAGTATAGAAATATTCAGCTAAAAAAATCTACATTTAGGAAGGGTTTCTGTAGCCCGAAACCTGTTTACGAAAGGTGCAAAAATGTGTCATGAAAATAAAATGTTTTCAAAAAAATATTCGGACGGTTATAATATTATTATAATGATGGGTTTGAAGGTGTTAAGACTTCATATTTGGAAGGTACTTGACATTTTTATATCGGGACATGGAGTTTGGTTGTTGCCTTTGATGGAATTTTAAAGCTCGCGGCTACAGTTGGTGTATCGTGTTCGGGGAAGGAATTTCATATTAAAAATACATGTAATGAGTCCTCCCATACATGAATATAAATATACGTAATATATTGTTATTTGGGAATATTCGGTACGTTGACTTCATGCATTATGAAGATTGATTAAGCCAGTGAATTTTTATGGGGTTCTTCGTCAATTTTATTTGCCGTAATTTTGAGTTAGTCCGAAATTGTTAAGATACATCGTAAACATTTGTGATCTCTCCCCCTCCTTCTCTATCCATCTCGCTCGCAAGCTCTCACTTGCTTTACAGTCCTAAACCGCATACGCAAATTTCCTTCATCACTTCACAAGGTTCCTTCAGCGAACCAAACCCTGAGATCTGCACTTGCGGGTCCTTCCTATCTCCGTCCAACCAACGAAACCGCGGTCCCTCCGGATACAATTAATTGTATCACTATATAATAAAGTAGGTTTACTTCTTCTTCTTCTTCTTCTTTCGGTGCAGTGTCAGGTCCCCCCAACGTTGGCGATCAACGCAGCAAAGGCATATCTATCCTACGCCACTTGTAACAGGTTCTGAACTCGTGTTATTCCTGTCCACTCTTTGATGTTCCGAAGCCAGGACAGTTGCCTTCTACCAACTCCCCGACGTCCACTTTACCCGTTAATATCAGTCGAAGAAGGTGATATTTTTCTCCCCTTAGCACTTGACCCAAATATGAGACCTTTATAAATTTCACACTCGACAACAGCTCTCTATTGGCTCTGGCTCTCTGTGGTCTTCTTCTCCGGTCTCAATCTACGACGCATATCTTCTTCCACTCCGCTCGGTCCTCGGCAACTCTCTGTGGTACGTCTGCATTACTGCCCTATCGGTTCGCGGTATACGGAGCATTCTGCGGTATATCCACATCTCGAACGCTTCCAACCGGTTCATTACATTCAATTTCAGAGTCCAGATTTCGCAGCCATATAGTAGAACAGACCATATAAATATAACATTTAATCATTCTTTGTCGGAGTTTCAAGTTAAGATTATCGTTGCAAAATATTGTTCTTATTTTATTAAATGCAGCTTGTGCAACTTCAATTCTGCATCAATGTCCGGGTCAAGCGCTTTAGTGATAAGGTATTTAAGGTATTATATAATTTATGTTTACTAATCAAATCAAATCAAATCAAATCAAATTAGTTTATTTCATCAATTGACATTACAAAATTAAGGTTTAAGGCATCTATTGAGAACAGGTAAAATAAAATATTGTATTTTACATTAGGAAGACAAGATACTCTCCAACATCGAAAGTATTTGCCTTCTGAACGTACTTTCATTAAGGATGGAAGAGTCGAGAAGGATATTGAATGAAGGGTTGGGGCAGGCATCAAAAAAAATACTACACTTAAAGTTGTCATCGCAAACAACATCTAATATAAACCTATCCAAAAAAGCTAAGATGGCAGTGCACGATAGTGTTCTTGTGCCGACCCTTAAGTATGTAAGTGAATCATGGAACTAGCAAAAGAAGGAAGAAAGCAGAATAAATGCAGTAAAAATATAAACTAAACTGATTTGATTTGAAATAACATCCCTTATACGAATGTGTGAAAAACTGTGTTTAACAGGGTGTCGAATTAAAATATATGAAGTGTATACGGTCCAAATGAAAATGTTATGAACAAAATAATGCAAGGATCATTTAGATGGTTTGGACACACGGAAAGAATGAAGCATAAATAATTGTAAAGAATTATATGTTAACGATGTAAATGGAACTGGAAATAGTGGAAAACCGATAAAATCGTTGCACCATCAAATGAATCAAATATTAAATGTCGGTCACGTAAGGAGTGGTAGAAATCGACGTGCGAGCATGACACTATGTACAAATGTTGAGGAACTGAGAGATATATGTCAGGAAAGAAACGCGTGGTGGTCCATTATTTTTGCAAATGAATTTATGAATTATAAATTTTGGCTCTTCCACATTCCCGTTTCGTTTCGAAGTTTTTATACCATCATCGGGAAAACGAAATAAAATGTTTGAAAATGAAGTTTGAAGGTTTTATATTTACAACATCCAAAAATATGACAGTTTCCTGTTTCCTATTCTGTTTCCAATTTGCATCTTCGTCTCTATTGAGATACAATTAATCCTTAAAAAAAATGATAACCTGCAATGGGTAAAATCCAGTATTCGTCTACAAGTATTTTAATACATTCAAAATGTTTAAAAAATGTGTTTTATAAAACCACGGATCTCACAAAATTTTCGACGTTTTGATTCTTAATCCTCCAACTACTAAAAAGTTTTTTTGTATCTTATAAAATTAATAATGGTAAAGTTTTTTTTTATATTCCAAGTAGACTGTTATGAGCCATGCTTAAAAACTGTATTTTTTTTATCAAAGCAACCATACTTCAAATATTAAAGCATCTCGCTACAGGCATGAGTGTACAATGTATATTTTGTGCCGTGGATTCGAATAAAGAACCAAAATAAAATGTTACTGTAAAGTGCATTAAAAAGAAACAAACGAACACTTAGCAGACAATAGCACTCACAGACTCGCGTCACTCACAGACAAAGTTAACATTTTTTACGCCGCGTCCAAAACACACAACTCGAACCTTTTCGCTCAAATTTATATTCGAGGAGTGCTTTGGGAGAAAAAATCGTCATAAGCAAAGCATACGGCGGTGATTCCTCGCTCCCAGATACGAGAATATTCGTCGACAAAAGAAAATTGTACATTTTCATTGTGATATACATACAGTCAGCGCGGGGAGTGTGTGCCGTGAGCTGGGGTGGGGAAATCGTGGGAGGGAGGGATTTCGCGAAGAATTTGGGGAAATTTTGTGAAAATTTTGGCTCTCACGCCGGGATAAAGTTCCCAGGAAAGAAGATATAACATTTTTTCATATTAATATGAAGGGAAACCGTGTATTGGGTGTGTAGAAAATATAATATTTTTACTATTTAATTTATTGACATTCTTAAAACGAATGTTCGTAGATGACATGTTTGTAGTTTCGATTACGGCTTATAATTGATATGTTTCAATATTTTTCAATGGTATATTACATTTTTGTGTTTGAACTCCGTGTTTCACAACTACCATGAATCGGGACACAAGACACTTGAAATAATTAAATTCATCTAATCTCTTTAAAATTTAACATTATAAAGTATTATAATAAATATTAGTTATACCCGTAATCGCTTTTTAATTATATCGAAACTAATAATAATATCTTTAACCAAGAAGAATAAACTTTTGGAATCACCTAAAAGCTCCTGGGAAGTTCATGAATAATTTACATTCTGAGAATGATTCATAGTTCTGTTTGTTTACCATAGATGGCGCTGATGATGAATTCTATGGTATTTGATTTAACCATGCGCAAATTACTTGCGTTGTCGCGTGGCGTTAATTTAAAATTCTTTTCGCTGTGTTTCAATACTCCATGTATGGCATGCAGCTAATAGCAGCCAAGCCAATGTTCGGGCAGGACAACGTCAGTCGGGTCCGCTAGTATAATTATAAAAAGAAAAAGAGAACATTTACATTACATGCCTTATTTTTAAGTTGTTGTTATATGCAACTGAAGAGGTTTAGTAATATTGTTTTTACGAAAGAATAAACCCCAAGGAATCGTATTACAAGTGTTTAAAAAAACATATTTATTCTATTGGGCATATAATCATTCTCGAAAGTATAATATTTTGTTGCTTTTACGAACATTTTATGTTCTTTTACAAATTCGTTAATATGTGGTAGAATCGATGGGTATTGCAGTACGTAAAAATGTTTTTTTTTTTAAGACAATGGTAAGATTTTTGAGCAATGTTTTATTAATTAATTCAACCTCTTCCGAGTTTCCATAAATTAAATCCAATAATTTATTTAAAATTCGTGAATCTCTTCTTTTTTCCATAATCTTGTCCCAGATTATTGAACTATTCCTGAACGGGGATACTAATTTGGTTCACGATCACGATCAACTATCTTAAAATTAATTCTGTAAATAAGTATAAAATATAAAAAAAAACATTTTTTCCCTTTTTAAGTAGAACCATGCGTTATGGAAATTGGGGCAGTTCCATCCCATTTAAAATTTAAATAAAATATTTGAAAAAGAGAACAGAAAAACTGGTTAATAATTTTAAACTTGTATTTAACTAGAATAAAAATGAACGCATGTATTAATTTGTGGTACGCACCAAACAACACATGCATCATTTTTCCCCGTTCACCCGGTTATGGTACTCGACGGGGGCAGGGTGCCCCCACGGCTGGGGGGCCCGGGACAAAGGGCGGGTGCGAGGGGGCGGTATCGATTTCATCGCCAAGTGGGCACCCGAAAGTATTATTAGTGGGAGGTGGTACCGCAGTCCCTCGGGTGGCTCACGAAAATCGAGAGGAAAAAATCACAAGTGCCGCGAGACAAAGAAGTGCTCGGTCCTGGAGTTTCGGAAACGAGGGACACCCTATTACGATATACGGTATCTACTCGCGGGTTACATGATATATAGGAAATATGTAATTATTAATTTCTTCATAAAACAAACATTTTGCCATTTCTTAAAGACATTCATTGCAACTAGGTATTTTATATAAAGAAAACCAATAGATAGCAAATAGCTGTCGAAATCGGTCGAATCTTTGTGATTCTATTTTCTCGTATATCGGAGAAATGCTCGTTCCAGTATCACCTCCATTGGCGCCCCTATCTGACAATGTCTTCAAACTTGCAGATTCTTCGAATCTGTATTTCTTATTCGGTCACGAAGGCTTTTGCTTACAAGAGAAATTAATCTCAATAAATATTACAAAGGAATTTTAAGTATTTAATTTTTATGAAGGAAACCATTCGAAATTGAATAGGTATATATTTTTTGGATGCATCCAAAAACAGCGCAATTATTTGCATGCTGTTTTAGAAGTAATAATACCACTATCTATTAATTAAAAAAAATATTTTACAAAATAATTTAATTGAAATAGTATACAAATATTAAACATATATGTTTTATATATGAAATACATTTATTATTCTTCTTCTGTTTTGTTGTAGACCTATGTGGTCTGTTCTCCAGAGTGTTGCTCCTCCTGTGAGGTAGATTCCCAGCTGTCCTTCCACCTTTTAGGAGGTCTTCCACGAGGACGAGTCCCATGAGGCTGATTATGCAATGCTATATAGGGAAGTTTGGTGGTGTCCATTCTTTGAACATGACCGTACCAGTCCCTTTTTCGCTGTCTGCTCTATCTTATAATATCTTCAACCTCACATATCTCTCTTTTTCTGGTGTTCCTCACGCGATCTCTTTAAATTTTTTGTGATTTTTAATCAAATAACCGGCTTTGATTCAACAATAGCTTAACCAGGATATAAAAATAAATTAATAAGGGTGAAAAACGAAATGTCAAAATTAAGAAATCAACTAACTCCATTAACTTTTAAGGAACAAATAAATAACAAATATTCACACATTTTAAAATATATCATTTTTTTTAAACAAAAAAAGGTACTACAATATTATTTTTCATGGAGTAAATGTTAAAAATTAAGCTGCATTCATCCCCGATTTAAATTCAAATTCGAATGCTATAGATTTTCCGGGTACCTGCGCATTATGTGATAATATGTATCTCGCAAATAAATCTTCAAAAATAGAATGGGGCACACGTTCTCTTTACAAATTTCAAGTTGAAGGGTGCCGATTCACCTCCGATCTCGCGGAGTATTATGGGACAATGAGTTCATGGAAATAAGAGGGATGAAATGTGGAAGCAAGGGGAGATAGAAGCGATAGAGCTTACCTGTGCGACGTAATGCACCCGATTTCTAAGATGATTAATAATCTGGTACTATTCGGTAATTTTAATTCGCTTTACATTTAAAAAAAAATGGCAAAAATATTGTGTAATTATTTTTTTCTGTTTTATTTAAAGGAATAAGGAGTTATATGTCTTTTGTAGTCAGGCTGGCTTCTCTAGGAACGTTGACTCCCAGCTATATCTCCATCTCTTTGGCGTTAGTGGGTGGATTGTATAGATTAATCTTAAAAAATTAATTAGTACAATCAAATCTACATAGATGGCTAACTGGAACTGACACGTGAAGATAGGTATGGATTTGGAGTATATATACAACTTCCAAAAATGTATCATGCATGATCATAATAACAATGGTGGAATGGGGAATGTTGTAATTACATAAAGCGTGCGCTTAACCCAACCAATGACAGGTCATAAGTCCTGTAAACACCTTGATCATCCATATTCAGTTTCCAGTTTGTTTCTTCGTCTCTATTGAGATACAATTAAAAATTTAAATTAACCACCCACAGGTGAAAATCCAGGATTCGTATACAGAGATAAGTATACATTTCACAAATATTTGTAAATATTCTGGTCAATTCTTTGGCGTATAAAATAGGAGTGATACTCCAGGCGACTTCTAAAACAGTGCGCTAGGAGGCGGTAGCCTCTTCGCATTGTGTTAATAAAGTAGTTTGCTAAATGCTAAACAATCATTCTTCATAGATGGCGTTAGTGGGTGGATTGTATAGATTAATCTTAAAAAAATTAATTAGTACAATCAAATCTACATAGATGGCTAACTGGAACTGACACGTGAAGATAGGTATGGATTTGGAGTATATATACAACTTCCAAAAATGTATCATGCATGATCATAATAACAATGGTGGAATGGGGAATGTTGTAATTACATAAAGCGTGCGCTTAACCCAACCAATGACAGGTCATAAGTCCTGTAAACACCTTGATCATCCATATTCAGTTTCCAGTTTGTTTCTTCGTCTCTATTGAGATACAATTAAAAATTTAACTTAACAATCCATTACTTTTCATTGGCTTCGTAATATGCATAAATAAAATTGATCGAAATTCTCTCAATATTTTTTGAATTTAATATCATCTTATTAATTTATTCCATTCCCCTTTAAATTTGTAAAATCATGTCTTAATTTATTTAAAAACAGCTAGTATTATTAATAAACTGTTTTAATTTTATTACACGATTGCTCTATCGGTTTTACAGTGATTTTTATTTAACAATAATGTTTTTTAAACTTTGTAAACACCACGAACTTGATTTAAAAAAATCAAATAAAAATATAAACATGTTTCGGACACAGAAGCAATCATGTATAACAGTTTGATTGCTCTCCGCAAAGACATCTCAAGAGGCAGGTTGATCCTGCATGTTGGGAGATAAAACAGTATGTGCTGACGCTGTTGAAGATTACCACCCGGAACATAAAATAGGGTACCCTCTAAGATGAGGGAATTCTCAAAAAATCCAATCCAATCTAAAAAGTCTGCTAGTGTATTTATGCATTAACCTTGTAAGTGACTAACTAACTAACTAACCATCACGCCGTCTCCCCGAAAGGGTAGGCAGAAAGAATGGACTGTCACACTTTTACTGATGCGGCACTCCATCCTTCTCTTTTCGCCCCGCGGGAGACGCGGTGTGATGGGTTGCGAACCTCATCGCCACCAATAGGCATCTCCCGCTTGCTTGAGAAACGGCGTGATGGTTGGTTGTTGTTGATGTTGCTATGTATAAATGAGGAAAGCAACGGGAAATTACCACATAAAAGTGGCATCACTAGAACCAAGAAAAATTCAATGTTCATTTTGTGCACCGAAATGTCCAAATTTGTTACACTTTGCTGCAAACCAATCCTTTGGATTGAAACAAGCGAATAAGGAGCGGGGACTCCAGAAATACGAGGCCTGTAGCACTTGCAACTTCTGCTATATAGCTAATCCGGCACTGGTATGATAGTCTCTTAAAGCAGTTTATGCATTTATCCACTTGAAAGAAAATATATTTCTGATGTCACTTATTCAACACGAGGTATTAAAATTTTATGTTCAGGGGTACGACATTATCATCCCACTTCAACACTATACAAACATCGTGGGACGTTGCATGCATCAGGCAAATCGAAATTAAGTCCCGGCTATAACTAAATTGGAAAGAATTTTTACGGATGTCAATTAATTTGGAAAGCATCGTGATTCGATTCACCAAGGTTCGAGAAATGCGGGTACGGAGATCGGATCATATACTGAACAATAACAAGAATATGTTGGTTCCAATGTAAAACAAAATTTATTTTTATATTCACATCATAGATGTAAAACTTGTTCAACGACATGAGAATGTTAAATTTATGCTTTAGTTTAAAGTACTTAATTTTTATATTATGTTTTTGAACAATGATATAAAAATCCAAAAGAAATATTTAAAACGACTGAAAATATCTGTTTTCTAGAAGTTTTATTACAGTTAGGGGAATGGCATGTTTCGCCTTTGTTATGCATTATGAAATGATTGGGTAAATTTAGGCATTATCAAATATTTGATAATGTCTTAGAAGGGCGCAACATGTTATTCCCATGAACTATATGAAAACTTCTAGAAAACAGAAGTTTCAAACAAATGATTTATTATGGAGTTTTACTTCATTGTTCAAGATATTATAAACACTTAAATTGTATTGCTCTTTTTTATATATACTTTGTATATACAACACTTACATTAAAAAAAAAAAAATTACATAGACATTTTTCGGACAACCAGTCCTTCTTCAGTGAAACATATTCTAAAGATGCATATTTAAAATATTATAAAATTGTTTACATGATCTGACAGATGTTATAAAGATTTTATAATAATCTTTATAACATCTGTCAAAACTGATCATATTTGTAAACAATTTTATAATATTTTAAATATGTATCTTTATAATATGTATCACTGAAGAAGAACTGGTTGTCCGAAACATGTTTTTTTTTTAATGAAATTTTAACATTTTTAAAGTTAGTGTTGTATATACAAAGAATATAAAAAGAAAAAGACACATATAATATTTATCAATTAAAAAATAATGAAGCAAAAACTATACGAAATGTTTTCTTTATAACTGCTTCCACTTTACAGCTACTGGTTTCGCCAGGCTAGCTGGCATTGATAGATTGGTATATCGACAGTTATTAAAAGGCATCGTTTTATTTAATTATTAACTATTTTTCTTTTTAAAACCCCACAAAAATTTGTTATTTTAAGTGTGTACGAGATTTTTCAAAATACTCAACGAATAATAAGTTAGTTGCTCACTTCAAAAAGAATAAGAAAAAATATGTTTTGGGTATATTATCATCAGTGCTAGACTAACACCTACCTTCCCGACTTCTACAACTCTTTATCTCTAGTCACTGTGTGCCATTGACCTCTTGCCACTCATTTGCTGTCTTAAGACCATTTTGCGTGTGGTCTGCCAAGGTGGTATCTGCGTCTGGTCTACTGATCATCTTTTGTCCTCACTGTATGGTAGACCCAATTTCACTTAAACATAGTTATTTTGGCAGCTATATCGGTAACTTTGGTCTCCATTCCATTCATTTCGTTTCCTGGCTCACAGACCGATGTTCAACATACTCCGCTGTGGAGGAATATTATGCACCACCTGAAATATTACTTACTGCTACTGATAATTTGAGGAAAGATCGATAGAAGAACAGGCATGGGAGGAATTTTTTTTTCTGGTTGGATTGCTTGAATATTCACTTTGTTGCCTGCCCTAATCCTTCTTTCTATGTATATCCTTCTCCATTCATTCAATCATGCATTCATTTCTTGGCGACACCCGGTGCTATCCTGGTGTGGGACTTGGCCTCCTCCACAACGGTCCTCCACTGACTTCTGTATCTGACCACCTTTCTCCATTCCCATTCCCACCTTTCTCCTTCCATTCTTTCTCAATCTTCTTCCACGCAATCCGCCCATTTTTTCCTCGGTCCGCCTCTTGGCCTCTTTTCGCGGGGCACCCATCTGGATATATTTTGTGGTGTTCTACCTTCTGACATTCTTTCCACATGGCCAGCCCACCGTAGGCGTTGAGACTAACAGAATCTCGATACTGTTTCCTGGTTAATCAGTACTTCAAGTTCGAGATTTCTTTTAATTTTGTAAGTCCCATCCTCCAGCGTGTATTTTCATCTCAAAAACTGCCAGCCTGCCTTCCTCTCCCTTCGTTAGAGACCATGTCTCACAGCCGTAGGTGACTACCGGTCTTATGATAGTCTTATATTATATATTAAAAGTTTGGTATTCCTGTTGAGAAACTAAGAGATCCTTCTCCATTCACCCATCCTTAAATTTATTATTATTTTGTTGAATAGGTCTTTACATCATTACAGCGTGACCCAAATCGATGTAAACGGTATAGCTATTATGTTGATTCTCATAACTTGTGAAATGAAGCTAATCCATTGATATTTTAATGTCACATGAATTCTACACTAGACCAAAGACAGTGCGAGAATTACACTGTCATCGCCGGGAACCGAAACAGGGATATTCGGTGTGGCAGTCATATTTGTTGCCATCCTACCACGAAGGTGGCCAAAGACAATAATTTATAATTTTATAGAGAATCTAAAATCTTCGGGGAATAATCATTATCTGTATATTCATAGTAATACACCTGTAAATTGTATTGCATGCATGTGTCTTAAATTAGTTTAATATATCAGTTCTGTAAAGTATCTTATTTCATTACATTCTTATTTCAAAGTTTGCAATAAAATTAATAAATTCCGAAGAACGAGTTACACTATAAAAGGAACTTTCATGGCCTTTGAAATGCAACAATAATCGCAGTATTAAAATCGAAGATTTCTGTATATGTTAAAAGGAAGAAACGATATAATTTATACAATAGTAAACACATAAATAACTCAACGGTTTTATAGGAGATATTCAATGAAGCAAATGGACCTTGCGTGATTACGATTCGACTTGGATTGAATGGGAATTAAATGCCTATGTGACCCTTCTGATCCCAAGCTTGCTTTCGTTTACAAGTAATTAGTGATGGGCCTAGTTAATTGTATCGATTAAATCGATTCTTCGAAAAATCCATATGAAAAAAAAACCACATTTATTTGCATTTTATTAACTTGATAATAAAACTAGAAGATCAATATTACTATTATTTTGTTGAATCGATATTGAAGCGTCAACATCTTATCGATCATTCCTCAATTTCAACAGCTGACAATGATATCGTTCCCAAAAACTCCACAAAGCTTCTTGGTGTTTGTCTTGACGCAAATCTGTCTCTAAAATCCCAAATTAATAACACGGTCAGCGCTAGTTTCTTCCACCTAAGACGATTAAAATCCGTCAAAAGGAGTATTCCCCATGACACTTTCAAAACTCTTGTAAATTCCTTCGTTGTGTCACGACTTGATTATTGTAATGGAATTTATGCAAACATTCCAAAACAACAAATAAACAAACTTCAATCTGCGTTCAATGCAGCAGCAAGGCTCATTAAAGACATTCCAAAAAAGTCTCATATAACACAACATCTCAAAGAACTTCACTGGCTTAAAAGTCCAGAAAGAATCCAGTATAAACTCTGCTGGACAGTCTTCAAAACGCTACATGGAATGGCACCAAGTTATATATCTGAACTCTGTATAACGGACAGCCTAAATTCAAGGAAATCCACACTTTGCTCGGCGAACTCCTCAGCAATAGGAAGATTAGTTGAGCCGAAGCGTTGCCCCAGTACAAATTTCGGGGATCGAGCGTTCGCGGTGGCCGGTCCATCAGCTTGGAACAATCTCCCTTCACACCTTAGATGCATAAATGATCCGACAGATTTCAGATCTAAATTGAAAACCCATCTTTTTCATATTTCATACCCAATTTAAACATTTATACTTTGTTCTACTATACTTTTAAACCGATCGTTTTTGAAGCGGTCACATTTAGATTTTTAGATTTAAAACACGTCTTAATGCGCCCTTGAGGTGATTACATCACAAAAACGGCGCTTTAAAAGTTAGCATATTATTATTATTATTATTAAAGGGTATAGCTAACATATTGTACAAAAGTAATCAATGCATGGCCTTGCCTACGTTCGATATTCGCTTCTTGATTGTCTTCGCCAAGTTTGACCATATGTCGCAGATATACATATGCATTACCTATCTAAAAATCCTTATGTATACCGTCACTGGTTGCGGTTGCTCTAAAGTACTCATAATTTTGTTTAAGAATAGTTCATTTTCATGCCCAGAGAAACTCGAATGATTATTGATATCGTTAAGCTTCAATTGCAATCGATTTCAATCTAATAACAATCTTCTTGTTCTTCTTCATTGTTGTTAACCTATATGGTTAGTTCTACAGAGGGTTGTTTCTCCCGTAAAGTGGATTCCCAGCTATCTTTTCATCTTTTAGGAGGTCTTCGGAGGCTGATTATGTAGTGCATTATAAGGGATTCTGGTGGTGTCCATTCTTTTGACATGACCGTACCAGTATCACCTTCGTTGTCTACTCTAACTTACTTACTAACTAACCATCACGCCGTCTCCCCGGAGGGGTAGGCAGAAAGAATGGAACGCCATACTGTTCTGTCCTGACATACTTCTCTCGCTCCTTCTACATTCATACATTTTGTCATGCACGCACGTCAATTTCTCCGACTCCTCACGTGACCGACATTTAAAATTTGATTGGTTTGATCGTGCCACGTTTTCCTCGGCCTTCCTCTATTTCTAGCTCCTTTCACGCCGTTCACATATACCTTCTTCACCATTCTATCTTCAGTCATTCTTTCCATGTGTCCAAACCATCTTAATGACCCTTTTATTATTTTGATCATAACACTTTCATTCGCACCGCATTCACTTCTTATACTTGCATTTGACACTGTATCATATACAGATTTAACACACATTCGTCTTAGAGATCTCATCTCCACTGCATTTATTCTTCTATCATCCTTCTTTTGCCAGTTCCACGCTTCACTTCCATACATAAGGGTCGGCACAAGAACACCATTATGCACTGCCATCTTAACTCTTTTGGATAGGCTTTTGTTTGCGATGACAACTTTAAGTGCACCATTTACTCTGTTGCCTGCCCCACCCTTTCTTTCAATATCCTTCTCCACTCTCCCATCATTTGTAAACATACTTCCTAAATAAACAAATTCATCCACTTGTTCCAGATTTTCACTGTTTACACTAATGTTGCAGACTGTCACTGTATCTCTAATTGTGGTATTTCTCACGCTATCTTTCACTGTCTTGCCTGCTATTGTCCTCAGAATCTTCATCTTGGAAGTCATCAGAACTTGTTTGGTCCTGACATATCTGCCCTTGCCTCAACGCCATATGTTATAATAATAATGATAAAAGTAAGTAGCTAATAACAATGATAAAATTAAAATATGACGATGATATTCTCAAAATTTAGTTGTCAGGCTGAGATTCAACTCTGAAGGGATATTTCTGGTGACCATTCCTAGAAACATGCGTTGAATACTACTCATTTTATATATAATGGAAAGTTAACATGTCGCATTGTAAATGTTCACATAAAATTATGTGGTAAACATTAATGCGCTCGCTGACCTTTGGCAAATAAGTGTTAATTGTTGTTTATTTTATAACTTGGCGAAATTGGTAATAAAACCAAATGCATTGTAGATAAATAATATAAGATTTTTTATGGATTGGAATTTATTGAAACATATACAGTACCGATACCGGTAGACGACTGGTTACAAAAATTTACGATAAAAAAACAATATAGGTAGTATGTCTAATGAAAATCGTTGTTTTCTTGAAGTTTTATTATATTTTATTCGAATGACATGTTTCGCGTTGCCAACACATTATAAAATGATATTTAATAATGCCTTAGCATGACGAAAATATCATTCTCATAAAATATTATAAAGCTTCTAGAAAACATACGTTTTCATTGATATTGATTATTTTATATGGGGTTTCACATTATTTTTCGAGAAACAATAAATAAATTTCAAATTTTTTATAGGTTCGTGTAAAAAATATATAAAGCAAAAACTTTATATTTTTAAAGTCGAAAATTCTTTTTAATATTTAGAACTGGTTCCGTTAAAGTGTAGCAGTCCATTCTTTCTGCCTACCCCTTCGTGAAGACGTCGTGATGGTTAGTTAGTTAGTTACATTAATGGTCGCCTTGCGATGATAACCAAAACCACAAGATTGAATTATCCTACAAAAAATCGATATTTTTTATTAGCGATAAGTACTATACACTTAATATCATTGCAATTTTTAAGGGTACTGGGGTTGCAGTTTAAGGGGAGGATTACGAGAGGCACCACCCTTGACAATGGATGCGGTGTAGGGTAAACCCGAAATACAAACAGAAATACGTCCCGGTCTTTTGTCATCTCTATTCACATCATATTTATCAACTACAAGCTCTATTCCTTCATTGCGTTTTGTTTGGGATCATGTCAGGGGCTCATTGTGTGGAGGCATTCATTTATTTTATTGAAGTCAAAAATTGAAGACAGAGGTATAGAGATTAATGTACTTCAGAGGATTTCATATTTTAGAGCATTTTCAAGTGTGAAGGAAAAAAAAAGCGGCAAAATTTATTTGTATTTTTGAACTAATAACAATATTTTTTAACACCATTTTTGAATGTATACAAATACTTGTAGACGAACAACTGGATTTCACCCATTGCGGGCTATCAATTCAAGCCATTGCGGGTTTCTAGTAATGCGGTAAATGGCGGTAGCCTTTCACATTGCGTTAAAAAGATCTTCTGCTTAATGTTTAAAATACAATCTTCATAGATGGCGTTAGTGTGTAGATTGAATATACTATCATGTAAAGGGTGGTGTTGGAGATTAACATATTATATATACAACTTCCAAAAATTTGTCAGATATGGTGGTCATAAGTAAAAATAAGGTGGAATGGGGAATGTCGTATTACATAAAGCGTGCGCTTAACCCAACCAATGACAGGTCATAAATTCTGTAAACACCTTGATCAACCATATTCTGTTTCCAATTTGCATCTTCGTCTCTATTGAGATACAATTGATTCTTGAATATTTTTTTAACTTTTCACTATTATCTTTGGTATAAATTATGTAAAACAGACAATTATTTTAAATGTTTTATAATGAAATGAGCGTATTTAAAGATCAAAATCTCCATATTTAATAATTTATACGAATTTAAACATCTGTTATCTGTAAGTTTTATTATAAATAATTTCATCAAATACTAAAAGGCGGCCACGTTCGATGTCTGAAAATGTTACGATGGATGGTAGAGGTTTCTAGAGAGGTATGTATGTCAGAACATAGCAGTATGGCGATTCATCCTCTCTGCCTACCCCTCCGGAGAAACAGCGTGACAGTTAGTAAGTAAGTTTTTATTTATTTATATTTAATGGAAATGGTATATTTTGCATTTATTTCTAAGGCATTAACAAATTAATAATATCAAACATTTGATAATAGGGAAGTTCGCGAAAATCTCTTAGATGCTTGTTGAAAACCCATCTTTACCGTATTTTTTTTTTTTTTTTTTAAAAAAGACTAATACCAAGGATTTAAATCAATGATATTAGAATTTATTATTACAATCTTCAATGTGAGCAGAAAATAGCTCATTATTATGAAGAAGGAATCTGGTCGTGTCCAGGCTTGAACCCAAGTCCCCTGGATCAGGAGCCAAGCGTTCTATCCCCTAGACCACCACCCGATTTCATACCGATTTCATACCAATATTTATCCAACATGTGTTTTTATTTTTTTATTATAATAATTTATAGCCGATCGCGAATATCAGATGCTGCGTTTATTTTTAGATATCTTGATTTAAAACACGCATGACGTAATTACACCACGAAAACGGCGTTTTAAAGTTATCGTATTATAATTTTAAATATTATTTTAATGAAGGTATAATACCTTCATCGAATGTGTCTAGAACAACATACTCAATAGAGGAGAAAACAGTGTTTTAATTGATATATAAATCCAAAAACAATAATCGCATTCACAATGCAATAGTAACATAAATACAGTTATAATTTACGACCAAGAATGGTACATTCATTGCTTCCTTTTGTAGTATTATAGTCATGAACAAGACATTAAAACAAAAATTGCATTTGAAATTAAGACTAATAAACTTGTACATAAAACAATAGTGTTGATAATTTATGATCACTCAAATACCAAAATCTACAACGTACTCGGTGGCCAGTGAGTCTATTAGGAGAACAAATGTTATGGACATTCCTAAAAAAGTAATAAAAGGACCATTAAAATGTTTAATACGGAAAATGAATTTTTTTAATACGAAGATTTATTAAAGAATTTTTTAATATCATTCGTACGAGCATTCTTTCATGTGACATTTTAGAAATATTTTAGAAAGAATTAAATGTGCGAGGGTTGAGGGTTGTGAAGGATGTTTTATAGATAATTAACAGGGCTGTATCATAAAAAAAATGTAATCTTGGCCCAATGCATGAATATGTAAAAAGGCTTTACTCGTAACAAATAAAGCTTTTTAGTGCAAGCGTATAAAAACTTTAAGAAAATGTATTACATGGAAGTGAAGCATGAAACTGGCAAAAAAAGGATTAAAGTAGAATAAATGCAGTAGAAATGAGATCTCTTAAGGTCCATTTATACTGGACCGTCATCAGCCGATACCGACACGTTTTTGTTTGTTTTGATGGTGTCTTGTTATTTTAATTAATGCCGATTCAATTCATATTATATTAAAAAATTCGAGATAATCGCTTTCTCCACGGCGAATTCAAATGCTAGTACAAACGGTATTCTGTAAAAAAAAAATCATATACTGTAGGAAACATATCCTGAAAAATATTGATCATTTTTATTAAGTGTCAATTTTATGTGGGTAGGTGCTTTCTTCGGCAACCCCGACGGCGATTTTATTAAAGCATTTGAGATAACGGGTCGGCGAGAAAGACTATTTTTATCGTGACGTGTCGGTATCGGCTGATGACTGTCCAGTGTAAATAGACCTTAGACGTTGAGTGGAAAATTTAAATATGATAAAATGTAAAATAATATAGAGGAAGTGAAAGCATTGCGAATAAAAGTGTTATGGACAACATAATGAAAGGAGCATTAATATAGTTTGGACACGTGGAAAGAATGAGAATGTAAAGAAAGCATATGTTTACGATGTAAACGGAACTAGAAATAGAAGAAGACGAAGGAAAACGTGGCATGACTAAATAAAACAGATATTGAATGTTGGCCTCGCGAAGAGTCGGAGAAATCGACGTGCGTGGATGATCTTTCTGCCTATCTCTTCGGGGAGACGGCGTGATTGTTAGTTAGTTAGTTTGTAAAAATATAATTGACTAAAAAGAACTAACTAACTAACCACCACGCCGTCAAAGGGGAAGAGTTGGCAGAAATAATGGATTGCAACACTGTTCTTTCCTGACAAACTTCTCCCGATTCCTCAACAATCACACAGTGTGTCGTCCACGTACGTCGATTTCTCCGACTCCTCACGTGCCCGACATTTAATATTTTATTTATTTGATCGTGCCACGTTTTCCTCGGTCTTCCTCTATTTCTAGTTCCATTTACATCGTTAACATATATATTTTTTTTACTTTTCTTTCTTCATTCATTCTTTCCGTATGTTCAAACCTTTGGACATATTTTTACAAGTTTTTTAAATATTATTAAAATATTTAATATCTATAAATTTAATGCAACCGAATAATCATATTGAGTAAATATGTGAGTATGAACTGTTAAATAAAAAAAAACTTGGTTTTCGTATCGCAATTGTATTTTTATTTTACGCGACAGCTGTTTCGTCAACCTAGGTTGACATTATCAGGCGTTACAATAATATATCAAATGTCAAAATTATTGTAACACCTGATGATGTCAATATAGGTTGACGAAACAGCTGTCGCGTAAAATAAAAATACTATTATTATACATAAAACAAAGTTTTTTTTAAATAGTCCATTGTTTTGGCCGAAACACTATGACTATTATACTTTAACATGATAAACTGTTAAATTAAAAAAACTTTGTTTTATGTATCACAATTGTATTTTTATTTTACGCGACAGCTGTCTCGTCAACCTATGTCGACATCATCACCCGTATAGTAATACCTGATGATGTCAACATAGGTTGAAGAAACAGCTGTCGCATAAAATAAAAATACAATTGTGACACATAAAACAAAGTTTTTTAATTTAACAGTTTATAAAGTTTTTTTAATTTAACAGTTTATAACGTTAAAGTATTACAGTGTTTCGGCCAAAACAATGGACTATGTGAGTATGTGTTAATTGGCCTGTTTGATAGATTATTCTTCTATTCCTATTTCAAAATCTTAAAATATTGTTCTAGCGCAATGTAAATATGAGACAAATATTAATGTATAAATCAAACATTTTATATATTAATGTTAAGGATGATAGACTTTTAAGCAATTTAAGCATCATTTTCTGTAGTTCGTCCCTGGCGAAGTACTCTGTTATTACACAACGTAACTTTTTGTGACATATTTCCCAAATATTTCAATTTACGAGCCAATCTTCAGCGGAAACCCGAGCCATCTGGCCGCGGGCTACTGGCAATATTGCATATCATAACGTTGTAACGATATCATCTCCATCTCGCATATTATCTGCGCCACTCTATAGTGAAACAGATAAATTTATTCTATATCCAGCGAGTGAAAAGATTTATATTTAACGTCAAAAAACACAAATGATTGAATCTTAAACGATCACGTAATTATAAGGCAAACACATTATATTCAAATGACAATTGAAACCAAGGAATCAAACTTTTGAAACAGTTTTCAATATCAATTTGTTAACTGTTAAAATTTATAACGCTGCCATGATATCCGCATCGTTGTTGGCATCATCAAGTGTTACAAAACTCTTACACTCAAAAAGTGACAAATTACAATTTTGATATCATAAGCATGAAACTGGCATAGAATAGAATTAATTTTTTTTAATATGATAGAGTGCGAAGTTATATATTGGAAGAATATAATAATTATACCATTTATTTAACACTGTTCACTCTATTTTATACTGGTTTTCCACAATTTCATCGAAGATTAACATTTTGTGTTATATTATTTATATTTTGTTATTTTATTTTGTATCATTGTATTTAATATTATACCTATGTTTTAGATTTGGAGTGCCGCGTATCGGTACTTGGAATACTTGTATTAGAGGAGGTAAGGAAGGGAAGTTAAATGAGATGTGCGAAGGTTGGTCATGTTAGAAGTCGGAAGAATCGACATGCGTGTATGACTCGCTGTGTGAATGTGGAGGAAGAACAATCTCTCTAAATGATCTCTGAACGATCTCTTGGCAAGAATCCATTTTATCCCTTCCGTAGTATTTTCGTCGTTTCTTTTACATCAATCGTATAAAATCATATTTTCCAGTTCTAATATTATTATATCCGCGATTTAAACTTACAAGCTTTACAGTTAACACGCGATTGTATTTCATCTGATTGTGTAAGTAAAACTGAGTTACACCCTTGTCCGCTGAAGTAACAGTATGGTAATACCTTTTCAGGCGCAGCTACAAACTCCATACTTGTTTTAAAGTAAGTACTCTGTATTCGTATTTGCTTTGTAACTGATGTCATAAATACGTTTAAACAAATGAACTCCGCAATCTGTAAAGTGTCAGTTAGTCTAGGAACTGCCTATTGTCCTGTCTCCGTCATTATTCGTCCATCACATCTTCCGCAAGCCCGCTGCTCCTCTTGAGGCTTCCGTCGTCACCGCGTTCCCTGGACAGATAAGATCACGGTGAAACCTGTCGAGGAGAACGCCACAAACAATAAATATTGTAGTCAGTAAGGAAGGATTGAATTACGAAGAGAAATATGTTAAATATTTTGAACACCTGCTTTTTTGCCAAGCTTTTTTTGGTTTCGTTTGTTTGAATGTCGTGTGTTGTATGGTATTATATTTTATATTCACATTTAATGTAACTAACTAACTAACTAACCATCACGCCGTCTCACCGAAGGGGTAGGCAGAAAGATAGGACTGCCATACTTTTCTTTCCTGACATATATTTATATATTTTTTAAGTACTTGATGGCGCTGGTTATATGCCCTTTTGACCTCGAGAAAAAATGTATTTATTTGTAACAAACTCTTCCACAGCCAGACATAGACATCATTACAGAAAAAATAATACAGTCATTCATTTTTGTTTAAACTTTGTATAACTGTATGAACTACTAAAATCTCTTACTCTTAGAGAAACGATAAATATTTTAAACGTGGCATTTCTCAACCACATAGTTATTTGCGTGTTGCTTTTCACATATGAAATTAAAATTTATCTCCTAAGCGTAAATAAATTACTAATTCTGCTCTATGGTATCCTTTTGACGCAGAGAAATTTATTTTGACAGTGCCATTCCATAAACAATTTTTTTTTACGTTAAACGCCTACAATTTATTTTACCACAGAAATTTTACACTTATTTATTGTTTCTACGCAATTCTAGCAATGATCTTAATCTTTATTTTAAATATAGCAGTACATAATGGAGTTCTAGTGTCAAACTTATGTATGGATGTAAAGTTTAAAGCTGGCAAAAGAAGGATGAAAGTAGGATAAATGCCGTAGAAATAAGATTACTGAGAAGACTGTGCGGTAAAACTATATATGATAGAAATTCTGAATACCGAACGACGAAGTAAGAAAGAAATGATAGGCATCAAAACTCAAATTTAAAAAAGGCTCCCTGAGATGGTTTGGACATATTAAACGAATGGACGAGCGAAAATTGTTAAAATGTTGCACAGAAGCTATGTGTGTGGAGAGAGTTAGTTAGTTGTAGTAGAATATTAACAACTCTTCAACATGCACCAATAACAATATGTTTAAGTATATCTCCCTTAGGCTTATCAATAAAATTAACAAATTATCCAATCATCCCTAAAATGTGGAAAATATGTTAGGCACCCCTCAACTAATAGATAAATTGGCGTCCTCTCATCTGCTCATCGATCAGAATACTTGAAATATCGAGCAGAAAAAATATGTCCCGTTACAGGTGATCCGTTAAATTCCAAAGCCCTCTACGCGGTGTTCCAGAAGTAATTAATTACTTAATCTGTTTCATCAAACTGATCGTATTTTTTTGACAATTTTTTTTATGAATTAAAACACAAGTTTTTGTTTTTATTTTTTTATACACTTTTTTTATACAACACTTATTATACAAAAATTACATAGACATGTTTCGGACAATTCTTCAGTGATACATATTATAAAGATACATACAGATTTAAAATATTATAGTTATTTTTTAAATTTTTTTGATGAAGTGTTGTATAAACAAAGTGAATAAAAAAATAATAGAGAAATAAAGCAATTACAACACAAAGTATGGCGAATATAGAAGTTTTTTTTTTTTAATTTTTAGTTAACAATTTTCAGTATGTTTTAAAGATTTTGCACGTTTATCATCGGGAGAATTATATAAACTGGAGAGTTTATATCGTTCTCTCGATTATGAATGTGTAAAACCTTCGAAACATGTCGAGAAAATAAACTAAAAAGTAAAAAAAAAAAAACAGTATTTTGATTCGTGTCATGCACGTCGATATATCCAAGTCCTTATGTGGTCGACATTTAATATTTGATTGATTTGTTCGTGATACAAATTCCTTAGTCTTCCTCTATTTCTTGTTCCGTTTACGTTGTAAACACATAATTTATTAAAAAAAAAAATCATTAACCTACCGTTTACGTTTTTTTTTAAATTTATTAATTCTTTCTTTATTGATTATTTCCATTTTAATGGCCCTTTCATTATTTTGTTCATGACACTATCATTCGCACTGCACTCACTTCTTATATTTATTTTGTATTTTACACTCTATCATAAATATTGTAGATACATGTTAGTCTAAGAGATTGCATTTTGGTGCATTTATTCTTCTTTCTTTTTTCTTTTCCTAGTTCAATGTTTCACATCTATACACAGTGGTCGAGGCTACCATATACAAATAAAAATTATATAAATTTATTCTCTGACGTAATTTATACTATTTACGAAATTTATACTATTGACGGTTGAGGTATTCGTTTTGTAAAACTCCATTATTAATTTATAATAGTAAACACGATTGTTTAGTGTTTTTACACGGATTTAATTTACAATATATAAATTATATAAATTGTGACAAATTTGTTTAACCTTGCGAGGGCATTCTCAAACTGTTTGCTCTCAAGCAGTTTGCATTCTCAAGCAATTTGAGAATGCCCTCGCAAGGCGAAACAAATTTGTCACAATTTGTATTATGTATATAAATTAAATCCAAATAAAATTACTAAACAATCGTGTTTACTATTATACACTTTTTTATTGTTCTTAAGTCAGCATAAAACCATTTCTGATGTAAAAATGTGTCCGGTGACGGTTATATAAAAAAAACGCTATTTTATTTGGTAATGTATAATTACTATCTTTTACTAACAAAATGATAAGTGTATATAAAAAAAATTAAGTTTAAACAAAATAACAAAAAATATTAAAAGGAGTACATATTTTTTAAACTTCTTGTCGATTAATAAAAATAACCGCAATAGTCCTGTCGATAAAAATCGATCTCTCCCCATTTTTTTTGCACGTCCGTAGGCCTGTTCAGCCAATGAGAGCACTACACACTATCGTGGCGGTGTTCCACCACGATGACCGAGAAGGCGAACAATGCCCAGAGCCCGTGGCGGCTTAGACATAAGCCGGCCCTTTGGGCATTATCGATGGGTATTGATGGGCCCATTTCATTATTGAATCGCTTCGAGTGGCCCTGGGCAAGGGTGGCTCGTGATGAATATAAAACTTATATTAATTGGATGTCTGCGATAAGGGTATTAATATTCTTTTACTGGACTGGTGGTGGCTGGTATGAAGGGTATATGTACCCAAACTCGGCGTAAACAGTTGGACACAATTTAATCATATACCATTTTAAATACATATTAATGTACACATAAAATTAACGATTTAATTGTAACATATTTCAATTTCAAGGTACATTCAAAGCTAAAAATTCAATATGAAATGTTTTATAATGCCTAAGACATTTGATAGTACCTTAGGCAGGCAAAACATGTCTATTACATAAATTATAATAAAACTTCTTGAAAACAGATGTTTTCATTCGTAATAACTATTTAATATGGAGTTTCACGCCACTGTTAAAGAAACAACACATAAATAACATTTATTGATGATTATTAATTTATAATAGTAAACACGATTGTTTAGTAGTTTTACTTGGATTTACACTTAAATTTTACTGTCATTATGTATTGAACCTCAAAAAAATCCTAGAATTTCAGCTGTAAATTTACATATCACTCATCTCATCACTAGTGCTAAGATAAACCGTAAAATTGTTTTATTTAACAGTTAAACAATTTGCATTACATATTTCCTCCCCCACCCTTAAGATTTCTAAATTGAATATAAGGACACACTGTTTGGCGATTAGGTTAAGTTTGAGAATGCCCTCGCAAGGCGAAACAAATTTGTATAATGTCACAATTTATATAAATTAAATCCAAGTAAAACCACTAAACAATCGTGTTTACTTTTATAAATTTAATAACATTTAGCTTCCTCAGGGCTATATACAAACAATTCAGTTTGTGTATAGCCCCGACGAAGCTCGCTTCAGAGTGAAACCGATTGGCTCTGCTTACTCAAATAAAGTGGTTTATATTAAGTGAAAAAGTGTATAATATTATTTTTAATATGTCAAACCACCGAGTGATGGCTACGTATCAATGTTTAATAAATACGTTATTAATTTTTCCTTGAACAATGATGTAAAACTCGATATTAAATCATTATTATAAATGAAAAAGTTGAAAACTAATGAATACATTTGATAATGAGCAAGGCGAAAAATAATTAACGAAATAAAACTTCTAGAGTAAATATGAATTTTTCAGATATTATCCGAAAGTATACAATCCGATACAATCAGAAAGATTCACTTCATAAAATTGGTCGTGTTTTATAAATACGTCTAAAAAGTTTATAGAAAAAAATGACAAGGCGTCACTGGTCGGGCTAGACTAGCTTCTTTGTACTGTACGATATATATGGGGATGTGTTTGAATTTAGAATTAGGTGAGATTATCCAGGATACGCGGGGATTTATCTTTAAGGACCCACTTCTTGTACGCTGCATGAGCTTTTTTCAAGTGGGTGAAGTATTTGAAGTCAAATATAGGATTTCGAAAATAGAATGCAGCTTATATGTTTTTAATGACAGAATGTAAAATAATGAATTGAAATATTAAGGGACACTTATCTCTTTTAAATGGCATTTTATGTAACGGTTTAATTAAGATCAATTTATCAATACAGCTGTTATGAGAATTATTTCCGATTTCTATTAAGTTGTTAAACATTTCGTGTAAACATAGTAATGAATAATTAAATAATTCTATCTGCTTTTAGGTTAATTTTTCTTTTAATGTTAATATATTATACCATCATCACCGGGAGAGAACGTTTGTTTTCTAGAAGTTTTATTATATTTTATGGGAATTACATGTTTCGCTTGCTTAAGATTTTTCAAACATTTGATAATGCTTTAGCAGGAAAAATGTATCATTCTCATTAAATATAATAAAACTTCTAGAAAAAATTCTTTTTCTAGAAGATTTATTATTTTTCATGTGAAAGACAAATTTCGCCTTGCTTATCATACATTTGATATTATTTTAGCAAAGTGAATTATGAAATTCTCATAAATATAATTAAACTAAAAAGTCCATTGTTTTTGCCGAAACACTATGATACTTTCTTCATCTTTCTTTCTTTGCTAGCCTTCATCCCTCCACTGCTGGATTATATCCAGCATCTTCCAATTTCTTCCACTCATCACTATCCTGCCCCTTTTGCATCCAAGATTTTCCAACCCTTTTGATAATATCATCGGTCCATCTCATCGGTGGCCTATTTGGGACTCCGGTGGACTATGATACTACAACATTATTATTGTTAAAATTTAAAAAAACTGTTTTAATATCACAATTCATTTTTATTCACTAAGAGTGTCACGACAGCTGTCTCGCCAACCGATGTTGGCATTATCAGGTGTTACAATAAACTTTTATTCTAACACCTGAGTTTTTTTTACTTTTATTGTAACACCAAAGTTATAATATAACACTTGATGATGCCTACATCGGTTGGCGAAACAGCTGTCGCGACACTCTTAGTGAATAAAAAGAAATTGTGATATTATAACAGTGTTTTAAATTTTAACAGTTATAATTAAACAGTGTACAGTGGTGTTCTTCTACCGACCCTTATATATGGAAGCGAAGCATGGAACTGGCAAAAGAAGGATGAAAGTAGAATAAATGCAGTAGAAATGAGATCTCTTAGACGAATGTGTTTACTCTGTGTATGATAGAGTGTCGAATGAAAATATAAGAAGTAAATGCGGTGCGAATGATGGTGTTATGAACAAAATAATGAAAGAATCATTAAGATGGTTTGGACATATGGAAAGAATGAATGAAGAAAGAATGGTAAAAAATTATAAGTTAACGATGTAAATGGAACCAAAAATAGAGGAAGACAGAGGAAAACGTGGCACGATCAAATAAATCAAATATTGAATGTCGGCCATGTGAGGAGTCAGAGAAATCGACGCGCGTGCGTGACACGATGTATGAATATCGAGGAAGCGAGAGAAATA
The DNA here is from genome assembly GCA_022606425.2 of Lepidostoma basale. NCBI lineage: Eukaryota > Metazoa > Arthropoda > Insecta > Trichoptera > Lepidostomatidae > Lepidostoma > Lepidostoma basale. Next base: position 697,245 of record JAHDVF020001034.1, on the reverse strand, counting down.
TGTCAGGAAAGAAAAGTGTGGCAGTCCATTATTTCTGCCTATCCCTTCGGGGAGACGGCGTGATAGTTAGTTAGTTTTTTTAAATTTCTAAATAATATATGTTTTTATTAATATTAATTATTCATCTTGACTATATTTGAATAATGTTGATACAGTTAACTAATGTTAGTGGTATACAGAATGTTTTGGAAGCAAATAGGATTTAATTTTTTTATGAACGTCTACCAATATACATATGCATGAGATGTAAATATACGTAACTATTAAATGAATATTTTTATTTATAATATTACAAAAACAAATGGGAGACGAAGCTAATTGACTTATTATAGCCCCAGAGAAAATATGAAATATGCGAAAAATTATCAATTTATGCTTGAATATCGTTTTTTCTTATTTTCATATTTTGAATTATTATATTTTGCCCAGAGCCATTTATACATTACGCTCTTCACCGAGATATTGATGAATAATCCTCAGCTAATAAACCTTATTTGCATAAGGCCCCCCTACGTACGCATTTGTTTCAAAACCATAGTTATTTTTCTTGAATCAAAGTGATACAGAAAAATATATACGAGTAATATATATATTTTTTTGTGTACACAAGAGGTCGTTTGGACCCAATTACTGTATACAATTTTTATTTTTTAGCTATTATATTGATTCTCGTGACATGTGATAGGTAGCCAATCTATCTCCATTTTATTTTCACGTGAATTCTATACCAGACCAAAGACAGTGTAACAATCACACTGCCATCGCCGGGAATCGAACCCAGGACCTTCGGCATGGAAGTCAGAGCTCTTATCACGAAGGTTGTCAATTATATTATATGATATTATATGATGATGATGATGATGATTTGTATAGCGCCATTTTTGCGAGAGATTCACTTCAATGGCGCTCTTCGTCCGGAAACAACGTTTTAACCATTTTCTCTCGTCCATTCGTTTAATTCGTCCAAACCATCTCAGGGATTTTTTATTTATTTTAATTATGATGCCTATCATATATTCCTTACTTCGTCGTTCGGTATTCTATCATATGTAGTTTTACCGCACACTCTTCTCAGTAATCTCATTTCTACGACATTTATCCTACTTTCATTCTTCTTTTGCAGTTACAAGCTTAACATCTAAACATCTTCACTCCTTCGTCGTCTTGATTGTGGATATTGTAGGGCAGCCTGTTCCACGCCGTCGGTCCCGCGATGCCAAAAGCGCGATTCGCGAAGTTTGAAGCTCCTTGACGCTGCGGGACAAGAGGTTTGTGTGTTGCTTCTTCCTTCGAGGATCGTAGAGTTGACTGCCGAGGGTTCAAATCTATCAGTTTGCAAAGTTCTGTGAGATAGTGGGGGGCTTGTCCATGTAAGGCCTTGTAAACAAGTAGACATATTTTATAATCGATTCGCTCAGGTAACCTTAGCCAGTGAAGTCGATAAAGCATTGAGGTTATATGGGTGAATTTTGATGCACCAAAAATTAATCTTGCTGCAGCATTCATTATGAATTGCAGTCTATCCAGTTGCTTCTTGGGTTGTCCGGCATATAGTGATATATGAAATTAGATAGAATAAATGCTGTAAAAATGAGATCATTATGAAAAATATTCGGGAAAACGATATATGTTAGAATACCGAAAGATGAAATACGGAAGAAATGTAACGCAGATGATTGCATCATAAGTAAAAAAATATATACTGAGATGGCTTAGACATATGGAATGAATGAACGAGAAAAGAATGCTTAAAATGTTTTTTGCAAATCGTGTGAGTAAAAAGAGAAACCGTGGAAGACCTAGGCAAAGAATGACATGATCAAATTAATCAAATACTCAAATACTAAAAGGCGGTCAGATTCGAAGTCGAAAAAAATCGACGAGTGTGCATGTTACGATGAGTATACGTGAGGTATGTCAGGAATGAGCAGTATGGCGTCCATCCTCTCTGTCTACCCCTGCGCGGAATAGGCGTGATATTTAGTTAGTTAAATATGATTTTTTTAAATGTAAAAATATTTAGTAACCCAAGTTATTATTTATATTTTATTAAATAATCGTTTGTGTTACGTTGTTTTGAAAATAATCTCGGTTTCTTAATCGTTGTAGATCTTGCGATCTGTTTATACAGGATATCAATTTTCTCCCTGTGATAAAGACGACCAGCCTTCTCTCCATCTCTTTGGTGGTCGTCCTGGTGGTCGACGGCCCTCTGGAGTCTCGTGCATCACGATCTTAGGAATTCTTGCTGGATCCATTCTTCTCTGCCTACTCCATCTCACTATGTCTTCAACTTTGCAGGATTTGCAAATTTCTTCATTGGTTTTCCTATCTCTAATGGTTCTCCCCACAATAGGTTGCAATGTTCCCATTTCTGCTACTCTTAAGAGATGTTTGGTTCTGTCAGTTCGTTCTTAATCGTTTTTAAAATATATTTTTATGTTCAAATAATCATTCTTTTATAACATAAAACAACGTTATTACAATCTTTGAATTCACCTTTTTCGACACGTTTCGATCACATAAATAGTATCTTTAAATCTTGACATTTTTACCCAAGCGATGAAAGTATAGTAGGTATATCATCGAAACATGTTGAGAAAATTGAACTAAAAAGTGAAAAAAAAAAAAAACTTAAACAATTACATTTCTAAGTCTTGAAAACAAACATTTATTATGCATATTCAAGAAAAAATGAACCAAAATTGATAAGAAAATGTCACCTTGATAGATGATTTTTTTTAAATAGTAGCATATACGAGTATATACAAGTTCCAAAAATTTGTCAGACGTGGTGTCGTAAGAAGGGCTGAATGGGGAATGTTGTTAACATAAAGTGATCGCTTAACCCAACCAATAACAGGTCATAAGTCCTGTAAACGCCTCGACTACCATATTCTGTTTAAAAAAAAAAAAAAATACGTCTTCGTCTCTATTGAGATACAATAATTCGATAAAATTATATATTTTTATATTTTATTAAAGTTCATCATTTTGTTTTCCTATGACGTTTCAAAATACATTTAGTATTGTCCAACCAATCGAAAAATGTCATTTCCTTTTTTCAATATTGCATACTAGAATTTTTTGAATATTCTATGTATTACAAATATTAAAAATAATTCAATACCTTTCTGGGAGCTTTTTTCATTCTAGTTGGATCAAAGATTCGATTTTCGATCGCAGTCCAAAAATACCATAAAAGCCGGGCAATCTAAAGTACACGTTATGCCGGTTCATATTAACAATGGTGTGATTAATGGCAGGTAATTTTTCAGGTGTTAAACTTTTATTGATAAAGCGGTCGTAAATCAGGCGCAGGTCTGCCCTTTTGACTTGGTACCCCTTTGTGATTATTGATTTATTTGTGAGATTTTATTGAATGCGAATAAGTATGCAATTTCGCGGTACGTTTACATGCGTAAATACTCGTACAAGGAGAAATCTACTCCAGTGTATCATATGTGTATGTGGTTTGAGGGATTTCATCTTGTATTGAGATCTGAATTTAACAATATGCCGATGTACGTAATTAATATTTTTTACGATTGTGTGACCGAGGAATAGACTATGCGAGTAAGTACGAACATTTATATTCTATTTCTTCTTCTTCTGGTGTCGTGTCAGGTCCCTGCAGCGAGAGCATCTCTGTCCTGCGCCACCTGGAACAGGTTCTCAAATTTAAATATGGTAGACAAAAAAAAAAAATAGAATAGTCGGAATGTTACAATGGATTGCCTTGTTAACATTAAGTTTACATTCATTATGACTGTTTTTTTTTAAGTTAAAAGTACATTATAAAATATATAATATTGGACTTGGACTTGGACTTGGATCTTCTGGCTTACAGAGGTTCAGCTCATGTGGCTATTCCTCTTACGTCTGATGGGAACATTGTTGGAAGGTGATTTGGTGGGTTGTTAGTATATTCGGGGGCATGATTTGTGTGGCCCGGAGTGTTCCTCTGAAGGAGAATCGATTTTGGGCGCTTGTGGCGGCTGGGAGTGTTTGGGTCGTAATTAGAGAGGTCTTTTATTGTGGGGTTGGGATGTGAAGGGAGTCCTTTGTAAAAACGTTCGGCAAGTTTCAGAATGAATTCATCTATCATCGGGATTCCCGATTCTAGGTGCAGTTGTGTAATCCTGGTCCATGAAGGCGCACCAAGCGATAAACGGATAGCCTTATTTTGCAGGATTTGGAGTTTTTGTATGTGACTTGAAGCTGCATAGCCCCAGATTGGGGCTGCATAAGTGAAGATCGGCCTTATAACCGTTTTGTATATCAGGAGTTTATTGTCGATGCTTAGTTTACTGTTTCTAGCTAACATTGGGTAGAGGGCTGAGATTGCTTTTGACGCGGCTTTGACTTTATTTGTAATGTGTGGCCTCCATGTCAGCTTAGAATCCAAGGTAACCCCAAGGTATTTGATTGTTTTGGTCCAAGGAACGTCTTGGCCGAACATTTTTATGTTGGGAATGTTTGGAGGAATGTGTCTTTTACTGAAAAGGGTCGCTGCGCTTTTACTCGGATTGATGGTAATGCGCCAGTTTTTGCACCACACCTCTAGCACATCGGCCTGCTTTTGCACCCTGCGGGTCGCGAGAAGCGGCCTTTTAGCACTGGAGATGATGCCCGTATCGTCAGCGAATTGGGCAATGTGGGTGTTCTGATCTCGGGGAAGAGGGATATCACTGCAGTAGATGTTGAACAGAGTAGGAGCCATTACTGAACCTTGGGGAACTCCTGCTCTGATAGGGCGTACAAGGGATTTGGCCTTGTTGATTTTGACGCTGAAAAGGCGATCGGACAGAAAGCTGGCTATGAGTTGAATCATAGGCAGTGGGATGTTTGCTTTTCCCATTTTGTATAACAGGCCGGTGTGCCAGACGCGGTCGAATGCTTTACTGACATCTAGGGAGATATAATATTATGTCGACTTATTTGTATACATATTAACACATAGTGTATACATATTTTTTATTTATTTACAGAGATTATAACACATATAAAAAAAACACATAAATACAATTAACTAAAGTTAATTACATGCTACCACAAATATAAATTAAGAACAGGGACGTTTTCATAAGTATAAAATATTTAATTTATAGGAACTGGCGGTGTCGACAATATACAGTAGAGGATACCGAGTGATACTAGTGACACCCGAGTTTATTCCTGTCGTGACTGTTGGGCGTGTGAATTGGGTAAGTTTCTTGCACTTATTTTATATAACATTAATATTATTATAAGACTTTTTAATTATTTTTATAGCTAATTACGGTTTCGAACTATGTTCAATATATGTAACTAACTAACTAACTAACTATCACGCCGTCTCCCCGTAGGGGTTGGCAGAAAGAATTGACTGCCACACTTTTCTTTCCTGACATATTTCTCTCGCTTCATCAACATTCATACATCGTGTCATGCACGCGCGTCGATTTCTCTGACTCCTCACATGGCCGACTTTCAATATTTGATTTATTTGATCGTGCCACGTTTTCCTCGGTCTTCCTCTATTTCTGGTTCCATTTACATCATTAACATATAATTTATTTACCATTCTTTCTTCATTCATTTTTTTCATATGTCCAAACCATCTTAATGATCCTTTCATTATTTTGTTCATGATACCATCATTCGCACCGCATTCACTTCTTATATTTTCATTCGACACTCTATCATACACAGAGTATCCACACATTCGTCTAAGAGATTTCATTTCTACTGCATTTATTCTACTTTCATCCTTCTTTTGCTAGTTCCATGCTTCGCTTCCATACATACAATATATAGAATATAAAATATATTCCATACAATATATGTAATATAAAATATATTTTAAACTGTATAACCATAGGTTAGCATCGCATGTAATGGATGAATTTAGTGCCAATCAATTAGATAAAAAAATGCCGACGAATAGCTTTCCAAGCTATCATATGTAAATCACGGGCATAAAAGTATGTTATCATGAGGATATTAACCTTGAGGGATAGATTTAGAAACGAATTTATTCGACAACAAACCAAGGTGACTGAGGTGGCTCTACGGATAGGCGGGCTGAAGTGGCGGTGGGCTGGCCATATCTGTCGGAGAACCGACAGCCGATGGGAAGACGGGTTCTGGAGTGGAGACCGCGTACAGGATTCCGTAGAGTTGGACGTCCCCCTGCCCGCTGGACCGACGATCTGAAGAGGATTGCTGGACATGGATGGATGGGAGCGGCAATGGATAGGGGGCGGTGGAGGGCTTTGGGAGAGGCCTACATTCAGCAGTGGATGACAGACGGCTGATGATGATGATGATGATGATGATGATGATCATAATGCCAATTAACAAAAAACGAGCAAATTGTTAAAAAAAATCTTTGAATATCTTTGAAATAATAATAATTTGAATAAAAATCACAAGCATTACAGACAGTGACGTTACTTCCATACAAGCCGAAAAGTCGGGCTTGCCTTAAAAATCTATAATATTAGGTCCTTACATATGAAATTGGCATTTTGTATGGGAGGAACATAAAGTTGATTTTTTTATAAATATAATATATTTATTTAATCAAAGTATGTACCATTGCTATCTATGCACTTTTGCCATCTCATAGGTAGTTCATCGGTCCCTTTACTAAAAAAAACATTCGGACGGGAATCAATAAAATCTTTGAAGTCGGTTTGGACTGCCCCATCGGAGTTGAATTTTTTCCCTTGCAAGAAGTTATCCAAATTTCGAAAAAAATAGTAATCTGTTGGGGCAAGGTCCGGAGAGTACGGTGGATGCCTTAGACATTCCAATTGAAGCTCTTCTAATTTGGTAGCCGTATGTTGTGCAGTGTGTGGTCTAGCGTTATCACGAAGCAGCAGTGGCCTAGAGCGATTAACCAGCCTCGGTTGTTAAGCAGCTAGCTTTTCCATCGTGGTTTGCAGTTGCTGACAATAGACATCTGCCGTAATCGTCTGGCCAGATTGTAGAAAGCTATAGTGAACGACACCAGCACTAGTCCACCAAACGCTCACAAGTAACTTTTTTGGAGTCAATTTTCGCTTGGGGCATGGTTTGGCTGGTTCGGCAGGGTTCAGCCATTACGATGAGCGCTTCCGATTATCATACAGGATCCACTTTTCATCACAGGTAATGATTCGATTCAAAATCCCAATTCGTGAGGTACCCACCTTTCAAGCTTTTTCACCTTCCCAATTTGCTTCAAGTGGATTAAAACAGTTTTATCACTAACACCGTAGCCTGCAGCTAACTCGGACGTGGTTTGCGATGGATCCGCTTCCACAATAGCCTTCAATTCTTCATTATCAACTTTGGTCTCCAGCCGTCCACGGGGCTTGATCTGCAGGTCGAAATTTCCAGAACGAAAACGTTGGAACCAAAAACGCACTGTGTTTTCTTTTGCGGCACCGTCGCCATACACATCATTAATCCTTCAAGCCGTTTCTGCAGCACTGGTGCCACGGTGGAACTCGTACTCGTAAATAACGCGATATTTCAAGTTTTCCATTTTGTAAACTGAGTGACGCAAAGAAAAATAACAATTGAGGAAAAAACAAATGAATTATAATTTTCGAAAGACAAATACTTGAGTAAATAGCTGTATAAATTTGAATTTGGAATTCCTAACCAAAGAGAAGATATTTGAGATCAAAGTTGCCAGTACGGCAAAACGCCAATTTCATATGTAAGGACCTAATAAAACGATGTTTTTTGCGCGTTTGAGCCGTCTACGAATAAAATAATATTTTGAAATTTCGCGCGAGTTAAAGCCATTTAATTCGTTACGTTGCAAATGACTCCGCTGACATGCGCAGAAATGACCTGCGTGTATGTTTTGTACTACTCATGCGCCCCGTATTTTATTTCACTCATACGGACCGTATAGGTAGGATGCCCTCGAAATCGCCTACGTCCACATGATTTTGATGGGCTATATATTGGGCTTGCAAAATGTAAAACTGTCTTTGTCGCACTTATGTATTTTTGGCTTGTCATCATATAGCTAGGTGCATAAATACCAGAAGATATCTACAATATTTTTTTACGGATTTGAAGCCAGGCTTTATCACTATGAAGTTGTTACTATTCGATGTGTCACGAACTTCATTTCTTTTATTATAATGTTATCTGTCAAAATAAATTTTTCGTTTGTTCCAATGACAATTTGAATAAATTCTTCAATCAAATTTTCAAGTTTTTGCTGGTGTTGGATTGTTTTAAGTGCCTAATTAAAATTAAAACAGTTGAATAAAAAATTAAATAAACACAAATGTCCGGATCGTCCTGCTGACGACAAGTGCACCATCTAAAAGAACATTATGTGTTAAATTATTTTTATGTGTTATTTTATTTTATATCATTGTATTTTGTATAATTTGTTTTAGATTTATTATGTAGACGTTGAATGATTGAAGTGTGCGCGGGAGATGCCTATTGGTGGCGATGAGGTTCGCAACCCATCCCACCGCGTCTCTCGCGTTGGCGAAAAGAGAAGAATGGAGTGCAGCATCAATTAAAGTGTTGCAGTTCATTCTTTCCGTCTACCCTTTCGGGGAAACGGCGTGATGGTTAGTTAGTTATTAAGATTATTTAATTTCTTTACGAACATTTATTTATAATTCGTTAGTTAAGAAAGATTATTTAATTTCTTTACGAACATTTATTTATAATTCGTGTTTCGGTGTTAACAAATTTATTATTATTGTCCATTTGCAGCTTATTTCTTATTAATTATATTTCTTCTTGTGTTTGTAAAAATACATTATTATACTATACAAGAACATGAGTTTGATGATGCAGAAAATTAATTTTTGGATAGATTTAAAAGGCGCTTTAAATGGGATTTAAAATGAATTAATTTACGAAATTTATTTAGAAAGATAAAACTCTTTTAATCCGGAAAAATACATTATCGTGACCCTCTACTAAAAAAAAAATCGAACGGGCTTGCCTTACTAGTTGACCCTAGGCACGCCACTGATTACAGACATATAATTCCAGATCGTTTGCAATTACATAATAATAATTTATAAGAGAAGCATAAAAAAAACATTAAAATTAAGCATCAAAAAGAATCTTAACCGCCCTACCTTTGGGTTATTTTCCGAGAAACGTGCAAAACGGCCGAGTATTTAACGAAACGTTAAAGACTCGGCCGCACACTTCGCCTGCCCCTTGTAAAATATCATATTTATGAACACTTGTATGCAAGTGTTGTTGGCACACGCGCGTATTGGGTTGGTAGAAGGCAGCTGTCCTGGCTGCAGAACATCGAAGCGTGGACAGAAATAACAAGAGTTCAGAGCCTGTTCCAAGTGGCGCAGGAAAGAGATTCCTTTGCTGTAGCGATCGCCAACGACGGGGGGACCTGTCACGGCACCGAAAAAGGAAGATTTAAAGAAAATTGATCAAATGCATTATCTATCATTATATTATATTGTTTTGAGTTCTTCCAGGACTTGTTATTATTTTGTTGAAAAGCTCTTTACATCATGACAGCATGACCCAAATCGATGTAAAAGGTATTATAGCTATCATAGTGATTCTCATGACATGTGATAGGTAGATAATCTTTCGTCATTTAATTGTCACTTGAATTCTACACCAGACCAAAGACAGTGTGACAATCACACTGCCCTCGCCGAGAATCGAACCCGGAACCGTCGGGGTGGCAGTCAATGCACTTACCACTCGGCCACGAAGGTCGTATATTGTGTATGTATATTCGCTCCTACAATTTAATATTGGAGCCTATAGACATATCTGTTGCTAAATTATTATTCTGTTTGCATTTAATGCTTTCCTTTTTTAGTTCACTGTATTATACGGCGAGTCGAATAATGGAAGCGCTCACCAACACATAATAAATTAAACGATATTGATCTATGATTTATTTAAATATGGAACGATTTATACGCGCATACTTAATCACAAACAAAAGGGGGTGAATGTTTATATTTTTATTTGCGAATTTAATAATGAAATATGGCAACCCTCCATTGTGGCGGCATTCAGAAAGATAAAGGCGCGATCGTGTAATTTTTTACTTCGACAGGCGCATGTATAATCGCTGTTTAAAATGATAATGTTCGAAATTTAAAAATAACGTATTGTGTAATTTTTAACCAATGAAAGGCAGTTATTCCAGTATTTTAATAATATGACAAAAGATATTCGTATCTACGTATAATATTAAAACGAAAAAAAATTGAATTTTATATTCTTTTGCTAATTTATTTGTTATCAGTTCAAATAATAAAAAATGTTTTTTTGCATTGATTTTAAAGAAACAGCATTTTATAAAGTAAATAAACTTAAAAAAAAAATTAAAACACTGTTATAAATATCACAATTTCTTTTTATTCACTGTGAGTGACGCGATAGCTGTTTCGCGAAACGCTGTTGGCATCATCAGGTGTTACAATCAACTTAAACTTCATAATTTATTGTCACATCTGATGATGCCAACATCGGTTGGCGAAACAGCTGTCACGAAATTCTCAGTGAATAAAAATAATTTTGATATTATAACAGTGTGTTAAATTTCAACAGTAATAATGTAAAAGTATCATACTGCTTCGGCCAAAACAATGGACTATATATTTTTTACATTATACACTAACTAACTAACTAACCATCACGTCATTTCCCCGGAGGGGTAGGCAGAGGGATGGATCACCATAATGCCCTGTCCTGGCATACCTCTCGGGCTTCCTTTACATTCATACATCTTACCATGCATATACAAGACGACAAAAATTAATAACGACCTTCGAGGCCGAGTGGTAAGTGCTTCGACAGCCACACTGAAGGTCCCGGGTTCGATTCCCGACGATGGTTGTGTGATTATCACAATGTGAAGAATTCATGTGACAATAAAATGGCGATAGATTAGCTACTTATCACATGTCACGAGAATCAATATGATAAACTATACCTTTACCTCGATTTGGCTCACCCTATAATGATGTAAAGAGCGATAACACAAAATAATAATAACAGAAAAAAGTTGAAAAAATGCAGTAGAAACGAGATCTCTTAGATGATTGTGTGTATACTCTGTGTATGATAGAGTGTCGAATGAAAATATAAGAAGTTAATGCGGTGCGAATGATGGTTTTATGAACAAAATAATGAAAGGATCATTAAGATGGTTTGGACATATGGAAAGAATGAATGAAGAAAGAATGCTAAAAAAATTATATGTGAACGATGTAAATGGAACCAGAATTAGAAGAAGACCTAAGAAAACGTGGCACGATCAAATAAATCAAATATTCAATATCGGCCATGTGAGGAGTCAGAGAAATCGACGCACGCGCATGTCACGATGTATGAATGTTGAGGAAACGAGAGAAATATGTAAGGAAAGAAAAGTGTGGCAGTCCATTCTTTCCCTTCGGGGATACGGCTTGATGGTTAGTTAGTTAGTTAAAAATCTTTATACTGTAGGTATATTATATTATAAACGAATTTTCTGAATTTTTTTTTTCATTATTTATAATATACATCTATAAAGATTTTTTTAAACAATTTGCTCCTTTTTTGTTAATTTTTAATATGCTTATAATATGTTAAATTTTATATAAAGTTTTACATTATAGTTAAAGAAACAATTAATAATAAGAATTTATAACATTCGTGTACTTTGTTTTTACAACACTTGTTGTTTTATCGAACCAACCGGTTTCGTCAGAGTTACATAAAATTAATTATGGCATACTACAAATTAAGTGCTTCATACAAACGTTTAAACAATTCATCACAAATATAATTAGTGTCAACAAGGTGCAATGATATTTTTGTACTTGTTGGATACATCCGTTGCGTGTAGGCTTAATTCAGACAATCGTCATACGTTTATACGTTTTGGGTCAATTAATGAGAACTCGCATAGTTCTATAGAAACCACAAATACCTTTTGTTATTTAAATTGGTCAGTTTGGAGCCGAGTTACCTGTTATGTATTGTGTTATTAATGCATCGCAGTGCCCCGTGCTCTGTATTGTCGGATCAGATATAAAACTAGACTAACAATACTAAAAATGGCGGTAAACGTAGGCCAAATTGATTTATTCATGAGCAAACAATGCACGCGGTCGTTATTCCGCATGACTTTTGTGAAAACGAAACGGCGGCAAATGCTCTGACACATTTAAATCTAATAATCACCATTCACGCTACAAACATAATTAACCCTTTAAATCAATGGCTGTTCGTTTTTTGAAATTGTAACCAAATTGTGGATCTAAATATGAACCTGGATAAACTAACTAACTAACTAACCATCACGCCATTTCCCGGGAGGGGTAGGCAGAGAGGATGGATCGCCACATTGCTCTGTCCTGGCATACCTCTCGGGATTTTTCTACATTCATACATCGTACCATGCACGCACGTCCATTATTCCGTCTTCGAATGTGACCGCCTTTTAGTGATTGATTAATTTGGTCGTGTCATGTTTTCCTCGGTCATCCTCGGCTTCTTTTTCCACTCACGCTACTTGTGTATAACGTTTTAACCATTCTACTCTCATCCATTCGTTCCATATGTCCAAACCATCTCAGGGATCCTTTTTTAATTTTATCCATGATGCAGTCATCTGCCTTACATTTCTCTCTTATTTCATCGTTCGGTATTCTATCATCCAACGTTTTCCCGCACATTCTTCTTAGTGATCTCATTTCTACGGCGTTTATCCTGCTTTTATCCTTCTTTTGCCAGCTCCAAGCTTCACTTCCATACATGAGGGTTGGCACTAGAACTCCATTGTGTACTGCCATCTTTGCTTCTGTGGATATATTTATATTTGCAGTCATGACTTTGAGTGCGCCATTTATTTTATTCCCAGCACCAACCCTTCTTTCGATGTCCTTCTCCATTTTTCCGTCTCTTGTAAACATGCTTCCCAGATACGTAAATTCGGTAACTTGCTCCAATTTCTTGCCCATCGCCCTTATATCACAAATCGTCATACATTCTTCTTTCTCGAAAACCATCACTTTAGATTTAGACACATTCATCACCAAGTCACTTTTTTTGCATTCCCCATACATCCTTGACACTAAGACCTGCAACCTGGATAAGACCAAGGTAATAGGCACAGAATGGCTTCAAATCGGCGTTGATGGTAGCAATATCGAGAATATTTAGGAATGCCACGCTCATATCTACCTGGGACACAATATTGGATTGGGCTGAGAAAATCAGACCGGACTAAGCTGGCCAGCTTTCGGAAAAATGAAATACATATTAAACTAACTAACCATCACGCCGTCTCCCCGTAAGGGTAGGCAGAAAGAATGGACCGCCACACTGATCAATCCTGAAATACCTCTCTCGCTTCCTCTACATTTATAAATCTTGTCATGCACACACGTTCATTTCTCCGACTCCTCACTCCATTTATTTTAATAATAAAAGGGTCGTTAAGATAGTTTGGACACATGGAAAGAATGAGTGAAGACAGAATGTTGAAGAAGGTATATGTTAACGACGTGAACGACGTGAGAAATAGAGGAAGGTCGAGGAAAACATGGCGCGACCAAATCAATCAAATACATATTATAAAACTGAAAAATACAGATCAATCTGAAGAGAAAAGGATATGAAGTGTGTGTGTAGCCGGTTGCGTCAAAACTCTAACATTGTCCAAACAAAGTGCCCAAAAACTACGAGTGACCCTAAAGAGCCATGGAAAGAGCCGTGTTAGGAATAATCTATAGAGACAGAGTCAGAAACGATACGGTGAGAGAAAAAACATAGGTCACTGACGTCATCATCCGCGCAGCGAGTGTAAAATGGCAATGGGCTGGTTACGTAGCCAGAAGTTCGGACGAAAAATGGCCAAAAAGGCTGTTAGATTCCTGATTTGGAGGTTATGGATCAATAAAAGAAGTGCAGAGCGACCACAACTACGGTGGAAGGATGACCTGAACTGACACGTCGGCATAAGCTGGACACAGTCTCCAAGAGACAGTGGCGTGGAAGCAAATAAAGAAGGCCTTTGTCCAGGAGTAGACGGCAATAAGTTGATGTCGAAAATGTTGTGCGATGGTGAAGATTGACAAGAAGTTACTACTCTGGAATTCTGGAATTCTGACCTGACGGGCAGCGAACATAACTTTAGATGCCTGAGGACTTTTGTAAGAACGTGGACTGATGTTTTTAGTTAGTGTGGCGCTTAATAGGCATTAGAATCTCGGGCTGCTGCTCCTGGATCGCACTGGTAGGTTTCTCGGCCGACTATCTTGCCGGAAGTTGTCGTCTTGTGTCGTACCTTTTGAGGGGGTGTAGGACTTCTCGCCGGGGGAGAGGGGGCACCTTGCGAGGCCCCGTTCTTTCGTCTCGGATCAATTTTATTTTTAAATTATACACATTAAAATGTTAGGTTCCCTGTGTTCTTGTTCCTAGTTTCCATGACTGTTTTCTCTATTTACTTCGGATTTTTTTTCCATCATTCCAAGTTTTCTCTCCTATCGCACATTCTGTCACAATTTTATAATAGGCCATAAAATCATGTACCATATTTTGCTTTGTTTTGTGAGATTAGGACATAGAAGTGGATTGAAATTAAACTGGATTTAATGTGGCCTAGATACCCCTTTTGCTTTTTTTTCTGGAATGGTGCATTCTCCAACTAAGTCCTGCGTGGATGGGGGGCGGGCCTAGGGATTGTTTGAGTGAAGCTGACGAAGGGGCGCCGCTGCGTCATATAACAGCTTTGGTTAAGCGGCGGGTAACCTTCTATGTCTTTATTTCACTGTAAGTTTGTTAATTTGTTTGTGTATTTACAATCACTGTATGTTACCCTACAATAAATTTTAAGACGTTACTAGAGATCACGTGGAGAGTTTTTTTATTATTTTTTTTTTACGTATACAACAGGTCGCTCGAACCCAATTACAGTATACAATTTGTTTAAGCTGATATATTGATTCTTGAGACATGTGACAGGTAGCCAATCTATCGCCATTTTATTGTCACGAGAATACTACGCCAGACCAAAGACAGTGTGACAATCACACTGCCATCGCCGGGAATCGAACCCAGAACCTTCGGAATAGGAATCAGAGCTCTTACCACTCTGCCACGAAGGTCGTTAGATATCTACATCCTAGGAACGGATTCCGAGAAATAACAGGACACAGTCCTCAATAAACTAGTAGAAGAAGAAGGAGTTAAAAAGGATGGCTCCGCTTTTACTTGAATTGATGGCGACGAGTCAGTTTTTCACCATACCTCCAGGACATAGGCATGTTTTAGTTACTTGTTTGTTATGTTTTATTTTTATAAAAACGTATAGAGATGTGAAATCGGAGAGCAGCGGGTTAAACAAATGTATTCTAGCACGGGAGTATAATTTCACTGCCGTACAAAATGGAGGCGCTGCGTGACGGCTGATATGATTTTTTTAACATCAACTGTAAAGATAGATTGCTTTCACGCTATCATCAGAAAGCTTGTGAGATTATCTATTGAATATTTAATTTTACTGAGAATTACTAGGTGAAAATGGAAAAAGACAGACTTATTATTGTATTACGATGTAAAATGCGATGCCAGTGAAAAAAACTATTCAAATCAAATCAAATCAGTTTATTTTCTCAAAAGACATTACAAACATTTTTTAAAGTTTAAGGCATCTATTGAGAACAGGTAAAACATAATAATTATATAATACCAGGAACGCATGAGAGATGGTTCGACATTAGGAATACAAGATACTCTCCAAAGTCAAGAGTATTTGTCATCTGAACGTACTTTCACGAATATGAAAGACATCGATCTCCGAAGCGATCATGTTCAGCAGTTTGATTGCTCTCCCCACCGGCATCACCAAAGGCAGGTTGGTTCTGCATGTTGGGAGATAAAACAGTCTGTGCTGACGCTGTCGAAGATAATTATCCGGAACATAAAGATGGATAGCCTCCAAGATGACGGAATTCTCAAAGAATCCCCTGATAAGTCTGAAGAAATGGGTAAGTGTGCACCCATCCCTTCTTATCTGTAAACTATTGGTCCCCAGCATGCCCAAGAAGAATGCAGTGGGATAAAGCCACGGATAGTTACCAAACTCCCTCATGTAGAGATATCTCAGAAATCTTTTCTGAACCCTCTCTAACATGAGCGAGTATCTCGCCTCGTGGGGACTCCATATCACCGAGCCACACTCGAGCCGGCTTCGGACCAATGAGTTATACAAAATTCGCAAAACATAGGGATTCTTGAAAACTCTACCAGTTCGGAGAATAAATCCCAACATTTTCAGTGCAACTCCACATATTTTCTCGATGTAAGCATGGAAAGTCAGCCTACTTATTATCAAGGTAAACTATTTTTGAAAAATAAGAAATCATGACAATCTGCAACATTAGCGTGAATAGTGAAATTTTGGAGCAAGTACATGAGTTCGTGTATTAAGGTAGTATGTTTACAAAAGATAAAGTGGAGAGGGATATTGAAAAAAGGGTTGGGGCAGGCTACAAAGTGAAAGGTGCACTTAAAGTTGTCATCGCGAACAAAAACCTATCCAAAAAGCTAGAATGGCTATGCACAATAGTGTTCTTGTGCCGACTCTTATGGATGGACCTGGCAAAAGATGGTTTGGACACATGGAAAGAATTAATGAAGATAGAATGGTAAAAAAGAATATGTTAACGATGTAAATGTAACCAGAAATAGAGGAAGACCGAGGAAAACGTGGCACGGTCAAATAAATCAAATATTGAATGTCGGCCATATGATGAGTCAGAAAAAAGACGCGCGCGCATGACACGAGAGGAAGCGAGAGAAATATCTCAGGAAAGAAAAGAGTGGCAGTCCATTCATTCTGCCTCCCCCTTCGGAAAGGCGGCATGATGGTTAATTAGTTAGATAAAGATTTATTTTGGAACGTTAATAATATATAACATGTTTATAACATCTGTCAGATCATGTAAACAACAACAATTTCATAATATTTTTTATAAATATGTATCTTTACCGAAGAAGGACTGTTTTTCTGAAACATGTCTATACAATTTTTTAAACACTTTGTATATACAATTATTTTTTTAACAAAAGTGTTGTATATAGAAAGTGTATAAAAATAAAAATAGAAATAAACCATCATAACAACACAAAGTATGGCGTATATAGAAGTAATTTGATTTGATTTGATTTGATTCGATCGACCATAAAAAATTACTTAGTTTTAGTATTTCTTATTAGATATTTAATATTAATAAAAAAAATGCTTTTTATGAATATTTGAAGTATGCTAATTATATATAAAAGAATGTGAGAGTAATAATTATAAAATAATTTTCAAAACAGGTTGAGTTGTTGAAGGCTATTAGTATTAGGTTTCGTAAAAAGAAATATAACCCTGTAGGGATATCCCACAGGGATAAGGATGAGATGTAACGATCCTGAAAGGATTCTGTTACCGACTGATGAGAGAGAATCTAACAGCAGGATACAAGCATAAACGAGTATATACACTCTTAGAGATAAAGTAGATTATTTTTGATATATTCTGAACATAAAAATAAAAACAATAAACGAATACAGTACAATACAAAAAAAATTCATTTCTGGAAAATTTTTTTTTTTAACGTTATGTTCATTAAATAAGTCGACAAAGCCTACAGAAAACATGACATGATCAAATTAACAAACAACAACAACAAACCATCACGACGTTTCCCCGCAGGGGTAGGCAGAGAGAATGGACCGCCACACTACTCTATCCTGGTAAACCGCTCTAGCTTCCTCCACATTCATACAACGAGTCATACACGCACGTCGATTCCTCCGATTTCTAACATGATCAACCTTTAAAATTTGATTAATTTGGTCTGCCATGTTTTTTTTTTTTTTTATGTATACAACAGGTCGTTTGAACCCAATTACTGTATACAATTTATTTTTTAGCTATTATATTGATTCTCGTGACATGTGATGATAGGTAGCCAATCTATCGCCCATTTTATTGTCACTTGAATTCTACACCAGACCAAAGACAGTGTGACAATCACACTGCCATCGCCGGGAATCGAACTCGGGACCTTCGGTATGGAAGTCAGAGCTTTTACCACTCTGCCACGAAGGTCGTCGGTTTTCCTCGGTCTGCCTCGACCTCGGACCCCTATTTACATCATTATCGTATACTTTATTAACCATTCTTTCTCCATCCATGTGTTCCATTGAAAAGGGTATTATAGCTATCATAGTGGCATGCTCGCTTGCCTGCCACTATGATAGCTATAGCTATAATACCCTTTTCATCGACTTAGCTCATACTCTCATGATGTAAAGAGCGATTCAACAAAATAATAGTAATAATATATATGCTTAGAATTTCACTGTGATTATAAAAAAAATATATATCATTTTGATAAAATGTTATTTGTTTGTTAGTAAAACGATTTTAGATCTTAGCTTACATAACGGAAACCTCTGGATGGTAAATTATAATAAATTTCCTTAAGAGAACTTGTTTTGCTTCGCGTTGTCCGATCGCATTAACGGAGTTCTGACAGGGGTGGGATAAGGAGATTGATTTTTTCGTTAATGGTTGATTTGCGTTGTACGCGGTTCACGAAACCATCTCCCCTGGCCTGGAAATGATCGGCTGATTATGTTCAGATTGTAAAGAATTCGATTTTGATCTTTAACGTGAAAAACAGCAAAAATTACCAACTAGGTCATCACTGCAAATACAAATATATCTACTGAAGCTAATATGGCTTTACTTAACCCTTAACGTACCGTGTTCAAAACAAAACGCTTGCTCCCATGTGGTAAGTTCAGTTTACCGCTAACTTTATCTAAATATCAAGCATATGACTAGATGAATCAAAATTTAATTTATGTCATCTTGTAGGGAATTTCATTAGAATAGATCGATATCTATAACATACATGGATTATTTGAAAAACATATCATTATTAATTTTTTTCTGGAACCATGCGATTTCTGATATGTAATGCGTCACAGCATACGAACGACTAAACATCAGGTATAAACTTGTCTGCGCGCCGCGGCCGGCGGGGCGAAGATAAAGGCACCTAGGCAAAATGTATAGTACGTTCAAGACAACGAGTACGTATTAATATTTGTCCCTTTTGGTAAAGTGTTAATATTTTCACAGTTCTGATATTATTAACTTACGTGCTGCGTTTTCATCCAGTCGGTATTATTACGTACCTATTGAAAAGGTCAAAGATATAATTTATAATACGTTCAAAACAGCGAGTAAGTATTTGTCACTTTTGATAAAGTTGTAAATATTAGCAAAACAAATTCTACCTTAACACGAATGAAGGTGAGGGCAGTCTTAGAAAATATTTTTTTTTGGGATGAAGGAAGTAATTTTTTGCTTTTTTTTTATTACGAAATATTGAGAACACTTCAATGGAGGATTACAATTTTTTTTATAATATTAGGGTCCATAGGTTTTAAGAAAATCAACTTTAAATTGGCAGTGGAAACTCAATTGACCACATGGCAACGCGACGGTTAATAGAGTGCCAACCTCAATGAATGAAAGTGAAGCTTTGATATTACAATGATTTTGAAGTTTAACATGAAAAACAGCAAATATTACCAACCAAGTCATCAATGCAAATACAAATAAATTAACTGGATCAAATATGCCACTGCATCAGGAAGTTCTAGTGGCATCCTCCATTCGGGTGGTGGTCTAGGGGATAGAACGCTTGGCTCCTGATCCAGGGGACTTGGGTTCAAGCCTAGACATGACCAGATTCCTTCTTCATAATAATGAGCTATTTTCTGCTCACATTGAAGATTGTAAAATAAATTCTAATATCATGGATAAATCCTTGATGTTAGTCTTTTTTACAAAAAAAAAAAAAAACCTTCAAGTAAGGAAGTGGAGGTTTGATCTTACAAAATAAGAATGAAAGTAGGATGTATGAATGCCGTAGACATGAGATCATTGAGAAAAATGTGCGGGAAAACGTTATCTGATCCGAACAATGAAATAAGAAAGAAATGTAAGTCAGAATTGAATTATAAGTACAATTAAAATAGGATCCCATATGGAACGAGTGGATGAGAGAATGTTTAAATGTTGTATACAAGCAGTGTGAGTGGAAAAAAACGTAGACGATCAAGGAGACCAAATTAACAATTTATTAAAAGACAGCTACACTCGAAGTCGGAAATAAACGTGCGTGCATATTACGATGAATGAATGTAGAGGAAGCTCGAGAGGTATGTCTTTCTCCCTGCTTACCCCTCCGGGGAAACGACGTGGTGGTTAATTAATTAGAATAATCAACTAATCCATTGAACCAGTTGGTCGATGCCAGCCAGTCTGGCAAAACCGGTCGCTTTCGAAATAAATACAAAAGTGGAAATAGTTAAAAAACATATATTTTTTTAATTATTATTTAATCCATTGAATATGAGATCTTTCAAATTTTATTACAACTATGCTTATTATCTGACAAGTAAACTTATCATCTTTCACTATACTTACATCAATAAACTTTTTATTGTTCACAAGACTTCTTCTAATTTTCTTTTAATAAACCTAACATGGTACCTAAGAGAAAAATAGAGAAAGAGACTGGAGGATTTCGAGATGGGAATGGGAATGGGTTGAGAATAGGGTGGTCACGTAGCCAGAAGTTTTGACGAAAAATCGATAAAAAGATTTGAAGACCATGGGCCGCAAACAGAAGCGCAGGGCGACCGCAATTATGGTGGAAGGATCGGCTTAATCTTGATGCAGTCTAAAAGAGACACAATAGCGTGCAAGCAAATGGACAAGTCCTTTATCCAGGAGTAGATTAGAATAGGCTGAAGGAGAAGAAAAACAAAAAGTGTGTACTTATGTACGCACGTAAAAAGTTATATTTATTTGGCGTAACAAAACAAAAAAATACACTTTTTTACTACCAATATGGAAAAATGGAAGAATTATTACTCTGTTTTATTGTACGGATGTGAAACGTGGACCTTGAAAGTTAACTCAATGAACAAACTGGAAGCATTTGAAATGTGGCTCCATCGCCGAGTGCTCAGAGTTCCCTGGACAGACATGGTTACCAATACCGAAGTCCTGAGGCGAGCTAGAGTTGACAGGGAACAGTTATCAACTATCAAGGTTCGAAAGATCTCACATCTGGGTCATATACTGCGTGGGAAAAGTAGAACCTTCTCCAACTGATATTGGAGGGGAAAATTGAGGGACGCCGAGGGCCCGGAAGGAGCCAAATGTCCTGGCTGCGAAACGTGAGGGAGTAGAGCGGCATCCAAAGTGTGGAGGAGCTGTTCCGAACAGCGCAGGACAGGGACAGATTCGCCGAGGTGATCGCCAACGTTGAGGGGACCCGACAGGACACTTGAAGAAGAAGATTACTCATCGATGGCTAACTTCACAAGCTGTGATTTGTATTGTACTTATAATATATATTTGGTACATATTCTTTCTTCTTATTAAAAATTTTTACCCGACTAAAATTAGATATTTCGATAGTACCATTTTACCTTTTTTAGACGAACTTCATTTTGTCTCGTTTCATGACATGTTTTCGCATTTCGTGAGTTGGCACGTGTGAAATGTCCGGTCGTGATCATTGTTGTCTAACTTCATCATGTCGCAGTTCCGTAACGGGGTGCGCGCGCAGCTCTCAATTTTATTCTCTACTTAACTGGCCAAAAGATGTATTACTTCAAAATAAACATTGTCAGGTAGGTAGCAGCAGTATCAAGATTGCAGTTACTTGGGTAGGTTAGTACTAAGCTCTAGAGCTAATACGGAACACAGTCTAGGGTAGTATCAAAGGTCCGATGGCTTTATCTTAATGTTCGGTCGAAACAGTGCTGTTTGGAGAGGTCGGGCTTAAGAGGCATTCCGTAATTCAAATCAACGGATCTTATGGCAGGTATACAAGTTGCGTCACCCGTCCATTGTTACGAATAAGCTGGGGTAGAATTACAAAACAACTTTTTTGTAAAGTTTGTGGATATTGTCAAAATATACTAGTATATATTATGAACCTGTCCGGTAGTGAGTTTTTTTGAACCCTGCAAAATAAATCGATTTCAATTACAAATCAAAGTACATACTACTACAAATAAATCAATATTAAGCGATAAAGAAGGAAAAAATAAATGTTTTTTCATTTATAGTTTACCATCGGAGAAGATCATTAATGCATTTAACCGCCCTACCTTCAGGTAAATTTCCGAGAAACACTAAAAAAAGTCAGGTTTTTATTAATTAAATTTAATTACATACTCATTTTATTTTTTTAAATTACGAAATGTTAAAGACTCGACCGCACACTTTGCCTGCCCCTTGTAAAACTATCATATTTGCGAAGACTTGTACTCAAGTGTTGTTGGCACACGCGCGTATCTCTAACAGTTTGTACATTTTAGGTACATTACTTTTTCTCAAGCGCGTACGTGATACGGGATAGTGCAGAATGGTACAGTCAAAGTGAACTATCATGTACGTTCAAATACGTAGGGTCGTTAAAACAATTAAGATTATATCATAATACACGAGGAAGTACAAAATCTTATTTTTCTTTTTACATAAAATTATTGAACATTATTTTTATTGTTATATTATAAATAAAGAGTTGCCTGACTTTAAAAGGTTGACAAGCAACACGGGTGTGATGACGTCATCGAATATTTAAAACGTGAATCAGTCCGTCGGTATAATATAAAAGTTATATTGCTAAAATCTTTTGTGACGAATAATTCACAGATGCCAGAATCATTCGGTATTCGGGAAGAAATTGTAAAATAAATTATTTTTTTATGCAACAGTACCAGCTCTGGTATACCAATAGATAAACTTATACGAGTATACGAGTACGTGCATTATCAATGTTAGTAAAAAGTAACTGTCCGGACAGATAATTGCCCTGGACGGAATCTTAACACAAATAAAATCTGATATACATAAAAATTCACTTGAAATATTATGGCTCTCGAGTACAAATATTTATTTAAGAAAATTTGACGAAAATTTGCTTATCTTTTAAATGCCAAGTAAAAAGTAATTTAACTAAATGTGACCATTATAATATGGTGTGTTACATTGGTCCCTTTATTTTATTTATCTCTATCTATGAATATTGTATCAAAAATATGATGACCCAAATATATTGCAAATATTTTTTTAAAATAATACATTTGTTTTGAACTAAACTAAAAGGCGAATAAATAAATTGACGCCATTTTCGCCGAAGGGTACGCAGACATAATGGATCTTCATACTGCTATATTATAACAAACTTCTTTATTTCCTTCACGTATTGGCACTACACGCTATTGTTCACGCACATCGGCTATTCCGACTTCTAACATGACCAGCCATTAAAATTTCATATTTTTTTGTAAAAAATTAACTGTCTGGATATACATTCACACTGGACGGAATATTAGCAAAATCTGACATGACCACCAAAATTAATTTTGGCCAAAAACCCACGTAAAAATATATGGCTATAAAATACATATAAACGCATTCGTATAAATTTGAAATTAATTCACTAGCCTTTTAAATATTAGTAAAAAGTAACAGTCTTAGCCGACATCGCCCTGGACGGAATCATAACATATTTAAAATCTGACTTGACCATCTTATCTCGGTCATAAATTCACTTAAGATTTCTAAGAGTTTTAAAAATAAGTAAAATTTAACTGTTTAAGCAAATATCGTCCTGGATGGAATCATAACATAATTAAAATCAGATATAATATATACATTCAATTTGACGTAAATACGAGTATACGAGTACGTGCATTATCAATGTTAGTAAAAAGTAACTGTCCGGACAGATAATTGCCCTGGACGGAATCTTAACACAAATAAAATCTGATATACATAAAAATTCACTTGAAATATTATGGCTCTCGAGTACAAATATTTATTTAAGAAAATTTGACGAAAATTTGCTTATCTTTTAAATGCCAAGTAAAAAGTAATTGTCTGGATGGACAATCGCCCTAGACGGAAACATATAATAACATAATAAAAATCTGACATGGCATAAAAAATCACTTAAGACATTATAGCTCTCAAGCAGTGGCGGTACTCCTATAGAAGCCCAGAAGCCCGGCTTGCGTAATAAATTTTCAATCAAAACCTCTTTTGGCTTACAGAGGTTCAGCTCTTATGGCTATTCCTCTTACGTCTGATGGGAACATTGTTGGAAGGTGATTTGGTGGGTTGTTGGTTTATGCGGGGGCAATATTTCTTAGATTTGAGGATTTTGCTTCAAAATTTCTTAAGCAAGCCGGGCTTCTGGGCTTCTATGGCAGTACCGCCACTCCTCTCAAGTACAGTTATCAATTTGGCATAAATATACTTGTCTTTCTTTTTACTTAAATTTAATCTGAAATAAAAAGAATAATCTCTTCGTATAGGACGGGTTTCTTTATTTTATTATCGTCTAAGTGCGTTCTTTTTGCCCGCTCTGAAACAACTTAAAGCTGACGCATTCGCGACGTTTCGAAACTCAATTTATATGCTACTTTGTCCACTCTGATTGACATATAGAGGAAGTCGGCCGATATCGCTACATGGCCGACCCCCGCTCATTATTCACCGCAGCGCTGGTCTTTCTGAGTGCATTTCCTGAAACGGTTGTCAACCGGCGAATAAAGTAAACTAGATGATGGAAAAATAAACTTTTGAACTTCTATTTCTTTTGTCGAGTTTAGTAGATGGTAAAAAAAGAGAGCGGAACAGGCACAGGAAGTGCATGAGCGAGGCTGACGAAAGGGTGCCGCTGCGCCCTATAACAGCCTCGGGTACGTAGTGGGAACCCCTTCTATGGGCGCGTATCCTGTTACGGAAGTGCAACATAATGAAGTGAGCCATAAATTATAAATAATAAAATAATAAAACACTTTTAGTAATTTGTATTAACACCGTTTCTTTGGGTGACACCACCCTTCGGAGCGTCGTCAGGGTGAGAGAGTAAACTGCTTACTCTCTCACCCTGACGAAGCTCCGGCGGGAGCGAAACCGGTCGGTGTTCCCTAATAAAGTGGTGGTAATACAAAGCCCCTATATGGCGCTCCGGTATCATTTCGAGAAAGCTCAAGCTCCAAATATTCAGCAGTAACGTTAAAAGCGTACTGCTTTATGGATGTGAGACTTGAAAATCTACCGCGGACGTTATTGGAAAACTCCAGGTGTTTATAAATAGGTGCCATCGCTCAATATTCAAGATCTATTAGCTCCAAATAGTGTCAAATGTCGTTCTCTGGACCTCGGCAGGCGAAAAGCCAATTAGAGAACAAGTCGCTAGACGCAAATGGCAATGGATCGGTCACACTCTGAGATGGAACCCAGCCTGCTCAGGCAATCATCGCTCAGGGCGCACTAGACTGGTCCCCTATGGGGGGAAAGAGGAAGCGAGGCAGATCTAGAGCCACCTAGAGAAGAGCCCTGCAGGACGAGGTTAAAGCAGCAGGCTTCACTTGGGATGGTGTTAGGCATCAGGCATGCGATAGAGTCGGGTGGAGACGGTTCCTTGAGGCCCTATGCACCATGGAGGTGTGACAGGACAAAAAGAAGAAGAATAAAATTGAGAGCCTCGGGTATGTATTGGGAACCCCTTCTATGGGCGCGTATCCTATTACGCAAGTGCGACAATAATGAAGTGAACCATCAATTATAAATAAAATATTGTTACAGGAATTCTTCCGGGTAAAAGAAGTAGAGGCAGATCTCTTGCGTAGTAGTGAGAACAAATTAAGGAGATGATTGGGGGAGACCTCTTTTCGACGGTGCGGGCTGCGGAGAACAAAGAGGATTGGAGTGTTTGCTGGTGAGGATTGTTTTAGCCACAGGCAGTTCCATAGATTTTTCATCATTTCACGATAAAATTGAGAGCTGCGCGCGCACCCTGTTACGGAAGTGCGACATGGTGAAGTTAGCCATTAATGATAAATAACGGCCGGATATTTCACACGTTTTCCCACATTTGTTTACAGCAGCTTATTTGAATACAATTAATGTATACAACTTTTAAGTTATTGATTATCATGACATGCTATAGGTTATAGCCATTACTCGTTTATTGCCAATTTATTTTCGCGTGAATTCTACAACAGATCAAAGACAGTATGACAATCACACTGCCATCGTTATGAATCGACCCAAGAACTTCGGTGTGCCAGGCATAGCTCTAGCCGAAGGTCGTCAAGTTTATGTATGCTTGTTCAAATAATATTTTGGAATTAAATAACTCTTAATAAAATGAATTTTTTTTGAGGTATCAATCTGTGCAAAATAATTTTTTAGGCATTTCATCCAGTTTGCTTTATTTATCGTTATCTCCGTTTGAAAAAGGAATAGGTTCTAATGGTTCCCACACCCAGGGCCACATTATGAAACAGCTTAGACATTTTTTTCCCAGTTCGATTTATAACGGAATCCAAATACGGAGTAAAATGCAAGGCGTGGGTACACAGAGCAAAGTTATGTTAGGTTGGTGGACTAAATAAAATAATATGAAAAACAAAGATAAAAAAGTTGTTTCAAAGCACAGTAATTTTCGCTATATGAAGTATGTAGCTTATAATGTATTAAATGAGCATAGTAATTCTAACACTATAATCGCACTAGAAGAATGTATGACGATTTGTGATATAAGTGCTATGGGCGAGAAATTGGAGCAAATTACTGAATTTACGTATCTGGGAAGCATGTTTACAAGAGACGTAAAAATGGAGAAAGACATCGAAAGGAAGGTTGGTGCTGGGAATAAAATAAATGGCGCACTCAAAGTCATTACTGCAAATAGAAATATATCCACAGAAGCAAAGATGGCAGTACACAATGGAGTTCTAGTGCCAACCCTCATGTATGGAAGTGAAGCTTGGAGCTGGCAAAAAAGGATGAAAGCAGGATAAACGCCGTAGAAATGAGATCACTAAGAAGAATGTGCGGGAAAACGTTGTATGATAGAATACCGAACGATGAAATAAGAAAGAAATGTAAGACAGATGACTGCATCATGAATAAAATTAAGAAAGGATCCCTGAGATGGTTCGGATATATGGAACGAATGGATGAGAGTAGAATGGTTAAAAAGTTGTACACAAGCAGTGTGAGTGGGAAAAGAAGCCGAGGACGACCGAGGAAAACATGGCATGACCAAATTAACCAATTACTAAAAGGCGGCCAAATTCGAAGTCGGAATAATCGACGTGCGTGCATGGTGCGATGTATGAATGTGGAGGAAGCCCGAGAGGTGTGCCAGGACAGGCCAGTGTGGCGATCCATCCTCTCTGCCTACCCCTCCGGGGAAATGGCGTGATGGTTAGTTAGTTAGTTAGTTAGTTAATCGCTCTTGAAATACGTGGCTTGTTTATACAGGGTTATTGCTTATTGAATACATTCCTTCTAGGAGGTTTTAGGGGAGGATAATTCCGATGAATTATGTCACGTAAGGTATTATGCAAAAGTTAACCATTTTTGAGATATTTTGAATTTACATTTCTTTTTAATTTATCGAATTCAGGTGTTTTAAATATTTATTAAAAAATAACTGTTGGTCATAATCAAAATTCTATTTTTTTTATTAAAAGTCAACATAGCAGGCATAAATTATCAATACAAATATTAGAACTGTCTGTCCACATTAGGAAATACCAGACGGAAATATCAAACATTTAATTATTTTTGTTTACAAATTCTAAAAGAAAGGCGATTTAAACAATAATCACTTAATATTTTAAAAACATTTGCATCTTTTTACCTTTCAAACGAAGTATTTACACTAAACGTGGGTATTAAGATTACAGAGAAATCAACATTACACTAGAAGTAAGTAGAAAAACGTCTAATTATTATACGTTAATCATCAAAACATTGAATTAAGTATCTAAATGTTATTTGAACTATTAATAAGAATAACTGACAATGCACATAAAGGCACATTATTTTTCATAATTCGCTTTTTACCACTTTACTTGTTAAAATAGTCATAATTAGATTTGTATTCAAAAACCAATAACCAATAACACGAAGTAAATTTTAATGCTAAATGAATATTGAAATGCGTTTTTTAACCGAATTTCCAGACGAAATAATGTTTATTTAATTGCGAATATCGCGTAGAAATAAATAAAAAGTCAATAGATATTATTAATATTGATTTGTTGAATCGCTCTTTACGTCATCACAGAAAACAAATCGATGTTAAGGGTATAGCTATCACATTGATTCTCGTGACCTCTGTCGTTATTTTATTGTCATGTGAATTCTGCAACAGACCCAAGGCAGTGTGATTATCACACTGCCATCGCTGGGAATTAAACCCGGGACTTCGGTGTGGCAGACATAGCTCTTGACATGTTTTATAGTCTTTCAAAACCACGATTCATTCGATATTTCTTCTGTTTGTTAGTTGTATCAATGAACATTATTGACCTCATAGTACGTATTTCAAATATGCCACAATTCGGAATTTGAAAACTGTTAAATAACAGTTCTTAGCTTTCTATTTAGAACAGAACCAGATTACTACGTCTATCCAAGGTATTCGAATCATTTTTCATTGTGTCATGCTTTCGCATATCAGCCGCCCATAGACTGTTCGTACAACTTTATGTATTGTTGTATCATATTATTATTCTCCACCTAGGTCTGTCTTCTGCAGTCTTTTTCTAGCAATCACAATATCGATGTCATTCCTTTGGAGGTTTGCTTTTAGGGAGGCCTTGAAACCTTTCCTCTGACTACCGTGTGAACGTTTCCCTTGGGCCAGCTAAGAGTACAGAATTTATCTTTGGAGTCTCGTCTCAGGCATTCTAACGACATGACCAGCATAATGCAGTTCACTCACAATTCACATATGAAGCGTGTCATTTAACAATGCTTGAAAATTTACCGAATTTATTATAGATTATCAGAACTGGGTTGCTGTTTTTTTCTTTCTTTTTTTAAAAACTATTGGAGTTGTTAAATAATATTCAAGTTTGTCAGTTGTGATGCATTATGTAGAAATGCAAAATTAAATGTACTGTTTATTAGTACAATAGTATAATTTATTGTCTCTCGAACAATGAAGTAAAACTCTATATTAAACTCCAGGTAAATATTGTATTAAATTGTCCATTGTTTTGACCGAAACACTATGATATCATAACATATTAAAACTGTTAAATTGAATAACTTTGTTTTTGTATCACAATTGTATTTTATTATACGAGATAGCTGTTTCATCAACCTATGTTGACATCATCAGGTGTTACATTATCTTTTGATAATATTATATTGCTATATTTGATAATACCTTAGACAGGCGAAACATGTCATTCACATAAATTATAACAAAACTTCTGAAAAAAAAGACGTTTTTTTTTCTTCATATTAATTAAAATAGTACAACCATAGATATAGACCATGATATGGTTGTATTAAAATTTGTAGCACCTGATGATGCCAACATAGGTTGATGAAACAGCTGTCGCGTAAAATAAAATACAATTGTGATACAAAAGCAAAGTGATTTAATTTACCAGTTTTAAAATATTGTATTCATAAATTAAATTAAATTTAAATAGTTGCAGGTAATATTTTCCTATATTCTGGAGTTTTTCCCTTCATTATTTTAAACAATACATTGCGCCACGTCAATTATCTTAATTACCGGATTCTGCTCATTTAACTCGAATATATAAACTACAAACGTTTGATTTTCACTCTATTTGATAATACCTTAGACAGGCGAAACATGTCATACACATAAATTATAATAAAACTTCTGGAAAACAGACGTTATTTTTCATATTAATTAAAATAGTACAACCAAAGATATAGACCATGATATGGTTGTAATAAAATAGGACACCCATATCAAAGGATAGACAAATTGAAATGCATTTAACATATTTCGTATTGCATTTAAATCTCGTTATCAAGGTCCTATGCGATATAATCAGATGCAACGGTGTCGCTAGATATCATAGATTGTAATTAGTACGTGTAAATAATCGGGCTAAACATTCTTGCATGTCCGGGGAGGCCAATGCGATCCTATCAGGATATTGAGTGCGTAATATATAACTGTCTGCATTCTACACAGGTGACGAGGAATATTTAATTATATTAATTCTAAGGTCGGTATTTTATTTTCAAAAGCGCCATCGGCCAAATTCTTTATCACTCTCAGACCCGACGGTTTTCGTAGTGTGCTTAGTTTGTTTATTGTTTCTAAAATGATGACAGAGGAAGGATGAGAGCATAAATGCGGTAGAGATGAGATAGGCGTATGTGTAGTAATACGCTGTAAGACAGAATTTCAAATGCTAATATAAAAAAGGAGGATATAGCGGAAGAAAGTATTACGAACAAAAATATGAAATGATAACTTTGTTGTTTATTGTTTCTTGAATAATGATGTAAAACTCCATATTAAATAATTAATACGAATACAAATGTCAGTTTTCTAAAAGTTTTATTATATTTTATGGGAATGACATGTTTCGCCCTTCTAAGGCCATTATCAAATGTACTATTTGTAACATTTGATAATGTTTTAGAAGGGCGAAACATGTCATTCCCATAAAATATAATAAAACTTCTAGAAAACTGACGTTTTCATTCGTATTAATTTATAACTTTGTTGGTTCGGATATATGGAACGCATGGACGAAGACAGAATGGTTAAGAAAGTATACGTTTGCGGTTAATGAATACCGAGTCGTGGGAAACTGAGGAAATCATGGCATGACCAAATTAATCAAATTTTAAGTCAGTCTACTTAGAAATAGGAAGAATCGACGTACGTGTTTGACTCGCTGCATGAATGTGGAGGAATCTACAGAAGTGTGTGAGGATCGTGTAGTGTTGCGGTCCTTTCTCTTTGCTTACCCCTTCGGAGAATCAGCGTGATGGTTTTGTTTGTTGTTGAACAATCGGAAGTAGGATCACCTAGATAGAAAAACAAGATGTGAAATCGACAGCTGCATTCAACAAGCAAGGCTTGCGTTCAATATTTTTTTTAGATTTTCGGGTCCAATAAGGTTGACCTGATGTTCTGGAAACAACTTTTTAAAACATATGTACGTAGCATCCTGATGATAAAAAAAAGACCTGAAGCTTTTGTAGGACTGCTGCAGAATTTTTTTCGGAATTTCGAGAGAAGACCTCGAACGATGAGGTACTTAGCAAAATCGAAGGAGGAGGCAACTTGTCAAATCCATTTTCGAAAGGTGAACTCGATGGATCGGCCACAAGGGCTGGTTCAGGGAACAAAGTGAATAAGACGCCCTCGATGGGAATATCTGAAACAAGAATGCGATGGCATGAACTGCGTATCATATGTTGAGTTGAAGAGGGCAGCAAAAGACCGAGCTCAGTGGATGACGAGACTGATGCTGCACACCAACCCCTAAGATTGAAATTGCAAGGAGCAACATGTAAAATTCCATGAAATAATTACTACTAATTAAAACGTCAGTTTTCTAGAAGTTTCATTATATTATAATATATAGGAATGACAGTTTCGCAATTCCCATAGAATATAATGAAACATATAGAAAACAGTGCTTTATTTGCATCAGAATTATCGTGTGCAAGAGCTAAATGTGTTTAGATTCTTAGACTTAGAAATCTTACAGTAAATACCCTTTCACATTTTAAGTCAGTCGATATCAGCGATATTAAAATGATAAATGTGTTTATGACAAAAAAAAAAAAAAAACTAAAACATAATCTAGTGTTTATTGTTTCTTGAACAATGTCACATTCTGGACTCAAAGAGTTGCGCCTTAAACAAATGTAATGTCATCA
Organism: Lepidostoma basale; assembly: GCA_022606425.2. Classification (NCBI taxonomy): domain Eukaryota; kingdom Metazoa; phylum Arthropoda; class Insecta; order Trichoptera; family Lepidostomatidae; genus Lepidostoma; species Lepidostoma basale. The sequence goes on along the minus strand of JAHDVF020001034.1, from coordinate 665,444 downwards.
TTACCTTTCATTTAGTGACAATCTTACCAATAAAAATTACTACGCATTGTGTGGCTGACTTAATACATATAAAAAAAATATTGGCCTCGATCTGCAGTTGCGTACATTTACAGCTTATGCAGATAGTTCCAGTTACTCGAAATATTGTGTACAATTTAGAAGCATGGAACTTAACTAAAAAGGTTTATAAGATGCATTCAAATATGAACTGCATATGTAGTCTGCCAAAGATTAAAATCAATTTTTTGGACTGCAAATGTAGTCAGTCGGACTATAGGGGTTCACACGAATACCCGGCAGTAAGTAATACACATCGGGCTTAAAAAAGAGCAGGTCATATTGTCTAATTTCGGATTCGTAACGATCTGGTATCAGGACACGTATACGAATGACAGAGTCGACGTTCTATAAAGTCAAAGTTAGCTGATTATGACAGATAATTTATTTTTCAAGCCTAGTACGTATTTCTTACCGCCGCACAGAGAAGTATTTTGACCTTTATACTGGCCAAAACTATAAAAGGTGTTTTTTTATGTGGAAATATATTTAAAAACAGTTTTATGTGTAAATTTAATTTATTTTTATTAAATATTACAAAATAAAAGAAAAAAAATATATATGCATAAAATTTCTTAAAGTCTTAGATTACATCAAATATTTTTTTCTCCATAAATTAAAAATTTTCTTCTAAATTCTTGTTTGAGCAGCTTTGCATCAACTCATATAATTGTTTTTCAGTCATTTTCTTAACCCCGCTTAAAAATCCTGTAAAAAAAACATAAACTTGTTAAGAATACTGTTTTTGAGTGTTAAAAACAACTATTTTTTATATTCATTTTTTTTGAAGTCGCAAACATGTGCAATTTTATTTATTTATATAAATACTATAAAAAACATTTGAACTTTAAGATGGTTAAGAAAAAAATGTTAGACAAGGCCCGACAGATAAACTTAAATTCGATTGTTTTTTTTTTGTAAAAAAATAAGATTTTTTATGCTCTCTAAACAACTTATAATAAAACGTTGATGTAATTACTTAAAACAAATAAAATAATTTTATTGTTATTAAACGTACTTTACTTTTCTACATCCATGACTATAACATTTAAACACTGCGCAAAACTAACTTAAATCACCAAATCAAAATTTTCCGATAGCAAAAGCGCTGAGAACAAAGTAGTGCGGACTCGACAACGACTGGGTTTCAATTGCTTGGGCAGCAATATGCGTGGCGGAATATTTACAAAATGGCCGGTGTATGACGTAATACTTATTCATGCATTGTAAAAGCTCACTTATAATTTATTTGAGCGAAATTCGTACCTAAGACTTTTGGCCAGTGCTTAGTATGAACGTACTCCTCTGTGCGCCGGGTACTGTATATATAGTACGTATCAAAAGTTGGGCTTGGATGATGGATAAGGTTTCGTTTTGCAGTTAACCCTTGTTAGACGCACGGGTACCTCATACCCACGTACTTCGATGGACACAGCAAGGGTCGTAACCGCTACAAGGGCATGTCAGGTAATTTGATAAGAAGAAATTGATATTTACGAAAAAGGACAGGTGAAAAAATACACGCATACATTTAATAATAAGTTTTTAATTAAAAATTATAAAACATTTTTTTATGAATCAATGCACTGTTATTTTAACACTTTTTAGTTTATTTTTCTCGACATAAGATTTAACACCTCCATCATCGGGAAAACGATAAAAACTCATTCTTTTATCAGAAGAGGGAAATGAAGTTATGCAACACTTGCACTTTAGATATTATTTAGGAGTTATATCATCAATATGTGTATTTTAAAAATAAACCTACAAACAGTTATTTCTTGTCATACATCTCTTTTGCATTTTAAATCAAAACTTCAAACCTACTTAAATAATTTTTTGATTGTTACATTTATTTCTTGTTAAAACAAGAAAAAACTTCAAACCTACTTAAATAATTTTTTGATTGTTACATTTATTTCTTGTCATACATCTCTTTTGCATTTTAAAGCCAAACTTCAAACCTACTTAAATCATTTTTTGATTGTTACATTTGCTTCTTGTCATACATCTCTTTTGCATTTTAAAGCAAAACTTTAAACCTACTCAAATAATTTTTTGATTGTTACATTTATTTCTTGTCATACATTTCTTTTGCAATTTAAAGCAAAACTTCAAACCTACTTAAATCACTTTTTGAATGTTTATGACATAAGTATTCTTCTTTTTCAAGTGCTCTGTCGGGTCCCGCCAACGTTGGCGATCACCTCGGCGAACCTGTCCCTGTCCTGCGCCGCTCGGAACAGCTCCTCCTCACATCGGATGCCGGTCCACTCCCTCACGTTTTGCAGCCAAGCTATCTGTTGTGTTATTCGCCATAGTAAATATCCTGGGAAAAGGTAATCAGAGTGGTTTCCCGTTGCCTTCTCTGATGGTTTTTTCTGCTTCTTCATGGCACCGGATACTCGGCATTTTCTACTCATTATCTACTACTAGCTGACCCGACGAACTTCGTACCGCCTCAGAATCAATAAATGTTGTGTTAACTTATAAGCTAAATTTAATTCACCTTTTTATTGAATTACAATTAATACTTAAAATGAATTAAGTTCATGAAATGTGCAAAAGTCAAAATTAAAAATATGAATTACAATGGAATATAATTCACGTGGAAGCCTGCATTAATACCTACTTAAAATGAATTATAAATTGTTAATTAAAAACTTTGTTTTATGTATCACAATTGTGTTTTTATTTTTTCGCGACAATATATTCAACCAAAGTGGAATCTACCAGATTAATTGTGAGGATTGTGATGCCGTGTATATTGGAAAGACGGGTCGATCATTTTGAAGAGGTTATATGAACACAACATTTAATACAAAAACAGAATCATTGTGTGAATTTTGACCATCATTTCAATTCCAAAAACACATTTTTTTTGGATATAACAAACAATTTAAAAAAAAATTGATAAATTAGAAAATTTAGAAATTTTTAAAGCAAAGGCACGTGAATTGAATGTTATAAATAACCAAATTCCAGCTTATTCCCCCTTAGTATATATGTAGTACATTAAAAACTTTTCCTTTATACAATCTACCAAAAAAATATTAATACTACCTTCCATTTTTGTCCCTTTCTTACTAATGTAATCTGCTTCCTTATAATGTTTATCGTCTTTAATATATTATGATTCATCGTTTTTGACTCTATATTATGTATGATTGTTCCTTCTAATTACTGTTTGAATTATTATTATGATTATTATCATTCTTATTATTTTATTATTATAAATAAATGAATTTCATACAACAACACAACAACAACAACAAACCATCACGCCGTTTCTCCGCAGGGGTAGGCAGAGAGAATGGACCGCCACACGACTCTATCCTGGCACACCTCTCTAGCTTCCTCCACATTCATACATCGAGTCATACACGCACGTCGATTCTTCCGGCTTCTGACATGACCAACCTTTAATATTTGATTAATTTGGACATGCCATGTTTTTCTCGGTCTACCTCGACTCCTTACTCCATTTACATCGTTAACGTATACTTTTTTAACCATTCTTTCTTCACCCATGCGCTCCACATGTCCGAACCAACACAACGAACCATTCATAATTTTGTTCATAATACCTTCTTTCGCTCTACATTCCTTCCTAATATCAGCATTTGAGATTCTGTCATACATCGTTCTACCACACATACGTCTTAGGGACCTCATCTCTACCGCATTTATTCTGCTCTCATCTTTCTTCTGTCAGTTCCATGCTTCGCTTCCATACATAGGAGTTGGGACCAGAACTCCATTGTGAACGGCCATTTTCGCTTTCATTGATAAATTCTTGTTTCCAATAACTACTTTTAAAGCTCCATTCACTTTGTTACCCGCACCAACCCTTTTTTCAACATCACTGAACATGCTACCTAAATACACAAATTCCCTCACCTGTTCCAAGTTCTCTTCATTTACACTTATATTACAAACTGTCATTTGCTCTTCCCTTTCAAAAACTAACACCTTTGACTTTCCGACATTCATCAAAACACGTTAAAACAATTAAATAGCAGACAACATAATTTTGAATAAGTGTGATCCATCAATGAACTCCGTTTTCATCATTAGCATCATCATATTCATCATTTGAAGAGTTTGATGATTCAGTGTCCCTATCAATTGAAAAAAGAAATTCCTCGTCTTCATCTAGCCAAATATTTCGTTTATTAAGTACTCGCGGCTGAATTTCCTATGGTAACAATTCTCTGGACCGAATGTACACAGATACACCTATAAAATCAATACAAAATATACAATACGTATTTTTATTATTATTCACTAATCATAAATCGGTTATTTAATCTCCACGGAACACTCATCTGTCATCTTTTTCGAATGGTATTAATGGCGCAAATATTCTCTGCTCTCCTTCACAAAAGGGGTTTAACTTTTAGAATAGTCTCTCTGATACTGATTTTTATAACTTTGGGCATTGTTAATCTAAAATTAATAAAGAAAACCAAAAATCCCGGTGACGATTAAAAAATAACCTCAAATCTTTCACATTGAGTATTGACATCTGGCATCAACAATACACCACCTACGGGCGTTTTCGAAACTAAATGGAAGCCATGATGTTTTTTGTACTTTGTCTCAGAAGTCAAATATAGTCAAATTTACGACAAATATAATTAATTTTAAATCATTTAAGTGATTTTTTCAAATGTTTTAATGATTATTCTGTTATCCGGAACGGAGACAAATCCAGCAAATATAAGATCTTCAAAATTGGTCCAGCCGTTCTCGAGTTATAAATGGTGTAACTAACACGATTTTTGACTTTGTTTTATATATATAGATGTCACTGATGGTAATGTCAGTGGCCACATTGTCAAGGTTCGCGGGGCCTGAGAGACCACTCGAGGACGCTAATGAGTTGGACTTGGTAGTAGTGTTGCAGTATAGCACATAAGTATACCATCTCTTTATCGTAACGCCACAAAATTAATGTGTACTCGAAAATAAAAATCACGTCTATTTGTACATATTAGATAGCTTTATTAGTAATTTATATAGATGTATTGAGTTTTCGACAAGTCTATATTACATCAAAGTGGATTACTTTCATACCCACGCAAATCACGTTTGTCTTTACTCTTTCTGCTCTTCTAGTTCTCAGAATCTCTAAGCAGATAATTGAGAGTTTTATTTTTTGTCGAAGATTGATTTATGAAACGGACGTGGAATATATTGAATATTTATCGTCCGTAGGATGTTAGTATATTGGGTTAACTCTAAGGGGAAATTATGACAAATTAAGCACCGGGAATAGATAATTATTAACGGGTTCTGCGTAATCTTGAGTAATACGGATATAATAATATACGTTACCTGCTTTTAGATTAGTTTCGCATGGCGAAACCTAATTTGAGTTCACCTGATTCTTTCATACATTATAAGATATGAAAGAATTGATAATTTATTATATCTTCTTCTTCTTTGTGTAGGCCTTGTGGTCTGTTCCTCCTTCTGCGAGGTCGATTCGTTTCTGTCGATCCAATTTTTGGTGGTCTGCCCAGGAGTCGTCGTTTTATATTCAATATAATACAAAGAATAATTAAATTGGTACATAAAACAGTATAAAAATCGAGAAAGATTCATACTTTAAATAGTCCATTGTTTTGGCCGAAACACTATGATACTTTAATATTATAAACTGTTAAAGTAACGTAATGTTGAATTGAATGTTGAAAGAATGAATGAAGAAAGAATTGTAAAAAATAAATGTTAACTATGTAAATGGAACTAGAAATAGAGGTAGACCGAGGAAAAGAAGGATGAAAGTAGAATAAATGCAGTAGAATTGAGATCTCTCAGACGAATGTGTGGATACTCTGTAAATGATAGAGTGTCGAATGAAAATATAAGAAGTGAATGCGGTGCGAATGATGGTGTTATGAAAAAAAAAATTAAAGGATCATTAAGATGGTTTGGATATATGGAAAGAATGAATGAAGAAAGAATGGTAAAAAAATATATGTTAACGATATAAATAGAACCAGAAATAGAGGTAGACCGAGGAAAACGTGGCACGATCAAATGAATCAAATATAGAATGTCGGCCACGTGAGGAATCAGAGAAATCGACGCGCGTGCATGACACGATGTATGAATGTTGAGGAAGTGAGAGAAATATGTCAGGAAATAAAAGTGTGGCAGTCCATTCTTTCTGCCTACCCCTTCGGAGCGACGACGTGATGGTTAGTTAATTAATGAGTTAGTTAACTGTTAAATTAAAAAAAACTTTGTTTCATGTATCACAATTGTATTTTTATTTTTCGCGACAGCTGTTTCGTCAACCTACGTTGACATCATCAGTTACTACAATAGCAATTATTGTAACATCTGATGATGTCAACATAGGTTGACGAAACAGCTGTCGCGAAAAATAAAAATACATAAAACATATTTTTTTAATTAAACAATTTATACTAATATTTTACCTTTAAATATAAGATAGATTCACATCAACAACCCCTAATAAACTGGTAAACAGAGTCAGAAACATATCTAAATTATCTTTTAGAAGTAAGCAATTCTATCAAAAATTTACGTAAATTTACGAGTCAAGTATTTTGAGTTTAAGTTAATTTTTTCTGTATTTTAGTTGTTTTTATACCATAAAGAAGTCATTGAGGAATTTTATTCCTAGAATTCTGTAATATGTATATTTTATTCCCGTATTTTTTGAGTCCTTAATGGGCTCAAAATAACAAGAAGACTATTTGTAATATAGAGTCAGCAAAAATAGAGTTTCTTTGGTCACATTGTCAAAAGAGAGCTGAGTAACATGAAAAATGTATTCAATCAATCAATCAATCAAATCAGTTTATTTACCCAAAAGACATTACAAACAGCATAAATGTTTAAGGCATCTATTGAGTACACCTGTACTCGTATTATATACATTAAACATAATACCAGGAACGCATAAGAGATGGTTCGACATTAGGAAGACAAGATGCTTTCTAAAGTCGAGAGTATTTGTCCCCTGAACGTACTTTCACTAATATAAAAGACGTCGACCTCCGAGGAGACCGCGTTCTGCAGACTAATTGCTCTTCCCACCGGTGTCATCAGAGGCAGATTTGTTTTGGCGGCCGGTAGGTAAAACGAATATGCTGTCGCTGTCGGAGATATCTGTCGGGGTCAAAAATACCGACATCCTCCAGCACGGCCGAGTTATCGAAATATCCCCAGATTTACCTAAACAAATGGGTTATTAAATGCTGTGATCTCTTCGAAGCTGTAGAGAATTGGTTCCGAGCATTCTCAAAAGAAATGCCGTGGGATAGAGCCACGGATAACTCCCATACTCCCTCATGTAGAGATACTATAGAAATGTTTTCTGAACCCTCTCCAGCATAACGGAATATCTCGCCTCGTGAGGACTCCATATCACAGAACCACTTTCGAGTCTGCTCCGAACCAACGCGTTGTATAGGACTCGGAGCACATTGGGATTTCAAGTATTGTCACAGAAAGTGTTCCAGACAAAAGAAGTAGAGGCTAGTCTTACATCAGTTCTAATGCTTTCATCATCACTTGTATCACACCATCATAGATTTCCTTAATACTCCATCCATTTCTTTGTACGAGCTTACTTTCCGTTAACATTATTCACTCACTATCCAAAATTGCTTTCACAAATCCCCTTTCATGAGGATTTAGGGCTTTCTTCACTTCTTTCCAAAACATTTTTATATTGTCCTGGAAGTTTTTTTCATTTTGAGTCCTTCTTCCTCCTTCAGCTTTTCTTTTCGCGCTTTCACTACCGACATTACTCTGTTCTTGCATACCTTATACAAATGTTTTGCAAAATTAGAATTGAACACTTTTGTAACGTTGTACAAAACCACTTTATTTTGAGTCAGGAGCGCCAACCGGTTTCACTCTGTAACGAGCTTCGTCAGGGCTATACACAAACGTTAATAGGTTTGTGTATAGCCCTGACGAAGCTTGTTACATAGTAAAACCGGTTGGCGCTCTTGACTCAAAATAAAGTGGTTTTATACAACGTTATAAAAGTGTTTAATTCCAATTTTAAATATGTCAAACCACTATGTAATAGCTTCTTTCCGAATCTTTTGGAATGAAATTATCCTCATATTCAACCAAGCATCCTTCTTCTCTTTAACAGCACTTTTTACGTCATCATTCCACCACGCATCCCTTTTCCGATGATGACTGGGGGAGACCTATACTCGGCGGTAGGGGGTGCGGAGAACAGAGAGAATTGGAGGAGTTTTATTTTAACCACAGGCAGCTCACGACCCTCAGTAATGGTATGCATAAGTTTCTTTTACTTTATTAGATAAGCCAGAAATATTTTTCTTTCCTGTTTCTTACCATTACTTTTAGTGTATTTTGACAAAAGATAACAGAACGGATAACATCGCAATTCCGGTGCGACTGCTGGAATCTACTCTGTACCCAGATAATAAAGTGCCATCCCACGATAAAAAAACTACTTTCGTTTGTAGTTTGTGTGTGAAGAGCATTCGGCCATCCGTTACCCCATTTAAAGCAATTTGTTTGCCCCTATGATAAAAATCATTCATTTATTTGATGGGTTGTTTCGTTTGTGACTGATGACTGTAGCCACGATACAAGACTAATACGTTACACCGCGTACTTAGGTCTGAGATAATAATGATGTTGATTGATATTATTGATATTGTTCGTTAAAGATCAAGAGGGTGAAAGTATTTTAAGGTTATAGATGTGTCATGACCTAATCATGTCGTCGTGCAGCAACGATGGCAAATTAATGATTTGTTTATGAAATTCAGATACTACATTTTGAATGAATACAAATTCTTGTAGACAAATACTGGATTGTACCCATTGCGGATAAATATTTTTTTTTTGTAAGGATTAATTGTATCTCAATATAAACGAAGACGTCAATTGTTTTTCTAGGAACAGAATGTGGTAGCCGAGGCGCTTACAGGCCCTATGACCTGTCCATTTGTTGGGTTGAGCGATCGCTTTATGTTTAACAACATTCCCCATTCCGCATTTCTTATGACCACCACCAAATTTTTGGAACTTGTATATATGCTAGAATCCCACGCTTATCTTTACATTTTTATGTTCACTCTACACTAGCGTCATGTGGTCTTTTGTATAATGAAATTGTTCTCATAAACTATAATAAAACTTATTTATTGTTTCTTGAACAATGATGTTAATCTCCATATTCAATAATTAATACGAATGAAAACATCGAGACATGAATGAAGTTATTCGTAAAAAGTGTAAAGTAGTACCAACGAACTGTCATTTTTAAGAGGGGTAATTAATAGTGTAAGGTAGAGGATTTATTTGTAAAAACTTTTAATAAAAACAAAAACCTGTACTAAATATTATAATAAATTGAATATAAGTAATGAAAATACAGTTTTTGCAGTTATACGAAGAAGTTATCCAACAATGATATAATAAATAATTGAAAAAAAATTCCACATATAGTGAAAAATTTTGGGACAAAACTTGTGTTTTAAAAATTTCAGCTTGTTTTTTTTTGGCTTTTTATTTTTTATATACTTTGTTTACAACACTTGCTTAAAAAATAAAATTAAATATCAGACATGTTTTGGACAACCCGGTCCTTCCTCAGTGATACTATAAATATATTTAAAATATCATGAAATTGTTTACATATATGATCAGTTTTGACAAATGTTATAAAGATTTATTTTGGAACGTTTATGCTTTTGTTATAACAAATATTATGAATCAATTTAAAATTTAAAATACTAATTTAAAGTTCTTATTGGGGTTCAGGTAATTACATACAATAAAGGAAATAAACCAAAGATTGGACTTGACGTTAAATTTATTTGATTATTAATAATATTTTCTTTATTTTTAATTGCTTTTTTGTTTTGCCAAAGATTAAACTTCTTATATTCCTACAAAAATACACCCACGTTTTTTTTGCATTTAGCTTTCCTTCATATAAAGATTTTCCATACATTTTTCAAGTCATTTCTCGGTAGTAATTCTGCTTTGACAAAAAAAAAAAAATAATAATCCCATACTGATCCACGCAGAGCCCTGTTTAAATGACTTGATTCGTTTATTCCAGGCTAATAATTGGAAATTACACCAGCATGTGTCGGTCTGTTTGATTGATTACGAAAATAACCATCACTGACTTGTCTCAATGGCATTATTCGTGTAAAGAAATTATTATAGCGCTTTATTCTGTAATATCTCCTTGTGTGCTCGAGCGAGTCTTCTCTCTCCTTCCGGGAACTTATATCTCAGCATCTGAGCTACTTCTAAGAAAACAATCTTTAGGGCTGCATTAGGCCCAATGCCCAAGAAATTTGTTTTAAAGGTTCTCAAGTCGAAAAACTTCAAAATGATTAACAAGATAAATTTGAATAAATAGAATTACAATTTGATTTCGGTTCTTCTTCGATACACAATTTTTTACATAGTCTATTGTTTTGGCCGAAACACTATGATACGAGTACTTCAACATTATTACTTTTAAAATTTAAAACACTGTTATAATATCACAATTTCTTTTTATTCACTGAAATCGTCGCGACGGTTGTTTCGCCAACCGATGCTGGCATCATCAGGTGTTACAATAAACTGAGTTTATTGTATTTTATTGTACAGGAATGACATGTTTCGTCTTGCTACGGTATTATCAAATATTGTTATATGTTAAGCATCGTCAAAGCATTATCATAAACATTTAAAAATATTTAAGCTGGGCGAAATATGAATATAAACAATATAAGTAAAAGAAAAGAGACGTTTATATTCACTAGGAGTTTAACATCATTGTTCAAAAAGCAAATTGATCTAGTTGACAGATAACTATACAACAACAACAACAAAAACAAACCATCATGCTGTTCTCCTTAGGGGTAGGCAGAGAGAATGGACCGCCACACTACTCTATCCTAGCACACCTCTCTAGTTTTCTCTACATTCATACAGCGAGTCATACACGCACGTTGATTTTTCCGACTTCTAACATGACCAACCTTTAAAATTTGATTAATTTGGTCATGCCTTGTTTTCCTCGGTCTGCCTCGACTCCGTACTCCATTTACATCATTAATGTATAGTTTCTTAACCATTCTTTCTCCATCCACGCGCTCCATATGTCCGAACCAACGGTTAACAAACTATAGATATTGATATTAAGCTGAGTGTAACTTAAGCACAGTACCCAGAGAGCATTATTGTATAACAATCTTTGTTTCTGTATTCAAAACAAGGAAAAAATATAAACGATGTTTCTACACGTCTTTCTTGGTATGATCTACGAAATTACATATTATTACGTGGTATACCTTAAAAAACCTATTTCGAAGGTAAGTAAGCTCACTACTAAGTAGATAGGTATCTACTGAATATTGAACAAGACGAATATGATTATTAAAATAATAAACCAATTTTGAAATAATACTACAGCATCAAATTCTCATCAACTTCAGCCGTTATTTTGGAGTAGGAAATAAACTGTAAATTAGATCTTCCATATTTAAATCCTAACAAATGTTTTAACTCTCACCTCATTTGAAAGGGGCTTAAGGTCTGAAGTTTGTTTCAGAACATAATATGTTATCATTCTTCTTCTTCTGAATGTAGATTTTGCGATCTGTTTATGCAGGATATCAACTTTCTTCCTGTGATGAAGACGACCTGCCTTCTGGAGTCTCGTGCATCACGATCTTTGGAATTCTTGCTGGATCCATTTTCTCGACGTGGTCCCTCCAGAATCGTTTTCTCTGCCTACTCCATCTCACTTTGTCTTCAATTTTGCAAGATTTTCGAATTTCTTCATTGAGTATCCTATCTTTAAGGGTTCTCCCCACAATAGGTCGCAATGTTCTCATTTCTGCTACTCTTAAGAGATGTTTGGTTCAGACAGTGTCTGCTCTTGCTTTGATTCCGTAGGTCGTTATAGAGCTGATGCATGTTTAAAAATTCTATCTTGGTCTTTTGTTTTATACATTCTAATTCAAAATTTTAACGTTATTAAATAATTAAAATTCCATTTTTTATAATTTGAAACTCACTCTCTTTTAAAATTTGCGTTTATTTTCTCGACACGTTTCGAAGGCTTTACTGCTTTATCGTCGGTAGAACGATATAAAAGATTTCCTCTTATTCTCCAGATGATGAAGCCGTAAAAACTTCGAAACCTTTCGAACTTCTTCGAAACATGTCGAGAAAAAAAAATTAAAATGTGGAAAAAACAGTGTATAAATTTAAATTCATACAAAAATCGTTAATTATGCGTTCTATGTAAATTGGAAAAAAACGATGAAAACTAAATTAACCGATAAAAATGAGTTTGTCGCGGCAGCTGTTTCGCCATCCTATGTTGGCATCGTCGGATTGTTGAAACACATTTAATAATGTTGAAATAGCTGGCAAGACCCTACGTGATCGAGTTAGGAATACAGCAATGCGAGAAATCTGCGAGGTCGAAGATGTGGTCATATGGGGAAGTCAAAGTTGGTGATACTGGCATCAACACGTAGAAAGGATGAGCTCAAATAGGATACCACACATAGCTCTCCATGGAACGCCAAACGGACAACGCCGACCAGGAAGACCCCCGAAACGGTGGAGAGAAAGCTTGAGTTCAGCGTCTCAAGAGAACCCGCCTGAAATAACAGACTCCTGAGTCTACCAAAAGTGAAGAAGAAGAAGAAGAAGAAGAAGAAGAAGAAATATCATAGCGTTTTGGCCAAAACAAATAATTTTCTATTATGTATGTTACATCATTATTACGGAATTCCACAGTGTTATCGCCTTAAATTTACAAAAAAACATGTTATAATATTCTTGGATTTTCGACAAGTGCACTCTGTTGAAACATCATTTTTTCTGAGAATCGAGTCTCGATCTGAGGCGATGATGAGAGAAGTAAATGATGGAAGGTAGTTAATTAAGTAATGTGATATGTTTTTAATTGGTTTCGAAAAAAAAACTCTTAGAAATTGAGCTCGAGTCTTTTGGGTAATGCTCTTCCCGCGAAACACACACGAAGAAACGTGATGACCGGCTTATGCTCGGCTTATTAGATTAAATTCTTTTAATAGATGCACTTATAAACCAATTGCTTTAATGCCGGGTCTCAGTCTGAGTATTTGTGTTCCGGTAAACATTAATCATTCCCGATCTCGCGGTTAATAGCAGTTTTTGTCGATTTGTTTTATCTTTAATAATAATGGTTTATTATCGACTTTTACCTTATAATGGTGGAGTTAAATGCTATCTGATTAAAGTTAACGATTATTCCTATGCTATTTATTACTTTTGTATGTCCTCGTTTAATATCAGTTATTATTTTACAAAAGCACTGTGAATTTAAAAGCCTGTGTCAGACCGATAATGAATTACGGTGGGGAGACAAGAGCAGATACAACACGATCTAAAGATGATAATTTTTTTTAAATAGATTAAGATATTTAATCAAAATCTTCATAGATGGCACATTGAAACTGACATGTGAAATCTGGCATAGGACTTTAACATATATACAACTTCCAAAAAATTTGTCAGACATGGTCATAAAGAAAGGTGAAATGGGGAATGTTGTAATTACATAAACGTGCGCTTAACCCAACCAATGACAGGTCATAAGTCATGTAAACACCTTGATCAACCATATTCAGTTTCCAATTTGCATCTTCGTCTCTATTGAGATACAATTAAATCATGAAATGTTAATTCTTCGCTCAATTGCAGGAAAACTCTTAAAGGCAGAGAAAGAAATACAGAAATAAGGAAAATTGCAACACTGAAGACAACTTGAGAAGAAGACGATTCTGGTGAGATTATGTAAACCGTGTGAACCTTCATCAGGCTTCATGTAGGCCTTCATCAGGCTGGAAGGCCACCCAAAAGATGCAGAGATATCTGGTCTTCCACATCGTAAGAGGAGATAAATCTCGAAACAACAGATCATCAGATCTAATTGAAGAAGAAGTTTAAGAATTAACGTTTTTATTATCACTTAAACTTTTTCTTCTTCTCCTTCTTAGTTAAGGTCGTATGACCTGTTTGTGACGGTGGACTGTCCTGGGATGATGATGTCCAACCATCTCTCCATCTCTTCGGCGGCCTTCCTGGTAATCTCTTGCTGCTTGGGTTTTCATTATTAACGGTCTCCATGCGGTCCAGGTGGTCTCTCTAAAAGCGCCTTCAGATTCTTCCCCATCTCACTATGTCTTCAACACCACAGACAGACCTTATTGTTTCATTTCTGAACCGATCTCTGAGGGTTTTGCCTGCAATGGAGCGTAGGGTTCGCATTTTTGCTACTTTAAGAAAGTTCTTAGTTCTATTGGTATCTGCTCTGACCTCTATTCCATACGTCATGATGGGGCGAACGCATGCCTTGTATATTTTGACTTTACTTTCAGTTAGCATGTGTTTGTTCCTCCATATGGTGTCGCGCAAGCAACCAGCCACGGCTGTCGCTTTGTTGGTTTGTGCTCGCACCTCGTCATATAGGTCACTGTAGCTACCGATCTCTATGCCTAGGTAAGTGAATCGCATGACTTGCTTAATAGTTCTGTTATCGATCAGTTTACATCTGAGAGGCTCTTTTCGTGTTGTTAAACCTTAAATCACTTAAGCAATAATCTTAAATTGGGTTCATTGTAAAGATTTCTCAGTTCATAGTTGTACCTTATCCTCCACACTCCATTTTCACAGAATAGACTAAAGATTTTCTCCAACACCTGGTGTTGAAAAGAGTTCGAAAAATCTTACCAACTATCAATGCCTTAAGATGCTTTATACATACTTGAGAGAAAAAAACTTTGGCTTGGGATCATTGATAACTGGTGGTGACTCTTAAGCTCCCATTAAAAAATTAAACCAAGATAATGCAAGATAGGAATATATAGGGAGTTTTTTTAAAGGTTTGGTTTTTAAATTAGCAACATTGTTTCTACAGGCTGACAATTTGACAGTTGACGGTTTATTTGTAGTCAGTACGTTTTGCCATTTTACCATGAATAGTTAATATACTGACGTCAGAACACCGCTTGTAAATTGTGCAAATTGATTTTGAAAATCATGGTTCGGTTCGCCAAACTTATTGTGCACTACGTACAATAAGTTTGGCTCGTACGTCCATTTTACTCTATAACTAATAAGGCCAAGATAAAACTGGTTCAAACCCTTGACATTTATTTATTCGTTTATAGTTGTCTTTGACTATGCGACCATCGAAAAAATTCGAAATTAATGCTTTTCGAGATCACATAATTTATATTTTATTTCATATAGGTATCTACAAGTTATAAAACTATTCATTATAAAAATACTAGTCCGCACATGACAGAACTCTAATCTTTACGATCATTAATTGTTTTTTAAGGGCGCTATCCGGTGTGAAATTTTCATGGTAATTGAAACAGATTAATATCATAATATCATAGTATTAAATATTTCAAGTAATTAATCATTTTACCTTTTGAATTCATACATTACGAGAAAAAAAGATTGCTATAAGTACACACGAGTAACACCACGTATTTTTAACAGCAAACAAGTTACCGTATAAAAGTACATAACTGGAATTAATATTGATTAATAAATAAATATATATTAAGATTTTTAAACAAAAAGGTTAATTTCTATGTAAAATATTGAACTAATTTCTATATAAAATATTGAAAATTTTTTAGAAGTTTCATTGCATTTTATGTGAGAGATGTTATATAAAGCAACGCGAAATATTTCAAAACTCCGTATATACTCGTACATATTACCCTGACGTTCTTCTAAGATATCTCATTTCTACTTAACTTATTCTACATTCATTCCCTTTTGCGAGTTGCATGCTTCATTATTTTATTGTTTAAGGTGTTGAACACACAAACATTATTAGATTTTATCTAAATACGCATTAAAAAAACGATTTTTTAATGAATTAAAACACTGTTTTTTCCACATTTAGTTTATTTTTCTCGACATATTTCGGAGGCTTTAGACTTTTTTCATCAGGAGAACGATATAAGTTTTCATCGTTCTCCCGATGTGAAGTTGTAAAGCCTTCATAAATAAACTCTAAAGTGGAAAAAACAGTGTTTCATCATCATCATCAGCCGTCTGTTATCCACTGCTGAATGTAGGCCTCTCCCAAAGCCCGCCAACGCCCCCTATCCATTGCCGCTCCCATCCATCCATGTCCAGCAATCCTCTTCAGATCGTCGGTCCAGCGGGCAGGGGGACGTCCAACTCTACGGAATCCTGTACGCGGTCTCCACTCCAGAACCCGTCTTCTCCATCGGCTGTCGGTTCTCCGACAGATATGGCCAGCCCACCGCCACTTCAGCCCGCCTAACCGTAGAGCCACCTCAGTCACGTTGGTTTTTTGTCGAATAAATTCGTTTCTAAATCTGTCCCTCAAGGTTATTCCAAGCATGGCTCTTTCCGTGTTTTTAATGTGACATAAAAAAATCGTCATTATGAAATTCCACAGTGTTAGCGTGTTTATTTTTGATCGATGATGTAAAACTCAGACAGATCTCCTGGCTCCGGAACATACCATATGTGATGGGGCTAGGATTAGAACAGTCAGGACGCTGTTTAGAACTGCACAAGACACGGACATGCACTCTCAAAAAATAGTTGACATCAGGGGGTCCCAGCATGACCCATAAAGATGAAGAAGTATTGTGTTTATCCTTCCGTGGAAAAGGCTTGGTAGTTAGATTGATTGATATTTTACTGTATTTGACACAATACCTTTTCTATTTTTCTTTTCTCACACCACTTTTCCTTCCACTGCTGGATATTGGCATCTTCCATCTTTCTCCACTCGTCTCGTCCCTTCCGCATCCAGATAACTAACCAACTAATTAACCATCACGCCTTTTCGCCCGAGGGGTAGGCAGAGAGAATGAACCGCCATACCGTTCTATCCTGACATACCTCTCTACATCGTAACATGCACGCTCGTCGATTTTTCCGACTTTGAATGTGGCCGCCTTTCAGTATTTGATTCATTTGGTTATGCCATCCTTTTCTTTGTCTTCCACGGCTTCTCTTTCCACTCACACTGCTTGTATACAACATTTTAACCATTCTTCACTCGTTTATTCGCTTCAAACCAAATCATCTCAGGGACCCTTTTTTAATTTTGACTTACGATATAATCATCTGCCTTACATTTCTTTCTTATTTCGTCGTTCGGTATTCTATCATATATCGTTTTCTCGCACATTCTTCTCAGTGATCTCATTTCTACGGCATTTATCCTACTTACATCCTTTTTTTGCCAGTTTCAAGCTTCACGCATCCAGATCGTTCCAGCTATTCGGGCAATGTCCTTCCGACACTTCTTTTCTTTGTCCAAGGTCCCCATTGGAGAATTCCGGATGTCCTTTTGGTTCTTCCCTGTCTGGTTATATGTCGAGCTCATTTCCACTTCGATTTTGCTTGTACCTACTCGTACAAACCATGATGTCGGCAACTTTCATTCGGCGTGTAATTTCTTCATTTCGTATTTTATCTCGAAGAGTCACGCCGAGCATTTGCTTCTCCATGGATCGTAGTGTGCTTTTTAATACCAGCACGAAAAATATTTTTTGTTTCATTCATGTCTGCAGTTTAATCCGGCGGAATAATTATTCGTGTTGCCACACGAATCCCCGACATTTCACAGTACCTTATCGGAACAGCAGTGCACTCCCTAATCAGCGCCATTAATCCGGGGTAGTTTGCACGATTTCCGAAAAGAATTAATAAAACAAGCCCCATAATAAGCCGCCATGGAGATAATTATTTATATTGCAGTGTGATTGATGCATTTCGTCACGAATGTAGGCGGACAACTATTGTTCTAGCAAAAATATTATCCATTATAACAATCTACATCTTCTTCTTTCGGTGCCGTATCAGGTCCCCCCAACGTTGGCGATTACTGCGGCAAAGGCATTTGGAACAGGTTCTGAACTCTTGTTATTCCTGTCCACTCTTTGATGTTCCGCAGCCAGGACAGCTGCCTTCCACCAACTCCCCGACGTCCTACCACTTTACCCATTAATATCAGTCGAAGGAGGTGGTATTTTCCTCCCCAAATATGACCCAAATATGAGACCTTTCTAATTTTCACATTCGACAACAGCTCTCTATTCGCTCTAGCTCTCTGCAGTACGTCTGCATTACTGACCCTATCGGTCCATGGTATACGGAGCATTCCGCGGTATATCCACATCTCGAACGCTTCCAACCGGTTCATTACATTCACTTTCATAGTCCAGGTTTCGCAGTATATAGTAGAACAGACCATTCAATCATTCATTGTCAGAGTTTCAAGTTAAGATTATCGCTGCAAAATAATCTCTTTATCTAAATGCAGCTCGTGCACCTTCAATTCTGCATTTTTCAATGTCAACAATCTACATAATGCATTAAAATAATCTTCCTTAAAGTTGTCATTCATACTTTTATTTATCTTCTGCTTTATTAAGGACTGTGTCATGTTATTTTATACGTTCCTGGGATATAGATGTCCAGCTGTCTCGCCATCTTTTGGGTGGTCTTCCTGGAGGTCGATTGCCTGTTGGAACTTTATTTCCCACTTTACTTTACTCTTTCAGAATGCTCTTTCTCCAAATGGTCTTTCCAGTAACGTATTCTCGTGCTTCTCCTTCTTATTATGGGTTATGAATGACGCCAAATAATTCTTGAAAATCTTTGCCCAATTTCTTTTTCTTTCTCTTCGCCTCTTCCCAGTACTTAAGGTTGGTTTTTTCATCATTTTGTACCAGGTATTTCCTTGGTAGACATCTCCCTCCTTAAAGTCTAGGCCTTTCATGTTCCTCTGCACATTCGTAAGCCAGGTGGTTTGGGTTTTTTCTCTCCCTCTCTTCTAACTAGTAACGGAAATACACTTTTTCATGACATGGTCGCTGGGCCTCTTTTTCATGAGACCGTGTCAACTTTGGATTTAATGGTATTATTTATTTGATATTAATGAAAACGTTTGTTTTCTAAAAGTTGTGTTATGTTTTATGGGAAGGGCATTATCAAATGTCTTAGCAAGGCGAAACATGTTATTCCTATAAAATACCATATGAATATATCATAAACCAGGTTGGTCGTGTTAGAAGTCGGAAGAATCAACGTGCGTGTATGACTCGCCGTATGAATGTGGAGGAAGCTAGAGAGGTGTGCCAGGATAGAGTAGTGTGGCGGTCTATTCTCTCTGCCTACCCCTACGGGAAAACGGTGTGATGGTTTGTTGTTGTTGTTGTTGTACTATATAAAAATATTATAGAAAACATACTTTTTTTATTCATATTATTGAATAAATTATTACTTTTGTGATTAATGGTGATATCGAAATTGGTAGGAAGTTAAACGTGATTATCGGTTGAAATTAAATAAATATATATTTATGACACAATGTTTTTTTGATTTTTGATCATAATAGGTCAAATAAATCAAATATGAAATATCGGCCATGTGAGGAGTCTGAGAAATCCATGTGCGTGCATGACACGATGTATTACTGTTGAGGAACAAGAGAAGTATGTCAGTGTGGTGTTTCATTATTTCTGCCCACATCTTCATTAAGATGGTGTGATGGTTAGTTAGTTAATAAGTGAATAATAATAAAAATGTAAGAGTCATTTCATACATATATTAGTACTCTATTATGTACAAAATAGTTGTTATTTCAATGAAGACTTCAGAATGGTAAACTCAAAAGAACATACTATACAATTAAACACAGCTGTGTAAAATGAATAATCACTCAACCGGCCATCGCGTTCCCCAGAGGGACAAGTAAATGCAATATTGCATGTGGAACTCCATTACTGCTAATCTTCATGAAACTACTCCAATTCACCACTACCGAATAGCCACCTGAAATTTCACAGAGAAATACTTCGCCTGGTAACAAGGAAAACGTTAAAATCGCGTAATTTACATTTATGAAGTTTTATATATATTTTAACTAACTAACTAACTAACTAACCATCACGCCGTTTCCCCGAAGGGGTAGGCAGAGAGGATGGATCGCCACATTGTTCTATCCTGACATAACTCTCGCGCCTTTACATTCACACATCGTGTTATGCCCTCTCGTCGATTGTTCCTATTTCGAACATGGCCGCCTTTCAGTAATTGATTAATTTGGTCATGCCATGTCTTCCTTGGCCTTCCTCGACTTCTTTTTCCATTCACACCACTTCTATATATATTTTTAACCATTCTTCCCTAATCCATTCGTTCCATATTAAAATGATTAAAAAATTCGCTTGAAGAGTACTTCAAGCAAATAAAGCTAGCTTAGAAGCACTTAAATCAGCAAATTAACCAGGAAACAGCGGTGAGATTCTGTAAGTCTCAACACCAACGGTCGGCTGGCCATATAGAAATAATGCCAGAGGGTAGACCACCGAAAATTATGTCCAGATGGGTGTCGTGCGAAAAGAGACCAAGAGGCAGACCAAGAACGGGATGGGCGGACTGCGTGTAAAAGGACTAAGAGAAATTAGAAAGATCTGGAGAATGGAGAGAGATGGCCAGGGACAGGAGCCAGTGGAGAGCTTTTGGGGAGGAGGCCATGTTCCATACCAGGATGCAGTGCCGAGAAGAAAAAAAAATCATATTCATATTATGTCATGATAGGGACATATGGAATCGAGTGCACAATCACAAAAAAACGCGCTCAGAGTGTCAGGAATAAAGACGCTCAGTAATATATCTGGCAAGACACTGCAAGAGAGGATAAGGAATACACGGATAAGGGAGATATGCGAGGGCGAGGAGGTCGTTGGGTGGGGAAGGCAAAGGAGAAGATACTGGTATGCACACATGAGGAGAATGGATCCATTCAGACTCCCCTTCATTGTATTACATGGCCGGCCCCATGGTTAACGACTTCCAGACAGACCACCAAAGAGATGGATCGACAGCTGAAAGTCGACTTCACAAGAGGCCAATTCCTCTTAAGAAACAGGCCACTAGGCCTACACTAATTATAATAAGAAAAAGAATATCCTTAATCATAATTAAGATATGTTCGAATAATCAAGTCATCAATACTGATACTGATATTGATAATGCCTTAGAAGGGCGAAACATGTCATTCCCATAAAATATAATAAAACTTCTAGAAAACTGACGTTTTCATTCGTATAAATGATTTAATATGAAGTTTTACATCATTTTTCAAGAAACAATAAATAAATTGTCCGTTTATTTTATTATTAAATACTGCAAAAAATAATATTGATTTCACGGTATAGAGTTTAAGTGAGAACAAGAGTTAATTGTAAATGTTATGTCAAAGCTAGCTTAACAGAATTTTCAATTTGGTAAAACGTTTATGTATACGAGTACATAAAAATATCTTATCTACGCTAAAAAAATGAATTAAACAAAATGAAAAGTCATGTCATAGAGAATATAAAAATTTCGCTTCAGAGCCCAAGAGCCGCACAAAGGTCAGGGTTTAAAAGCCCTCCTGTTTCAATATTTTATCTTCTAAAAATCTGTTTGTGTACCGCGTGCAGCAGACAAGAAAAGAGCTTAATCTCCACCCAGACTGGCGGACTTAACCGTTTGAGAGTAGAAGCTTGGATCGATTCTAATTTTAAAAAGCAATATAATTTTAAAAGACAAGTGAATATATTATAGTAGTGATGACTTGATTATTTGAACATAGCTTAATTATAATTATGGATATTATTTTTCTTCTTATTCTTAGTGTAGGCCTATTGGCCTGTTTCTTAAGAATAATTGGCCTCCTGCGAAGTTGACTCCCAGCTGTCGATCCATTCCTTTGGTGGTGTGCCCGGGGGTCGACTACCTTGGGGCTGGCTGTGCAACACAATGAAGGGGAGTCTGGATGGATCCATTCTCCTTACGTGTGCATACCAGTATCTTCTCCTTTGCCTTCCCCACCTAACGACATCCTCGACCTCGCATATCACCCTTATCCGTGTATTCCTTATACTCTCTTGCAGTGTCTTGCCAGATATATTTCTGAGCGTCTTCATTTCTGACACTCTGAGCGCGTTTTTTATGATTGTGGTATCCGCCCTCCACTCGATTCCATGCGTCATGATCCCATATGTCCCTATCGTGACAATTTATGAATATGATTTTTTTATTCTTCTTGGCGCTGCATCCTGGTTTGGGACATAGCCTCCTCCCCAACAGTCCTTTACTAGCTCCTATCCCTGGCCATCTCTCTCCATTCTCTAAATTTTTCTAATTTCTCTTAGTCCTTCTTTGCTGCTGATCTTCATGTCAGGGATTTTCCAAATTGAATTTTTCAAGCATCCTGAAATGACCGCAGCCTTGTTTATTTGCCCCATCACTTAACACGGTAGATCCGTTTTCCCACACATGTCCACACACAGATGTCAGATATAATATTCAAGTAAAACTTCAAATACGTTTCTTATTATTAAAAAATCGATAGTTTTTTTGGTATTTTATGAAAGTCGAATTCAATATTCATGTAAAGAAAATTCACGAATTTAAAACAGTTTTTACACTTCATTGATTCACAAAAGCACCGTAGTGATTTATAAAAATTGAATTTTTAATGTTTTTGTAACTAAAAAAAACTGAATAGGAAGGTGTCTGAAATCAAATAGTTCAACTGTGATATAGTAAAGCTGTATCTTAATTATTTAAGCTGTTCTGAAATTTCAGAAGAAAAATGTACACAATTTGTCCGCCGCACCCAAATGGTTAAAGTCTGCTCTGTCGGCTCGTTTTAAGCTCCTTTCGTATACATATATTTTTTACGATACGTTTAATGTTTATATCTTGGAATCACTCACTAACTCGTATCCATGCACATTTTGGATAACAGTTACGGCCTTTGATGCGCTGGACTTTAGATTAATTGTTATTGCTTTATGCACAAGCTCACTTTTGTAGATTCATCTGCGATCAGATGAAATTGCTATCGAAATAAAGAATCGTACAGATACAGACGGAATGTCTGCAGTGGGAACCTACAGAAGACTAAACATCCCAAGAAATACGCGCAATCTAAACATCGTAACTTAGTTGTCAGTTGTCACTACTTCAAGATAACAAATAATTTTGCTACTCAATACCAATGAATACGTCTGTTTTCTAGAAGTTTTATTACATTTTATGTGAATGATATGTTTCGCCTGTTTAAGGCAATATCAAATGCAGCGAAAATCAAACGCGTTGTTGTTTATATATACAAGTTAAAGAAGCAGAATACGGTAATTAACCGACCAAATATAACATTATATATATTTTTTTACCAAGTATCAAATCAAGATTATTGTATCAGAAGACATATCTTATTTTATTCTACTAAGTATTAATTAATATATTAAACTAGTTTTTATTTAATTACATTGTTAAAAATCTATGAAATGTTTTGATTTATTTAAACAATGCTTGTAAATTTGTTACATTTTGTTGTTCTTTTGATTTTTTAGGACTGTGTCCTGTCGTTACTTGGAGACTGTTCCTGGGATGTAGATGTCCAGATATCTCGTCATCGTTTGGGTGATCTTCCTGGAAGTTAGTAGGAATTTACTATAAATTTTTCATATATAGCACTCACTTTGCGGTTAGATATTAGCACGGTATTATTATTATAATTGATGTCAACTAGTTTCGCTTGGACCCAAGATTCATTTGGGCAGTATAACAACAGTTGTTATACTACCCTGATGAAGCTTGGATCCAAGCGAAGCTTAATTACTTACTTAAACAGCCGCTGTCGTCCACTGTT
This sequence comes from Lepidostoma basale, assembly GCA_022606425.2. Lineage (NCBI taxonomy): Eukaryota > Metazoa > Arthropoda > Insecta > Trichoptera > Lepidostomatidae > Lepidostoma > Lepidostoma basale. The sequence goes on along the minus strand of JAHDVF020001034.1, from coordinate 641,623 downwards.
GGACATAGGCCTCCCCCATACTTCTCCACGTATTCTTGTCTTGTGCCTTTCGCATCCAATCGCCAGCAATTCTTCGAATGTCATCGGACCATCATGTTTTTAGCCAAGTGAAACTAGTTGGCATCAATCATAATAAGCATACCGTGGTTAAAATCAAAGTGTTTTATTATTTTATATCTATAAGTATAATTTCTTATTAACTTTTCATATCAGGATATCTTTACTGGAGGGTTAAGTAGAGAGAATGGACCGCCACACTGTTCTATCCTGACATAACTCTCGCACCTCTTCTACATTCACACATAGTGACATGCATGCTCGTCGATTGTACTTAGAACGTAGCTGCCTTTCGGTTATTGATTAATTTGGTCATGCCATATCATCCTTTGCCTTTTTCAACTTCTTTTCCTATTCACACTACTAGTAAATATGTTTTAAATCATTGTTCCCGCATCCATTCGTTCCAAATGTCCACTTCTTCTTAGTGGCAGTTTCTTAATTTTATTTAGGACGCATTCATCCGCCTTTCATTCATTTCTTACATCATCATTAGATATTCTATCATGCATTGTTTTTCAGTTGATTCTTCTTAGTGACCTCATTTCTACGGCATTAATTCTATGAGCGTTAACACTTAATCAATTATGTGCTTTCATAATTGCTATAGTCGATATATTAATATTGCCAATGTGACACCGCGTATTATGATTCCAGCACCAATATCGATCATACCTATCAAGTTATTCAAGTTTCATCTTACGCCAGTTCATTATGTCTCTCTGCTTATTCCTCAGGAGACACAACGAACTGGTGTATGTGTGTGTGGATATAATTGGATAACGTGGGAGTTATACCAATATGGACACTTGAATATTGTTTCGTTTAATTCCATTAAATTCGACATTTACGGTCTACAGTGCCTCGAGCACATTTCAAAATGTCCGGACGCCTGTTTCACGCAGACCTTATAATAATAATTGGTATCCTAAAACATTTGAATAAGGTTGTGGTTTATAAAATTCAATATAATATCATTGGTGCTATTACCGAAATTGATTGTTCTCTACATTCAGTTGTTAGTTGTAATCCCGCAATGATCTGTTTCAATTCACTAACGATAAAATAGATAATCTAATGATTGTACGGAAAGTAAAAATCTTGATGGGATTCATTTGAAATAATAATTAAATAAATAGAATAAATGCTGTAGAAATGAGATTTCTTAGACGAATGCGTGGAAACTCTGTGTATGATAGATTGTCGAATGAAAATATAATAAGTGAATGCGGTGCATATAATAGTGTTATGAACAAAACAATGAAACTAACTAACTAACTAACCACCACGCCGTCTCCCCGAAGGGGTAGGCAGAAAGAAAGGACTGCCACACCTTTCTTTCCTGACATATTTCTCTCGCTTCCTCAACATTCATACATCGTGTCATGCACGCGCGTCGATTTCTCTGACTCCTCACATGGCCGACATTCAATATTTGATTTATTTGATCGTGCCACGGTCTTCCTCTATTTCTGGTTCCATTTACATCATAAACATATAACTTTTTTACCATTCTTTCTTCATTCATTCTTTTCATATGTCCAAACCATCTTAATGATCCTTTCATTATTTTGTTCATGACACCATCATTCGCACCGCAATCACTTCTTATATTTTTATTCGACACTCTATCATACACAGAGTATCCACACATTCGTCTAAGAGATCTCATTTCTACTGCATTTATTCTACTTTCATCTTTCTTTTGCCAGTTCCATGCTTCGCTTCCATACATAAGGGTCGGTAGAAGAACACCATTGTGCACTGCCATTCTAGCTTTTTTGGATGGGTTTTTGTTTGATGACAACTTTAAGTGCACCATTCACTTTGTTGCCTGCCCCAACCCTTCTTTCAATATCCCTCTCCACTCTCCCATCTCTTGTAAACATACTACCTAAATACACAAACTCAACTAAAAAAAGAAAAGGATTATTAAAATGAAAGGATTATTAAAATGGTTTGAACACATGGAAAGAATGAATGGTAAAAAATAAATACGTTAACGATGTAAATGGAACTATAATAGAAAGAGAGGAAGACGTGGCACGATCGCCGATATTTTCTAATCCATATGACTACTATAAAAGAATTTTTAGAATTATTTACTATTTTCGTTATACATAATAGACTTCTATTATTACTGTTAAAATTTAAAACACTGTTATACTCGTAATATCACAATTTCTTTTTATTCGCTGAGATTGTCGCCTTCTATTAAAAATAACAAAAAAATATTGCTATAAATAAATAAAACGTGTTTTTTTTACCATTGAACGACCTTCGTGGCCGAGTGGTAAGTGCATTGACTACCACCCCGAAGGTTCCGGGTTCGATTCCCGGCGAGGGCAGTGTGATTGTCACACTGTCTTTGGTCTGGTGTAGAATTCACGTGACAATAAAATGGTGATAGATTAACTACCTATCACATGTCACGAGAATCACTATGATAGCTTTAATACCTTTCACGTCGATTTGGCTAATGTTGTCATGATGTAAAGAGCGATTCAACAAATAATTATAATATAAAATCATCTTTGATTTTATGTTAAAGCCACTTGTTTATATGAAATGTTATCGTTTCCTCATTCAGTAGAATGTCGTTTATCCGGACGTCAGTTAACCGGAACGTCAATTATCCGGATAAGCCGAGATTAACTACTGGCAGAATATGATGGGGAAAGTGTGATATCTTTTGCAAAAAAAACTTTCTCTTAAGGGTTGCTGATTCATGTTAGACGATTGATGGAAGACTTTAACGCCAGAGAATCTTCCAAACGCCTGGAATAAATTGATAGGACGAAGTGAGGAGATTGTTGAGAACTTTACTACTGAAACTCTCGAGGAATACTTGTAAGAGGTGATGAGTGAGTTATTCCCGGAAATTGCTGGCTTTAATGATTGTGACAGGGAAGATGCACAAGCATGGTTGGAAATTGAGGATGACCCAACGATGATGAAATTGTTTCTCTGGTACACAAATAGAGTGAGGATGAAGATGATGATGAAAGCTCAAATGAGGATGATGAAGGAGAGCATTTTATGTACGTGTACTACATACGTACTTGTTTCTGCAGTGAAGCTTGTAATTTCATAATCAATCAATAAGCCCAAAAAAAAAACGATTTAAACCTTATTTTGCTAAAACAATTAGCGCATGTTTGAATATCCGGAAAAATCGGTATCCGGAACACCTCCGGTCCCAATTAGTCCGGATAAACGACGTTCAACTGTATTTGAGAAATGTATTATTATTACACGTCACTTAGCATAATTTGGAATAATCTTATCATAACTGTTTTTACACATAAAACAGTTTTTTCTGTCTGAATTTATATAAAAAAAGTTTTTAAAATAAGAATAATAGAATGGCACTGGCGGTGTACAAAATCTTGTGAGATCTCTCACCGTTTGAGTTTAGAACAATGAACTTTAATCAAATCTGATGATCTTCAAATGTTTTTTTTTTCTTAATATTTCTCTATCTAGGCACGACCGCATTATTTATTATTTTCGATTGACACCTCCTTCGCTAGATACCCAGACTATGTTTATTATCAATTTATTTTTATGATAATGTTTTAATTAAAGCTTCCGTTAGCTTATCCATTATTTTCTCTACACATTACATTTTATTGGCTACTGAATCCAACGTAATACGTTCAGACGATTTATTATTGAAATAGCCGTGATATAAATTTTTTTTTTTATATAATTTCATTTGTGGGCCGGGGCTAGTACAGTTAACTATAAAAATTTATGATTATTTCTTTAGAATGAGCTTTACGATTACACCTTATATAATCAGGATGATAAAAAAAATCGGGAGTAATTTATGTCTCAACCTAATGCATCTATTATTCTTCTTCTTCTTTTTTTAAGAAATCTGACAATCTGTGATACAGAAATCATGTCTCGTCGGATGATGAGGTCCAGCTGTACCTCCATCTCTTAGGCGGTGTTCCAGGTGGGCGTTGTCTGGTGGGAATTTCGTAATCGGCTGCACATTATAAATAATTCTGATCTTGCTGTCGATCGCATGTGTTTATCCTTCCAGACCAGATTCTTCAGACACCCTGACACGGCAGAGGCTTTACTGACTTGTTCTCTTACTTCGGTATAAAGGTCGTTATGACTACAGATCTCTGCCCCTAAATATATTAAACTCATTACTTGCTCCACAGGTATATCATCAACAGCCAGCTTACATCTTGTAGGTTGTCTAGATATGGTGAGACTTTTTGTTTTGCTGACTGATATAGCCATATTTATCCTTTGTGATACTGTGTGGAATTTGTACAACATTCTTTGCAAGTCATCTTCAGACTCAGCTATTAATGCGGCATCGTCTGCATCGCAAATGACGTTCACAGTTTTACTGCCCATTTTATTGCATATGTACGAGTATATTAAAAAAAATCAAATCTATTCATTTTTATTATTATTATAAACACTGCAATTTATTTTACTTATAGCGAAATAATGATTTCTGTAATTGGAAATATTACATATATGTGATTCTTTGATAAAGTTGCTTAAAATGAAGAATCGTTTGTTTTCTCATTTAGAAGATTGCCGATTTGAGTTGGTTGGTCTTTAGTAGTCTCACTAAGTTCAACTAAATATTTTTTTATGTACACATAAGATTTTATTGTTGAAATAATTACAGAATGACGCAATAATTCATTAAACGCGTATCTTTTCTAGTATATTTGAATTAAGTTGAAGACATAACAACTAGATGAAGACCTTTATAATGACTTCATGTCTGATTTGTGACTTTGATGGTTCGTCTTAATATGGGACTGAATAATTATGAGGAGTATTGAGACACAACAGGCGATGAAGCAAATATGTATGGTGGAACATCGCAGTTAATAGATCTAGACCATAGGTTCCCAAACTTATTTGACCCATGGCCCCCCATTCACATACTAAATTACACAAGGCCCCCCTGGAAATTTACATTTCTAAAATTAAATGAAACAGAAAAATCTGGTGAACTTTCTTTTTATGTACTTACTTTAAGTTTTATAAAAGATACGCTGATACTTAAATTGTTGAGTAATTAATATTTTTTAAATAATCCTAATGAGAAAGACGAATCTGATATACTATTAATTACGAACCTGATGTGAAATCATAAAAAAATACAATATATTCAACTACGAGAGAATTTTTTTAATTTCAGAAAGGTATTTTGGAAATAAAACAATTCCAAAAATTAATTCCAAAAATCAATTCTAAAATGTAAAATTAAATTATTTGTTTATGCGAAGGATGACTTGCGACTGTACTAAATCCACGTTCTACCAGGATTTGACTTATTTTCTACGCAAATGATTTGAAACATCACAAAATCATAGATGATATTTATTTTTTAAGCGATTTAAAAAAAAACTTTTTGTACCGTACCATTTGTATAATACATCGTGTAATAACTGAATTAAAAAATTCTATAAGGTTATAAATTTTATAACCTCATGTCCTCTTTTTGCTTCCTAGGGCTCCCTTGCTCTCCCAGGGCCACCCTTTCAGCTCACTTCAGGGCCCCCTGGGGGGCCAGGTGGCCACACTTTGAGAACCTATGATTTAAACGAATTCTTTGACTCGGTATTAACTAGTACAATTGTAATTTTTTAATTGTAGAAGACATCAGAATATATGAACATTAACAGTTTTATTTTTTTAGGAATAAAATCGAATTTGTTATCAGAATACAGAATTGATTTAAAAAATCGAATCAAAACGTTTGATAATGCGAAACATGATACTCCCATAAAAAATATCAATTTAATAAAACTGTTGTTTTCATAAATATTTAAAAGCTTGGGATTAATGACACTTTCATTTATTTATTTCCAATGTAATTTTTATGTTTTCAGACAACTTTTGTATGTTATTAACATAAGAAGAACAAAATAAACTTAATCATAATCTTCTTTTTCTTATTTTAATAGGTCTGACGATCTGTGACACGGATATCATGTCTCGTGGGATGATGAGGTGCAACTGTCCCTCCATCTCTTAGGCGGTCTTCCAGGTGGGAGGTTATCCGTAGGGGATTTCATAAGCTGTTGTAAATGTCGGTGTGTCACTATCCATTCGGGCTACATGGTCCTTCTTCTGGATATACTCCAAATTTCGACACGATTTCGGTTTGTTTTTCCAGTAATTGAGCATAGGAACTTCATCTCAGATGTTCTTAGTAGACTCTTGGTTCGCACTTGGACCCAGTGTGTCGATGTCAGCGAGCCTGGCGAAACCGGTGGCTGTCGAAATAAAGACATAAGTAAAAAAAACATCGTTTTATTAAATTATTATTTAAAATGAAATTTATTATTATTTTAATGATTTTAATCAATATTTATTTTACATATCTTCAATATGAGCAGAAAACAGTTCATTATAGTGAAGACGGAATCTGGTCGTGTCCAGACTTGAACCCAAGTCCTTTAGATTAAAGGCCAAGCGTTCTATCCCTTAGCCACCATCCGTTTATTTTTAAATTAACTATAGGATGAAAACGATCTTCGTAGCAGAGTGGTTACGAGCTCTGACTTCCATGCCGAAAGTCCTGGGTTCGATTCCCGGCGATGGCAGTGTGATTGTCACACTGTCTTTGGTCTGGTGTAGAATTCACGTGACAATAAAATGGCGATAGATTGGCAACCTATCACATGTCACGAGAATCAATATAATAGCTTAAAAAAAATTGTATACAGTAATTGGGTCCAAAAGACCTATTATGTAAAAAAAAAAAAAAAAACAGATTCAATAAACTATAGATTAACAGACTCAAAACCAAAGTCTATGATGCATCTGTGCTATATAAGAGAGAGAAAAAAAGAATAGAAAAAATTATTTACATGTATCTTCCGTACAAAGGAGCGCTTGAATGAATGATTGCTTCGCATTACTAGTTTCTTTTATTTAATTGTCGAAATGTTTTAATACACTTCCATGTATCAATGAGGCGGGATCCAGCTATGATAAATGGAGAACTGATAGAGCATTGGGCCATTAGTTTGTGGCACCGAGCAATTTGGGTCTAACATCTTAATTAATGTTCCCGAACGGAGATTTATAATGTAATGTGACAGGCATTGATTGAGAATTCGCGGGTCAGGGATCAAGTCATTAATAAATTGGAAAAATATTTAGTGTTGCCAAGATCAAAGAGCACGTGACTTTTGTTAAATTGACAGTTAAATTATCAAGAAAGAGACAATCTTTGACAAGAACTATCTTTGGTCTGGTGTAGAATTCACGTGACAATAAAATGACGATAGATCTATCACATATCACGAGAAACAATAGCTAAAATATTGTGTACTGTTATTGGGCACAAATAACCTGTTGTATACAAAAATATGAAAAGCAACCCATGAACGATGTTAATAGAGTGCTGGATCTCTTGTATTGAAACATAAAAACAATATTTTCTCCTCTCTCGCTACATATCCATTACTGGATGTTTGCGATCATTTGCTCCATTTTACTCCTGTATTTCGAAGTCAGCAATCCACTCCGAAAGTAATGTCAAGATCAACCGTATATACAAGGCATGCGTTCGCCCCATCATGACGTATGGAATAGAGGTCAAAGCCGATACCAATAGAACTAAGAACCTTCTTAGAGTTGCAGAAATGCGAACCCAACGCTCCGTCGCAGGCAAAACCCTCAGACATCGAATCAGAGATGAAACGATAAGGTCTGTTTGTGGTGTTGATGACAATAGTTTACAGATAAGGAGGGATGGGTGCAAACTTACCTATTTCTTTAGACTAATCAGGTGATTCTTTGAGAATTTCGTCATCTTGGAGGCTATCCATCTTTATGTTACAGATGTTTATCTTCGACAGCGTCTACACCGACTATTTTATCTCTCAACTTGCAGAACCTACCTGTCTCTGGTGATGCCGTTGGGGAGAGCAATCAAACTGCTGGACATGTATACTTCGAAGATCGACGTCTTTCATATTCGTGAAAGTACGTTCAGAAGACAAATACTCTTGACTTTGGAAAGTATCTTGTATTCCTAATGTCGAACCATCTCTCATGGGTTTGAAGTAATATATTTATTTACTTTTTTATATATTAAGGGTAACATACAGCGATATCAATAACATATTTACAATAAAACATTTCAGAATAATTAAAGTAAGGCTAATTACATGCTACTTTATATGTTTATATACTTTACATGTAAACATGTTTATTTAATTTTACCTGTTCTCAATAGATGCCTTAAACTATAATTGTTGTTTGTAATATATTTTGAGAAAATAAACTGATTTGATTTGAACAGTCCGTTTGTCTGTCTAGTATTGAATGGTTAGTGTAAACAAACTTAACTACAAAATATAAGATATTGTAAAAAACGCTATTTTTATGCTAACTCTTACGTATGGAAGTGAAGCATGAAACAAGCAAAAAACGAAGATGTAATCGTTGATTAAATGCAGTAGAAACGAGACCGTACAGAATGATGTGTAATCAATCATTAAAGTTTAATTCCAGGTATTGATTAACAGCAAAGGTTTCCACAGTTTTGTATACAACAGGTTATTTAAACCCAATTACTGTATACTGCTTTATACCTATTGATTATCGTTATATGTATTAGGTAGTAAGTCTATCGCCATTTTTATTGACATGTGAATTTTATCAGACCAAAGACCGGATGAGAATTTTTTTTCACACTATCATCGCCGGGAATCGAACCCGGGTCCTTCGGCGAGGCAATCATGCTAGTTGTCATTTTACTACGAAGGTCATCAATCTTTTTTTTTTCGTAACGCCATGTACTTGAAAAATACATGCATTACGAGTGTTATATGAGAAAGATTCTAAATCGATTATGCAAGAAACTTTTCAGAGATGGAAATAAATTATTGATCAAATGTTTTTAACACGATTCTCACAAAGTTATCGTTTGCTAACAAATTAATCTTATCACAAAATTAAGTTGCTCATTTAACATCCAGACGTGTAACAGCTTTACCAATTGTTTCACACGTTCTGTGAGTTTAAATCGTGTATCCAATTAAATATTCTGAATTGTGAAATCTTTAAAATGTTCAAATAGGTACAGGTGATTTTTCATTAACCTTAATACAAAAAAAAATAATAATCTTTGTTAACTTCGTGATACTCGTATATAGCGTTAATCAATGATACTTTTTTATACAGTCTGATTAAATGGAAGATATATCGGAAGATATATCTCCTAGGCCCTAGGAGACTCAAATAAGTGCAAGGCCTCCACCAAGTCAAACCATAAACAATATGAAAGGAACATTACGGCTTGTTATATTGTCAAGATGGCACTGGTTTATCTCACTATTGCTCTGGGGCGACGATATGTACACAAAAAAACATTCTACGGTTTAGATCATATTTATCTGACAGAAATAATGCTAAATGCCGAAAATCATTCTCCATAGATGGCGTTAGTGGGTCGGTTGTATAGGTTAATCTTGAAAAATTCACAAGTGCAACCAAATCTACATAGATGGCTGACTGAAACTGACACGTGAAGATAGATATGGATTTTGAAGTATATATACATCTTCCAAAAATTTGTCATGCATGATCATAATACCAAAGGTGGAATGGGGAATGTTGTAATTACATAAAGCGTGCGCTTAACCCAACCAATGACAGGTCATAAGTCCTGTAAACACCTTGATCATCCATGTTCAGTTTCCAGTTTGCGTCTTCGTCTCTATTGAGATACAACTAAAAATATCAATTTTACTATGCAGAGCTTGTACAGGCAATATCTGTATATTATGGGTTATGTATTATATGTTTAGAATAATAAAAATATTTGATACTCGTGTAGGTATATATATTCCCGAAATATCTATATAAATTAACTGTTAAATTTACAGCACTGTAATAATATTACCTTTTTTACTAAACACTTTTTGAGAATATCGCGACAGCTGTATCGCCAATTGATGTTGGCGTCGAGAGTTGTTTGAAACACCTGATGATACCATCATCGGTTGGCGAAACAGCTGTCGCGACATTCTCAAAAAGCGTATGATAAAACATTATGATATTATAACAGTGTTGCAAATTTAGCAGTTAATAATGTAGTATCATAATGTTTAGGCCTAAACAATGGACAACTTTATAGTTAAACAAAGCATATCTTAAAATAAGACAGCCTGAACGTTGAAAACTGTTACAATAGAGAGGCGTTATAAAATTTTGATCTTGCAATGGAGACGGTGATCCGAAAAAGATTGGGAACCTCTGTTCTATAGCAAAGAACGACGATCTTCGTGGCAGAGTGGTAACAGCTCTGACTGTCATACCGATAATCCCGGGTTCGTTTTCAGGCAATGGCAGTGATTGTCACACTGTCTTTGGTCTGGTGTAGAATTTACGTGATAATAAAATGGCGATAGATTAGCTTCCTATCCCATGTCATGAGATTCAATATAATAGCTAGAAAAAAATGTGAGAACAAGAAGAAAAAGATGTTTAAATTATTTACTAGTATTACCTGTATTTTCATAACGGCTAAAATTCATGTTGACTGTGTACTTTGCACTGTTATATTATCAAGTTGAAGGAAACAGCGTGGCGCATAAGAGACTGTCTAATGATTATTTGCTTATGTCCATGGACGTATTCACAGCGGTATGATGATATTATTAAACAATGAAAAATTTGTCAAAACTAAATTTTTTCAATCTGCAAATGAGTGTCATGAATTTTGATGAAGTTTTTTCTAAGTCTGTCTTTTGATATTATATCTAGACTTATTATTTGCTAATATCTTTTATTGCACTGAAATTTATCTCTTGGAAATACTGTTCCAACATTAGACTCGTATCTGTAATTTTATTTAATCAAATTCATTAATCTTCTTCTTCCTCAAGTGCCCTTTCGGGTGTCTCCAACGTTGGCGAACCTCGGCGAACCTGTCCCTGTCCTGCGCCACTCGGAACAGCTCCTCCACACTTCGGATGCCGGTCCACTCCCTCACGTTTCGCAGCCAGGACATTTGTCTCCTTCCGGGCCCTCGGCGTCCCTAAATTTTCCCTTCCAATATCAGGTGGAGAAGATGGTACTTTTCTCCACGCAGTATATGACCCAGATGTGAGATCTTTCGAACCTTGATAGTTGCCAACAATTCCCTGTCAACTCTCGCTCGCCTCAGGACTTCGGTATTGGTAACCATGTCTGTCCAGGGAACTCTGAGCATTCGGCGATGGAGCCACATTTCGAATGCTTCCAGTCTGTTCAATGAGTTAACTTTCAAGGTCTAAGTTTCACACCCGTACAATAAAACAGACTACACATAGCATTTGATCATTCTCTGGCGGAGTTTCAAGTTTACGTTATCATTGCAGAAGAATAATTTTATTTTATTAAACGTAGCTCTTGCTGCCTCAATTCTGCATTTTATCTCTACATCAATTCATTAATAACTGTTTTAATTTAAAACACTATTATTATTTAACAATTTATTTATTTATATTTTTTGCTAGTTTCAATCCAAGGGATTGGTTTGCAGCAATGTGTAACATTTTTGCTGGTTTTTGTGGTGCCGCTTGGGCCTTTAATGTGGTATTTTCCCGTTGCTTTCCACATTTGTATTAAGCAGGTTATTTGACCCCAATTACTGTTTTTTAGATACTGATTCTCATGACAATCTATCACCATTTCATTGTCTCGTGAATTTTACACCAGACCTAAGACAGTATGAGAATCACACTGCCATCAGGAATCGAACTTAACACATTCGGTGTGGCAGTTGTAGCTTTTGCCACTCTGCCACGAAGGTCGAGTTTTTAATCTGTTTAAAGTTAGTGATCGTAGGGAGGTATCATATTTGTGACATGTGCTAAGGGAAGAAAAATACCACCTCATTCAATGGGTAAAATAGAGGGATGTCGGGGAGTTGGTAGAATGCAGTTGTCCTGGCTTGCGGAACATAAAAGAATGGACAGGAATGACCAGAATTCAAAACCTGTTCCAAGTTGCGCAGGACAGAGATGCCTTTGCTGCAGTGATCGTCAACGTTGGGGGACTTGACACGGCACCGGAAAAGAAGAAGAAGAAAGTCAGTCGTAGCGGGCAAAGAATTTTTGAAAATTATTTGAATAACGATGTGAACCATGAAGGTTATTTGCGCCATTATTCATTTTATTATTGTGATAGTATACAAAATTGCCCAAAATACAATTATTGTATACATGGAGGGTCTCATTCCTTCCCAATTACTGAATATTTTTTATTGTTTTAAAGCTTGCACAAATGTCCGGATCGTCCAGCTGACGACAAGGCACCATCTAAAATAAAAATATGTTAAATTATAATATTTTTCTTTGTTATTTTATTTTATATCATTGCATTTCAGATAATTTGTTTTAGATTTATTTTGTAGACGTTGAACGATCGAAGTGTGCGCGGGAGATGCCTTTTGGTGGCGATGAGGTTCACAACCCATCACACTGCGTCTCTCGCGATGGCGAAAAGAGAAGGATGGAGTGCCGCATCGATTAAAGTGTGGCAGTCCATTCTTTCTGCCTACCCTTTCGGGGAGACGGCGTGATGGTTAGTTAGTTAGTTAGTTAGCTTGTATATTAATTCTCATGAAATGCGATAGGTAACTTATTGCCATTTTATTGTCACGTGAATTCTACACCAGACTTTCAAATGGAAGAACCAGTGTGTGACAATCACACTGCCGGCGCCGGGAATCGAACCCGGCACCTTCGGTATGGCAGTAAGAACTCTCTTTCATACCACGCAGGTCGACGTTTAAAGCAATTCTCTATTTGAAAAATAAAATAATATTTTACACTAGTAATCATCGCTTAATATTCAAAATCTATTGGCCCCAAACACTGTCAAATGCCGCTCTCTGGACTATGGCAGGCGAAAAGCCAGTTAGAGAACAGGTCGCTAGACGCAAATGGCAGTGGATCGGTCACACTCTGAGACGGAACCCAGCCTGCATCGCTCAGGGTGCACTAGACTGGTTCCCTATGGAAAGAAAGAGAAAGCGAGGAAGACCTAGAGCCACCTGGAGAAGAACCCTGCAGGACGAGGTTAAGGCGGCAGGCCTCACTTGGGATGATGTTAGGCATCAGGCATGCGATAGAGTCGGGTGGAGAAAGTTCCTTGAGGCCCTATGCACCACGGAGGTGTGACAGGACAAAAAGAAGAAGAATAAGAAGAAGAAGAATTATTATTTTCAAATAATTAAGGTCATTTAGCCCCACCCTGTATATAAGAATAGAAATTGTGACATTTGCTCACTGCCCACACACTGGTAAAAAAAAATTGTTGAGCCCAGTACCCAAAAATGTAATCAAAATATCGATGTCGTGTGCACATGTAGGAGTACTTGATTGATTCGAAATATCTCAATAGTAATTGATTTCCAGTCATGCGGTCCATTTGAATAATACACCGCCGAGATCAGTCGCCCATCTGTGAGAAGTCCACAATTATCGCCGTTTTTAATTATAGGTGCTCAAAAGACACTATTCCGCGCGTTCGTATACAAATTTAATTATCGACATCAGTTAAGGCTGATACATAAATAATGCATTACTTGTATAACTTTCTAATGATATCGAAAGAAAATTGATAACGCTTTATCGAGCGTCGATCTATTTTCAAAACGCAATATTCGTATGCTAAATTCATAATTGTAACGGTGCGTTTATCCACGTGCTTGACTATTATAACTAACCATTACGCCGTCTTAATCAACGAGTAGCCACAAATAATGGACCGCCACATCGTTATTTCCTGACATACTTGACTTGATTCATCAACATTCATACATCGTGTCATGCACGACTCGTCATGTGAACGACACTTAATAATAGTCCATTGTTTTGGCCGAAATACTATGATACATTAACAATTTAAACTGTTAAATTAAATAACTTTGTTTTTTAAATTATTGAAAGTTAAGGCATTAACACTGTGGAATTCTATAGTAATATACTTTGGGAATTAAAAAAATATTGTTTAAACTACTTTTTAATAAAAAAATATTAAAATACACGACATGTTTCGGAGGATACCTCCATCTTCAGGTATTAAAATATAAGAAAAACTAAACAAAGAAAGACTAATAAAAAACGCATTTAAAAATCAATATAGGGTGAAAGCCCCAGTGCTCAGCCACTTAAGAAAAATATTAAACTTAATTCAATTTATAATTATATCATCATACATTTTATAATACAGTTTTTTTTATACGCAAAACTAAATTAATGATCTATGAAATTGTAAATTCGTTATCAAAATATCTTGCGCCGGATTAAAAATAAAAATACTTTTATTTAAAAAGACACAATTCCCCTATGGTCAGCCACCTAGTTCCTAATTCCAGCCACTACAGCCCCAGTAACCAGCCACTTGCTTTCAATAAGTGCTCTATTTGGTACATGGTTGTTATATTACTTATATGTTGTTATGTTATTTACTATAACATTAATTTTTATACAAAAAAGTGTATTTTATTACAAAAGGAAAAAAGGTAGTATATTATAAATTCATTTTTTTAAAGATGCAAGGAACAAAAATCACAAATGTATACATCTTTTTCAGCTCCAGCACATTCAACGTGATACCAACCATTACAAATCATGCACTGTATCCATTCTTCTACCAATTTATCTTGTGAGAAATTTCTCTTGCAGTAAGAGCATTCAGAATCTTTATCGTTTTTAGGGCTTAAATGTTTCTTTTCACCGGTAGTTTTTTTTTTTTTTTTTTGATTTTGGATTTCATTTTCTTTATCGATCGTTTGAGGTAGTGATCTTCTTTTAGTTGTATTCTTCTTTTTCTTCTCTTTTCAAGTATTTTTTGCTTGTTGGCGGGCTTTTTTTCTACTTTTTACATCTTTAATTTTTTTCTTTTTCTCTTCTTCTTTGCTGGACATAAAAGACTTCCATGCGCTCGAAGATATAGCACTAGGTAGTTTCTGTTTGGAAGTGGAAGGACTGGGAGTGGAGAAGGACAGAAAAGATGACCAGAAAAAGATGACCAGAAAAAGATGACGTAACAATATTGCTATTTTATCTCTGGCAATATTGCTGTAACTGTTTTGCTAAGGACACAACCTCTTCGGCTTGTTTGTATTTTGTTTCAGAGTGAGACACAGAAAGGATTTCAATCGGTTTGCGATTGAATCCTAAATTTTCTAGAGCACGTTGAAGACATTTTGGATAATCTACGGCGTCTGGATTCAATGGAAATAGTCCGCACTTCCTGAGACCGTTTTTAATAGTTTCAGGAAAATTAGGAATTTCCAAAACTTTTTTTCGAAGAGGACAATACGCTGATTTGTATGAGTTGTCTGATTCCATATGCCAAAATCTGTCAGTTTTCTTCCATTCTGATTTTAAATGCTTAAAAACACTTCCATCGGCGGGCTGCATTCGATGAGTGGTGTTTCGGGGAAGTGCATATAAAATAATTCCGTTTTCAGAACAAAAATCACTCAGATCCATCGTTAAATGTGACCGATGTCCATCTACAAATATAATTATAGGTTTTGGATTGTTTTGCCAGTTGTTAAAATCATTTACCACATATTCAAAACAAACGTCGCTCCTCATTCATCCACTATCCGACAACCCTAAACACCACTTCTTTGGCATGCTATTAACTACTTCTTGGGGAGGGGCGTTTGTAAGGGAATACCACTAATGGATATGATGTTTTCCCACTTGCCGAAAAAACTAAAAGAACTGTAATAGTTTCCTTCTCACATCCCAACTGTACCTCTAATACATTCTTCCAACCTTTTGGAGCTATAACTTTGCCAGATTTGGGGCACATGCTGAATGATGTTTCGTCTCTGTTAAAAATTCTGTCAGGGTCAGGTAAAACATCCTCATTTCCAGATTTTTTCAAATAGTCTTCCAGTTCTCTAAACCACTTTCTAATGTATTCTTCTGTAACCGTCGCCCGCCCCTTCGTGATTCCTTCTGGTGCACGATGAACCAAGGAAGGATTTCTTTTAATAAATCCTGCGTACCACTTTTTACCGGGCCGACCGTTTTTGAATGGATGTTTCCTTACTGAATTTTTTATCATGTTTTGAACAGTATCTAAAAACGTCTTCTTTCTTACGAAGGAAACCACATTTCTTCAGATTTTCTTTTTCTGTCAAGACAGTATCAGGCCCCATACGTTGATGTCCCTCTGCAACACGACCGTGAAGACGATCTTGCAGGGTTCCTCTGGGTACTCCAAATGTTCGACTTGCCTTTCGAATGCCAAGTTTGTTTTCGCGGATGGCCTTTAAGGCAGTTGATTCTGCATTCTCGTCATATTGGCGTTACAAACGCTTCTTTGGTTCCATTCTGCATAAAAAATACTAGATATTATTATACATATATTTGTATTTTTCCTAATTTTCTTCAAGATAATAAAAATGAGCTCTACAATATAAAAATGTTCGTTGTATAAGGTGGCTGACATATGGAGTCGAAAAATCCTATTCTCAGCCACCGACAAATATTTTACTTTTAAGGCGGCTGACCATAGGATCCAAGCATATTTTTACACTTTTGTTGATTATTTCGTATGCAGAATGCCACAAACCCTCTAATTCAACAAAAAACTTTTTTTTTTAACTCTTACTAGAAAAATCCTATTGTCGGCCATATGGCTGACAATAGGAGAAGTTTGATAAATATGACTCCTGAAGTCAGCCACCTCAAAAAAACGTGTAAAATTAATTAAATATCAGTTTATACACTAAATATAAAAAAAAAAGTATTTTGAAGTAAGACAAACCTTAGGTGAATAGCAGATTCTTCAGTCAGCTTTAAAAAACCTTATTTTCGAACACTCAACACACTCATCAAAATAATCAAAATGGCTGTTTTCGCATCGAGCGCTCGGCCTCAACTGAATGTAAGAAGGAATTAGTTTCGAATTTTAATACCAGGCGTCTCTCGAATTTAAAAAAAAAAGCTTAATTAGACGGCTAACCACTGGGTATCTTTGAAAATATGTATTTTTCAACGGGTTTCTTATTACAACATGATTTGTGAAACATGGCTGACTATTGGGGGTGGCTGACTTAAGGAGATACTACCTATAAAGATTCGGAAAATCACGAAAATTTGACATTTGATGTACCTGTAACACCTGATGATGTCAACATAGGTTGATGAAACAGCTGTCGCGTAAAATAAATCACAATTGTGATACAAAAACAAAGTTATTTTATTTAACGGTTTAAAACATTTAATTGATTCGGACCGTGCCTCATTTAAATCGGCCTTCAATAACAAATACACTTTCTTAACCATTCATTATTTCCATGTTTCCAAACCATACTAATCTCGCATCCTCTACATTCATGCATCGTATCACGCACATGACCGACATTTGATAATGCCTTTGACAGGCGAAACATGTCCACACACATTCACAACAGACACAGAACATACATTTTCATTGTATTGCCAAACTTCTTCATCTTTTTCTCCTGGTTAATTTTGGACCGAGTCATGTTATTTCTCGGAGCTTGTTCCTGGGATATAGATATCCACTGTATTGCCATTTTTGGGTGGTCTTCCCGGAGGTCGATTTCCTGTTGGTACTTTATTTACCGCTTTACTCATTATCTTTCAGATCATGCTCTCTAAACATGATGTCTCCAATAGCGTCTTCTCAGTCTTCCCCATCGCACGACATCTTCCACATCGCAGATCTTTCTTATTTCGGAATTTCTTACTCCGTCTGGAAGTGCCTTTTCCGCAATGGATCGGAGAGTCAAACTTGACAAAAGAAAAAAAAAGATAATACCATAGACGGGCGAAACATGTCATTCACATAAAATATAATGAAATTTCTATAAAACAGACGTTTTTATTCGTATACTTGCCAAAAAAAAAAACATGAATATGACTTAGATCGGCAAAACATGTCAATCACATAAAATGTAATAAAACTTGATGAAAACGGACGTTTTCATCCGTATTAAATAGAAAAAGAACTTCTTAAACTTGCGTCTACTGCATTCTTTGTACTTACGTACGTAATTGTTTGTGTCGAATACCGAACAATTATTTGCGGAATTTTTCAGAGCAACTAGCAATCAGCGGACAAATACGCACATTTATTTTCATCAGTCCAAGATGAAAGCAAATGGATAAGTGATGCATTTAAAGAATTAAATTCAATGAAACGATTCAGTCTATAATTATTTACAAAAGTTTTTGACAAAAGGCCTCTTGAAATACAACCAATGCCCAAAAAAATTGAACCATATCAGATAAAAATATAAGTGTTTCAACTCCCATCCCGAAAGTTGCATGTTCGATTCCCGGGGATGGCAATGTGATTGTCACACTGACTTTGGTCTGGTGCAGAATTAATGTGGCAATAAATTGGCTATAATTTAGCTGCCTATAACATACCACGATAATCAATACGATAGCTATACCCTTTACATCGTTTTGGCTCACGCTGTAATGATGTAAAGCTTCTTCCTTGTTGTAGACCTATGAGGTCTGTTCTTCAGAGTGTTGCTCCTCCTGTGAGGTAGATTTCCAGCTGTCCTTCTATCTTTTAGGAGGTCTTCCACGAGGACGAGTCGCATGAGACTGATTATGCAATGCAATATCGGGGAGTCTGGTGGTGTCCATTCTTTGAACATGACCGTACCAGTTCCTTTTTCGCTGTCTGCTAGGTTAGCAGCCTACATACATTAAAAAACAACCTCAAGCTCACAGTCCAGAGAAGAGAGCCTGATGTAAAGCGATTCAACTAAATAGTAATAATAATAATTAAACTATCACACCTGAGTCGAGAAAATGGCTACCGTAATAAAATAAACCAGAAAAATACCACCAGACTATTCTATTTTTACACACCTCTCTGGTTTCCATCACATTCATACATCGATTCATACACGCAAGTCGCTTCTACCGACTTCTGACATTTCCTTTAACATTTTATTTATTTGGTCATGGTATTTTTTTCTTCGATTTTTTTCGATTTCGTACTCTGTTTTCTTTGTTAATATATACATTCTTAAACATTTTTTTTAGCTTCGTTTTAATTAAAATATAATTAGAATTATTAAATGTAGTCCAAAGCATTTTGACGGGGAGTGTGGAGAAAGAAAAAAGTAATTAAACTGGGATCGCCCACCAAGTGGATCCAATTTTTAATAGCTACCTTAAGATCGAAGTCATTTCTGCTTCCGGATATTTTGTCCAACATCTATCGCCAGCAGTACTAATTTCATTTAGGCCAGGAAAGAGAACGTATAATTTTACTACTTTAAAACTATACTTTCAATAAATAACTTTAGTTTGGTACAACTTTTTAAATTTGAATTACATATTTGTCTTTTTCTTTTTTATATACTTTGTATATACAACACTTGATTAACAAAAAAAAAATTGCATATCAGACATGTTTTGGACAACCTGTTCTTCTTCAGTGATACATATTACGAGTATAAAGATACATATTTAAAATATAATATTTTTTTTTTCACAAATGTTATAAAGATTTATTTTGGAATGTTTATGCTTTTGTTATATCAAATATTATGTATGAATCAATTAAATTTTTTAAATAATAATTAAATGTTCTTATTGGGGTTCAGGTAGTAACTTACAACAAAGGAAATAAATCAAAGATTGGATGTTTAATTTATTTGCTTATTTATAATATTTGCTCTATTTTAAATTGCTCTTTTAATTTCTAAAATTTCGAGATTGCTCAAAGTTATATTTCTATAATGAACACGCAAAATTTCAACGCCATTATCTTTATGAAATAAAGAGGTGGTTAGCAAATTCAGAAAAATTATTATTAGAGAGACATCTTATGTGCTATTTTATTCTTAATTTAAAATTACCCCTTGTTTTACCTATATAAAAAGATGAGCAATAATTTTTTTTTTATTTAAAAAAAAAAAAAGACTAACGTCAAGGATTTACATTAATGATATTAGAATTTATTTTACAATCTTCAATGTGAGCAGAAAATAGCTCATTATTATGAAGAAGGAATCTGGTCGTGTCCAGGCTTGAACCCATGTCCCCTGGATCAGGAGCCAAGCGTTCTATCCCCTAGACCACCACTCGAATACATTACATTTCAGTTTAAAAATCCCCTATAAATTCAAATCAAACTACATATATAAATTTGAATTACGAGTGTTATAGTTTGATTTGAATTTATCTTAAGCTATTGTTTATTTGACCTGATTTGATTATTTTTTTAATCCTATTTTATAAGTTTTTTTTATGCTATTGTATTATTTCATAATTGTTTTGGGGAATGGAGAGAGATGGCCAGAGACAGAAGCCAATGGGGGACTGTTGTGGAGGATGCCAAATCCCACACCGGGATGTAGCACCGAGAAGTAGTAATATTTTCGTATATTACCTGATTTGTTTAATTTTGTTCATCATATTTTTTTGCCTTATTTTATCTGATTTATTTACTTTTCTTTTTCGCGTGTTGTTGTTTTATGTTACCTGATTTGTGTATTTCTTTTGTATCTTATGCAAATATCGTATTTACCCGACAGTTGCTTACACTGAAGGATCGTCAAAAAAATTACATTTCCAGTATTACAAACTTAGGGTACACATCTAATTGAAGTCTCTAATCCGATATAATTCACGTTTCATACTTATAACTCTTATTTATCATAAATATTTTGAAATAAATTATATCTACGTCGAAATTAAATCTGGTTATATAGAATTGCACCCTTATATTTCCATAAAACTTTGTCATATAACTTCTGAAAAGGAAATGATTTTTTCTGGAAAAGAAAAATATTTTCTTTTTTGATTATACATATATATTGTATGTTATGATGTAGAATTTATTAAATTAAAACATCTTTGAATAAATCATTGAACTTTTGATTACTTATTCAATATTTCTAAACATACAAATCAAATAGTATAGTTCTTACGTGGGTGAAGGTTTGCTTTGCGTCATAAATTCCAATACCAATAAAGCATTTACTATAATTGCTACATGTAGTTATAGGCTTACAGCTATAAAGGAACATTGTTAGATAGTGTTTTATTTATTTATTATAATTCAAAATATTATTAATGTGGATTCATCTTTCATGCGATGCACTCTCGTACGCAACAGGTTCTAGAATAAACAAAAAAACAATTGAAGAAAATGTTTAAAATTCGAGAATATAGCTCTCTCTTTGAATTTCAAATTGTAAAGGTTCGAAAAATTAGTAGTTAAATTTATTTTTAGGACAAATGAGCAACGATTAATTTAAAAGTGGAATTTTGAAACTTTACTTAAGAACATACATTTAAAAACTAGCTTGAGCAGTGTTAGAAGATATGGAATCCACACGAGGTACACTCTTTACTGACAAAGTGCGTTCAAAAATAAATTAGATATCTTTTAGGAGTTTGGTGATTATATGGGATATATCCCACTGCTTTCCTCTTGGGCAAACTTACTAATTTCTTTACACATACATAATTATTTGAAGGTTAAGCCATCTTGGAAAGCATCAATATGTATATTTCGAATAGATATTTTCGATAGGGTAATTTTACAGATTGGTTAAATTAGTTTTCGTAATCATAATTTGTTAAATAATTGCGTTTATTTTGGCCGCTGATAGCAATATATTATTAAGTTTCTGGGGAACATCCATATAATTCGTATTTTTGGACCGACGCGCGACGTTTCGGAAATCCTTGCAGTATTCAACTGCTAAATTTTTTATAGTGTTATATGAAATAATGATTTCTGTAATTGGAAATATTATAACTAACTAACTAAACATCACACCGTTTCTCTGGAGGGGTAGGCAGAGGGGATGGACCGCCATACCGTTCTTTCCTGACATACCTCTCTAGCTTTCTTACCATTCATACATCGTAACATTCACGTTCGTCGATTTTTCCGACTTTGAATGAGGTCGCCTTTCAGTATTTGATTTGGAAATATTATCATAATATAAATAGGCGAAAACCCGAATGTCGTCGAAAGAGTACGAGAATATTTTAAATGTAAAAAAGCGAGAGAGGAATACTTTTATTCTCTTCGAAAGTAAATCAAAATGCACACGATGCGCATGTTCAAGAACGTTTCTGGTTCATTTTAAATTTGTTCTAATTATTGTTGTATGACACTAGTATAGAAAACAAAAGGAGAACAATTTGGTAAAGTAAATTGTAAAATTAATAACGTGTGTGAAAAAAATTACATTGATAATTAAAACTTATTCTTCTTCTTCTTCCTCAGCCTATTCCCGTCCACTGCTGGACAAAGGCCTCCTCCATTCGCTTCCATCCAGGTTATTCCGACGTGTCTGTTCAGATCATCCTTCCACCGTAGTTGCGGTCGCCCTGCATTTCTCTTTGCCGTCCACGGTCTCCAAGTCGGCAGTCATCTTGTCCACTTTTCATCTGAGATTCTGGCCACGTGACCTGCCCATTGGCATTTTAGAGTCGCCACCCGGTGGATGATGTCAGTAACCTTTGTTTTTTCTCTCACCGTATGATTTCTGACTCTGTCTCTTAGGCTTATTCCTAACATGGCTCTTTCCATGGCTCTTTGGATCACTCTTTGTTTCTCGGCACTTTGTTTGGACAATGTAACAGTTTCAAGACCATAAGTCCCAACTGGCAGAACGCAGGCTTCAAAGACTTTTCGTTTCAGGTTGATTTCATCAGGATGAAACTTATAACAACAACAACAACAAACCATCACGCCGTTTCCCCGCAGGGGTAGGCAGAGAGAATGGACCGCCACACTACTCTATCCTGGCAAACCTCTCTAGCTTCCTCCACATTCATACAACGAGTCATACACGCACGTCGATTCCTCCGACTTCTAACATGACCAACCTTTAAAATTTGATTAATTTGGTCATGCCATGTTTTCCTCGGTCTGCCTCGACTTCGTACCCCATTTACATCATTAACGTATACTTTCTTAACCATTCTTTCTCCATCCATGCGTTCCATATGTCCGAACCAACGCAGCGATCCTTTCATAATTTTGTTCATAATACCTTCTTCCGCTCTACATTCCTTTCTTATATCAGCATTTGAGATTCTGTCATATATCGTTCTACCACACATACGTCTTAGGGACCTCATCTCTACCGCATTTATTCTACTCTCATCCTTCTTCTGCCAGTTCCATGCTTCGCTTCCATACATTAGGGTTGGGACCAGAACTCCATTGTGAAACTTATAACTGTTTACAACTCTTTACTTCCCTGAATATTTCACGGTCTGCAACCAGTCTTTCTGTTTAATATAACAGTTTTTGTTATGCATGGCTTGTTATTTATTATTTATTTAATTGCTGCCGTTGATTTAATTTTGTTCTGTGTGAATGGTCATAGGAATTTATTCGAAAATAGTTCAAACAAGACGCTATTGTGATCACGCAGAACGCAAATGTATTTGGTAGCAGTTGTCGTAAATTCAGCACATCACCCACCCACTTGGAACTGTTTGAACAATGGCAAAAAATGGTTTATCTCTGTGGAAGCGTATAATTTGATGGTTGCGATGTGAACAAACTCGATACTTGAGTGTTTTTTTTATGCGGGCTGGCTGGGTTACAGATTCCATATATTATAATTATATACTTTTTAAAGTTTATTTACTCCATTGCGTGTTCTTGTGGTGCCACTTGGGCCTTTTTATAAAGTATTTTCCCGTTGCTTTCCACAATTGTATGCAGCAGGTTATTTGAACCCAATTACTGTATACAATTTTTTAAATATTGATTCTCATGACATGTGATTGGTAGCTAAGTAGAGAGGATGGTCCGCCATACAGCTCTGTCCTGACGTACCTCTCTAGTTGCCTCTACATTCATACATTGTAACATGCTTTTTAGTATTTGATTAATTTGGTCATGCCTTACTTTCCTAGGTCTTTCACGGCTTCTTTTTCCGCTCACACTGCTTATATACAACATTTTAATCTTCTTTCTCTCGTCTATTCGTTCCATATGTTTAAACCATCTCAGGGATCCTTTTTATTTATGCTTATAATGCAATCATCTGCCTTACATCTTTCTTATTTAGACGTTCGGTATTCTATCATATATCAATTTCCAGCACATTCTTCATAGTGATCTCAGTCAAACCATTTATCAAATCAAATCAAATCAAATCAAATCCGTTTATTAACTCAAAAGACATTGCAAAAAGCAAAATGTTCAAGGCATCTATTGAGTACAGGTAAAATATTATAAAAATACAACATAGTACCAGGAACGCATTGGAGATGGTTCGACATTAGGAAGACAAGATACTTTCTAAAGTCAAGAGTATTTGTCTCCTGTACGTACCTTCACTAATATGAAAGACGTCGATCTCCGAGGAGACCGCGTTCAGCAGACTAATTGCTTTTCCCACCGGTGTCACCAGAGGCAGATTGGTTCAACAATCTGTGCTGTCGCTGTCGGAGAAATCAGGGACAAAAGACCAACACCCTCTAGCACGGCCGAGTTCTCGAAATATCCTCTGATTAATTTTAAGAAATGGGTAATGAGATGCCCATCTCTTCGAAGCTGAAAGAATTGGTTCGAAGAATTCTCCAAAGAAATTATATTTATAAATAAACTATAAGATAAAACAAAACAACTACCTTTTAAAAAGCAGAGCGTTAATGAAAGATTTTGAATAATGTGTTCCATACAGGATACAGAATACTATGTGGGCAATTGTATCCATTTAAGTATTAAGAAAGGCTAGCTCAAGATGGGTAAAAGAGCGCAGATAGCGTGTTGTCGTGGAAGACCGCTGAGACATGAGGTGTTTCCCGAAGTGGACATAAACAATGGTACATATGGGCACGATAGGCCGCCGGAGACTCCACAGGTCGCTGCGAATCAGATAAATAAATTACGTCTGCTCTTCACGGTGGGTACAATCGATAGAAAGCCTTTTCAGGTGTTTGAAAGCTAACATGTATGGTAAAGTTAATAGTTTTTTTTTTACATATAAACTTTAGATCAAATCAATGAGGTTGATAAATTTTTTCTCAATTATATATATATATATTTTGAAATAGAGACTTATAATTTATATTTTTCTTTATTTATTGTAATTGAAGTGTGCCTTTTTTACTTTCATTATTTTTCTAACTATTCTGATTTTTTTAAAGTTTTCTTATTTTTTTTTACATTTAAATAGTGTTTTCTCAATACGAATGAAAACGTCAGATTTCTGGAAGTTTTATCATACTTACTTACTAACCATCACGAGGGGTAAACAGAGAGGATGGATCGCCACATTGTTCTATCCTCACATAACTCTCGCGCATCTTCTACATTCACACATCGTGACATGCACGCTCGTCGATTGTTCCTACTTCGAACATGGCCGCCTTTAAGTAATTGATTAATTTGGTCATGCCATGTCTTCCTTGGCCTTCTTCGACTTCTTTTTCAATTTACACTACTTGTATATATCTTTTTAACCATTCTTCCCTCATCCATTCGTTCCAAATGTCCAAACCATCTTAGTGACCCTTTCTTGATTTTATTTATCACGCATTCATCCGCTTTACATTCCTTTCTTACTTCATCATTAGATTTTCTATCGTACATTGTTTTTCCGCACATTTTTCTTAGTGACCTCATTTCTACGGCATTTATCCTACATTCATCATTCTTCTGCCAACTCCAAGCTTCACTTCCATACATAAGGGTCGTGACTAGAACTCCATAGTGCATAAAATCAAATGTAATAAAACTTCACATAACTTCACACAACATAAAATAAAATAAAACTTCTAGAAAATTGACGTTTTCATTCGCATTAATTATTTAATATGGAGTTTTACATCATTGTTCAAGAAACAATAACTAAGTGTTTTCTTCTTCAAATTTTAATATATTTCAAATGTGCATTATAAGTCCACTCCCTTTTTCTTATTATATGAATATTTAAAATAATATTTAAAAAAAATGTAATTCTATAATATATATTTGACATAACTTTGTGTTGCGGATTCATTAAACAATGTTTTTTTTTTTACTTTGTACAATATTTATATGTAACATGTTTTTATTATTTATTTTTTTAATAAAGTTGGTGTTGTGTACAAAGTTAAAAAAGAAACTTTGTTCCATATTTTTTTACATTAATAAGATTAAAAATCTCGACTTGTTTCAAATGCTGTTATCATCGAGAACGATTTAGAGAAATATGCACTAAAAAAATAACTGTATTTTTGTGAAAGTTATTGCAATTTTCAAATTTGATCGCATATTTCCTTATATGTTTGAATTTTCATATCTTAACTGGATAAAATAGTGTTTTAATTCATCACTCGACCGACGTTTCGGGGATTATTGCAGTCTCCATATTCACGGAAGATAACAACGAAGAGTCGGCGAAGATCTCCAAAACGTCGGTCTAGGAAAATAGTAAGTTACACGAATACGCGTATACCCAAGATCCCGAAAAAAATATATTGCTATCAACCGTGACAATATATGCACTTGATTATTATGGAGTTTTACACAATTGTTGAAGGAGATATAAGTTGATTTTCTTGAATTGAATTCCATGTCACAACTTCCCGATTCAAAAAATAAAAAAGGTATACGAATAAAAACGTCAGTTTTCTAGAAGTTTTATTATATTTTATGGGAATGACATGTTTCGCTCTACTAAGGCATCCTCAAATATCAAACATTTGATAATGCATTAGAAGGGCGAAAACCGACGTTTTCATTCGTATTTATTATTTAATATAGAATCAAGAAACAATAAATAAAACATAATAATTGAAAATGGGTAAAAAACATTGCATGGAATCCAAAAAATTCAATGATCTAAAGAGTTTCATTCGTTAAATTATTTTGAGTATTTTTCTGTAATGTGTATAATGTATTTTTTTTAAATCATCATATTTCTGTAATTTTACCACATATAATGATGTTGATGATATTTATAGCGCCATTTTCGAGAGCGATTCACTTGGGCGCATTATATAATATGGTTTCTCTTCGCAAATCGAATAAAAAACATTGTTGGATTGTACATACCTGGCTTGACCAATAGTACCGATACTGCGGTTACGCGGAGGTATGCCACACGGAACTCCTGCCTCCGGGTTCCAGCGCAGGCCAGGGGATAACTTCAGCCTTACTCGCTCACACAGCACTGTGCTGTAGTTAGCAACCGCACCACAACATACTAGAGACGTCTTCTTTATTATTTACTCCTTATTTCTCTATCCGCATGTGAAGTTCGCATACTAAAATGGTCTGTGTTTTATGCCTGTAATATTTATATGCTAGAGGTAAAGAGCGCTATGTCTAATATTTGAATTTTATCAAACTTACTACTTACTATTTCCTAGTCATAGAAATCTTCTTCTTCTTCTAAACTAACTAACTAACTAACCATCACGCCGTCTCCCCGAAAGGGTAGGCAGAAAGAATGGACTGTCACACTTTAACCGATGCGGCACTCCATCCTTCTCTTTTCGCCCCGCGGGAGACGCGGTGTGATGGGTTGCGAACCTCAACGCCACCAATAGGCATCTCCCGCGCACACTTCGATCTTCCAACATCCACAAAATAAATCTAAAACAAATAATATAAAATACAATGATATAAAATAAAATAACAAAATAAAATTAATTTAATACAAAATGTTATTTTTAGATGGTGCACATTTGTCTATTTAATTTATGTTCCACGAATCCACCGTTTTTTAAATTTAGCACATAATGTTTTTCCGATGTTGCACATGTTGACATGGACGATCCGGACTTTTGTGTTTATTTAATTTATGTTACACGTATCCACCGTTATCTAAATTAGCTGTTATGTGATTGAATTAATGTTCCACGTATCCACTTTTTTATTTGGCAGTAATTGGGCACTTAAAACCAACCAACACCAGCAAGAACTTTAAAAGAATATTGAAGAAATTATTCAAATTGTCATTGGAACAAATGAAAAATTTATTTTTACACCTGTCAAAATTCTTTATATAAACGAAAAAAACTTGTATAATTTTGACATCAAAACAGTACAAACGTATTACGTCTCACAATTAACTATTATAAAGTGCGGCAACAATCAAATTGACCAAAACAATTCACTTATACACGTAATTTCGCCAAATTCACGGGAGCACCACATGAACCAAACCAAATTTTTAAAATCAGAACTATTTCTTCTTCTACTTTTTAAAAAATAGATATAACGATCTTTGACACAGAAATCTTACGAGTATCTTCTTAGATGATGAGGACCAGTTATTCCTTCCTCTTTTAGGTGCTCTTCCAGGTTGGCGATGTTCGGAGGGGATTTCGTGGTTGTATATGCAAGTCTGTCACTATCCATTCTGGCTACATGGTTCTGATCTACTCTTCTTCTTCTTCTTCTTCCTCTTAGTTAAGGTCGTATGACCTGTTTGTGACGGTGGGCTGTCCTGGTATGATGATGTCTAGCCATCTCTCCATCTCTTCGGCGGCCTTCCTGGTACTCTTCCCCATCTAAATATGTCCTCAACACCACAGACAGACCTTATCGTTTCATTTCTGATCCGATCTCTGAGGGTTTTGCCTGCGATGGAGCTTAGGGTTTTCAATTCTGCTACTCTAAGAAGGTTCTTAGTTCTATTGGTATCGGCTCTGTATATCTTGACTTTACTTTCGGTTAGCATGTATTTGTTCCTCTTAGTTTATTGTAACACCTGATGATGCCAACATCGGTTGGCGAAACAGCTGTCGCAACACTCTCAGCGAATAAAAAGAAACTGTGATATAATAACAGTGTTTTAAATTTTAACAGTAATAATGTTGAAGTATCATAGTGTTTCAGCCAAAACGGACTATAAAATTTTAATTGAATTACAACATTGTTATTGTCCACTTTTATTAATTAAGTATTTTTATGCCCACCACGTTACGGAGCACACGTTAATGTAAATATAGTTTATGAGAGTTACATATGATATTTACACCTGAGGATGGAAGTCACCTCCGAAAAACGTTTTGTATAAAAATATTTAATAAATAATAACAGAATTCACCACACTGTTTTAATAATAAAACAATGGACTTTTTCTTCTTCTTCTTCTTCCTCAGCCTATTCCCGTTCACTCCTGGACAAAGGCCTCCTCCATTTGCTTCCATATCATTCTGTACTGTGCAGACTGCATTCAGGTAATTCCGACGTGTCTGTTTAGATCATCCTTCCACCTCTCTTTGCCGTCCACGGTCTCCAAGTCAGCAGTCTTCTTGTCCACTTTTCATCTGAGCTTCTGGCTACGTGACCTGCTCATTGCCATTTTACTGTAGCCACCCGGTGGATGATGTCAGTTACCTTTCTTTTCTCTCTCACCGTATCGTTTCTGACTCTGTCTCTTAGGCATATTCCTAACATGGCTCTTTCTATGGCTCTTTGGGTCACTCGTAGTTTCTCGGCGCTTTGTTTGGACAATGTAACAGTTTCAAGATCATAAGTACCAACTGGCAGAACGTAGGCTTCATAGACTTTTTGTGTCAGGTTGATCGGTCAACCTGAAACAATGAACTTAAACAGTGTAAACTATTTATATAAATCTATTTTAATTTTAAAATAAATTGTTGAAAGCTGCCATGAATGTTGCTTAACTTTTTAAAGACATTTAATTCCATTTTTACGTGTAAATAAATGAATCTTTTGAAAATCGGTTTGAGGTCCTTTACCTTTTATGGTAAGATACGTCACCATTGGTTTAATGTGAAGGTATTATGTATCGCAGAACAATAAAAATGTTATGGGAAGATAAATATTCCGGTGATAGTTTAATGATCTGTGAATGTGTATACGCGCAGTAAACCTTATTTGGTGGTTTGATAAGAAATGTGCAGGATTGCGGCCATTTTATTTTTTTCATTAGTTATTTTCTCTCATTGCAATATTATTTACACATACTACATACATATATACACAAAAAATAAATAAAAAATACGTAAAATCAAAATAAATGGTAAAATCATGTAATCCCAGATATTAACGCCGACTATTATTAAATTATTATTGATATAGTATAAGTTTCACATTTATATTTAATTTAATTATTATTTATAAGAATAAGATCAGCAGCAAAGTGAGAATTTATAAAACTTGTGTGCGACCTATCATGACATATGGGATCGAGTACAGGGCGGACACCACAATCACAAAAAATGCGCTCAGAGTGTCAGAAATGAAATGCTCAGAAATATATCTGGTAAGACACTGCAAGAGAGGATAAGGAATACACGGAATACATGATGTCGTTAGGTGGGCAAGGCAAAAGAGAAGATACTGGTATGCACACGTGAGGAGAATGGATCCATCCAGAATCCTCTTTATCGTGTTACACGGTCAGCCCCATGGTAAACGACCCCCGGGCACACCACCAGAGATATGGATCGACAGCTGGGAGTCGACTTCGCAGGAGGTCAATTCCTCTTAAGAAACAAGCTACTAGGCCTACACTAAGAATAATAAGAAAAAGAAGAAGAATAGACTATACATATACACTAACACAAATAATGCACTTA
Source organism: Lepidostoma basale (assembly GCA_022606425.2). Lineage (NCBI taxonomy): Eukaryota > Metazoa > Arthropoda > Insecta > Trichoptera > Lepidostomatidae > Lepidostoma > Lepidostoma basale. The sequence continues at coordinate 611,015 of JAHDVF020001034.1, read as the reverse complement.
AAATCGTATATGTATTGTTGCGATGACCTTCGTGGTCGAGTTGTAAGTGCTTTGACTGCCACACCGAAGATACCGGGTTCGATTTCCGGAGATGGCAGTGTGATTGTCACACTGCTGTGGTCTAGTGAAAAATTCACGTGACAATAAAATGGGGATAGATAAGCTACCTATCACATGCCATGATAATCAATATGATAGCTATACCCTTAACTTCGATTTGGCTCGTGTTGTAATGATGTAAAGATTAATAAAAAATGATCAAATAAACATGGATATAAATTTTATGTTGTTAACTTACTAACCATCAGATTTCTCCGAACGGGTAAGCATAAAGAATGAACTGTTCTTTCCTGATTTACTTCTCTCGTTCCTCAACATTCATACATAGTGTCATGCACGCACGTCGATTTCTCCGACTCCTCACGTGGCTGACATTCAATATTTGAAAGTGCCACGTTTTTTTCGGTCTTCCTCTATTTTTAGTTTCGTTTACATTATTTTCATATTTATGAAGCTTGTCTGTATATTTATTCAAATTTCTATTCGTTTTTATATTTTATATTGCTTGATGAATCTTGAATGCAAGCGAAACTTATTGACATATTTTAAATATAGTAGCTTATATTTTATACAAAATGTTATATTATTTTATTTTATATGTGTTATAATTATAATGCGTAAATATACAAAACTTCTATTAAACTGACATATTAAATTTTAGTCCAAAGTTCAAGAAACAAGAAATAAGACAGGCGGTTTTTTGCAAATGGTCAAGAACATATTTTCATAGAGCGTTATTTATTTTTTATTCCAGATTAGGCTTTTGAAAATTCTTGCTACCTATTTTATTTGTTATCTAACTGGATCTTATGAAAAGACATTAGTTTAATTCAAAATATATGAAAGCGCTACTCGTAAAGAATCTTTTCCGTGAGAATCAAAACCAGCTTCTCATAAGGAAATGAACTTACGAGCAACCGGTGAAGGTACACTTCTAAGGGCTAACGTGTTCTTCAATATTCTACTGCGGCATAGTGAACTTTCCTCAAACTCACCCAGAGTATTTTCTCAGAGTGATTTAGCAATGATACTATCAAAAGCTTTAGTGTATAAATCACTCTCAAAATCCTTTTCACTACATAAAATATTAACCGATTAAGCTTTTGTTTAGGTTATATCCCTGGTACACGCCCTAATTTTAATTAATACATTTTGTTTAATAAATATGAATGAAAACGTCTTTCTTATAAGAGTTTTATTATATTTTAGATGGAATGACATGTTTTTCCCTTCCGAGGCATATTAAAATGTTATCATTACATTTAATAATGTATTAGAAGGACGAAATATGTCATTCCATCTAAAATGTAATTAAACTTCTAGAAGATAGACATTTTCATTCATAATAATTATTTAATATCGAGTTTTACATCATTGATCAAGAAACAATAAGCATGTTATAAATGTTCTTAGTTTCTTGTATTTTGAATGAAATAATTTTGATTATTTTAAAGCGTTCTCCCGATGATGAAGGTGTAAAATCTTCGAAACATGTCTAGAAAAATAAATTAAAAAGTGCAAAAAAAACATCTTTAAATTCATTAAAAATTCGTAATTTTGGAATTACTCAGTTATATCATATTAAATTTATCAAAAATAAAATAAACGAATTTTTTTTAATGATTGAAAAGGCGTAGGTATGTTTAAATTCCAAAAAAATAAATGTTAAAATGAAACAGATTACGAAAATGTAATAAATGGAAAAGTGTACTAAAGCGCCGCGCCGTAAGACCTGCTATGCTCTACGGATAGGATTAATGGGTCGCAAGACGACAAGAAGAGCAGAGACTACACGTAGCAGAAATGAAGATGCTGAGATGGGCCACCGGGGTTGCGATGATGGATAAAGCTAGAAAAGACCACATCATAGGAGCCTTAAAATTGCTCCCATAGCGGAAAAAAACTAGGGAACGTCGTCTGCGGTGTTACATGGACATGCGAGCAGCAGGGACAATGAATACATCGTTTACAAGACCCTGCAACTGGAAGACGTAAGGAGGGAATTAGGTCGGCCTCATGCAACGCAGATGTCCACAGTTAGGAACGACCTGAAGGCGCTGGGACTGGACAGTCAGACGACTCTGGATCGTGAGACTTGTCGGAGCCGTATTAGGAGAGCCGACCCCTTCTTCTTCGGTATCAATCTAAAGATTGGGTCTGCAGCAAGGCGACGAATCTCCTCTTCCACTCCGCTTAGTCATCGCAACTCTCTTCAACTCCGCATAAGAGGTGCAGCCCATATCTCGGCAAATCTGGTCTAGGTACTCCTGGTGAGGTTGTCCTCTGCCAATCGATCCCTCGACCATTCCCTCCAATACATCATGCAGGAAACATTCGTGTCACAACACATGACCAATCCCTCTCGCGCGCCTCTCCGCTATGGTGTTCAACATGTGCCTATTATCTTCAACTCTGCTCCATGAAACACGGGCAATTCGTCGGTAGGTCCACATTTCAAACGCCTCCAGCCTTTTGGGCTCTCTTTCGCCCAGGCACCAAATCTCGCAGCCGTATAGTAAAAAAACTCCACACCAATATTTTTATCAGTTGTTTTCGGAGGTTTAGGTCTATTTTACTGGACTCGAATATTTTAGATTTCTTGTTGAAGGCAAATTTAGCCTGGTGGATACGACTATCGACGTCTTTCTTTATAGCCGATCCCAAATAACGGAAAAATGGCTAGGCGAAAGCAGAAGAAAAAAAAACAATTTACATATTCGTCTCTATTGAGATACAATTAATCCTTAAAAATGATTAAGCTGCAATGGGTGAAATCCAGTATTTGTCTACAAGTATTTGTAAATTTTCAAAAAAACAAATTAAATAAAAACTGGTCCAAGTTAAAAGTATAAAAATTGGAAATTGGATCTCAAGGTGTTGTCTAGCAGTACGAGTATGATAATTGCGTAAGCCTTTCATATTGCATTAATAAAGTTTTTCTGCTTAATGTTTACATTTAATCTTAATAGATGGCGCTAGTGTAGACTGACCTTAAATGTGAAGTGTTCTTAACATAGTAGCATATTTACATCTTTCAAAAATTTATCAGACATGGTGGTCGTAAGAAGGGCGGAATGGGGAATGTTGTTAACATAAGGTGATCGCTTAACCCAACCAATGACAGGTCATAAGTCCGGTAAATGCCTCGACTACCATATTCTGTTTAAAAAAAAAACAATTTACATCTTCGTCTCTATTGAGATACAATTAATCCTTAGAAAGCAGAAGAGATTAGGAAAATGTTCACACGTTTCTTTTATGTTATACATAAGTTTTCTATTAGGCGATAAGAAAAATTTCAATAAATTTATTCTTGTGGTTTGAAGGTTTTGCGCAAGACTACATTGCCGCAGTCACCAAACGCCTCCAACGGGATTTGTCTCTGATTCTTGGTACTAAATTACATATTCTAGACCTCCCGGAATGTACGAACACCTCTGGACCTGTGTCAGAAGAGATTATTTATCTGTATTTTATTGATTAATATGATGAGAGTACCTTGGTTCATTATAAACTCGTAGTGGATAATTTAGGTTAATTTGAAAATGTTCTATCTACAGAAAACTTTGAGTATAAAAAAACAATTGAAAAATTCCAATACATAGATATACTTAATCTAAAAAATCTGTAGTTTTAACACGAGATTTACGGGAATTAATTGTTTCAATTATACGTGCCGGAGGTGCTATACATGACGAAGAGGAATATTGATTAGATACACGTTTTATTTGGATGCACAATGGTGTTCTTGTACCTACCCTTATGTACGGAAGTGAAGCATGGAACTGGTAAAAGAAGGATTGAAATATAATAAATGTAGTAGAAATAAATTCTCTTAGACGAATGTGTGGGAAATCGTTGCATGAAAATATAAGATGAATTATGACCAAAATATTAAAATAATCAATAAGATGATTTGGATATAAGGAAAGAATGAATTAAGAATGAATGGTTAAGAAAGTATACGATCATTATCTGGAAAATAGAGGAAGACCGAAGAAAACGTGGCATGATCAAATAAATCAAGTATTGATGGTCGAGCATGCGAAGAGTTGGAGAAATCGATGTGCGTGGGTGACACGATGTAAGAATGTTGAGGAATGGAATGAAGTGTAATACATCAGGAAATAGCAATGTAGCGGTCCATTTTTTATGCCTTCACTTTGGCGTGATAGTTGATTACTTATTTTTGTAGTATTTTTATTACATATTTAATAAGTAATTTTTTGAAGGGTGTCCAAAAATATATATTAACGACTACTCCAGAACGTAATGCCGACCTTTGCCACATCGACACATAATAATTGTTTGATTTGGCGCTAAATTTAAAAATATTTTAATTCATTTAATTACATCCCACTAATTAGGCAGTATATGGTGAATTAATATCGACCTCCTTATAGGATTTCTCTCCTGGTAAAATCGTGTAAACCCAGATATTTACGCCGACTATTATTCAAGTATTATTTATAAAGCATATAAAGCAAAGTTTCACATTTATATTTTATTTCTTCTTCTTCTTCTTCATTATTGTAGACCTATGTGGTCTGTTCTCCAGAGAGTTTAGTTATTCCCAGCTGTCCTTCCATCTTTTAGGAGGTCTTCCACGAGGACGAGTCCCATGAGGTTGATTATGCAATGCAATATAGGGGAGTCTGGTGGAATCCATTCTTTGAACATGACCGTACCAGTCCCTTTTTCGCTGTCGGCTCCATCTTACAATATCCTCAACCTCACATATCTATCTTATTCTGGTGTTCCTCACGCGATCCCTCAGTGTCTTTATGTCGAAAGTCCTAAAAATAATAATTTAATTATTATAGTTATTATAATAAATAATTTTATTATTATTCAGAAACATATCTGGCAAGACACTATGAGATAGAATATGGAACTCCAGGATAAGGGGTCGAGGATGTCGTTAGATGGGGAAGGCAAATGAGAATATACTGGTATGCACACGTGAGGATAATGGATTCATCCAGACTCCCCCTCATTGTGTTGCACGGCCAACCCCAAGGTAGACGACCCCCGGGCCAGGATCGACAGGCGGGAGACGACCTCGCAGGAGGCCAATTCCTCTAAAGAAACAGGTCACAAGGTCTATACTAAGAAGAAGAAGAAGGAGAAGAAGTATTGCATACATTTTTTTTCTCTCAATAGAACAATTCATTTGGTAAATATTTTTATCTATTGTCAATGACAAATGGAACCTTTTCAAATCAAATTTTGTAATGAACAGGAATGTCAATAAATATTTAACACGTCAATATTCATTATATTATCGAAAATGATTATTTTAAACGCAGGTTTTGAGTAAGTACTAGACATTTTTTTAAGCCATAAATAAACTCTAGAAGGATACAAAAAAACACATCCTAGGAAGGCAATATGTGTTTTGATTATATATGTATACAATTAAAAACATTTTTTTACTTGGTGGTCACAATTTGATTTATAATTAGTTTTATTCCAATTACTGAAGTCAATAAAATATTCTGTATGTAATACTTATAAAAACTTCAGTTTTCTGTTAGTAATCTATATATGTATGTTTAAATGACAGCTGTCAATCGTCAGCAGATCGTCACGACATTCTTCTTCTTCTTATATTTTAATTCAACGCAGTTAGTTTGCAGCTATGTTTACTTTCACGTGTGAAAGTTCTTGAGTTCTAGGTCTTTAATATGGTAGTTTTCCATTGCATTCCACTTTTTGTGTACAATAGGTTATTTGAATCCAATTTATAGATTCTCATGACTTGTGGTAAGTAGCTAATAATTTTAATTGACCAAAGACAGTGTGAGAATCACTGCTTCACTTCCATACATAACAATTGCAATAATCATACGAGTATTATAACAATAATGAATATAATATATAACTTAATTTTGTTCAAATATCGCTTGTTTGAATCTAGTTTAACTTCAATTTCGATTAACTAGTATGTACTGTTACCTCTTTTTATCATTTATACTTGTGTTAGCATGTTATTTTCTTTATTTTATTGTTTCTATGTGTTTTGTTTGTGTAATGTAATCGCTGTTTGTTAGCCCAAATAAATCAATAATTATTATATCATTTGAAAGTTGAACAAAATAATAGTATTTGTTTTTTGTATACAATAACTTGTAAATAAATCTAGATTTTTACCCATTGCGGGTTAATCATTTTTAAGGATTAATTGTATCTCAATAGAGACGAAGATGTAAATTATTTGGAAACAGAATATGGTAGTCTTTGTCTTTTAAGATAATTTGTAAGCATTAAGCAGAATATCCTTTTGAATACAATGTGAAAGGCTTTTTACGCAATTATCACATTGCTAGATAACGCATGGAGTGAAACTTCAATTTTTATGATATTAACTTGTACCAGTTTTTTATAGAAAATTTGTCGTAAGAAGGGCGGAATATAGAACGCTTGGCTCCTGATCCAGGGGACATGGGTTCAAGCCTGGACACGACCAGATTCCTTCTTCATAATAATGAGCTATTTTCTGCTCATATTGAATATTGTAAAATAAATTCTAATATCATTGATGTAAATCCTTAATATTAGTCTTTATAAAAAATAAAAAAAAAGTAATCGCTTAACCCAACCAATGACAGGTCATAAGTCCTGTAAACGCCTCGACTACCATATTCTGTTTCCAAATCATTTACATCTTCGTCTCTATTGAGATACAATTAATTCTTATAAAATAATAGTGTTAAAAACATCAACCAAGTTGTTTAACTTTGCCAATATTTTAAAAATCATTCAAACGTTAATTCATATATGTCTTAAAACATAAAAAAAAATATTCCACTTTAAAAAATAACGGCTCAATGAACGGTTTATGTAAGCTTAATGTAAATGGAAGGACAGAGATATCTTTTAAAATATATGACAGAATGTCAATCCATCGATTGTCTTACGCCGTGGAACATCAAAGACGTTTCTTAGAAATATACCACGGAGTTTGAGCGATTATAATCATATTATTGTATTACTTGTATATGTATAAGCACCACGAAATAGGAATATAAGTTACTGAGCGGGCGATGGTACTGATAGTAATAATATGCCCAACGATCGTATTAAATTATCATACAATGTAACCGCGAGGCCTCCTCCATACTAAATGATGAATTTTCTAGGGACTGCTCCACAGACGTGACTTGATTTATTTTAAGTAAGAACCGTTAGAAAAAATAACTTAACTCGTTATTCGAACGAACGAATTTCAAATTCAAATAATTCCTTACCACAAAAAGATTCAACAAATATATGTATTAAATACGTCAATTTGGAACAGTACCAACATCAAATTTTTTATTTTATTTTATTTTTTTAAATACTAACACCAAGGATTTAAATCAATGATATTTGAAATTATTTTAACAATCTTCAATGTGAGCAGAAAATGCTCATTATTATGAAGAAGGAATCTGGTCGTGTCCAGGCTCGAACCCAAGTCCCCTTGATCAGAAGCCAAGCGTTTTATCCCCTAGACCACCACCCGAATTCTTCTTTATCCCCTTATTGTATCATATATTTTGCGATCTGTTCATACACAATATCAAACGTCTTCCTCTGATGAAGAGGTCCAGCTTTCTTATCATTTCTTTGATGATCGTCCTGGTGGTCGACGGCCCTCTTGAGTCTCTTGCATCACGTTCTGAGGAAACCTCGCTGGATCCATACTCTCAATGTGGTCTCTCCAAAATCGTCTTCACTACTCCATCTCATTAAGTCATCAATTTTGCAGGATCTGTTAATCTCTTCGTTTGGTATTCTATCTCTAAGAGTTCTACCCACGATAGGTCGCAATGTTTACTTTTCTGGTTCTCATAGGAGATGTTTGGTTCTGTTCTTTCGTCTACTTTTGCTTCGATTCCGTCAAAACGAATCAATAATGAAATAATGACGTGATTCTTACAATTGATCATATTTCAATAGATAGAAAAATAAAATATACGAGGGTTGTCCGCAAAATAAGTTTCCCTATTTTTTTTCACAATGAAACCCATTTTTATTTACAACGAGCAATACATCATTGGAAAGCTTAGACTTTCAGCTATTTTTCAACATAGTTTTCGTTGACTTCGATGCACTTTTTCATCCGGTCGATCTTTTTGATTCCCTGGTCATAGAAGTCTCCCGCCAGGCAGTGAAGGTAGCTCAGAACCTCTTCTTATAGCTCCTCTTCGTTTGCAAAATGCATTCCACCGAGGTGTTTCTTTAAATCAAGGAAAATATGGTAGTCGCTCGGGGCCAAGTCCGGACTGTATGGTGGGTGTAGGACGATCTCCAATCCGAATTTCTCAATGGGCGCAGTTATGGTCTTCCGTATGCATCCTGGGCACCTACATTGCACAAACCTTAGAATAACCTAAATGTTCTGTTAGGATCTTGTCTATAGTTGTCTCGTAGAATATGTGCAACAATATTTTAATATTTGCTAATAGTATTATGGGGAGGAAGCGGTTGTCCAAAAAAGTTTTGAAACCTATGCTTTAGATTAAAGTTGAAATGTTTCTGTATTTTACATACTTCTAACACTAATGTTATTGTGCATTATGCAAAGTGCATCGTAATTCAAGTATTTTCCATCACAGTCGGAATATAAATGGTTAATTATACTAGAATCGGAAGATTTAGGCGCCATCCAATCGCCGGCAATAGAGCTCTTCATAAGAGATTTCTACGGAGGTCGTTACACAATTTGTATTCATTTTTAGCTCATTATAAAAACACACTTATAATAAAATCTCTTCCACATTCTCTGAGTGGCTGTACTCCATCATATCGGCGTGTTGTTCAATAATGTTACAATAATATTTTTTTTGAATTATCGCATTATAAATTTCAAAGAAAGAATCGAAGAAAGAAGGCACCTGCTCAGGACCTTGTCCGAAAGGCGTGCAAGATGGATCGACCATGTAATACGACAAGAAGGCCTCTTGCATGCCATAATGGAGGGTATGACCGAGGGGACAAACTCTAGGGGACGCCCACGCCGAGAGTACCTGGAGGACCTGTTGGTGGACGTGCGCTGCTCATCATACGCAGATTTCAAAATAGCCGCACAAGACAGGGAAGAATGAAAGAAATAAAAAGAAAAAATCGCTGCAAACCAATCCCAGGATTAAAACTAGAGAGAGAAATTTCAAACTATTTTTGGTTGAATTCGCAACAAAAAATAAACAAATAAAATTACAACAGATTGATAAACATTTAAAAATATTGTAATGCGCCATATTGCAACAATACCAGCAACACTACTACTAAGTCCAACTCTCTTGGGTCCTTGAGTGGTCTCTCAGGCCCCGCAAATCCCGGGCAATATGACCACTGTCATGGCAGATAGATAAAGGGCGAATGGCTAGTTTCCATTGCCATAAAACTGGATACTCCCAGCTAAGGGAAGGATACTCCGACAGAAAATCCTCCAGAGAAGGCTAGGGAAAACAACTCTGGGCAACCTCCCCAGGACATCACTATGAACCGTCTGGCACAGAACAGAGAGGCCTACGCCAGGGTGATAGCCGACGTCGGTCGGGGGGACCTGACATGGCACTCCAAGAATAAGAATAAATTAGAGTAATAGAACACACATTATTACTATTATACTAAATGTTACTGATAGCCAAATCGCAGAGCTAAAAAGAATAATTGGACTAAGCTGGGCAGCTTTAGGAAACATGGGTTACATCCTTAAAAACCGGAATATATCGATCAACCTGAAACGGAAAGTCTATGAAACCTGCGTTCTGCCAGTTGGAACTTATGGTCTTGAAACTGTAACATTGTTCAAACAAAGTGTCGAGAAACTATGAGTGATCCAAAGAGCCATGGAAAGAGCCATGTTAAGAATAAGCCTAAGAGACAGAGTTAGAAACGCTACGGTGAGAGAAAAAATAAAGGTCACTGACATCATCCGGCTTGGCGACTCTAGAATGGCAATGGGCAGCTCACATAGCCAGAAGCTCAGATGAAAAATGGACAAGAAGACTGCTGAATTGGAGACCGTGGACGGCAAGCAGAAGTGCTGGGCGACCGCAACTACGGTGGAAGGATGATCTGAACAGACACGTCGGAATAACCTGGATGCACTCTGCACAAGACAGAGTGACATGGAAGCGATGGAGGAGGCTTTTGTCGAGGAGTGGACGGGAATAGGCTGAGAAAGAAGGAAGAAGAAATGTTACTATTATTATAAAGAATAGTTTAAATATTTGTTGTTATGAACAGGATAAGGAAGGAAGGATCATTAAGGTGGTTTAGATAAATGAAAATAATTAATGAATAATGAATGCTAGCTAAAGAAAGTATACGTTAACTAGTTAAACGGAACTGGAATAGAGGAAAACTGAGGAAGGTGGAACGATATAATAAATCTAATATTAAATGTCGGCCACGTGATGCGTGCATGACAGGATGTATGAATGTTAAAGAAGTGAGAGAAGAATGTCGGGAAAGAACAGTGTGACGGTCTATTACTTCTGCCTAAGGCTGGATGTTACAAAGGTGCCAAGTATCAAGCAAGTCAGTGATGAGTTTTTGATCCTAATTGGTGTTAAAAATTAAGGCCAGTAACTGTGCAAAAAAACAAAGCGATGAAATAATATAGTGAAGTCCAAACGTCACCGTATATTATATATGCCACCCGTAATACATATGTATGTAACAATACTAATAAAATTAAGTTTTTTTCGTTTTTTCTTTGTTTTATGTTTAAACCACTTAGCACATTTATAAAAACCAGCCTTCATTTGTATTATAGTAACTTCTTACATTATGAATATCTAAACTTAGTTCAGTATTGAGGTGCTCCCAGATATAACTTCTATTTAATGAATTTCGTGTGTGAGAAATTAATCACATACACCACCCACAAAGGTGGAATCGTCTTTTGAATAGTAATGAGGTGAGATTCGGCCAGACTCCGTAATGTAGCAAGCATCTTGTATGCACTGGCGAAAATACACCAACTACGCTATACGAATCCCAATTCGCGATGGAATCGCGATTTTTATGCGATTCGGTTTGAGGTGAGAAAATTTCACGTGTTGGCTTCAAAGTGCAGAAGTTTCAAAGCAAGCATGTGCCATCGGAATAATATATTTCAACAGCTAATCCATATTCCAGATACTTAGTTTAAAAAAATATTATATGTGTCTGAATCTTTTATATCTGTATAGCGGACAGGATGAGAAACACCACTATTAGAGCCATAACAGGAGTGTCGGACATCATCGGAAGAGTGGCAGCGCTAAAATGGTGCTGGGCTGGCCATGTCGCTCGCAGCTCTGATGATAGATGGACAAAACGCCTCCTTTGCTGGTGCCCTAGAACTGCAACCCGAAACCCAGGACGTCCTCAAATTCGATGGAGGGACGAAATTAAAGAGACCGCCGGTACGACGTGGATGTGTGTTTCCAGGATCGACAGACATGGAAGCAGATGAAGGAGGACTACGTCCAGGAGTGGACAGATATAGGCTGATGATGATGATGATGATAGAAGAAGTAGTGCTGCTGACATTGACAGTCTTGAGCAAGTCCCATAAATAATAAACTCGCAAAATAAATTTAGAGAAAATACTTTTAATGGCCGGATCGTCGCATCTCTCGCGGGGCGAAAAGAGAAGGATGGAGTGCCGCATTGATTAAAGTGTGGCAGTCCATTCTTTCTGCCTACCCTTTCGAGGAGACGGCGTGATGGTTAGTTAGTTAGTTACTTATTGGCTGAAAGTGTCAGTGATCTTTAGGACCTCCTTAACCTTGTGGTTCTCCTAAGTCCAGAGAAAGATTGGGGCTCACAACGAATGTCAAAAAAAACAAATGGATGACATTCGGACGGCTTGGCTACAGTGGGTCAGTATTGCATTTGAACGGCCGTAACTTTGAAAGGGTGGAAAGTTTTAAATACCTCGGCAGCTTACTAACGCAATCTCTTGACCCAGGTGTAGAGATAAAATTCAGAATTGAGGCAGCAAGAGCTTTAATAGAGCGTTTAATAAAATGAAATCACTCTTCTGCAATGATAACATAAACTTGAAACTACGCCAGAGAATGATCAAATGCTGTGGTCTATTTTATTGTATGGATGTGAAAAAGAAGAATAAGTGAATCTTCTGCCGATTTTTCGACAGTCAATAATTGGCAAAATGAACATAATTCCGTAATGTTGGACGTCCTCTTGCCCGATGGACCGACGATGTTATAAGGATTGGCGGACCTGGGTGGATGAGAGCGGCGATGGACAGGAGGAAGTGACGTGCTTTGGGCATTGTTATCTTCAATATGAGCAATTGACGACCTTCGTGGCCGAGTGGTAAGTGCATTAACTGCCACCCCGAAGGTTCCGGGTTCTATTCCCGGCGAGGGCAGTATGATTGTCAACTGTCTTTGGTCTGGTGTAGAATTCTCGTGACAATAAAATGGCGATTGATTAGCTACCTATCATATGTCACAAGAATCAATTTAATAGCTAAAATAAATTTTATACAGTAATTGGGTTCAAACAAACTATAAAAAAAGTTCACAGTTATATTGTATTTCTAACATTCTCATTTGTCTTTTTGAGTTGGTTAATATTACATTTTATAATGCCGAAACAAAATTATTATCTGCATTAATCAATTATTACAACAACTCTTATATTACATGTTGAGAGGATTGTACGTGGGACAGTAACGATGGCGCCAACAGACTATTTTATAAGTGTCATTGGAAATAAAATAAACATATTCAATAATTCTATAAAGCTGTCTTCTATGAGTGTACATTACTCAAATTTTAAATGTAAGAACAACTACACGATATTTATTGTTTCTTGAACAATGATATAAAACTCCGTGTTAAATAATTAAAACTTATGAAAACGTTTGAATGAATCTATAAGCCACATACGTCCTATAATGACATATGAAATATAAACGAGAGCTGACACCATGAGAACAAAAAGTCTCATAAGAACCACAGAAATGAAGACTCTCTGATCCGTTGCGGGAACGACACTCCGAGACAGAGTAAGAAATTCTGATATAAGAAAGATATGCTATGTGGAAGATGTCGTGCGATGGGGAAGACTGAGAAGACGCTACTGGAGAGATCATGTGGAAAGAGCATGTTCTAAAATAGTGAAAAATATAGCCGCAAATAAAGTATCACCAGGAAATCGGCCTCCAGGAAGACCACCCAAAAGACGGCGAGACAGTTGGACATCTAAATCCCAGGAAAAGGCTCCGAGAAATAACAGGACGCAGTTCTAAATAAAGCAGACGCAGAAAAAGAAGAAAACATTTGCTTTAACATTATTATCCCATTTTCTTTACAACTGTAAGATTTTTGTTTAAAGTTTTGTAAACTTACAAACAGTTGATTATTTATTCATTAAACTATGATGTTTGGTGATAAATAAAACCATGTAAGTGGAAGGAAAACGTTTTGATTGACAAAAAAATATTTTTCCTGCATATTAAATAATGATGAAATTTCTAGTATATTTAATATGACAGATTCATTTCCCTTTCTAGAATATTATCAAATACTTGATATTACACTACCATATATATTGCTAGAAAGTGACATGTTCCGCCCTAAAATTATTAATCTGTCCTATTTACTTTTAGAATACCCTTACGATGCGAAACATGTCACTCCCACAATATATAATAAAACTTCTGGAAAACGGACGTTTTCATTAATAAGAAAATTAAAAATATTGTTATTAAAGGCATGCTTTGAAGAAATAATAGTTAATAAAAATATATGTGGGTGTTGGTACACATCTAGTTGTTGTATTTACTAATTCTCTCTGGCTACTCTTCCTCAGACGAAACGTGATGGTATGCCATGTGCGTTTATTTACGGACGCACGTGAGAATTTTTAAAATCAGTCTATCAAAAGCTCAAATAAAGAGTTATACGAATGAAAACGTCCGTTTTCTAGAAATTTTATTATAATTTATGTGAATGACATGTTTAGCCTGTCTAAGGCATTATCAAATGCATTAGATTTGATAATGCCCTATACGAGTGAAATAAGTCATTCACATAAATTAATATAAAAACTTTCAAATAAAAATTTGGTAGATTTTCAAGGTTGGTAAAAATATGTTTTTAGGGATCTTGGGAAAATCCGTGTATTATCTGGACCCACATCTTCAGGGTGGTTATTAACACCCTGAAGATGATGACTAAAACGATCTCCGAAACGTCGGTATAGAAAGACTAGTAACACGGATTTTCCCCTGGAAGATCCAAAAAGTATTGGTTTATAAGAAATCGTGCTTTTGGATTTATGAGAACCAACCTGCCTCTGGTGATGCCGGTGGGGAGAGCAATCAAACTGCTGACACGATCGCTTTGGAGATCGATGTCTTTCATATTCGTGAAAGTACGTTCAGAAGACAAATACTCTTGACTTTGGAGAGTATCTTGTATTCCTAATGTCGAACCATCTCTCATGGGTTCCTGGTATTATATATTTATTATATTTTACCTGTTCTCCATAGATGTCTTAAACAATAATAATTGTTTGTAATATCTTTTGAGAAAATAAACTGATTTGATTTGATGTACGAAAAATACATTACGTTTGAAACGAAGTGAAAAATAATATTATCAATAATTCATGTTTTTTTATAATCTAGGAGAAAAGATGTCAGGCGTCTTGATTTTTTTCTAAAATTAAAAAAAGAACAATGCATTTTTATCACATATTTATTTTATTTTTTTATCAGTTAGAACTTGTCGAGGCAAGGTGATGAAATGTCACCAACCGCTTTCTCTGCATGTGTTAGTAAGCATCAAGTATGTTTGTATGTTAAAGACGCTCTGTAGGTGTGTAAATCTACACAATGTACCTACGCAGGAATTTTCGTGTGCATTTGCTTAAGTGCCGTAAGGTCAGGAGGTGTCTAAATAATTCATATTTTTATTTAAAGAACGCTGTTAGTTCCCACAAGAGAAAGTTTTGGTATGCGTTTGTATGGGGCGCTCGCATCCCGCATCACCCAAACGCCATTTTTACACTCATTGCACAAAATTAACAAAGTCGCTGTCTCAAAAATGTAAGAACAAATCAAATCAATGTAAAAAGTCTTAATTTATTTATTAGATATAAAAAAACCAGAAGAAGAGACTGGAGGGACCATGTAGCCCGAATGGATGGTGACAGACTCGCATATACAGCCGCTTATGAAATCCCCTCCGGACACCGCCCACCTGGAAGACCGCCTAAGAGATGGAGGGACAGCTGGATCTCATCATCCGACGAGATATGATATCTGTGTCACAGATCGTCAGATCTATTAAAAGAAGAAGAAGAAGAAGAAGAAAAAAATCTAATATTGTGTACAAAATATTGACTATTTTATTCTTAATCAGATATATCAATATGATCATAGATAATATTTGGGTTTATTATTCTCGTAATACTTGAATACTTGTATCCATAATATACGTTAACACGTAACATATATTTATATGCACATGCGCAGTTCGTAAAGTATTTGTTAAAAAACAAATTTATACGCTTATTATGTAAAAGGAATATTAATCCAATATTTCTTGGGTAAAGCTTAGGAAAGCGTTAAATATATATTTTTTAAGAGCTTTGAACATTGGAGATTAAACAAGTATACATCTCTCTTTTTCTCATCAGCCGTCTGTCATCCACTACTGCACGTAGGCCTCTCCCAAAGCACGCCACCGCCCCCTATCCATTGCCGCTTCCATCCATCCATGTCCAGCAATCCTCTTCATATCGTCGGTCCAGCGGGCAGGGGGACGTCCACCTCCTGGGGAATCCTGTACGCGGTCTCATTATAATTTAATTTTCAAATTATGTATTAAAAGGTGATATTCATAAAATGTTTTCACATTATTATCGTATAAAAATAAAATAAAACTGAAAGGGTATGATTTTTCGTAAAACAAACAACATTAAAGCTTTTTTATATCTAAGATGATCTAATGATTTTACTTACTTGATGGAAATTCATTTCAAATAATAATTAAAAAGAACAATTTTTTTAATAACAGCATCCACTTTTTCTCTTTATTTTGATAGCGACCAGTTTCGTCAGGCTAGCTGGCATGCAATATATAAATAACAAGAATCATACAACAATAAATAAATAATATTATTACCATCCTTCACGTTACTAAACCTGGCTCAATAATATTTTTACCATAAGTATTAAAAAAAATGTATATGCATGAATTCATTTATTACCTATTAGGTCCTTACATATGAAATTGGCGTTTTTCCGTACTGGCAACTTTGATCTCAAATATCTTCTCTTTGGTTAGGAATTCCAAATTCAAATTTATGCAGCTATTTACTCAAGTATTTGTGTTTTGAAAATTACAATTCATTTGTTTTTTCCTCAATTGTTTTTTTTTGCGTCACTCAGTTTACAAAATGGAAAACTTGAAATATCGCGTTATTTACGAGTACGAGTTCCACCGTGGCACCAGTGCTGCAGAAACGGCTCGAAGGATTAATGATGTGTATAGCGACGGTGCCGCAAAAGAAAACACAGTGCGTTTTTGGTTCCAACGTTTTCGGTCTGGAAATTTTGACTTGCAGAACAAGCCCCGTGGACGGCCGGAGACCAAAGTTGATAATGAAGAATTGAAGGCTATTGTGGAAGCGGATCCATCGCAAACCACATCCGAGTTAGCTGCAGGCTGCGGTGTTAGTAATAAAACTGTTTTAATCCACTTGAAGCAAATTGGGAAGGTGAAAAAGCTTGAAAGGTGGGTACCTCACGAATTGAGTGAAGCAAATCAACAAACGCGCGTTGACTGCTGCGTTGCATTACTCAACCGGCACAACAATGAAAGGATTTTTACCTGTGATGAAAAGTGGATCCTGTATGATAATCGGAAGCGCTCATCGCAATGGCTGAACCCTGCCGAACCAGCCAAACCATGCCCCAAGCGAAAATTGACTCCAAAAAAGTTACTTGTGAGCGTTTGGTGGACTAGTGCTGGTGTCGTTCACTACAGCTTTCTTAAATCTGGCCAGACGATTACGGCAGATATCTATTGTCAGCAACTGCAAACCATGATGGAAAAGCTAGCTGCTAAACAACCGAGGCTGGTTAATCGCTCTAGGCCACTGCTGCTTCATGATAACGCTAGACCACACACTGCACAACAGACGGCTACCAAATTAGAAGATCTTCAATTGGAATGTCTAAGACATCCACCGTACTCTCCGGACCTTGCCCCAACAGATTACTATTTTTTTCGAAATTTGGATAACTTCTTGCAAGGGAAAAAATTCAACTCCGATGGGGCAGTCCAAACCGACTTCAAAGATTTTATTGATTCCCGTCCGAATGTTTTTTTTAGTAAAGGGATCGATGAACTACCTATGAGATGGCAAAAGTGCATAGATAGCAATGGTACATACTTTGATTAAATAAATAAATTATATTTAAAAAAATCAACTTTATGTTCCTCCCATACAAAACGCCAATTTCATATGTAAGGACCTAATATTATAATTAATGTGAATGAAAATGTCAGTTTTCTAGAATTTTTATTATATTTTATGGGAATGACATTTTTCGCCCTTCTAAGGCATTATCAAATGTTTGATGATTGAACATTTGATAATGCCTTAGAAGGGCAAAACATGTCATTACTATAAAATATAATAAAACTCCTAGAAAACTGCCGTTTTCATTCGTATTAATTATTTAATATGGAGTTTTACATCATTGTTCAAGAAACAATAAATCATTCACTATCGTTTTCATGTTTTCTTTTGTATGCTTATTAACTTGATATGATCTTAAAATGATCGTTTTCATGGTTTATTTTGTATATATGTTCATTAATTTGAGTTGATCTCATTTATCATTGCCATGTTTTATTTTTTATGTTCATAAACTTCAGTGAAATTCAGGTTCATCTCTTAATAATAGGATAATGCACGGTGAAATATGTCGCTCCAATAAAGTGTAATAAAACTAAAAAAAACGTACTTTTTCAATTTACAATACAACAATTTTTCAAAACAGTGCTTTGGGTCAGTGGATAAAACAGCGCTTCAATCATATTTGAAGTTAAGAAATATCATAACAATAAACCGCCAAAATGGTAGAGATTTGAGCTCCGTATTTGAATTGTAGAATAGCGTCTACGCACTTAAACAGGTAGTAATTGATTTGACAGGTGAAAAATACTCGCTGTCATGGGATAAAAGTCAGATTGATGTTGCGAAGGCCTAAAATATTCGGACATAAAGCATCTGCGTTGATTGAGTAGCGTGTACTAATTTTATTAGTCAATACACAAGAATATTAAAGTTGATCGATCGTCGCTGCACTATCCTCAATAGTACTGTTGAACATCGAATAATTTGATTAATTAATACGAATGAAAACGTCTGTTTTCTAGAAGTTTCGTTACATATTATGGGAATGACATTATATTAATATTTAATAATGACTTAACAAGGTGAAACATGAAATTCCCATCAAATATAATTAAAAAGTAACTGGTTCTGATTTTGAAAATTTGGTTTGGTTCATGTGGTGCTCCCGTAAATTTGGAGATATTATATTTCGTGTATAAGTGAATTGTTTTGGACAATTTGATTGTTGCCAGTTTTTTGTGACACAAAATACGTTTTTACTGTTTTGGTGTTAAAATTATATAAGTTTTTTCGTTTATAAAAAGATTTGGTAGTCCAGCATACCTAGCAAAAAATAAGTTGGTGTTAATCAATCCCAAAAAGATTGATTGCATATCAAAAATAATTTGAAATACTTTTATTTTGTCTTTTCATAATAGGATACTTATAACGATCCTGGGACCCAGACCTGGTGTTGCAGCGGGTACTTGGAGGCATAGGACCGACCAAGAGATCCATACGATGACCCAGCAGCCCCTTATAACGGGCACCGTGAGAGCCGGTCGCCTAACATGGATCGGGCACGTAGCCCGAGCCGAAGAGACCAGAGCAATCAAGACCCTGTATGCGTCTAGACCGACTGGAGTAAGACCTCTAGGAAGGCCTAGACAGCGTCGAATGGACAATGTTCTCGCTGATTTGGCTAGGTTGGGCGAATCGGACTGCTGGGAGCAAAAGGCGCAGGATCGAGGAGCTTGACGAAAAAACATCAAGGAGGCTAAAACTCTAAAAGAGTTTTTAAGATAATCAAATGATTTTACTGAAATCTCTTGATGGAAGTTCATTTTAAATAATAATTAAATAAAACGATGTTTTTTAACTACTTCCACTTTTGTCTTTATTTTGACAGCGACCGGTTTCGCCAGGCTCGCTGGCATTGACAGACAGTCTGTCGATGCCAGCGAGCCTGGCGAAACCGGTCGCTGTCTCAATAAAGACAAAAGTGGAAGTAGTTAAAAAACATCGTTTTATTTAATTATTATCTAAAAGAGTTGTTTGGCCATAGGAAGTAAGTAAGTATAATTTTATTTTGTTTCATTGAACCAACGTTTTATTTAACTTGGTCAATCTGCTCCTTCCATTTAAAGCTTTTGTAGATTTAAAGAATTCCTTAATTAATATACAATAATTGCGAAACATTGTACGTACACAGAAAGAGTTACGGCGGTTTAAAAAATGAAAAGAAATTCCAAGTTTAAAATTTTGCTCTCTGCGAAGCCGACTATGTCGTAAGGAATCTATCATCGAGATTCCGTATTGAAAAAAATAGCAACAATTTTAAACCACTTACAGGCGGTATCTGATTATAAAAGACAATGTATTGAATCATTTCTGGAATTTTCTCACCTCCATCTTAAAATTTAAATTCCTCATAATGTTTTTGTAGAACAAGTCTTTTAAAATATTTCTGAGTAGGGTCCAACAAGCTCATTGTTCATTTTATATATTTAGCGGTCTTAAAGTGAAACCATAAATTATAATATTTTTATAATAAAATTTAATAATTTTTTCCCTTATCAAAAGTAGAATAAACAATATAACTAACTAACCATCACGCCGTCTCACCGAAGGGGTAGGTAGAAAGAATGGACTGCCACACTTTTTTCCTGACATATTTCTTTCGCTTCCTCAACATTCAAACATCGTATCATGCACGCGCGTCGATTTCTCCGATTCCTCGCGAGGCCGACATTCAATATTTGATTTATTTGATCGTGCTACAGTTTTTTTCTCGGTCTTCTTCTATTTCTAGTTCCATTCACATCGTTAATATATAATTTTTTTACCATTCTTTCTTCATTCATTCTTTCCATGTGTCCAAACCATCTTAATGATGCTTTCATTATTTTGTTCATAACACTCTATCATACACAGAGTATCCACACATTCGTCTAAGAGATCTTAAGTCTACCGCATTTATTCCACTTTCATCCTTCTTTTGTCAGTTCCATGCTTCGCTTCCATACATAAGGGTCGGTACAAGAACACCGTTGTGAACTGCCATTGTTGATTTTTTTGATAGGTTTTTGTTTGCGATGACAACTTTAAGTGCACCATTCAATTTGTTGCCTGCCCCTACCTTTATTTCAATATCCCTCGGACTGATTCTCTATGCACTTGAGGTCTGCTGGAAGATTGTTCCAGGCTGAAGGGCCGGCTACCGCGAAGGTTCGGTCGCCAAAGTTTGTGCTAGGACAGCGTTTAGGCACAGTCAATCTACCGATCGCAGAAGGATTAGCTGATCGCAATGTAGACTGAATGGCATTCAGGCTCTCGTTGATGCCCTTAAAGACCGTCCAGCAGATATTGTATTGCATCCTTTCTGGACATTTCAGCCAGTGGACCTCGTTAAGATGCTGTGTTATGTGACAACGCTTCGGCACACCTATTATCATTCTTACTGCTTAGTTGGATGCAGAAGTATGTCAGGAAAGTAAAGTGTGGTAATCCTTTCTTTTTGCCAGCCCCTTCGGGGAGACGGCGTGATGGCTAGTCAGTTTTTGTGTGAAGTATTATATATAAACGTTTTTTTTAAACATTTGTTTATGTATATGTTTAGTATTTTAAGTAAATAAAAAACAAAGTATACAAACGAGTATTATTTTCACTTTTTGGTTTTTAAAATCTTTTTATGTGTTATATTTGGTTCCTGGTCCGGCCCTGTGGGCGATCGAGCCATTGTCGCGTGTGTCAGACTTACAACTGCTTCTGTTTGCATTGTTCCCATTCGGTGAGACGGAACAGCACAGATTTGTATGCCACAGCAGCCGGAACCAGATCCAAAGATGCAATTTGTTGGCTTTTAAAAATAACGCAGCCTTTGATCACAACAACGCAAGATTAATACCTTAATATTTTACTTTTAAGTATGTTTGTTAATACAATAACAAACTTAAAAAAAACAAGAAATATACATTTTAAGCTGTTTAAAAATAAAAAAAACTTTAGATAGATGAATGTTGCGGAATCGAGAGAAGTATGTCAGGAAAGAACAGTGTGGCGGTCCATTATTTCTGCCTCAGGAGGCTTCCAGGCCCCTTCAGGAGACGGTGTTATGGTTAACTAGCTAGTTTATATCGTTATCCCGATGATGATGATATAAAACCATTGAAACAGGTCGAGAAAAATTAACTCCAAAGTTGAAAAAAGAACATCATTGTAAATTATAGGAAACGAGTCTTCACTATCCGATTGCCAATGATGATTTGTCCAAGATGTCATCATTATCTGATAGTCAATGGTGACTTGTCCAATCAGTCATTATTGTCCGATAGTCAAAGTTAACTTGCCCAAGAAGTCATCATTATCCTTTAAAATCCTTAAAGATTACATCATTATTTGATGGTTGATTGAATATGAATTTTTATAGTAGCACATGAAAAAAATAATATTTATTATATCGTTAAAAAAATGTATACATTAAGTAAGAATACTTTTGATTTGATGTACGAAAAACACATTACTTATTCTCTTCCAGAATCTTCTCATCCATTGTAATGTATCAAATTCCTGTTGACTACCGTCCCACCGCAAGACCCCCAAAAAGATGGAGGAATAGCTGGGAGTCAACTTTCCAAGATAGGCCAGCTTGACAACAGGAACAAACCAAGGGTCTAAAAGGAGAAGAAGAAGACAATTAATTAGCTACTTTAAAAGTAATTAGTCAGTTAAAAAATGTTTCAGGCAGACCATGATGTAGTAAGACTAGAATGTTGTTTCAATGAGACGTATTGTACACTATAAGTACAGACAGCTAGATAAACTTATGTTCTAAATATTCCGGACTAATGATCCTAATAAATATTTATATAAATATCCATCAATCATACATATTTATTATTTCTTGAACAATGGTCTATAGCTTCATTTTGATAACAATTAATAAGTATGAAAACGTCTGTTTTCTTAAAATAATATCATATTTATAGGATTGACATGTTTTTTTCTCTCCTCCCTCGGACCCTCAGAGATCGGATCAGAAATGAAACAATAAGGTCTGTCTGTGGTGTTGACGACATGGTGAGATGGGGAAGAAGCTGAAGGCGCTTTTGGAGAGACCACGTGGACCGCATGGAGAATACAAGAATTGCAAAAAATGTTAAGATGAAAACCCAAGCAGCAAGAGATTACCAGGAAGGCCGCCGAAGAGATGGAGAGATGGCTGGACATCATCATCACAGGACAGCCCACCGTCACAACAGGTCATACGAGCTAAACTAATAATAAATGTTTTTCCTATCTAAGGCATTTCAAAAATATATCCATGAAGTACTTGTTAATTATAACATCGGGTTATAATTAGAACTATAGTGCATCGGGAAAGAACAAAATCGTGTTGCAATCTACAAAATCTTTAGTATACGGTAGACTTTGGAGTAATAAGAAAATAAGAACAAAATTACAAACATCCAATTTTATTTCTATTTTTCTTTTTTATACGGTTTGTATATACAATACTGATATTAAAAAAATAAAACTTTTAGAAATGTTTTGGACAAACAGTACTTCTTCAGTAAAGATACATACTCGTATTTATAAATTGTTGTTGTTTACATGATCTGAGAGATGTTATAAAGATTTATTTTGGAACGTTTATGCTTTTGACATAACAAATATTATGATTAAATTTAAAATTTAAAATAATAATTTAAAGTTCTTAATTCAATTTAATTGCATATACTTTAAATAATTTAAAGTATATCCAATTTTCATTTATTAATTTACTACCATATATTACAAATCTTTTTTTTAATCCCTTGGGGTAGATTCTAGATAGAATTATAATCAACAATATAAACATTAATATTATACTTAATATTGTTTGAAACTCCGTATTCTAAAAGTTGAAATATTATTTGTGGAAGTGGCATGTCTTGCATTGCAGGGTTTTATTAAATGCTTCATGGACTCTTCAAAATGCTTTAGACAGGAAAAACATGACATTCACATAAATTATAATAAATATTTTAGAAAACAGACGTTTTCGAATAACATTATTTTTTTTCTTATTTTAAACTATTAAATTAAATAACTTCGTTTTTTGTATCACAATTGTATTTTATTTTCACTTTGTAACACCTGATGATGTCAACATAGGTTGACGAAACAGCTGTCACGTTAAATTAAATACAATTGTGATACAAAAAACAAAGTTATTTAATTTAACAGTTTAAAATGTTAAGGTATCATCGTGTTACGGCCAAAACAATGGACTATTTTTCATTATTATTAAATTTTTAATATGGAATTTAAGCGTGCACAATGGTGTTCTTGTGCCGACCCTTATGTATGGAAGTGAAGCATGGAACTGGCAAAAGAAGGATGAAATAAGAATAAATGCAGTAGAAATGAGATCTCTAAGACGAATGTGTGGCAAATCTGTATATGATAGAGTGACAAATGCAAGTATAAGAAGTGAATGTGGTGCGAATGAAAGTGTTATGAACAAAATAAGGAAAGGGTCATTAAGATGGTTTGGACACATGGAAAGAATGAGTGAAGGCAGAATGGTAAAGAAGGTATATATTTAAACGGCGTGAACGGAGCTAGAAATAGAGGAAAGCCGAGGAAAACGTGGCACGATCAAATCAATCAAATATTGAATGTCGGTCACGTGAGGAGTCGGAAAATCGACGTGCGTGCATGACAAGATGTATGAATGTAGAGGAAGCGAGAGACGTATGTCAGGACAGAACAGTGTGGCGTTCCATTCTTTCTGCCTACCCCTCCGGGGAGACGGCGTGATGGTAAGTTAGTTAGTTAGAATTTAAGCGTCATTGTTCAAGCAACAAAAAAATCTATCTGCCGACTACTCAAGAGCTCTAAGAATTCAAAACTCAGTAATTTAGATTTATTTTATTATAAAAACTGCAATATTTATATAACGTACTGTTCCCTGTTTGAATTACAGAAGCGGAACAAAAACAAATGAAGAAAACAAACCGCAAACTGTTCTCGGAGCTGAACAAACAGCCGGGAATGATTGTAATACGAGATCTCAAAGGGAATCATTCTCCATCCATGGTTTCGGATGCTGCAAACGGATTCCGAGCATTAAGATGAGCAAATAATAATCGGCACAGACACGGCAAAATTATCGGGAACAAGATGCAATCAACAATATTTATTCAAACTTGCATTTAACTTTTCTTATGTAATTATTTTATTTTCAGCGTAATTTGCTGGCTGGCGCATTTTTTTTTTGTTTCGATTTTGTATTTCGATACTTCTACTTGTATTCGAACGAACAAACCATCAGGCAGTTTGCTGAAGGGGTATGCAGAAATAATTGACCGTCACACTTTTTTCCAGACATGCTTTTCTAGGTTAATCATATTTAAACAAATCTAATTCACAACGTTAACAAATAAATGGAACTAGAAATGGAGGAAGACAGAAAAAAACGTGGCACCATCAAATAAATCAAATATTTAATGTCGGCCACGTGAGGAGTCGGAGAAATATTTAGAACGTATTTTGTGATAGTCTGGCTCACCCGAAGGAAGCACTGTCTTTATTATAATTGTATACTCATTTTAATAATTTGTCATGTATCTTATGTTTCTCGCTCTTTTTATAATTTTATTATGTTTAACTTATTCTTGTGTATCTCCAACTTGTATCCTTAGTGTATTGGGAAATAGTTCTGTAATGCTTAGGATATATTTAAATAAATAAATTAAATGAAAAAAAAAAGAAATTTACATGCGTGCATCATATGTCAGGAAAGAAAAGTCTGGTGATCCTTTATCTTTAACTACTCCTTCGGGGGGGGGCGTGGTGTATAGTTAGTTAACTAACTAACTAACTAACCATCACGCCGTCTCCCCGAATTGGTAGGCAGAAATAATGGACTGTCACACTTTTACTGATGCGGCACCTTCTCTTTTCGCCCCGCGGGAGACGCGGTGTGATGGGTTGCGAACCTCATCGCCACCAATAGGCATCTCCCGCGCACACTTCGATCGTCCAACATCCACAAAATGAATCTAAAACAAATAATATAAAATACAATGATATAAAATAAAATAACAAAATAAAAATAATTTATCACAAAATGTTCTTTTTAGATGGTGCACATATTGTCTATTTAATTTATGTTCCACGTATCCACCGTTTTTTTTAATTTAGCACATATTGTAATAAAACATAATGTTTTTTTCGATGTTGTTAGTTAGTTAGTTTATCTTATATGTATATACCGTACATATTTAATTTTTATTTTTTAAATATCTAATTTTGGATTTTTAAATTATAAAATTATGTATGTTATAGAAATTTATTACTTATTTAACAGTGTAAAATTACTTAATTTTATTTCTTCAAATCAATATTTTAAACCTTCAAATTATTTTTTATGTGAATAAGATTAACCCCAAATCGTTTAATTTAATATATAAATTACAATGAGGTTGGCGATGAGGTTCGCAACCCATCACACCGCGTCTCTCGCGATGGCGAAAAGAGAAGGATGGAGTGCCGCATCGATTAAAGTGTGGCAGTCCATTCTGTCTGCCTACCCTTTCGGGGAGACGGCGTGATGGTTAGTTAGTTAGTTAATTACAACATACTTACACCATCTCTGGATAACGTGCTCTAATAAGGTCTAAAACAGTTATTTATGTCATAAATAGTTGGGTATCAATAATGAGAGATCTCTCACGATACTCTCATTTTGAAGATATTGAGGAACACGGCTATCCACGATATCTGCAAGGTGGAAGATGTCGTGAGATGGGGCACAATGTACAGGTAGGATTAATTGGTTTAATTTGTTACATTAAAAAATGTAACACTCTTGCAGAAGTATGGATACAAGAGTGTAGTGAATTTGTTATGTGTGATATTTATGTTAACATTCATATATGAATATGTAAAGTTCTACAATAGATTTTATTACCTTCTCATAAGGCTTGACGCTTCTATTTTAAGCGATAGATATGCGTTACGATTTATTAGTTGGATCTGACCAAGAATAGATATTGAAGCATATGCACCGGAAACATACTCCAACATTTAATGGTTTACCAAGACAACGATTGTCACGTTTATTAAACGTGACTGCAATACAAAAAAATAAATGCTTTGAAACCTGCAAATCCACCGTTGACTGACTATATCTCTTAAAATTTATATTCCTAAAGTTTTGAAGAATGATACTACCCAGATTTTTCTTAACTCAATAAACTTAGAGATGGAAGCTGTTTTTTACTGCTATATATTTTTTCGTGTAAATGTAGAGGATTAAGCTGACTATTTTAATCCGGTAAAAAATAAATCTGAATCTACTTTGGGAATTAATTCAACATTGTTTAGACCACTTTTTTAATAAAAAAATGTTAAAATGCACGACATGTTTCAGAGGATACCTCCTCCATCTTCAGGTGTAAAAAATATAACAAAAACAAAACAAAGGAAGATTATAAAAAACGCATTTAAAATTCGATACAAAAATTCAAAATTAAATATTATGTTGGGTTATTTGTTATAAGTAGGTACTAACAATTATTTTTTAACAGTAAAATAATAAATAACATTAAATAATAATATTATAATACATGATGATAATATAATTTAGAAAAGACATACATTTGAAAAGAAATAATTTACATACAAATTAAATAATAAATGATTAATTTGCATTTGGTTGGGAATGGGAGCTTGGGAGATTAATATATGACAAATCTGAATATATCTGCAAATGGCTGTCGTACCTTTCGAACAAAAGTTTAAACGAAAAAGAACTAGTTTCTGCACGAATAATAGGCTACAACCATTGCTAATGAAGCTGATTAAAATTTTTTTTTTTAAATATTTACCAAAGCATTGGATAATACGCGATGGACATCATCGACCGTGTGAGCGCAGAATAATTGATTCAACGATAAAATTTAAAACACTGTTATAATATCACAATTTCTTTTTATTCAAAGAGTTTATTGTAAATCAGTTTATTGTAACACCTGATGATGCCAACATCGGTTGGCGAAACAGCTGTCGCGTCACTCTCAGTGAATAAAAAGAAATTGTGATATTAAAACAGCGTTTTAAATTTTAACAGTAATAATGTTGAAGAATCATTGTGTTTCGGCCAAAACAATGGACTAAATATTATACATAGATGTTTTCGTTTTAACATTTGTCTTGAATATATGTATGCGAAACGATAATGGATTGCTCTATTTAATGCGATAGACTGAAAAATTCTTACTTGATTGCGTAGTTGAATATGAAATTAAAGATAATCTAATGATTTTACTGAAATCTCTTGATGGAAGTTCATTTTAAATGATAATTAAATAAAACGAGGTTTTTTACTACTTTCACTTTTGTCTTTATTTCGACAGCGACCGGTTTCGACAGACTCGCTGGCATCGACAAACCTGGCGAAACCGGTCGCTGTCGAAATAAATACAAAAGTGGAAGTAGTTAAAAAACATCGTTTTATTTAATTATTATTTGAAATTAAAGAAATACCTCCTGCCTTTGTTTCTCATAGATAAATAAGGTGTTGTGAGATACATTTCTATGTGAAATAAAATGGTCATAACTTAACCTGTAACCTTTCGATCCAAACGTACAATTTTCGTAAGTATATAACAACAAAGCGATTTTAGAAATTCAGCATACCCGTTTAAATAACAAACTCAAAATTATAATGCACCGATTGCTTGTTATATTCCATAGAAAAGCTTTAATAATCCAGTCCTTATTTGAACATGAAATTGCAGGGAACAAAACGATTATTTTCTCATTTACGTATGGACTATCTTCACTTATATTTACGAAAGTTGTTGTTATCCTATTACGAATGTGGGCAGGAAATACTTCTTCTTCTTCTTCTTGGTTTTGGCCTTTTGGCCTGTTATTCTCTGGATCAAATTGATTTTTAAGGAAGTGGTGAAGTGACAGATATCTTTCCATCTTTTTGGAGGTGGTCCTTGAAGTAAACTTTCTCTTACTACTATTACAGTCCTTGATTCTGCCATTCTGGTATTATGTTCGTTCTGTAAACTTCTTCTCTGCAGTCATTGTTTTATTTACATAGTTTCATTTATATTAATCCTTAATTGGGCACTGGGAATCTGATTATGATAATACATAATAGTATTTTTAACGAAATGTACTAATATACAAGAAAGAATAATCTCTACTATGTTCGACATACTTTGTGTTGTAGGTGTTTTTTTGTCTTTTTCTTTAATATATACTTTGTATACGAGTATACAATACATGACTCACTCACTCAAAAATTTAAATTACATATCAGACATGTTTCGGACAACCGGTCCTTCCTCAGTGATATTATAAAGATACGTATTTAAAATGTTATAAAATTGTTTACAAATATGATCAGTTTTGACAGATGTTGCAAAAATTTATTTTGGAACGTTTATGCTTTTGTGCACAAATATTATGAATCAATTTAAAATTTAAAATAATGATTTAAAGTTCTTATTTCGGTTCAGGTAATTACTTACAACATGGGAAATAAATCAAAGATTGGACTTGGTTATATTTGTTATAACATATGTATTCTTTATAACATCTGTCAAAACTGATCATGTTTGTGAAAATTTTTTATAATATTTTAAATATGTGTCTTTG
Source organism: Lepidostoma basale (assembly GCA_022606425.2). NCBI lineage: Eukaryota > Metazoa > Arthropoda > Insecta > Trichoptera > Lepidostomatidae > Lepidostoma > Lepidostoma basale. The sequence goes on along the minus strand of JAHDVF020001034.1, from coordinate 581,918 downwards.
TAATATCACAAGGAAGGACCGGTTGTCCGAAACATGTCTGATATGTAATTTTTTTTTTAAAGTTAGTGTTGTACATACAAAGTATATAAATAAGAAAAAAGACAAATGAAGAATAATCTGTTCACGTAATTCTAAAATATTATTATTTTAGTTGCATCTAAAAAAATGTTATTTATTATTTATATAACATTTGATGGGATGTAATAGTAATCAGTTTTATATTTAATCAAATCAAATCAAATCAGATTGTTTTTCTCAAAAGACATTACAAACAAGTTTACAGTTTAAGGCATCTATTTAAGAACAGGTAAAATACCAGTTCGTAGACTATATTCGCTCTTTAGTCAAGAGTATTTGTCTTCTGAACGTACTTTCATTAATATGAAAGACGTCAATCTCCAATGAGATATTGATCAGTAGACTGATTGCTCTTCCCACAGGTGTCACTGTGGAGCAGGTTAGTTCTGGCAGCCGGTAGGTAATACAATCTATGCTGGCGCTGTCGGAAATATCTAAACTAACTAACTAACTAACCATCACGCCGTTTCCCCGGAGGGGTAGGCAGAGAGGATGGATCCCCACATTGTTTTATCCTGACATAACTCTCGCGCCTCTTCTACATTCACACATCGTGACATGCACGCTCGTCGATTGTTCCTATTTCGAACATGTCCGCCTTTCAGTAATTGATTGATTTGGTCATGCCATGTCTTCCTTGGCGTTCCTCGACTTTTCCATTCACACTACTTGTACATATCTTTTTAACCATTCTTCCCTCATCCATTCGTTCCATATGTCCAAACCATCTTAGTAAACCTTTCTTGATTTTATTTACCACGCATTCATCCGCTTTACATTCCTTTCTTATTTCATCATTAGATATTATATATCCTTCTTAGTGACCTCATTTCTACGGCATTTATCCTACTTTCATCCTTCTTCTGCCAACTCCAAGCTTCACTTCAATACATAAGGGTCGGCACTAGAACTCCATTGTGCACTGCCATCTTTGCTTCAGTCGATATATTTCTATTTGCGGTAATGACTTTGTGTGCACCATTTATTTTGTTTCCAGCTCCAACCCATCTTCCGATATCTTTCTCCGTTTTTCCACCTCTTGTAAACATGCTTCCAGGTAGACTAATTCAGTAACTTGCTTTAATTTCTTACCGTTCGCACTTATGTCACAATCTGTCATACATTCTTCCTTTTCAAATACCATAACTTTAGACTGAAGCAAAAATACCAACTCCATCGAACACTTCCTCAGTGTAGTCACATGGATATATCAAGTTGAAAGTATTTTCCTTCGGTCCAATTACGGATTGAAAGATAAGTATCAATTCATTTTAATTAATACACAATTGTAAAGTCTATAGTCGAGTAAAATACTGACGTTTTTAGTATTTTTTGTTGTAACTATGGGTTTTGAAATATACGTAAGATGAGAGAATCTACCGTGCCTTATTACAGGAGGAGAGGAGAGAAAAACTGGTTGTATTGAATCATTTTATGGTCTCGGCAGTTCTGTCGACTCCTTTGTATACTAATTACTGAGGCCATACTTATTTGTGATACTTTGTCTCGAGTTAATAGCGTGTTTAATGGGCTGGGTGTCCATTTTGAGCGGAGAGACGGATGAGTCACGAAATGCAGTCGGATAACTTCTGGCAGACTGTTAGGGGGTCTTGTCATCTCGGTGAGCATCTTTCAGCATTCGAAGTACAAAGTTAATTTTCCTGCTTAATTATTATACTTGTCTTGTATAGTTTATTTGCAAAAGTGTTGTTAACACCTACTAAATTGGTAATAAAATTCCGACTGATTGGTTCCTTGGTCGTTATAAGCGGAGTCTACGACAATAGCTTCAAAAATACTCGGTGATTAAGAAATTATTACTATCTCAAAATGAAGAAAAGAAATTAATTAATTTGTTTAATTAATTAATTACAGTAGACGCTCTCTTAACTGGCCTTGATGGGACCGACCCAGGGTCTGGTAACGAAAAAGCTCGTTAAAGAGAAGGTAATGAAAACAAAAAAAAAACGCTTTCGCAAGGAAGAAAAAAAACACAATTTTTTCAAAACACTAATAAAACAAAACTTTTATTCTGTTTTAGAAACTCACACATTAAAAATAAACATTTCACAAACTGTAAAAAATATGTACAGGAAAAAGCCACACATCACTCCAATTTTTTTTTTAAAGTAAGCCTAGAATAGGCTGGTTAAAGCGGTGGGACGGTTAAAGCGGCGCCGGTTAAGAGAGCGTCCACTGTAATTTTAAATTTAACGGCGGAATGACATGTTTGTGATTATGGATTTATTTTTGAATTCTAATAACAACACAAATTTGCCAGAAAAATAGAAATTTCCAGACATTAGCCGGGGCAATAGATATATGAAATAATGAAATTAAAAAATCCTGGAATTTTTACATTGTACAGTATAATTATGAATATAAGACACGCCCTTAATTCTGAAAAATCAGTAAACAACATAAAAAGTTAATGGACTTTATTTTTGTGCTTATTACAATTGAATCTTAAACATATTTATTAAAAAAATAGTTTGTTTATTTCAATGTTTGAATATTAAATATTGAAATATTTTATTGGTTTTTCGTTTCTAAAAAATAAAATAAAAACAGCGTCTATTAACATTGCGACAGAAATTTCGGCGATTTGGGCTCAAATGTTGTTTTAGTAGGTTTGTAGGATCCTGGAATGATCATTATAGATCAAGGATTTTAGGTATCTTCACAAGAAAAAATCGCAAGGAGGCCAATAGGAGAGCGCGCTGGCCTGTTCAAATCGCCTCCAAGGGAGATGAGGCGCTTGTGGAATCTGTCTAACAAAAAGTCCATGAAAACCCTTGCTGTGTGGCCTGTGGCCCCGTTCTGCCAAAACCAGACGTCTTCCAGCTCAATCTCTTACAATTCAGTTAAGAAATAATCCTGTATTATGGTTAGGTAACGTGTAGAAGTGACTGTAGCCGCTCGATCATTTTCTACAAAAAAAGTAAAGGTCGATGATCTCAATTCTTGATATTGAACACCTATCAGCCTCTCTGAGTTCAGGGGCCCCTGGTGAAACATCTTGGGATTCTTATCACTCCAATAGCGCATATCTTGGGTATTGACACATCTATTGAGGTGTAATGTGCCTCGTCAGAGAAGAAAACGATACCGTCTCAAGGCAACGCATGTTTTCACTAGCGAGTTGTCTGGTTTCAAAATCACGTGGCTTCAATTCTCGAACGACAACCGTACTGTCGAGATGCAAATGAAGTTGTTTGTTCAATGGAACGTCTCAAAATGCCCTGGCACGTTCAAATAAATCAAACATTTAATGTCGGCCACGTCAGGAATTGGAGAAATTGACGTGCGTGCATGACACGATGTGTGGCACTTCCAATCATTCGAGTCCCATCCATGTGATTTATCAGATTTTTATTTATTTCAAGTTACAACATGACTAACAACTGCATGTACGAGTAAGTAATCTGTCAGAGTTAATACATTGTGTAGGTATGTAGTCATTTTTCGTATTCATTTCCTGCCATAAAAAAACATTCACATTCGTTGAAACGAACAATTACAAAGGAGAGCAATCGAAGCGAGAATACGAACTTTGTAACAGATGTTATCTTCCGGTATCTCCCGAGAAGTTGTCCGATCTCTACTGCCTTTCTAAACAACGTCTCCAAATAAGTTCATCATTCAAAAGCACTATCTAAATCTCCGCACACAATTCAAATTAAGCCATAAATCCAAAGTTAAACGTTAGTTACTGCTCGGAATCGCCCGTCAATACCTCCTTTCGCCGTAATAACCGCAACTTAAACCGCAACAATGAAATGGCGATCGGTTTCATAGATACTGGCTCCGTTGAAAGACCTGCAGACCGATAATTTACCAATATGGTCCATCTGGTCACCGGTGACCGTGTTACACCATCAGATTTCGAGTGGACTTTTTATTATTTTATAAAACTAACTAACTAACCATCTTGCCGTTTCCCCGGAGGGGTAAGCAGAGACGATGGACCGCTATACCGCTGTTTCTTGATATATCTCTCGAGTTTCTTCTATTCTCGAGTAGCATCATTTAAGGGGTTAGGCCACTCTAGAGGCCGAAAAAAATAGGGTTTTTTGTGATTTTTTTTTAGGAAAAGTATAAAATAAATCGATCTTACAAAGATAGGAGTTCATTTTACATATTATTGACTGTAAACCGTATTTTTTATAGAATAATTTATTTTAAAATGGCGGCTGTGCAGCGTTTCTCAGATGACCTCTTTTTTTTAAGGGTTCACGGCCGCACCAACGGTTCCTGTAATTTTTGAATTATGTTGAGTTAAAAAAAAAAATTCTTTTGGACATAACTACAGCTAAAAAAATACGTAGGATATTTTTGATATACTGGTTTTTGGTTGAATGGCGCACTTTCAAAGTCAAAACTTCGCAAAAAAATCGCCACAAAATTGGTCACAACAAATGAACTATGCCATATATTAGGTCCTTACATATGAAATTGGCGTTTTGCCGTACTGGCAACTTTGATTTCAAATATCTTCTCTTTGGTTAGGAATTCCAAATTCAAATTTATACAGCTATTTACTCAAGTATTTGTGTTTCGAAAATTATAATTCATTTGTTTTTTCCTCAATTGTTTTTTTTCTTTGCGTCACACAGTTTACAAAATGGAAAACTTGAAATATCGCGTTATTTACGAGTACGAGTTCCACCGTGGCACCAGTGCTGCAGAAACGACTCGAAGGATTAATGATGTGTGTGGCGACGGTGCCGCAAATGAAAACACAGTGCGTTTTTGGTTCCAACGTTTTCGTTCTGGAAATTTCGACCTGCAGAACAAGCCCCGTGGACGGCCGGAGACCAAAGTTGATAATGAAGAATTGAAGGCTATTGTGGAAGCGGATCCATCGCAAACCACGTCCGAGTTAGCTGCAGGCTGCGGTGTTAATGATAAAACTGTTTTAATCCACTTGAAGCAAATTGGGAAGGTGAAAAAGCTTGAAAGGTGGGTACCTAACGAATTGAGTGAAGCAAATCAACAAACGCGCGTTGACTGCTGCGTTGCATTACTCAACCGGCACAATAATGAAGGGATTTTGAATCGAATCATTACCTGTGATGAAAAGTGGATCCTGTATGATAATCGGAAGCGCTCATCGCAATGGCTGAACCCTGCCGAACCAGCCAAACCATGCCCCAAGCGAAAATTGACTCCAAAAAAGTTATTTGTGAGCGTTTGGTGGACTAGTGCTGGTGTCGTTCACTACAGCTTTCTTAAATCTGGCCAGACGATTACGGCAGATGTCTATTGTCAGCAACTGCAAACCATGATGGAAAAGCTAGCTGCTAAACAACCGAGGCTGGTTAATCGCTCTCGGCCACTGCTGCTTCATGATAACGCTAGACCACACACTGCACAACAGACGGCTACCAAATTAGAAGAGCTTCAATTGGAATGTCTAAGACATCCACCGTACTCTCCGGACCTTGCCCCAACAGATTACTATTTTTTTCGAAATTTGGATAACTTCTTGCAAGGGAAAAAATTCAACTCCGATGGGGCAGTCCAAACCGACTTCAAAGATTTTATTGATTCCCGTCCGAATGGTTTTTTTAGTAAAGGGATCGATGAACTACCTATGAGATGGCAAAAGGCATAGATAGCAATGGTACATACTTTGATTAAATTAATATATTATATTTAAAAAAAATCAACTTTATGTTCCTCCCATACAAAACGCCAATTTCATATGTAAGGACCTAATATAAAAAAAATCCTACACGCTTTTTTGGAAAATATATTTTTAAAGATCTGGTTCAAATTTGAAGTGAATTGGTTGAAAATTGTTCAAATTATTGGTGCGGCCAACTCGAAAAAGGTGGTTTTGAGATAAAAGCGTTTAAAGTTTTAAGTTATAGAAAGTCATGAAATTTTTCGCAATACCTTTAATCCGCGATGCCTGCACCTTATAATAGGCCTTCTAGATTAGTGTCCTGTTCTTCTATTTCTTTTCTATTGGATTTTAAAGCGATCCTCCACTCTTTTGGGGCTTCAGACAGCTATCTCTAGGGGCTTTATGCGCTCTTTGTTAATCCCCAAGCACATTTCGTAGCTGATCGGGCCGATTTCTAAATCCATCGCTTTCATTATGTGCAAAATTGAAGCAAAGCCACCATTGTAAACGCAAAGTGCAATATCCGCAGCTATACCCGTTTACTACTTTCCATAAATTTCACTTGCGATTTGCACATTTTACAAAAGACAATGTTTGAAATAGCCGAAAAAACTGCAATAAAGTTTATCATACGATAATTAAAGCCTGGATTAACTTTAATATCGTACATATTTTCCGATTGCTTAAATTTTTTCGCGGATTTACTAGCATTCAATTCACTTGGTGCCTCTACCTCATGTCGATTCGGCGGTCTTCTTACTGATATTTTCGGAATCTTGTTGTATGTACCTGTCTCTTTTGCACCTTTTTGACTTTAAAACACTTTGTCACTCATTATAAAAACGAATCAATAACATTCACAAAACTAAAAAATTATCGATATCGCAATTATCGATAAAAAAAACGTTTCTCAAATAGCGTCCTTCTCGAATATTTTATTGTACGAAACTGACTAAAATCGACATTTCTAAAGACAAAACAAGCGATAGTCTAAACACGTGGCAAATAGTTTCAAATAAACCTGCTGTATACTAATTCTAATTCCCTAAAATACCGTCCCCCGTTCCGGTCATAAAAGGTCGCTGCCTACCTTGTACTATACTTTGAAAAACAAATACTTAGAGATATTTCACGGTCATAATCTTTTGGGACATTATTTAAAAAAAACAATATTTAGAAAATCCTAGAGTGGCCTAACCCCTTAAGTATTTGATTAATTTGATCATGCCATACTTTCCTGTTTATGTATAATACAACATTTACAAATTTCTTTTATTCGTTGAATATGCCCTATATGCTATTAAAAATTCATTTATGTACTTTTGACTACAGAGAATGGACTCAGCGACCACCAGGACGGACCACCAAAGAGCGAGAGAGAGAGAGAGAGAGAGAGAGAGAGAGAGAGAGAGAGAGAGAGAGAGAGAGAGAGAGAGAGAGAGAGAGAGAGAGAGAGAGAGAGAGAGAGAGAGAGAGAGAGAGAGAGAGAGAGAGAGAGAGAGAGAGGGAGGGAGAGAGATAGGGAGAGAGAGAGATTTTCATATTACAGAAAATATATTAATTACATCCAGAGGATTCCCATTCCCCTCAAATCTGGTGCGTTAATATGAAAAATATAAATGTAAGTAAAACACCCGTTGTATCTGTCACATTGCCGCGCTTTGAGCGTAGTTGGTGCGATAAGCGGGAATATTGAATTCTTGGCTCGCGGTGTGACTTGCACGTGATAAATGTATGAAGTTCAGGGACGTCTATCTTGAAGTATATGCTTTCACGGGGTAACATCACGTTTAGAGTATTCGTATGTTTTCAATGGAATCCATAAATTGCATATGCGATGATCATTAGACTTTTGGGCTTGGATGATTAATGATAAGAAATAATCAAAAGGGAAAGACTCGTGCAAAGGATTACTACTTAAATATTCAATGCAATTTATTTCTTTAATGTTTTATTATAATTATAATGACTTCTTACTGTTTTTACCCTGGAAACTTTATAATTGAAAATGACTTAATTTAGATAAGAAGTTTTAAAATTGCGATGATTAATTTTAATGAGCTAAATTCTTATTCTTTCTCCTCGCCTCTTTCGATTACTCGGGGTCCACTTTTTAAAAATCATTAGCCAGGTGTTTCGCTGATAGGCATCTTCTACATTCATCTCGGGATATTAAACTACCACTTGTTTTGGGGTCATCTTTTCCCTCTCTTAGTTCGTGCGTATTGCGATGTATGAATAAAGAATAAAAAGTCGTTCTAAAAAAACAACAATGTGAAATTAAATAAAAAAAAATTTAAATTTCATCAACTTATCATTGGACTGATACTCCGGGAAGGTTATCAAAGAGAATAGACTTCTTCACTATTCTATCATTATATACCTTTCGAGCTTTCACTATCCATCAGGATAGCGAGCATAGTCTCCTTGTGATATTTGATTAATTTGGTCATATCATGTTTATCTCGGCCTTTTTCGACGCCTTTTTAAATCCACACTATTTACAAACAATATTTTAACCACCCTTCCACCATTCATTCTATATATTTATCCAATTGAGTGCCCCAAAAATGGTTATCCATCCTACATTATTCTCATCTCTAAGGCATATAAATGCTATCATATTTCTTTCTTTCTTACCAACTCTAAGCTTCATTATCATGTAAAAAAGTTATAATAGAATTAATCGATTCAGTCGATATGTGTATGATTGCTTTGAATGCACGATTTATTTTATTTCCGACACTAACCCTTCTCTTTATACCTTAAAATATCTTCTTCTTCTCTTCTTCTTGTTCTTTTTCTTCTTTTGCTTTATTTAGGACTGCGTTCTGTTATTTCTAAGAGTCTATTCCTGGGATATAGATGTCCAACTGTCTCGCCATCTTTTGGGTGGTCTTTCTGGATGTCGATTTCCTTCTTCTCTTCTTCTTCTTCTTTTAATAGATCTGACGATCTGTGACACAGAAATCATATCTCGTCGGATGATGAGATCCTTTCCTGTTGGTACTTTATTTGCGGCTATATTTATCACTCTTTCAGAAAACGCTCTTTCCACATGATCTCTCCAGTAGCGTCTTCTCAGTCTTCCCCATTGCACGATATCTTTTACATTGCAGATATTTCTTATTTCAGAATTTCTTACTCTGTCTCGGAGCGTCGTTCTCGCAATGGATTGGAGAGTCTTCATTTCTGTGGTTCTTAGAAGACTTTTTGTTCTGATGGTGTCAGCTCTCGTTTCTATTGCAAATGTCATATTAGGACGTACGCATCTCTTGTAGATTCGTATTTTGCTCTCCTTTAGCATATTTTTGTTTTCTAAAGAGGATTTTTCAAGGAGCCAGCCACAACGGCGGTCTTGTTTGTTAGTTCACTTACTTCTCCGTAGAGGTCACTGCTGTTTGATACATCAACACCTAGGTACTTGAAATGCATCACTTGTTCTATTATTTTACTATCTAATGCAAGCTTGCATCGTACTGGTTGTCTTGATGTATTCATGCTCTTTGTCTTGCCTATGGAAACCTTAAAATATAAAAAGTTAAATTTTATAGAAGACCTGGTGAAAACTTTATTATTATTTTGTCATTTTCCTCCTTAAGTGTAGATATTATGATACGTTTTTACAGGAATTTCGTCCTATGTTGAAGACGTACAGCATTCTTTCTATTTCTATGGTGGTCGTCCTGGTGGTCGATTGAGTCTCTGGAGTCTCGGGCATCACAATCTTGGAAATCCTCGCTGGATCCATCCATTCGATGTGGTACATCCATCCATTCGATGTGGTACATCCAGAATTGTCTTCTCTGCCTACTATGTCATATCTCTAAGGGTTCTAGCCACGATAGGTCGCAATTTAATTTCTTATTATATTCATATATTTAAATTTGATTGTGTAATGGTCGCCTTGTCGGCTGAAGTCTCAATCGACTGCAAACGCTTCTCAAAACTCCCGGCAGTATGGCAGTGTGGGGCATAAATCCCCGAGATTTATTCCCGGCCAGATACACGGTTATTAAGTGAAATTAGAGTGGAATTGGTGTAACACATCACGCTGAATAACGTAAATTGCAGGTGGAACAGCGAGAGGCGTTCAAAGCGATACGCTTCCCGCGATCGCTGACGGGGATAGCGGCCGGGTTTCAATGAGGTTACAGGAATTTGATCTTTAACAGCAATTAAAAAAAAAGATTAAGACAAAATAGGGAACTGAAAACGTACATTATTACTATTATTATTTTATTATATGACTCTTTACATCATTAAAGTGCAAGCCAAATCGATATTTAAAGTAAAGCTATCATTTCGATTCTCGTGACACGTGATAGATAGCTAATCTATTGCCATTTCATTGTCACGTGAATTCTACACCAGACCAGAGGCAATGTGTCAATCACACTGCCATTGCCGGGAGTCGAACCCGGGACTTTTTCCTGGGACGGGAAATTTAGTTAGTTATGTTGTTACTTTAATATTTAAAAAAAAATATGCGTTCCGATATTTTCTTGTAATTCGTATTATTATTATTTTGTTTGAAAGCTAGCCGTCATCCAACAACTCTGCTCTGCCTGCTTGCAAGCCATCAAAATGCCATACGGGCTCAACTAAGAACTCTTTGCTGCGCCGGTTTATGTGTTATCCTATTTTTATTTTGAAATTTTAGTGATATTAAGTTAATTTTGTAATATATTATATAATGAATAGTGTAATATATTGTAATAGTTTAATTTAGTTTAATATTGTTTAGGTTAGTTGATGTAGATTGTAAAATGTAATTAATGTTGAGGTAGATTTTAGTGGTTGTGGGAAATGCTTAGAGACGGCGATGAGGTCCGCCACCCATCACGTTGCATTTTCCGCGGGGGCGAACAGAGGAGAGTGGAGTGCCGCATTGGTACTTGGAATATTAGAGGAGGTATGGAAGGGAAGTTAAGTGAGATGTGCGATGAATTTAATAACAAGTGTTTGGATATTTTGTGTGTGACTGAATGCATGGTTAAAGAGTGCGGATCTAGAGAGCATGATAATAAGTTCATCTTATGGTCAGGGGTATCACAAGAACAAAGGGGAGGTCAGGGTGTGGCAGCGATTCTAGCTCCAAGGATGGTAGAATGTATGAAAGGATACGAATGTATAAGTCCTAGACTGATGTGGATCCGCTTCAAAATTGGATTGACAAGAGTATTGCTCATAATTGGGTATGCTCCTGTTAATAGCGAAGATGAAGCTGTGAAAGATGAGTTCTGGGATAGTGTAAACGAGATAGCAGCGAGTAAGAACGTGAACGAAAGAATTATTTTAGCAGGAGATTTGAATGGATGGGTAGGAATCCAAAGGACTGGTTATGAAGAATGTCTCGGTAAGTATGGTGATAGTAGGACGAACGATAATGGAAGGAGAGTGCTTGGTGTATGCCTGGAGTGGAGCCTCTTTGTGTCAAACACGATGTTTGATCATAAGAGGATCCATCAGTATACATGGGAGAGAGGGAATGAAAGGACGACTATCGATTACGTCATCGTTGACTCTAGATTACGGACGGACACTGTAGATACCAGAGTGTTCAGAGGGGCCGAACTCGGAACTGACCATTTTTTGGTGGTGACAAAGATAAACCTGTTCCGAGGTTGGCGCACCAAGAAGAACAAAACAGTGACCGCCCCGTCTAGAGTTAAAATAGAAAAACTCCAAATCGATGACGTAAAAGAGAGTTATATGACGAAAGTGAATGAGAGGCTGAGTGGTCGAGAATCTGAATTTATAAGTATAGACGAGATCTGGAACAAATTGAAAGAAAGTCTATGTGAAACAGCGAAAGAGGTATGTGGTACATGTGTGCAAGGAAGAAGGAAAGAAAAGAAGGATGCATGGTTAAATATGATATCTGTGGATAAAAGAGATTGCGAGAAATATAAAAGAGCAAAAGAAGCATACAAAGTTTGTAAGATGAATGTCAAGTTGAAAGTGAGAGAGAAAAAGGATAAACTGAAGGAGGAAGACGGTCTCAAGATGACGAGTCACTTTCAGAGCAACATAAAAATGTTCTGGAAGGAAGTCAAAAAGGCCCGGAATCCTCCCGAAAATGGTTGTGCGAAAGCAATTTTGAGTTGTGAGGGAAGAATGATTACTGATTTTGACAGTATACAAGGAAGATGGATGGAATACTTTAAAGATGTATATGGCAGTGAAATGACTGAGAGTTCAATGAGAAGGAGCGTTACAAATGTGAGTTGTACGAATAGCGAAAGAGATATGACAGAAATAAGTTTGAACGAAATAGTAAAATCTGTAAGCTGTATGAAAGGTGGAAAAGCTGTTGGTTATGATTGTGTCGCTTTGGAGTTTATTAAAAACGGTGGGCCGGTTGTTGCAGCGTGGTTATACAGACTCTTTAACCAGTGTTTAGAGGAAGGATATACGCCGCTCGACTGGAGGAGGGCTGTTATCATGCCTCTATATAAGGGAAAGGGGTCTCGTATGGACTGCGGAAATCACCGGGCAATAAGTCTGTTAAGCGCCGTTGGTAAACTCTACGGCCGAATTTTAATAGAAAGAGTAAAAAAGACGACGACTGAAAGAGTATGGGATGTTCAAGGCGCTTTTATGACCGGAAGAGGATGTATGGATCAGATTTTTGCACTTCGAACGCTTGCGGAGAAGTTTATGGCCAAAAACCGTAAGCTTTTCTGTGCGTTTGTCGATTTGCAAAAAGCCTATGATCGAGTGAACAGAGATAAACTGTGGTCAATCTTGTCCGAATACGGAGTGAGCACAAAACTGATACGGGCGGTTGCTTCTCTCTACGAAGGGAGCACTGCCAGTGTTAGGGTAAATGGAGACATCACGCCTTGGTTTGATATCACGAAGGGTGTTAAGCAGGGCTGCGTGATGTCTCCATGGTTGTTCAATCTGTATATGGACAAGTGTATGAAAGAACTTAAAGGTATAAATGCTGGTGCTAAGATGAGTAATTTATCTGTAAACTGTCTGCTTTACGCGGACGATGCCGTTCTCGTTGCGGATAGTGCGGACGAATTACAAATCTTGGTGTCGAGAATGAATGAGGTATGCAAGTCAAATGATTTAATGATGAATGTCGGAAAGTCAAAGGTGATGGTTTTCGAAAGGGAAGAGCAAATGACAGTTTGTAATATAAGTGTGAACGAAGAGAACTTGGAACAGGTGAGGGAATTTGTGTATTTAGGTAGTATGTTCACAGCAGATGCCCGAACGGATAGTGACGTCGAAAGAAGGGTTGGTGCGGGTAACAAAGCGAATGGAGCTTTAAAAATAGTTATTGGAAACAAGAATTTATCAATGAAAGCGAAAACGGCCGTTCACAATGGAGTTCTGGTCCCAACCTTAATGTATGGAAGCGAAGCATGGAACTGGCAAAAGAAGGATGAGAGTAGAATAAATGCGGTAGAGATGAGGTCCTTAAGACGTATGTGTGGTAGAACGATATACGACAGAATCTCAAATGCTGATATAAGAAAGGAATGTAGAGCGGAAGAAGGTATTATGAACAAAATTATGAAAGGATCGCTGCGTTGGTTCGGACATATGGAACGCATGGATGGAGAAAGAATGGTTAAGAAAGTATACGTTAATGATGTAAATGGGGTACGAAGTCGAGGCAGACCGAGGAAAACATGGCATGACCAAATTAATCAAATTTTAAAGGTTGGTCATGTTAGAAGTCGGAGGAATCGACGTGCGTGTATGACTCGTTGTATGAATGTGGAGGAAGCTAGAGAGGTTTGCCAGGATAGAGTAGTGTGGCGGTCCATTCTCTCTGCCTACCCCTGCGGGGAAACGGCGTGATGGTTTTGTTGTTGTTGTTGAAAGCTATTTACATCATTACAGCGTGAGCCAAATCGACGTCAAGAGTGATAAAAGAACACGAAAGGATATATACATAAATACAAACATGACAGATATCTCTTTGTTGCACTTATCGTAAGGATATTCACGAATTCGCTACAATTGCATCCAAATAGATCTATCTTCTTTGCCACCTCATTTGAATATCGAATCGCTTCTCATATAGGAGAACTTCGAAGCGCCTCTGTGTGCAAATTTGGGGCATAAAATAAGATATGCCTCCTTGCTCTGTTATTTCTGTGGGGAACGTATAGAACGTAAAGACCTTCGTAGCCGAGAGGTAAGTGCTTTGGCTGTCACACCAAAGTTTCCGGATTCGTTAGCTAACTATCACACGTCATGAGAATCAATATGATAGCTATTCCATTTTAGATCGATTTGGTTCGCGCTGTTATTATGTAAAGAGCGTAAATTTAACAAAATAATAAATATTAAGGGTTGGCACTAGAACTCTATTATGCACTGCTATCATGGCTTAAGTGTATAGTGAATTATTTAAACCATACAAATTAAATTGTAATAACATTGTTCTCCTGTATCTAGAACTGTGGCCACTTACTCTCCAAAAGCGCGCCTAAGCTACTAATTATACTGTCGGAGGTGTCATTTTCCTCAATAAATGAGCCTTAATATTATATATCGCAAGCCAGGCGTTTAAGATTGTATTGATAAAGCGATAGCCACTTTTTTCAAGATTCAATTTTCCCTATACCGCATTTAACCCATCAAAGCTAGTATTCTCTTGACGCTATTTAAACGTAAAATATTTTAGAAGTATTTAAATCTGTTTATTTTTAATAAGCATTTGCTAGTGGAAAGCAAAGTTAGAATTTATAAAACATGCACCAGGCTTTAAATGACTTACGGAATCAAAACAAGAGCAGACACTGTCAGAACTAAACATCTCTTAAGAGTATCAAAAATGAAAACATTGCGACCTATTGTGGGTAGAACTCTTAGAGATAGGATACCCAATGAAGAATTTTGCAAATCCCGCAAAATTGAAGACATAGTGAGATGGAGTATACAGAGAAGACGATTGGATCCAGCAAGAATTCCTAAGATCGTGATGCACGAGACTCCAGAGGACCGTCGTCCACCAGGACGACCACCAAAGAGTTGGAGAGAAGGCTGATCGTAATCATCATAGAGAAAGTTGATATAAAGAAGGAGAAGAAGATATTTATAATATACTAGCGGATCCGAAAGACGTTGTCCTGCCCGAACGTTGAATTGCATGCTATTAGCTGGTTTTACAAACGTTTTTTCGATATTCGTATTTTTGATAAACTATACACTCAATAAGCACGCAATTGTGATACATGCCATACGTGGAATGAACTTCCCAGAAGATTTTAACAGTCACCAATCGGATCCAATTGTAAATTTAAACAATTCAGAGGCCCATTCAAACACACACTAGAAATTTCGTCAAAATCGGTCCAGCCGTTTAGGAGAATTTCAACTACATACGCCTGCACAGAAGAATTATACATATAAAGATTAATAATGTAGTTTTATTTTGAATACTTAGAATCATATTGATTGTTTCATGAACAATGATTTCAATTATGTAAATGAACAATGATGTTAATACGAATAAAAACGCTCGTTTTATAGAAGTTTAATTATATTTTATGGGAATGATATGAATCACCTTGCTAAGACATTATCAAATGTCTCGAATTAATTTTTGATGTAGAACAGAGTAACCGTACTAATCAAATTACCGTTATAATTGATAGATTTACTATTAAATTAAACATTTTTTAATTTGAGTAAGTAGTGCCAACCGGTTTCACTATGTAGCGAGCTTCCTCAGGGATATACACAAACTAAACCAAAATTAAATAAACAGTTACAAAATAGAGTGGCGAGAGGGGGGGGGGGGGTACACATTAGAAAGAGAAGCGTATATATAAGGGTAATATAGGGTAATACGTAGAATGAATGGAATCATCTCCTGGCTTGAACCCAATTCCTCAGTATCACAAGCCATGCGTTTTGCCTTCTAGTCCACCACCAGATTAAAGTAATGATGAAAATAAATCTTGAATTGTTTTTAAATAATAATTAAATAAAACGATGTGGTTTAACTACTTCCACTTTTGTCTTTATTTCGACAGCGATCGGTTTCGCCAGGCTCGCTGGCATCGACAGACTGTCTGTCGATGCCAGCGAGCCTGGCGAAACCGGTCGCTGTCGAAATAAAGACAAAAGTGGAAGTAGTTAAAAAAAACATCGTTTTGTTTAATTATTATTTAAAATGAACTTCCATCAAGAGATTTCAGTAAAATCATTCAATTGTTTTTGTTTTTTTTAATTTGTTGAGCAAGTAATTTGAACGGAATGAACGTATTTCGTAAAAGGGTTCTTTGCCTAAGGAAGTTTGTTCCAACTATTTATACGCGAACGCTATTCTAAATTCGAAATGCATATTATTTCAAAATAGTTAAATTAACGATCAATTATTCTTTTGAAGGCGTTATGGATTAAACGCTAACCCGTTTAGATCATTTATCAATTGGTTCGTAAATCTGGTTGCGTTCCATTAAAATGCAAAAATGCCAGTAGTAAATTTATTGCCTGCGGTGAAGGTGGCAGTGGGTGTTATTAAAGGAGCTGACTTTGAAATATAAATGACTATAAATAATTATTGTGTCAATGCTAAATGGGTAATCACAACCAATAGACAAACGAGAGTGTGCGGAAGGTGATATGAAACAGACGTATCAATTGTCTATTAAATAATAAAAATAAAAAACTAACTAACTTACCAACACGCCGTCTCTTCGAAGGTTATATTCAGAAAAATATAGACTGCAAACATTCAGACATCGTGTCATGCACGCACGTTGATTTCTCCAACTCTTCACATGACCGACCTTCAATATTACATTTTTTGTTCGTGCTACGTTTTCCTCGGTCTTCATATATTTCTACTTCCATTTACATATTTTTTTTTACGAATACTGGATTTCACCCTGTAGGGTGAAATCCAGTATTCGTATACAAATATAAGTATACATTCACAAAAAAATATTTGTAATCATTTTGGTCAATTCTTTGGCATATACTCGTAGATAGGAGTGATATCTCCAGGCGGTTTCTAAACAATGCGCTAATGGCGATAGCCTTCACGTTGTGTTAATAAAGTAGTTTGCTAAATGCTAAAAATTAATCTCCTTAGTGTGTGGATTATATAGATTAATCTTAAAAAGATTAACATATGTAATCAAATCTACATAGATGGCGTATTGAAACTGACATGTGAAGATAAGCATAGATTTGTAACATATATACAACCTCCAAAAATTTGTCTTACATGGTCATAAAGAAATAGGTGGAATGGAGAATGTTGTAATTACATAAAGCGTGCGCTTAACCCAACCAATGACAGGTCATAAGTCCTGTAAACACCTTGATCAACCATATTCAGTTTCCAGTTTGCATCTTCGTCTCTATTGAGATACAATTAAATTCTATTTACATAATTAACATATCGCACCTTCAGGAAGACAAGGGCATAATTGTTTAAAATTCTCAAAATGAGTTAAGTGTGCCAATGTATTTTAAAAACATCCCTTTATCTAGAAGAACAAAGTCGCTCATTAAATTCAGTCTCATTTTGCTTGAGGGCGATAGTGTATGATCAATATAGCCAGGATAACACTATATTATTCTTCAAAAATCTTAAAATGTCTCTAATGAAAAATTACAAAACGTGCAATTTGCCCTCGTCTTACCGAAGGTACGATATGTATTTTTTACCGTTCTTTTTTCATTCATTATTTTCATGTGTACTATCCATCTTAATGTTCATTTCATTATTTTGTTCATTACACTTTCATTCGCACTGTTTTCACTTCTTATATTTTCATTCGACACTCTATCATACACATATTTTCACACATTCGTCTAAAAGATTTACTTCAGTGCATTTATTAAACTTTCATCCTTCTTTTGCTAGTTCCATGCTTCGTTATCATACATAAGGGTCAGTAAAAAAACACAAATGTGCACAACCATTTATGCTTTTTGGATAGATTTTTGTTGCGATGACGACTTAAAGTGCATTTGTTTATTTATGCATTTTTAAAGATTTCCTACCATATAAAAACTTCAGGTACACTGTTCAATCGTAATTAGTATTAAGTCTTCTTTTTCTTCTTCTTCTTTTAATAGATGTAACGATCTGTGACACAGAAATCATGTCTCGTCGGATGATGAGATCCAGCTGTCCTTCCATCTCTTAGGCGGTCTTCCAGGTGGGCGGTGTCCGGAGGAGATTTCACAAGCTGTATATGCAAGTCTATCACCATCTATTCGGGCTACATGATCCCTCCAGTATCTTCTTCTGGATCTACTCCATTGAACGAGATCCTCTATTTCGCAAGTTCGCAATTAATAACTTTTAATATTTTTTTTCATACACGTTAAAAATTTGACAGATTCTAATTCTACATTAGACCAAAAACAGTGTGACAAACACCCTGCCTTCGTCAGGATTCGAACCCGAGGCCTTCGGCTTGACAGTCATAGCATTTACCACTCGGCCATGAAGGTTGCCGTTGATCATGTTTTGCTTCAATATTTATTTTATATAAATATTTGTATTAAAATAGATTGAAGCTTATATGTTATGCTATTAAGGCATAGATATATTGATCTTGTGGGAATTTATTAGGGCTCTGCAAAAAGGAAAATATCTCTACCTGCTTGGCGTGTCAGTGGCGGGGTTAGGAATTAGACGTTGAGCATCTCACGGTGACGGGCAGAGGAACACGCAAGGATCGGCTTTGAGATAATGGAGCTTCCTTGGAAAGCAGATATTATAGGAGTGAACATCTTGCACCACATATAGGAGATTTTTGGAAATTATTTTTGTCAAATTATTATTTTTTCTTATGATGAGACTATTAAACCCGTCGATGGGTCGGCAATCGAAGTGGTACAAGAATACACATATCTTGGGCGCCTTTTTCGAAACAAAGATCATAGGATTTGTAGATCATACGAATCATAGGACGAAACAATTTTGAGAAAGAATTCAACCGAAAAATTCAGTTGGGTTGGGTGGCCTTTGGAAAATTACGTCATGTTCTCACTTCCAAAATACTACAATGCCTCAAGACTAAAGTCTTCAACCAGTACGTCTTGCCAGTCATGACGTATGGAGCTCAGACGTGGACACTGACAAAAGGTCTAGTCTACAGATTCAAGGTCACCCAGCGCACCCTGGAAAGAGGATGCTGGATAAAGCTAAAAATGAGCACACAGAGATAGCCTCAAAATCGCTCCGAGAAACGTCGTTTGTGGTGGAACGGCCATGTGAGCCGGAGGGACGATGACTATGTCGTCCACAAGGCCCTGCAACTGGAAGATGAAAGGAAGGGACCGGGTCGGCTTCCTGCGACGTGGATGTCCACAGTCAGGAACGGCCTGAAGGCGCTGGGACTGGACAGCCAGATGACCATGGATCGCGAGACTTGGCGGAGCCGGTAGTAGGAGAGCTGACCCAAATTAACGGGAAATAGCCAGGCAAAAGAACATGGTGAGACAATTAAAAGAGATTTAGAGAACAATTTCTAAAATGGAATTGAGTATTTATTCTAACTAATTGCAACCCGTGAAATATTCACGGAAGTAATTTTTTTTTACCCCTTTTGTAAATACTTGGTTCTTTGTACAATCGTAATCAGTAGTAAGTTTTAACTTTGAATGTAAATCCCTTTTTACAAGTTAATATTTTACAATTGAAACAACCAAATTGTTGAAAATTGTTTTGGCTTAATTTTATGCTGTTTAAAGAAATGAAGGGGCGAGGGCCCGGAAGGAGATAAATGTCCTGGCTGCGATACGTGAGAGAATGGACCGGCACCCGAAGTGTGGAGGAGCTGTTCCGAGCAGCGCAGGACAGGGACAGGTTCGCCTAGGTGATCGCCAACGTTGGGGGGATCCGACAGGACACTTGAAGAAGAAGAAGAAAGAAATGAAAATGCTTACTGTAGCATATTATAAGATATGAATGACTTTCTTCTATTTTCGCCTTCATATTGTATTGTGTTAAAATTGTATACATTGATAAAGATTACTTGTAACCGAAACAGTGAAAATAAAAAATGTTGTAATACAAAGTATAATTATATTTATTCAAATATGAATGACTTCGACACATTTGACGACTACAAACATCTTCTAACCATAAGATGGTTTGAGTCATTCATGAAATTGTTTTGATTAAATGAAAATGTCTGTTTTCAAGAATTTTTTTATGTAAATTACATATTTTGCCATGTTAAGGCATTGTCAAATATGAAAATGCATTAACATGGCAAAACATGCCATTCACATAAAATAAAATCAAACTTCTAGAAAACCAACATTTTCTTTTGTATTAAATAATTAATTTGAAATTTTACAACATTCTTCAAGAAATAATAAATATATTTAATTGTGTGAAGCTTTATTTTTGTGATAACTTTTTTCCTGGCATTTAACTAACACGCAGGTACAAACAACCTTACAAGAGGAGAATTTGTATCATTCAATCGGAGTCAATTTTCCGCACGAAAGCTTCCTCTTTCTAATTCGATATCTTTCGGTGCTTCTATAGCCATCGCGTGATGTGATCGTGATACGGCTACTGTGTAGGATAATACTGCTACCTTAATCATTATTCTGTAGTTTGGAATTATAAAATGCAGTATTCGTCTATGTATTTAAATTAACTATAAAAAATATAGTAATTAACTTCTCCTTCTTCCTCTTCCTCTTTTAATAGATCTGTGGATATGTTTTTATGGCGTCGAGGTCTCCTGGGACACAGAACTTCAACTGTCTCGCCATCTCTTCGCAGGTCTTCCGGGTTGGCGAGTTCCCATTGGCACGTTGTTTGTGGCTGCTTGGGGGAGTCAGAAGTGTCACGCCAGAAGCGTCTTCTTTTTCTGTCCCATCTGACCATATCTTCGGTATCGCAGGTCTCACGTATTACGGTGTTTCTGATTCTGTCCCTCAGTGTTTTGACCAGAATAGCGCGGAGTGTCTTCATTTTGGCGTTTCGTAATAGTGCTTTGGTTCAATTTGTGTCAACCCTCGATTCTATACCATAAGTCATTATGGGTCTGACACATGTCTTATATATTCGCACTTTGCTTTCCACTTGCATATGCTTGTTTTTCCACACAAAATATTTCAAGCATCCAGATATTGCAGTCGCTTTGGTGGTTTGCTCGCGAACTTCATTATAGAGATCCGTTTGGCATGAGAGATCTATGACACAGACAAAGGTCTAGTCAATAGATTCAAAATCGCCCAATGCGCCATGGAAAGAGCCATGCTTGGGATATCCTTGAGGGACAGATTTAGAAACGCAGTGATCTTTTCAAAATTGTGTTCATTATACTTTCTTCTGATCTACATTCCTTCCTTATATAATTTTTTTTATCATATACAGAAGTAATTATCAGCGTGTCAGATGGGTAGATACGTACATAATAATTTTTGACAGGAAATTGCTTCTGTCAAGAACTTTTGGTTGCGTGTGTTATAACGAAGACGGAAGTCAATATCTTTTGTTTCTGAATGGACGGCACGCATGTGTTTGGCCTGGACCCTGCCACAATAATTATTTTTCTTTTCGTGAACGCAATCCTTTTACGCAGTTACACGCTGAAAGATGTAATCAAGTATCTCGGACGCGAATGTAATTATATTCAAGTCAATTATGCTAGGTAATTATATTAAGTGTAATTACTGAATATTTCACTGAATTTTAGAAGGGAAAAAAGTTTACGTGAAAATAAAATATAAAAATTTCGATTTGAAATGTGATGTCGAGTTGTATGTATTATTAACAATTGAAATATTTAATTGAATTGAACGAAAATTTCAGGTTATAGACGTTTATAAACGTTTACAATATTGTTTTATATTATTTATGTATATTTTACATTATTTATGGCTTCTAATTCACTTATAATATAAATTTTAAGTTTATTGACCGCTCAATTTGATAGCTTTCATGGCAAAGTGGCAAGAGCTATGGCAGTGTGATTGTCACACTGTCTTTGGTCTGGTGTAGAATTCACGTGACAATATAATGGTTAACTAACTAACTAACTAACCACCACGCCGTCTCCCTGAAGAGGTAGGCAGAAAGAATGGACTGCCACATTTTCTTTCCTGACATATTTCTCTCGTTTCCTCAACATTCATACATCGTGACATCCACGCGCGTCGATTTCACTGACTCTTCACGTGGCCGACATTCGATATTTGATTTATTTGATCGTGCCACGTTTTCCTCAGCCTTTCTCTATTTTTTCCATGTGTCCAAACCATAATGATCCTTTTATTATTTTGTTCATAACACCATCATTCGCATCGCATTCACTTCTTATATTTTCATTCGACACTATCATACACAGAGTACCTATCCATTTTTCCACTTATTTCTACTGTATTTATTCTACCATCATCATTCTTTTTTCAGTTCCATGCTTCGCTTCCATACATAAGGGTCGGTACAAGAACATCATTGTGTACTGCCACTTTAGATATTTTTATGATAGGTTTTAGTTTGCGATAACAACTTTAAGTGCAATATAATGGCGATAAATTAAATACCTATCACATGCCATGAGAATCAAAAGGTAAAACGTTGTATAGAGTAATTGAATTCAAATAACCTTCTGTATTCAAATTTGGAAAGCAATGGTAAACTATCACATTAAATGCCCAAGTGCAATCCCTACAACCGCCAAAGATCTTAAACTTGCTGCTAAGTAATCCTTAGGATAGAAACACAAAAAAATGATTGCATATCAATTATAATTATAAACATTTTTATTTTGTCTTTACTAGCAGAAATGTTAAATTTTTTCATATGAAGCACTCACTTTGTGGTTATATTTACATTAAAAAATATTTTCATATAAAACAATTAATATTGTTAAAGTATCACAGTGTCCAAACAATTATTTATAAGTTTTATACTAGAGCATGAAAATAATAAAACATATTTGTTTGATAAAATAAAGAGAAAAGAATTTAAGTAAGGCAACTACCATTAAAACGAAATAATTCATTTAATTTTGTTATGTATCAATATATTTAGATACATTATAAAACGGGAAAAATATTTTCCATTCGTGACAAAGAAATACAAGAAAATGTACTTACAATTATTCGTGTTTTAAATCAGATGGCAAGGGAGAAAGATCCCTTTGGATGCAATTATAGCGAATTTGTGAATACTCTTATGATAAGAGCAATAAAGAGATAACTGTTATACTTATATTCACATGGTTCTATGTATAGGGTGTTTTTAAGAGGTTTGGTTTTTAAACTGGCAACATTGTTTCTACAGACTGTCAATTAGGGAGTTGACAGTTGATTTGCAATCAATATGTTTTGCCATTTTACTCAGTTGCTCAATAAAGGTGTCGAAAATTGGACTTCACGATTGCGCTTCATTCGAACTATTCGTGGTGCTAATATGCCTGAAATCAAATTTAAACAATAATGGCATAAAATTATCTATTAAATAAAGCCGAAATCATAGACATTAACATTATTTTAAAATGTTTTTTTTTTTCATTTTGAATTTGTACACCTTTAAAAAAAACACCCTTTATGTTACAATGTGTATAAGGGTGTTTTTTAGAAGTATATAAATTCAAAATGAAAAAAAAAAACACATTTAAATAATGTTAATGTTTATGATTTTGGCTTTATTTGATAGATAATTTTATGCCATTATTCTTTAAATATGATTTGGGCATATTAGCGCCACGGTAAGCTCGAATGAAGCGCAATCGTGAAGTCCAATTTTCGACACCTTTATTGAGTAATAATGTTGCCAGTTTAAAAACCAAACCTCCAAAAAAACACCTTATAAATTTCTTTTGATGTTCTTTTTTCACCCTTTACGTCGATTTCGCTCTCGTTGTAATTATGTAAAGAGCCTTTCAACAAAATAATTATAATAATAACAACATGGACAGCGCTTCCCTCGGGTGAGCTAAACTGTTAATACGTAATCGACTTCCGAGGTGACAAGATTTAACAAATAGATTGCTCTGCCTACCAGCATAACCATTGACAGGCTGGTTCTGCATTGTGGGAGAGAAAAAAATATGTAAACGCCTCGACCACCATATTCTGTTTCGAAAAATAATTTACATCTTCGTCTCTATTGAGATACAATTAATTCTTAATGATTAACCCGTAATGGGTAAAATCCAGTATTTGTCTACAAGTATTTGTATACAATATAAAAATATATATATATGTTGGATAAAAACTGGTCAAAGTTAAAAGCATATAAAAATTGGATTATTGGGTTGATAACATTTCACATTACATTAATAAAGATTTTCCGCTTAATGCTTACATCTAGTCTCAATAGATGGCGCTAGTGTAGATTGAAATAAAATATGTGAAATGTCTCAACATGGTAACATTATATACAACTTTCAAAAAATAATAAACACCTGAGGATGTCAACATTGGTTGATGAAACAGCTGTCGTAGAGTAAAATAAATACAATTTGTGATATAAAACAAAGTTTTTGAATTAACAATTACAAAAAATAATTTTAAGAATGGCGGAATGGGGAATGTTGTGTTACAAAAAGCGATCGCTTAACCCAACCAATGACAGGTCATAAATCCTGTAAACGCCTCGATCACGATATTCTGTTTCCAAAAATAATTAACATCTTCGTCTCTATTGAGATACAATTAATTCTTAAAAATATGCGGCCATTTTTTCTATGATTGGTTATCCAGCAGACCCATGTATTTCTCTAACATTTCTTATATACATGGTGTTTAAAAAATTACAGGGACTTACTTGTTTATAAGTGTGCAATATTAGTATGTTGCCATTGTCTACTGGTGAGTTGCATCTTATAGTATGGCGATACAGTATTGTGCCCATACACTGTCGACTATCACGCGAGCCTAGTGCTGTCCCTTCGTTAAGGAATACCAAGATAGCGTCACGCTGATTAACATTTAAATCACAGGTTCCCAATCTTTTCTGGACCACTGTCCCCTTTACAAGAAATAAAATTTCCATTTTTATCACATAATACTTATACCAAATATAATATTATAATATTGTTGCTAATTATAATTAATTATTGTTTTTTGAACAACGATGTAAAACTTTATATGTATTAAATTATTAATGTCACATTTGATAATGCCTTAGAAGGGCGAAACTCCTTGAAAACTATCGTTTTTTCATACATAATTATTATAATTATAATTATAATTTTGTTAGACGAATGTGTGCATGAAAGCATGGAACTGGCAAAAGAAGGATGAAAGTAATAAAATGTAGGAAAAATGAGATCTCTTAGACGAATGTGTCGATACTCTGTGTATGATAGAGTGTCGAATAAAAATATAAGAATTGAATGCGGTGCGAATGATGGTGCTATGAACAAAATAATGAAAGGATCATTAAGATGGTTCGGACATATGGAAAAAATGAATGAAGAAAATATGGTAAAAAAGTATATGTAAATGGTGTAAATAGGACCAGAAATAGAGGAAGACCGAAGAAAGCGTGAAAACAAACAAAAAAATAAATCAAATATTGAATGTCGGCCACTCAGGAGTCAGAAGTTCAATAAACTATATACTAAGTGACATTTGACATTGGGTTTGAATTTTAAATCTACGCCACGCTGTGCGCATGTACGCATGTAACACAGTGTTTGTGAATGTTTCCTACATTATATATTAGAGGGAATGGTCGAAGGATCGATTGGCAGAGGACGACCTCGTCAGGAGTGCCTAGACTAGATTTGCCAAGATATGGGCTGCACCTCCTATGCGGATTTAAAGAGAGTTTCCGAGGACCGAGCGGAGTGGAAGAAAAAATGCAACGCCATGCTTACCGGTCTAGCAGACCAAGACCGGAGAAGATGATTTGATAATGCCTTAGAAGGGCGAAACAATCAAATATGGAGTTGAACATCATTGTTTAAGAAACAATAAATGATAAGGAGTAAACGAATGAAAACAGCATTGTATTATTAATTACTTAACAGGTACATCACAGGTGCTTCTCTTGACTGTCTTAACGCCCCCTATTGGCCTCTGGATCCACTATCGCCCTCGTGGAAGGTTCCAGCGCCCATTGGAGGGCGGTGTGGCACCGATTAGGAACCTATAATTTTAAAAACTTTTTGGTAACATTGTATTATCAATTTTAACCTTAATTCATACACTGAAAAAAGGAAGTTTGTGTCCTGAAACATGTTTGTAAAAAGTGCAATAAAGTGTTGTGATAATACAATGTTACCAAAAAGTTATTTAAACGTGAATCCACAACACAAAGTGATAGCGAATATTAAAGAAAAAACTATAATATATGCGGGCCTAATCCGGCCCACTAGTGTCATCAATCCGGCTCGCGACAGCTAATGACCAGTGTTATCAATTAGGCCCGTGACAGCTAATGGGTTGTTATTATTGTTGTTGTGATAAGTTCTTGGCGAATAGTCTAGAAATTATAGATAATGGGAGGAAAAAAAAACGTTTTTTTAACCCTTGGAACTTACTGGAGTATCAGTATGGCCCTAAGGCCGGAAAGTTTTGAGACCCCTGATTTAGACGATGGCCGTTATTTATGATAAGTGAATTCTTCGCTCGAAATAAAGGATATTTACTTGTAAAAAGTAAAGAAGATATTCTATACGGCGTATGGTGCAAACTACATTTTTCCCGCTTTGCAAAAAGAATTGCACCGAATGCCAACGACACCTTTATGGCAAGATATGCGGTAGCGTTCCTTATCTTCGCTACTTTAGCGGCAACTTACTAAGTACGGGACACTCGTATGGCTGCATATAACCATTCTCGCATGGTTGAATATTATTATAAGCAAAACTAGAAGTTGATATAATTTATAATTTCTATTATATTAGTCCAAGGTAATGATTTTTGAAAATTAAGATCATTACATTAGCGTGAATGGTGAAAATTTGGAGAAAGTTGATAAGTTCGTGTATTAAGGTAGTATGTTTACAAGAGATGGGCTAGTGGAGAGGGATATTGAAAGAAGGGTTGGGATAGGCAACAAAGTGAATGGTGCACTTAAAGTTGTCGTCGCAAACAAAAACCTATCCAAAAAATCTAGAATGGTGTTCTTCTACCGACCCTTATGTATGCAAGCGAAGCATGGAACTGGCAAAAGAAGGATGAAAGTAGAATAAATGCAGTCGAAATGAGATCTCTTAGACGAATGTGTGTATATACTCTGTTCATGATAGAGTGTTGAATGAAAATATAAGAAGTGAATGCGGTGCGAGTGATGGTGCCATGAACAAAATAATGAAAGGATCATTAAGATGGTTTAGACATATGGAAAGAATGAATGAAAAAAAAAGGTTAAAAAAGTATATGTTAACGATGTAAATGGAACCAGAACATATGGAAAGAATGAATGAATAAATAATGGTAAAAAAAAGTATATTTTAACGATGTAAATGGAACCAGAAATAGAGGAAGACCGAAAATAAATTAAAATAAATAAATGAAAACGTGGCACGATCAAATAAATCAAATATTGAATGTCGGCCACGTGAGAAGTCAGAGAAATCGACGCGCGTGCATGCCACGATGAATGAATGTTGAGGAATCGAGAGAAATATGTCACGAAAGAAAATGTGGCAGTCCATTCTTTCTGCCTACCCCTTCGGGGAGACGGCGTGATGGTTAGTTAGTTAATTCCTGTTATTTTATTAAATCGCTCAGGGTGAGAAAAAAAAATCAAAGGAAATATACATTATTTTTCTTCTTTCTTCATTTACTCATTACTGAAGATCGTGATCTTTGGAACCTCACATGGCTTAAACAAAACGCCTCCAATATTCTCTGTTCTGCACAGTCCGCACCGCCGAGGAAAGGTTTCCCAAGGTCATCTCCTCAATCTGGTCACACCACCGCGCAGGACATCTGCCTCTCCTTCATTTGCCTGGAACACTTCCTGTGACAATATTTTTTTCCAGGTTACCAATGTGACACACTCATAACAACTCTCCTGGCAATGTGACCAAAGAAACTCAATACTCGCTAACTGCATATTTCAGATAGTCTTCCTGTTATTTTGAGTTCATTGAGAACTGAGTCGTTCGTCTTTTTTGCAGTCCACGATATCCTCAGCATGCGATGCCAACACCACATTTCAAAGGCGTCAATCCTGGCGCGGCCACGGGATTTAATTGTTCATGTTTTAGCATTTCACAGATATTTAAATTAATTAATTAATATCGACGAAAATATCTGGCGCGAGCCGACATTGTGCCAACCTCTAGTAAGAACATCTGAGATGAAGGTCCTAAGATCAATTACTGGAAAAACTTTCGTGTCTGAAACGCAGACATTAGAAATACTTGCAAAATATAGGATATCGTTCGGTGGAGTAAATCCAGGAGAGAATACTGGGGGGAACATATAAATCGAATGAATAGTGACAGACTCACATATACAACTGCTTATGAAATCTCCTCCGGATACCGCACACCTGAAAGACTGCCTAAAAGATGCAGAGACAGCTGGACTTCATCATATCACGAGACATGATTTCTGCGTCACAGATTGTCAGATCTTCTATAAAAAGAAGAAGAAGACGAAAACATATTATTATTAGATATTTCAATTCGATAAATTACTTCTTCTTCTTCCTGTGCCGTGTCAGGTCCCCCCGACGTTGGCGATCACTCCGGCGAAAACCTCCCTGTCCTGCGCTGCCCGAAACAGGTCATCCACCGTCCTCCTTCCGGTCCACTCTCTAATGTTGCGCAGCCAGGACATCTGTTTTCTGCCAACTCCCCGTCTTCCCTCTATCTTGCCCTCCAATATAAGTCGGAGGAGGCGGTACTTTTCTCCACGCAGCACGTGACCCAAATATGAGACCTTTTTCACTTTGACATTCGACAACAGCTCTCTCT
Organism: Lepidostoma basale; assembly: GCA_022606425.2. Lineage (NCBI taxonomy): Eukaryota > Metazoa > Arthropoda > Insecta > Trichoptera > Lepidostomatidae > Lepidostoma > Lepidostoma basale. The sequence goes on along the minus strand of JAHDVF020001034.1, from coordinate 553,352 downwards.
TGGCTCCGGCTCTCCTAAGTACTTCGACGTTACTGACCTTTTCGGTCCAAGGTATACGAAGCATTCTTCTGTGTATCCACATTTCGAATGCTTCTAACCGATTCATTACGTTCACTTTTAGAGTCCATGTTTCACTTCCGTATAATAGAGCTGACCATATGTAAGCTTTTATCATTCTTTGTCGAAGTTTAAGATTTAAATTATCGTCACAGAAGAAGGGTCTCATCCTATTAAATGCAGCACGCGCAACCTCCACTGTACATCTCACTTCTGTATCTGGGTCGAGTGTTTTAGTAATGACACTGCCGAGGTATTTAAACTGGTCAACCATTTCGATATTTACTCCTTTTAGTCGCAAAGATGATCCAGAATAATCAAGTCTTCCAAACGACATCCACTTGGTCTTAGCGACATTTATTGTCAGACCCAATTCTTCTCCAGCCGTGTCAATCTTATTTAGGAGCTCTTGGAGATCAGGTATACTTTCAGCCAATATGACTGTATCGTCAGCATATCTGATATTATTTATAACGACTCCATTGATCTTCACTCCAAGGCTAGAGTTTTCTAGAGTTCTTTGGAAAACTTTATTGGAGTACAGATTAAACAATAGAGGTGACAGAATACAACCTTGTCGAACTCCTCTTTGTATAGCTATAGCCTCTGTATTTCCACTTCCATATCTGATCTTTGCCGTTTGACACCAGTAGAGGTTTCTTATGAAATTCAGGTCTTTGGAGTCAATGTTACAGTCTTTGAGCATCTCCATGAGTGTCGTGTGCCTTACCCTGTCAAACGCTTTTTCATAATCGATGAAGCATGCAAACACCTCTTTGCGTTGATCTCGACACTTCTGTAGCAGGACATTGACTGCCAGTAGCGCTTCTCTGGTTCCGAATGCATTTCGGAATCCGAATTGTGTGTCATCTAGATCTTGCTCGCACTTGTTTTATTATCACACACATTACTATCATATATAATCAAATAATTTTACTTAAATCTCTGATGGAAGATCATTTTAAATAATAATTAAATAAAACGAAGTTTTTTAACTACTTCCACTTGTGTCAAAAGTGGAAGTAGTAAAAAAACATCGTTTTATTAAATTATTATTTACTATCATATCTTCTTCTTCTTCGCGTGCCGTATCAGGTCCTCCTGACGTTGGCAATCATTCCGGCGAAGGCTTCTCTATCTTGTGCAACCCGGAACAGCTACCCCACATGTCTCATCCCGGTCCAGTTTCTTATGTCATATCATATAATACTATCCTTTGGGTTTATAAATTTTCGAAATGTATGTAAAAAAATGTCTCAATGACTAAAACTTGTCTTTACTACTAATTCTCATATTTTTAAATGGGTAAAGTAATATTTGTTATTATTGTTCGCCAATATCTCAACCCATGCCGCAACAACATACGTATTTTGACTCCGTTTCCTAGTTATTAAAATCGTTAATTTAACAGTTCATAATTGCGTTGTTCACACTGTTTCTAATAAACAACTTGGGTTGCCTATAAATTCGAATAATACAGAAAACAAGTGAAATTAATATGATATCGGCAGTCTAGGGTGATTTTTATTGGTCCAGCGTACAGAGTAGCGCCATAACAATAAATTTAGTAACATAAAATTGCAACACCAGACGACTTATTCTCCACTTAGGCGAATGCAACTCTAGCAAAGCACACACGAACGTAAATTACAAATATCTCTATTATTTTTCGGGTTTAAAAATTTTCATCCAGTTATCGCGGATGGCACTCGTGTAAAAGAGATTGGATTAATGACACCACCCAGGACAAACAGCCGACCCCAAGTATATGGGACACCTTTAGAAACGAATTTATTCTACAACAAACCGAAGTGGCGGTAGGCTGGCCATATCTGTCGGAGAACCGACGGCTGATGGGGGAGACGGGTCGTGGAGTGGAGACCGCGTACAGGATTCCGCAGAGTTGGACGGTCCCTGCCCGCTGGACCGACGATCTAAAGAGGATTGCTGGACATGGATGGATGGGAGCGGCAATGGACAGGGGGCGGTGGCGTGCTTTGGAAGAAGCCTACATTCAGCAGTGGATGACAGACGGCTGATGATGATGATTATTTTTCTTTTGACGGATAATGACACTCTGCTGTGAAGTGTGCTTCTATAAAATGTCATAAAGCGCCATGTTGTAATGATCCCAGAAATTCTACAGTCAAGTTCAACTTTCTAGTGTCTACAAGCGGTCTCTTGGAACTTGAGAACCTCTGAATTGTGACCACTAGCACTACCATCAGTGTCATAGCCAATAGAGTGTGGATGATATTGTGAAGTTCTATCGTCTCAAAACTGGTTTCAGCCAGTTAAAGGAAAGCAGTCAGAAAATACTCCAGAGAAGGAAAGGGGAAACTAATTTGGATATAACAACGTTTTGAATGTATACAAATTTTTGTAGACAAATACTGGATTTCACCCATTGCGGATAAATTATTTTTATTTTATAAGGATTAATTGTATCTCAATAGAGACGAAGATGTAAATTGTTTTCTGGGAACAGAAGGTGGTGGCCGAGGCGCTTACAAGACTTATTACCTGTCATTGGTTAGGTTGAGCGATCGCTTCACGTTTAACAACATTCTCCATTTCGCCTTATGACCACCACGTCTGACAATTTTTCGGAACTTGTATATATGGTAGGTTTCTACGCCTTTTTTTACATTTTTAAGTTCACTCTACACTAGCGTCATCTATTAAGATTAGAAAGCATTAAGCAGAAAACCTTTATTAATGTACTGTGAAAGTCTCTGCCAATCATACAGTATCAATTTGGATATCATTTCCCAGGTCGTCACTATGAAGAGGAATTAATTACTCTCAAATGATTGTCAAAGTCGGGGAAACCGGATATGACATATGATTTTTTAAAAACAGGGTTCAGATATCTAAGGTAATATAATAAGGATACATAAACTGTATTGCTCTCCAGTAAATTTAGATAATGTAAAAACGCTTAAAAAATGGTTATATTAAAACAAATGAAAGTCCAAGTATACCAGAAGACGTTTATATTTTGTTTAATTTCGTATTATAAGTTTTTTTAAAAACGTACCTGGAATATTATTAGACTTACCATTCGCTGAATACTGTGAGATGGAGGTAGCAGGGAGGCTGATTCTGGAGAGACCATGTTGACAAAATAGACGGGATTCTTAAAATGGCGATGCACGTAACTTCTGAGAGCCATCGACCACCAGGTTGATCACCAAAGAGCTGGAGAGAAAAATGGACATCTTCATCACTGGATCTAAGATTAATTTTCCGTCTGAACAGATAGCAAGGTCTTTTGGAAGATAAAGAAGAAATGTTTATTAACATTGTATGTTATAGGTACAGACATGCTTCGTAAAAATATTCAAAATAATATATTTTCACTAAAAATATTGAGTTAGAACAAAAAATATATATAAGTCAACTATTCAATCGATTATCGGGTATTACGAATCACATTCATTGTTAATAGATGTTGATTTCATATTTAGATAATTAATTTAAAATAAAACTATATTTTTCACAATTGTTAATTTTAATATGATAGAAACTATCATTTTCCTAAATCAGTCGTGAAAAAAATACAATATATACCATATATGTTATTTAATAGATTCACCTATTGCTAAAAAGTTATTGAATATATATATTTTTGTATATTTTCGTCCGTGTGTGTGCCGCTAATACTTGTATATCAGTTCAGTTTCAATACTTTACCACATTCCTTGGTAATATAGCGCCCGCTATTAGTGTGGCCAGTTGTGGAATTCCGCGGGAAAATTCCTCCATAACTTCCGCCTATCTGGGTACAATTTGGCCGGTTTTAATAAACATTCGCCCCTGCTTTGTACACCTACATTAGTAGCACAAACACTGACAAATCCAATTGGGGAAAGAAGAAAGTACATCGAAGAATTATCGCAAAACATTATCGATACGTTTATTGTTTCTTGAACAATATTGTGAAATTCAATAATAAATAATTGACATGAATGAAAACGCATGTTTTCTAGAAGTTTTATTAAATTTTATGGGAACGACATGTTTTGCCTGTCTAAGATATATCAAATATAGTCTATTTGATAATGCCTTAGACAGGCAAAACATGCCATTTACTTAAAATTTCATTAGAAAACGGATTTTGTTAAATCAATTATCCCAAGGGTGCACTAGGAAAAAACGGTTAGGTTTCCGTACACGAGTAATGAAACATTCCATATTGCTTCTATATTCGTCATCACATTGTGTTGTGGATTCACTTTTGAATAACCTTTTGGAAACATTGTATTTTCACCCCAATTTTTGCACTTTTCATAAACATGTTTCGGGACACAAATTTCCTTTATTCATTGTATGAATTTTAACAGTTCAATGTAAGAGAGAAGTTATTATAAGAATAATTCATATTCAAACATTGTATTATTGAAAAACAATGTTTTCAAAAAGTTATTAAAATATTTCATAGTCTCTTTTTTGCACAAATTTTATTCTTCCTCTTCTTTCTTGTTGTAGACCGTGGTCTGTTCTCCAGAGTGTTGCTCCTCGTGTGAGGTAGACTCCCAGCGGTCCTTCCATATTTTAGGAGGTCTTCCACGAGGACGAGTCGCATGAGGCTGATTATGCAATGTAATATAGGGGAGTTTGGTGGTGTCCATTCTTTGAACCTGACCGCGCCAGTTCCTTTTTTGCTGTCTGCTCCATCTTATAATATCCTCAACATTACATATATCTCTTATTCTGGTGTTCCTCGCGCGATCTCTCAGTGTCTTGCCTGCTATTTTGCAGAAATAAAAAATTAAAATAAATAAAGAAGTATTTTGTACTTACAATGAAGATTTTACATATTCAAAATATTTAATTTTTCTTCCATTACTTTGTGTAATTCCATCTCATTCTGGTTATAGTGTATGAAGGTAGAGATTACGTGTTAGCGAGCGAATAAATCAGCGAATGTTTAATAACACTTCTGGAAGTGCATGTGTTGCTTCCAGAGGAGTCATCCGCAGAAACTGGAAGACGGATGAAGCTAATGTTGTCTTACGATTGCAATAAATTTCCCGTGTTTTATCTGAGCTGTCGGATTAAAGTTACGCCGTTTATCAAGGCGCTTTGTGTGGGACGGCAGTGATTTTGATACATTGTCAAAATATACAGAAAATCTTGTAGTTTATATGTATAAATCTGTGCCTCGGAGGTAAACAAAGCTAAGTTCAATAATATATCACCTTAAAAGTAGTGTAAATTAGTAAAATAGTGTAGCTCTTGTATTTAACGTCCTGGTAACATTCCGGTAACATTCCTGGTATTATATTGTAAATACATTATTTAACCTATTCTCAATACACTCCTTAAACATCAATATTGTTTGCAATGTATGTTGAGATAATAAACTGATTTGATTTCATTTGTCTTTTTCTTTTTTTGTATACTTTGTATATACAACACTAACTTTAAACAATATTAAAATTACACATCAGACATGTTTCGGATAACCAGTCCTTCCTCAGTGATATTATAAAGATACATATTTAAAATATTATAAAATTGTTTACAAATATGATCAGTTTTGACAGATGTTATAACATCTGTCAAAACTGATCATATTTGTAAACAATTTTATGATATTTTAAATAGGTATCTTTATAATATCACTGAGGAAGGACCGATTGTCCGAAACATGTCTGATATGTAATTTTAATTTTTTTAAAGTTATTGTTGTATATACAAAGTATTTAAAAAAGAAAAAGACAAATAAATCATCTACAACACAAAGTATGGCGAACATAGAAATGATTTGATTTCATTTGAATATTGTAGGGACGGTCATTGTTTTGATACACAATTAGTAGGTAACCAGAGAAGAATATTAAATATTGTTTCTTGACCAACGAATAAAACTATATGAAATAATTAATACAATTGAAAACCTTAGTTTCCTACAATTGTTTATATATTTCATGCGAATGACGTGTCAAAGACATTTGATATTGCCTTAGCAAGGCGAAAAGGTCATTTCAAAAAAATATAATAAAATTTCTAGAAAATAAACGTTTTCGTTGTCTTCTTCTTCTTCTTCTTCAGCCTGTATTGACCGTCCACTCCTGGACCTAGGCCTCCTCTCGCATTTTCCATTCTCTTCTATCCCGAGCGATCCGCATCCAGACACTTCCCGCACTTCTCCGGACATCGTCGCGCTAACGCAACTGTGGGCGCCCAACTCCACGCTTTGCCGTCCTTGGCCACCAGCACAGCAGTCGCCTTGTCCATTTTTCATCTGGATCGCGAGCGACATGTCCCGCCCATCGCCACTTGAAGGTTGCGGCCATCTTGATAACATCGGAAACTTTTGTCCTGACTCTTATGTCCTCATTTCTGAGTCTGTCCCGTAAACTGATACCCAACATGGCTCTCTCCATTGCTCTCTGTGTGGCTCTTAGCTTGTTGGCACTTTTTTGTGACATTGTTTTCGTTGTATTAATATCATAGTTTGAGTACAATCCGCATTAGTCATTTGTCAATTACAAAGAAGGGGAAACATAGTAAATTAAATGCGGCCTGGCATTCCCTTGCGATTGATGCATGAGCGAGGCTGTCGAAAGGGTGCCGCTGCGTCCTATAACAGCCTCGGGAATTTAGTGGGAACCCCTTGAATTACGAAACTTCTAGAGTACTGACATTTGAAGTTTTTTAATGATTTAACGTATTTTACCTTTAGTGTACATTAGTATGCAAATAATTTGAGATTCCTACGCACCGGGGCGTACGGTGTATCGCGAGGGCAATGGGCGATACTTCTCACGTGGAAACTAGTGTCCATTGCATTGTCACGACGCTTTGCGCAATCAAATAAATAATGAATAAACTTCTTTTGTTTATCATATTATCTTTATTTGTTTTAACCTTTTAGCCTCATTTTTTGCCCACCGTCTGCCAGATATTGGTATGCAACAATATCTCGTATTCCGCGCCCACACGATCTACGAAGACAATAACATATGAGATTGTGGTTCTAATGCTTTTTTTACAGATAGGATAACCCATTAACGTTAAATCTAAGAATCTTATTTGAGCGTTTATTGCTTTTGTTTATCTGCTATTTGTATATATTATTATACTAATAAAATTTCGTATTTTAAACATAGAATGTTGTGTGATTGGTGAGAATTAGTTAAACTCTGTGATATCCGATTTGAATTTTGGAACCTGATTTGGATATTGTTAACCCCTGCATGTGTTCAATTATAAATTGATAATTCATAGCAGCTTAGACTTGGACTTGGATCTTCTGGCATACAGAGGTTCAGCTCTACGACTAGACGAAACATTTTTGAAAATGTGATTTGGTGTTTGTTTTATGCGGGGCTAGATGTACTGCTACTCCTCTGAAAGAGGTATAAGAAGGATTAAGGATTTTTGCTGAATTCCTACATTTATCTTAGCCTGAGTTCCATTAATGGAAGATAATTTATAGTTGGCATTGAGATATTATTTTATGAGGTTGTTTGTAAGGGGAAGGGAAGAGGAACAAAATAAACTCTAATAGGCATGATTTCTGATCCAACGGTTTGATCCTCACCCTGATTTTTTTTCAATTGACTAATAATTACATTGGAAGCTATGATAGATAAAAAAACTAACAAAAACAGCATTAAAAGACGATAGCAGCTAGCTACCGAAGCTAACAGAATTTGTGAAATTGAACTAAATATATTTATGAAGCAAAGATTTTTTTCCTTTTAAATTAATTAACTAACTAACTTAACATCACGCCGTTTCCCCGAAGAGGTAGGTAGAAATAATGGACTGTCACATTTTTCTTGGCATATTTTTCTCGCTTCCTCAACATTCATACATCGAAATTTAAATTAATTTCTACCAATAAATTCCAATAACTAACATTATTATATATTTTGATGATAAACTTAAGGCGTTAACACTGAAATTCCGAAAGGACGATTTTTTTAAAGAATTAAAATATTAGTCCATTGTTTTGGCAGAAACACTATGAAACTTAAACATTAATACTGTTAAAATTAAAAACATTGTTATAATATCACAATTTCTTTTTATTCACTGAGAGTGTCGCGACAGCTGTTTCGCCAACCGATGTTGGTGTCATCAGGTGTAACAATAAACTCAAGGTAGTTTATTGTAACACCTGGTGATGCCAAGATCGGTTGGTGAAACAGCTGTCGCGACACTCTCATTGAATAAAAAGAAATTGTGATATTATAACAGTGTTTTAAATTTTAACAGTAATAATTAAAATATATTTTTTTCCACTTTTGAGTTAATTTTTCTCGAACTGTTTCGAAGGTATTACACCTTCATTCTTATGATAATGACTTCTCCCGATTATGAATGTGTGAAACCTTCAAAACACGCAGAGAAAAATGAACTCAAAAGTGGAAAAACAATGTTTTATTCATAAAAATATTTCTCTCAGTTTTAATGGGTTAAAACTCTAAAGTATTCTTGACTAATTAATTTTATATGAATACATAAAACATTTTAATTTATCCAATAAAACCGTACGGAGATGTAATATAATCAAATATTATACTAGATTATTATCGGTAAGAATCAATAACATCACATTGTAATATAACTAACAGTTAATAAGATTTATGTGTATAATATGTTCACGTACCTACTCAGTATTATACTCGAACATACTCGTCCATATCCCCGAGTGCTGGGTAGATACTCGCTAGCAAATTCGATTTACATAATTTTCTAACGCACGTTGATTGATAGCTGTCAAAGTCATCATCATAGACAGACACGGTGTAAACGTACACAATAACTTCGAAAATCAACGAGGTCCAACCCTAGTAAATTTAAAAATCAAGGATGGCTCGTGGTTTGACTTTTTGAAAAATTTAAATTATGGAAGTAAATTATGGAATAATAATTAAATAAAACGATGTTTTTTAACTACTTCCACTTTTGTCTTTATTTAGACAGCGACCGGTTTCGCCAGGCTCGCTGGCATCGACAGACTGGTCTGTCGATGCCAGCGATCGATGGAATCGATGGATCGATGGATCGATGGAAGTAGTTAAAAAACATCGTTTTATTTAATTATTATTTAAAATGAACTTCCATCAAGAGATTTCAGTAAAATCATTTGATTATCTTAAATTATGGAAGTTAAACGTGAATTAATCAAATTATGGAAGTTAAACGTGAAGCTGGCAAAAAAAGATGAAAGTAGGATATGCCGTAGAAATAAGATCTCTGAGTAATAGAATACCGAACGACGAAATAAGAAAGAAATTTTACGCAGATGATTATATCATAAGTAAAATTAAAAAAAGGATTCGTGAGATGGTTTAGACATATGGAACGAATGGTCGAGAAGAATGGTTAAAACGTTGTGTACAAGCAGTGTGAGTGGAAAGAGAAACCGTGGAAGACCAAGGAAAGCATGGCATGACCAAATTAATGAATTACTGAAAGGTGGCCATGTTCGAAGTAGAAACAATCGACGAGCGTGCCTGACTCCTACACCCCCCCCCTCTGAGGAAACGGCGTGATGGTTAGTTAGTAAGTTAGTATTTTTTTTTGTATACATCAGGTTTTTTGAGCACAATTCCTGAACACAATTATAATGATAATGAAAAATTATGTTTTATAGAAGGTTTATTTCATTTATGGGAATGATATGTTTCATTTTGCGGAGGCAGATACAATATCAAATATGATAAAATACCAAATATGATACAATATTAAATATGATACGATTTGTTTTTTTAGCCATTATATTGATTCTCATGACATGTGATAGGAAGCTAATCTATCGCCATTTTACTGTCACGTGAATTCCACACCAGACCAAAGACGTTGTGACAATCACACTGCCACTACCGGGAATCGAATCCGGGACCTTCGGTATGGAAGCCAGAGGTCTTACCACTCTGCCAAGAAGGTCGTCATAATCAAATCAAATCAAATCGAATCAGTTTATTAACTCAAAAGACATCTATTAAGTACAGGTAAAATATTATAAAAATACAACATAGTACCAGGAACGCATTAGAGATGGTTCGACATTAGGAAAACAAGATACTTTCTAAAGTCAAGAGTTTAAAAGTAAACTAACTAACTAACTAACCATCACGCCGTCTCCCCGAAGGGGTAGGCAGAAAGAATGGACTGCCACACTTTTCTTTCCTGACATATTTCTCTCGATTCCTCAACATTCATACATCGTGTCATGCACGCGCGTCGATTTCTCTGACTCCTCACATGGCCGACATTACTGTTTGACACCTTTATTGATATCAAACCAGGCTGTAAGATCTCCATTTACTCTGACACTAGCAGTGCATTCCGTGTATAGCGACTTGATTGCCGTAATCAGATGCTTATTCCATATTCAGACAATATTTTCGTCAACCACTCTCTATTAACGTAAAACGTATTAACGAGTTTAAAAGACTTGGACTTGGACTTGGATCTTCTGGCTTACAGAGGTTCAGCTCATGTGGCTATTCCTCTTACGTCTGATGGGAACATTGTTGGAAGGTGATTTGGTGGGTTGTTAGTTTATTCGGGGGCATGATTTGTGTGGCCCGGAGTGTTCCTCTGAAGGAGAATCGATTTTGGGCGCTTGTGGCGGCTGGAAGTGTTTGGGTCGTAATTAGAGAGGTCTTTTATTGTGGGGTTGGGATGTGAAGGGAGTCCTTTGTAAAAACGTTCGGCAAGTAAGAGTTTAAAAGTAATTAAAATAATAACATGATTTCTGTGCCACAGATCATCAGATCTATTCAAAGAAGAAGAAAATGTTTGGCCTTATGGTTTTTAATCTCCACGAACGCCCTGGCGAGCTTGTGCTCATGTATTCGTTAAAACTCGGTTCTCATAATTCATCATTTAATTTTTTTCCGTTCGTATGACTAATACGCGAGCCGCGCTGTAGCGGTGTACGCCGTTTTTTGCCGAGCCTCCAATAAAACCAGACACTAATTTAGGAACAATGTATCGCCCTTGGCAATGAAACAATCATTTACAACACAATAAAATTTCTGGCAACGTCTAATTCGACTTTTACAATCGCTGTAAAATGCTCCGAGCCCAGATCACCGGAAAGAGTGAACTGGTGTTGTTGAACTGTCTAGGATGCACTGGAACGATATGTTTATAATACTCCTCTATTTCATGTGCAACAATAAACTGCATTAGATTTTAATATACGAAATCTGTTCAAAAAGTATCGCGAATTTTGAATTTCCGCTGGCTACGTATATTCGATTTTTGATTTTTTTGTAGCGTTATGTTGGTACTCATGTCCCTTACTTATGCTGACAAGGTCGGCCATTTTGAATGTTTAGTTAATTTTTGACAGCTGTTTTGCTTGGATGTGTTTTGGCTCGTCTTCGATTTTTGCCTATTCCAAAAAATGGATCAAAGAATCTGTATCAAATTTTGTGTGAAAAACAAAATAAAGTGCGCGGACGCATTTCGAATGTTGACTGTGGCATATGGTGAAGCTACCTTGGACCAAAGCAACGTTTATCGGTGGTACAAAATGTTCTCAGAGGGCCGAGAAGATATGAACGACGAAGAGCGTGCCGGACGCCCGAGCACGTCAACAACAGACGAAAACATTGATAAAGTGAAGAAAATAGTATTAGCCAATCGTCGAATCACCGTTAGAGAAGTTGCTAAATAAACAATTTAAAATATAAAATTTCCGATACTTTTTGAACAGACCTCGTACATAGCTGTATCGGCAATTCTCTTATATTTGAGTTGAATTCCTACGAATACGGAAAACCTAGAGTGACTCAGCAAGCAATGGAGAGGGAAAAGATGTAAATGATGTTAAAGTAAAAACATGTGAGAGTACGAAGTATATCCTTGGCTCTATCCAACGGCATTAATGAATTCCAAAATAACCGGTAATTCAAAAATCTGCAATAGATGCATATTTTTTAATATACTCTTTCTTTTATTTTTGAAAATTTGGTTTGGTTCATGCGGTGCTCCTGTTAATTTGGCGATATTTCGCGTATAAGTGAATTGTTTTGGTCAATTTAACTGTTGCCGCACTTTATAATAGTTAATTGTGACACGTAATACGTTTGTGCTGTTTTGCTGTTAAAATTTTATTAGTTTTAAAGTTTTTATAAAGAATTTTGACAGGTGTAAAAATAAATTTTTCATTTGTTCCAATGACAATTTGAATAATTTCTTCAATATTATTTCAAAGTTCTTGCTGGTTAAGTGCCTACTTATAGCTAATTTAAAAACGGTGGATACAATAAATGAAACACAAATTAAATAAACACAAAAGTCCGGATCGTCCATGTCAACATGTGCAACATCGAAAAAAACATTATGTGTTATTACATTATGTGCTAAATTAAGAAAAACGGTGGATTCGTGGAACATAAATTAAATAGACAATATGTGCACCATCTAAAAAGAACATTTTGTGTTAAATTATTTTTATTTAGTTATTTTATTTTATATCATTGTATTTTATATTATTTGTTTTAGATTTATTTTGTGGGGGTTGCACGATCGAAGTGTGCGCGGGAGATGCCTATTGGTGGCGATGAGGTTCGCAACCCATCACACCGCGTCTCCCGCGGAGCGAAAAGAGAAGGATGGAGTGCCGCATCAGTAAAAGTGTGACAGTCCATTATTTCTGCCTACCCTTTCAGGGAGATGGCGTGATGGTTAGTTAGTTAGTACATACCATTATGCCATCTTCCCGGAGGGGAAGGCAGAAATAATGGATCGCCACATGTGATATACTTCTCTCGATTCCTCTACATTTATACATATGTGACCGACATTCTTCACCATTCTGTCTTAATTCATTATTTTCATGTGTCCAAACTATCGTAACGACCCTTTCATTTTTTTGTTCATAACAATTTCATTCGCACTGCATTCACTTCTCATATTTGTATTTGACACTCTATCATTTACAGATTTACTACATATTCGTTTTAGAAATTTCTACTGGATTTATTCTACTTTCATCCTTCTTCTTCCAGTTCCATGCTTCACTTCCATACAAAAGGGTCGGCACAAGAAAACACCACTGTGCACTGCCATTTAAGCTTTTATGGATAGGCTTTTGTTTGCAATAACAACTTTCAGATCACAATTTGCCCCGTTGCCTGCCCCAACCCTTCTTTCAATATCCATTGTAAACATACTTCCTTAATTAACAAATTCATCCACTTGTTCCAGATTTTCACAGTTCACACTAATGTTGGAGACTGTCATGTTTCCTTCTTTTTTTAAAACCTTAACCTTCACATTCATCATATCGTATCGCTTGCATACCTCATATATATTAGACACCAGTGCTTGTAGTTCATGTTCGTTGTCTGCAAGTAGCACAGCATCGTCCACATACAACAACATATACATGAATGTATATTTCAAATTTCTAGATTGAAGTTGTAGATACCTTGATACTTTATACGGAAAATGACAGTTATAGTATTTGATCGCTGTTTTATGGCTGCGATATTGCGAATTTACGATATGCAGATTAACCCTTCAATTTACTCGAATAACTCAAACGCTATTATGCCCTGGCAATTAAAATAAATCAAATGGTAAAGTGTTTATACCGTTCTTACGTTGATTAAGTCATGCCACTTTCGTATATGTATGGATAAGTATTGTTGCTTATTTCAAAATTTTATTATTTCAAAACCTCCATAATGAGTATTTTATAGAAAGACATGTACTTTTTAAGAAGTTTAATTTTTTAGGATGCGTTTTATATTCCAGACCAATTTTTTTAAATACACGTCGGAAGAATCGGCGTGCGTGTATGACTCGCTGTTTGAATGCTGCTTGTGTACAACTTTTAAACCATTCTACTCTCATTTATTCGTTCCATATGTCCAAACCATCTCAGGGATCCTTTTTTAATTGTATCCATGATGCAGTCATCTGCCTTACATTTCTCTCTTATTTCATCGTTAGGTATTCTATCATACAACGTTTTCCCGCACATTCTTCTTAGTGATCTCATTTCTACGGCGTTTATCCTACTTTCATCCTTCTTTTGCCAGCTCCATGCTTCACTTCCATACATGAGGGTTGGCACTAGAACTCCATTGTGTACTGCCATCTTTGCTTCTGTGGTATATTTCTATTTGCAGTCATGACTTTGAGTGCACCCTTTATTTTATTCCCAGCACCAACCCTTCTTTCGATGTCTCTCTCTATTTTTCCGTCTCTTGTAAACATGCTTCCCAGATACGTAAATTCGGTAACTTGCTCCAATTTCTCGCCCATCGCACTTATATCACAATTCTTCTTTCACGAAAACCATCACTTTAGATTTAGACACATTCATCATCAGGTCACTCTTTTTGCATGCCTCATACATCCTTGACACTAAGATTTGCAAATTTTCTCTACTGTCAACGATAACCACAGCATCGTCTGCATATAACAAACAGCTTACTGACAAACAATTCATCTTAGAACTAGCGTCTATGCCTTCAAGTTATTTCAAGCACTTGTCCACGGGGACATCACTCAGCCCTGTTTGACACCTTTGGTGATGTCAAATCAAGATGTGACAGCCCCGTTAACCCTGACACAAGCGGTGCTTCCCTCATAGAGGTATTATGACTATGGGTCTATTGTTTACAATTAGTTTGCAGGGATATTAATATTTAATATGGAGTTTTACAGCATAGTTCAAGAAACAACGAATTAATTTAAAATATTTATAGTTTTAAGGTTCTCAATATTCAGAAAATTTAATTTTAGTTAACTTTTTAACGTGAAGGTATTAACACTGTAGATTTCCATAGTAATATACTTAGGAAATTGAAAATAACTTCGTTTAATCCACTAATTATTAAAAAAAAACATTAAAAAACACAACATGTTTCGGAGGATACCTCCATCTTTAGGTGTAAAAATATAGAAAGAAAGACTAATATAAAAACGCTTTTAAAAATCGATACTGGGCTATTTGTTATAAGTACTAATATTTATTATTTTTATTAACAGAATGAAGTGACAAATAATATTAAATAATAATAATATATGATGATAATATAAAAAAATGTAATTTAGAAAAAAACATACATTTGAAAAGACCTTTTTACATAGAAATTAATAAATATGTATCGAATTTTAAATGAGTTTTTATATTAGTTTTTCTTTGTTAAGTTTTTATTATATTTTTACACTTGAATATGGAGGTATCTCCCGAAACATGTCGTGTTTTTTAATATTTATATTTTTTAATAATTAGTGGATTAAACAAAGTTATTTTCAATTTCCTAAGTAAATTTTAGTTGGTTAATGTATGATGTGTGATTTTATTTACACTGAGGTATACGATGGGCATTTACATACGTGAGATGTATAAATGCAAAGTTACATTTATGGACGGCCATATACATAAATAATGTATGAAGAATGTAGATATGTACTCGTATTATGTATTTAAGGCCACAAAATGGCCAATTAAACGCCTCCGAAGCTCAAATTGCGATGGTACTAGCGCGATGCTAATTAATACAGCGGTGCGCTCGTTTACATACTAAACCACAAATTTTATTCAGCGTCCAGTGATAAAAAAATTAATGGGCTGATTTTATTGTCGGTCATATTTTACATATAAAAGTATTGATTTAATTTCACATCAATTTATTATACGACTAACATTTTATATCATCCTAGTAATGGAGCCACAACACAAATACAAGGATCATTAATATGGTTCAGACGACATCGCCATTGTTGCCAATGATGTAGAGGAACTAAAAGATACCTTAGATACTATGGCAAAAATACTAAATACAACATACAACATGAAAATAAACAATGGTAAAACTAAGGTAATGACCGTGGGTAGAGATGAGCGCCAAATTAATATAGAGATGGCTGGAACTGCGATCAAGAAGTAAAGACTTTAGGGGAGCGGCATTACATTATTATTATTATTATTATTATTTTGTTGAAAAAACTCCTTACATCATTACAGCGTGAGCCAAATCGATGTAAAGGGTGAAAAAAATAATATCCAAGGAAATATACGTAGAAAATATTTTTGTGAATGTATACTTATACTTGTATACGAAATCCTGGATTTTCACCAAAGGGTGGTTAATTCAAATTTAATTGTATCTCAATAGAGACGAAGACGCAAACTGGAAACTGAATATGGATGATCAAGGTGTTTACAGGACTTATGACCTGTCATTGGTTGGGTTAAGCGCACGCTTTATGTAATTACATTGCGCTTAACCCAACAAAGGACAGGTGCACTTAACCCAACCAATGACAGGTCATAAGTCCTGTAAACACCTTGATCATCCATATTCAGTTTCCAGTTTGCGTCTTCGTCTCTATTGAGATACAATTAAATTTAAAAAAAATATATACATGGAACCTTATGAATAGGAAAAGCCAGTTATTTGCTTGCTGCCTTTATCGTAAGGGTATTTACGAATTCGCCATAATTGTATCCAAAGAGGTCTATCTCTTTTGCAACCTCATTTAAGAGACGAATCGAAATACAGGAGAACTTCGTAGGGCCTCTGTGCGGCAATTTGGGGCATAAAGTAATATATGCCCCCTTGCTCTGCTATAACTATGGGGAACGTACAGATTTAGCTCTCTCAGTATTCCTGGATTGAAAATACCTCCGGATAATAGTTTAAAAAAATGCTTTCCCAGAAAGATCATTTGACAAGCTACAAGAGTGTTGACACACAACACTCCTGAGAGAAACAGTGAGGGGCACAAAAAAGGATAATAGTTATACTCTCTGAGGTATAAATACCTTAAAAATCGTTTCTGAATCCTTTCCAGTTCCAAGATTACTGTTCTTTCTCTGGGATGTCAAATGATAAAGCAGTACTCCAAGTTACTACGAACCAGCGGTTCATACAGTCGATGGATCGCCGTTGTGTTGGAAAAAGATCGTCGGTCGTACATGGGATGGTCGATCAAAGAAAGACATCAATAGTCGTATCCATCAGGCTAAACTTGCCTTCAACAAAAAAGCTAAAATATTCAAGTCCAAAAACATAGACCAAAACCTCCGAAAACACCTAATAAAAACATTGGTGCCTGCGAGACTTGGTGCCTGGACGAAAGAAAGCGCAAAAGGCTGGAGGCGTTTGAGATGTGGACCTACCGACGAATTGCCCATGTTTCATGGAGGGACCACGTTTCAAATGAGGAAGTTCTCAGCAGAGTTGAAGAGAACAGGCACATATTAAATACCATAGCGGAGAGGCGCGCGACATGGATTGGTCATGTGTTGCGACACGAATGTTTCCTGCATGATATATTGGAGGGAATGGTCGAAGGATCGATTGGCAGAGGACGACCTCGCCAGGAGTACCTAGACCAGATTTGTCAAGATATGGGCTGCACCTCCTGTGCGGAGTTGAAGAAAGTTCCCGAAGACCGAGCGGAGTGGGAGAAAAAATGCATCGCCTTGCTTCAAACCAATCTTTAGATTGAGACCAGAGGAGAATATGGTTTGGACACGTGGAAATAATGAATGATGATAGAATGGTAAAAAAATATATGTGAACCATAACTAACCATCACAGAGGGGTAGGCAGATAGGATGGACCGCCATACCGTTCTGTCCTAACATACCTCATTAGATTCCTCCACATTCATACATCGTAACATGCACGCTCCTCGATTTTTCCGACTTCGAATGTGGCCGCCTTTCAGAATTTGATTAATTTGGTCATGCCATGCTTTTCTTGATCTTCCACGGCTCCTCTTTCCACTTACATTACTTGTATACATCCAAATCCATTTGCTCCATATGTCCAAACCATCTCATTGATTTTTTTTTAAATTTTACTTATGATGCAATCATCTGCCTTACATTTCTTTCTTATTTCATCGTTCGGTATTCTATCATTTATCGTTTTCTCGCACATTCTTCTCAGTGATCTCATTTCTATGGCATTTATATGTTACCGATGTAAATACGAGTAGAAATAAAGGAACACTGAGGAAAGGGTAGCACGATGAAAAAGATCAAATATTGAATGTCATTGAATTCATTGAAGACGCTTTTGGA
Source organism: Lepidostoma basale (assembly GCA_022606425.2). Classification (NCBI taxonomy): domain Eukaryota; kingdom Metazoa; phylum Arthropoda; class Insecta; order Trichoptera; family Lepidostomatidae; genus Lepidostoma; species Lepidostoma basale. The sequence continues at coordinate 535,258 of JAHDVF020001034.1, read as the reverse complement.
GAAAACACGTGGACCGCATGGAGAATACAAGAATTGAAAAAATTGTTAAAGATGAAAATCCAAGCAGCTAGAGATTACCCGGAAGGCCACCAAAAAGATCGAGAGATGGCTGGACATCATTATTTCAGGACAGTTCACCGTCAAAAACAGATCATACGACCTAAACTAAGAGGAAAAAGAATAACTTATTAAAATTGAAATTAAATATTTTCATTAAGTATTGTGATGTTAATAAATTCCTACACGAGAAATCATAATAATGTTGCCCTATTAAGGAAAAACGTGTTTTGCTTGTATGATGTTAATTCGATATGTTTATTTATTTATTTAAAAACTGGATTACTGCATTTAAATTCATGTTAAATGTTTTAAATACATTTTATTATGTTACCCTAGTAAGGCAAAACATGTATTGTAAACATGTATATAATAATATACATAAAACAGTTTTAAGCGCAAATGATATATACGAGTACGTTAGTTAGTATTATTGAATATTACTATGGGGACAGTTAACCATTTAGTACAGTATATATTTTTAATTTTAACAAAAATAATATTTTTGGCTATCTATTGCAAAAAAATACGCGAAATATATTTAAAAAAAAATATTTACTTATAAACCTATATCGATAAAAATGTATTAATATCAAATTTACTAAAAAACTCAATTTATTTTTATTATTGCACATAATAAATGATTGAACATGATATAAATACTAACATGGTAATTCAGTTTTTATTTATAACATAAATTAATAAATAATATACGAGTACTTGACACATAATTAATAATCAATTAATGTTGAAATTAATTAAAATTAATAATCAGTTTAAAATCAATAATCAATAAATGTTGAAAACATAATTAATAATCTGATTCCTCCTTTTACTCCTTTCTACTTAAAAACTTTGTCTACATTTAATCTCTCAAGCTCCCATTTCCAATCAATTGCAAATTAATCAATTATTAATTTCTATATAAATTATGTCTTTTCAAATGCATGTTTTTTCTAAATTACAATTTTTTCTTATTTTTTATTATTATCATGTATTATTATTATTTAATATTATTTATTAGTTCTAACTGTTCTAAAAAAAATAATTATTAGTACTTATAACAAATAGCCCAGGTTAATTTTTAAATTTGAATTATTGTATCGAATTTTAAATGCGTTTTTATATAAGTCTTTTTTTGTTTGGTTTTCATTATATTTTTACACCTGAAGATGGAAGTATCCTCCGAAACATGTCGTGGTTTTTAATATAGTTTTAATAATTAGTGAGTTATTTTCATTTTCCTGAGAATATTACTATAGAATTCTACAGTGTTAATGCCTTAGCGTTCAATAATTTTATTTTATTTATTTATTTAAGAAAAAAAAACGTTTTTTATGGTACCAGGCAAGACACGATAGATATGTGAGGTTGAGGATATTATCAGATATAGTATACAGTGAAGAAGAGACTGTATGGTCATGTCCAAAGAATGGACACCACTAGACTCTCCCATATTGCACTACATAATCAGCCTCACCATGTGACGTATCAAAAAATGCGTAGATATAAATGAACTTATGTAAGTTGTAAGTATTGATATGTGATAAATATATTTTATAAAAAAATAGACTACTGAAATTTCAAATGCAAATATAAATCACGATTACACAATATTTATTACAGAACTCAAATGACTAATTAATGTATTCAAAAATACAATAAATTCCCAATGATTTATTATCATACGAAATAACGATTGAATGTTAATGTGGCAGTGTAAAATTGAATAAAACTCAGCGGGATTATATAACAGATATAATAAATTAAATATCTTTTAAATATTGTCTCTTATAGCTTTTGTCAAATACCGATCGCAGATGGTGTTGGTTTTGATATTTCGCATAAAAAACGGTAGTCCGCTTACCCAAATGGAAATGTTTTTTTAATATACGAGTATATAATAACGCCACAAGCACCTTAGACGAAATCCTTTTGTTTAAAGTAATTTGGGGGCAAGTAAATATATAAACAGTTTAATTATAATATTTTGGTTCGAGACCATAGATAAATAAAATTGTTCTCGATTCAGATAGGTATGCAAATTGGTACCTGTCTGTTGTGACCAGGTTTCGACAGCGCAAATAGTAGTACAATGATTAATTTATAAAATTTGTTTAAAAAAATGCAAACGTTTTAAGTGTAGATATATTTATTCGTATTAAATGCACGGTGTTAGTAACGCTAGTAAATTAAAAAAAAAACACAGGTGGCGATCTAGGAGGCAGAATGCTTGGCTCATGATAAAGAGTACTTGTCTTCAAGCCTCGACAAAGTCCAATTATACATATAATATATACGAGTATATATTATATGAGTATATACTATCCGAAAGAGATAAACGGAGACTAGAGGCTTTTGAGATGTGGTCCTATAGAAGACTATTAGAAATTTCCTGGAGAGACCACATTACAAATGAGGAGGTTCTCCAAAGAATCGAAGGAGGAAAACACCTGCTCAAGACCTTGTCCGAAAGGAATGCAAGATGGATCGGCCATAAAATACGACAAGAAGGCCTCTTGCATGCCATAATGGAGGGTATGACCAAAGGGACAAACTCTAGGGGACGCCCATGCCGAGAGTACCTGGAGGACCTGTTGGTGGACGTGCGCTGCTCATCATATGCAGATTTCAAAAGAGCCGCACAAGATAGGGAAGAATTGAAGAGAATAATAGAGAAAACTGCTGCAAACCAATCCCAGGATTGAAACCAGAGAGAGAGAGAGAGAGAGAGAGAGAGAGAGAGAGAGAGAGAGAGAGAGAGAGAGAGAGAGAGAGAGAGAGAGAGAGAGATAGTATATTATCAGAAACGCATGATGAGAGAGAGACCCAACATTAGGAAAACAAGGTACTCTCCAAAATCAAGAGTGTTTGCCTTCTGAACGTACTTTCACTAATATGAAAGACGTCGATCTCCGAGGAGACCGCGTTCAGCAGATTAATTGCTCTTCCTACCGGTGTCACCAGAGGCAGATTGGTTCTGGCGGCCGGTAGGTAAAACAGTCTATGCTGTCGCTGTTGGAGATATCTATCAGGGACAAAAAGCCCTCCAGCACGGCTGAGTTCTCGAAATACCCCCTAAGTTATCTTACGAAATGGGTTATAAGATGCCCATCACTTCGAAGCTGCAGAGAGTTGGTAACAAGCATTCCCAAAAGAAACGCCGTGGGATCGAGCCACGGACAACTACCATATTCTCTTAGTAGAGATACGTCAGAATTTTTTTCTGAAGCGTCTCCAGCATAACGGCATTTCGCCTCGTGAAGACTCTATATTAAAATGGTTTGGACACATGGAAAGAATGATAACGAAAGTATATGGGAACAAGAAATAGAAAAATATCAAGTAGAAAGTGACATGATCTAAACAAACAAACTCCCCAGTCGGAGAAATCGACGTGCGTGAATGACACGATGTATAAATGATGAGGAATCGAAATAAGTATGTCAGGAAAGAATATTGTTGCAGTCCATTTTTTCTACTTACCCTTGACGTGAAGGTTAGTTAGTAATATAACATACTTCATTCTTAAAACATCAAGCTATTGATATAAATGATAGTTTTATTAAATAAATTCAAGACTTCCGTCCATTTGCCACTTATTTAGGATGATATTTAAAAAAAGTATGATAGTGATTTCATAATATTTATTAAATATATGCGTATGTATTATATAATGACGTCAGTGATTTTGTTCAGTCAGTCAGTCGTCGGTCAAAATCGTTTGATAATGCCCAAATAAGACGAAACTTATCACACATAGTATTGAATAATAATTTTAGATAACTGAGGTATTCGCGAATATTAATTATTCCATATGATAATTAATACGGAAGACAACGTTTGTTATCAAGAAGTTTAATTATATTTTTTGTAAAAGACGTGTTTAGCCTGTCTAAGGTTTTATCAACACATTTGATAATGCCTTAGATATATGAAACATGCCACATTTGATAAAGCCCTAAAGCGTTTGATTATTACATTTATTAATTGTTTCTTGAACAATGATGTCAAATTCCTGTTTTTAAAAAAAAAGCCTGTTTTCTATGAGTTTTATTCAAATTTATAAAAATGAGCTTTAGCTTTTAAAAAATAGTTATTGGAAACAAGATTTTATCAATGAACGCGAAAACGGCCGTTCACAATGGATTTCAGGTCCCAGCCCTTATGTATGGTAGCGAAGCATGGAACTGGCAGAAGAAGGATGAGAGTAGAATAAATGCGATGGAGATGAGGTCCCTAAAACGTATGTGTGGTATAACGATGTACGTCAGAATCTCAAATTCTGATATAACAAAGGAACGAAGAGCAAAATAAATTGTTCTGAACAAAATTATGAAAGGATAGCTGCGTTGGTTGTGACATATGGAGCGCATGAATGGAAAAAATATACATTAACGATGTAAATGGAGTACAAAGTAGAGGTGGACCGAGGTAAACATGGCAAATTAATCAATTTTTAAAGGTTTGTCGTGTTAGAAGTCGTAGGAATTGACATGCGTGTATCGAGGTGTCAGGATAGAGTAGTGTGGCGGTTCATTCTCTCTGCCTACCCCTGCGTAGAAACGGCGTGATGGTTTGTTTGTTTGTTTATGAGAATGACACAATTTTTACCTTCCTAAAGCATTTTCAAATGTTGATAATGCACACATTCAATAATGTCGAAATGCAGTCGTTTTCATTCTTATTAATAATTCAGGACATGTTCTTGCTGGTTAAGTGCCTAATTACAGATAATTTAAAAAACGGTGGACACGTGTAACATAAATTAAATAAACACAAAAGTCCGGATCGTCCATGTGAACATGTGCAACATCAAAAATAACATTATGTGTTATTGCATTATGCGCTAAATTTAAAAAAAGGGTGGATACGTGGATCATAATATAAATAGACAATACGAGTATGTGCACCATCTAAAAAGAACATTTTGTGATAACATGTTTTTATTTTGTTATTTTATTTTATATCATTGTATTTTATATTATTTGTTTTAGATTTATTTTGTGGGTGTTGCACGATCGAAGTGTGCGCGGGAGATGCCTATTGGTGGCGATGAGGTTCGCAACCCATCACACCACGTCTCCCTCGGGGCGAAAAGAGAAGGATAAAGTGCCGCATCAGTAAAAGTGTGACAGTTCATTCTTTCTGCCTACCCTTTCGGGGAGACGGCGTGATGGTTACTTAGTTAGTTAGTTAGGACATGTTAAATTTTTTATGCGCCAAATGCAAAAGAGCAACATTTTTTTTTCATAGCTCCTAAATCGTTTTTAGGAAGCATTACTTAGAGAGGATTATGACTGCAGAGATGTATGGTAGATACACACGTCCGAATATACTGCCCATGTTCTTCATTTGTCTACACTTTTCATCGTTTGTTATGTTCATAAATTGAGCGCCTCAACACCAAGTATAAGAGAAGTCATCTGTGAGTGTTACATAAATTCATGACTCGGAAGTAAAAAAGATTAAGTTAATTTTTTTAAATATAACAACAAATAATCGCACAGAGAAACGTTTCAAGATTCCTCAACATTCATACAGCGAGTCATAGCATTCATACGCGCACGACGATTATTTTCTGTCACGTTTTTTACGGTGAAACGGCGTGATGTTTAGCTAATTAGTTTAGATCTCTCTTCTTCCTAGTCGTATTCCTTACGAAGATCGTGTCCATTGTGTAAACCATTGACCATGACACGCCATGCACTCCTGACACATGTTAGTCTCCAGGGTGCAGCTAATGAGAGACCAGTCACTTCCCTGATTTGATCGGACCAGCGGCTTTGTGGTATTTGTTGTGATCGCTTTACCTCCAATTTGCCCACGATGATGCGCTTTTCAAGGTTGTCCTGATCTCTCCGGGCTATGTGCCCAAAATACTTTAAAACTCTCTGAGAGCACATCCGCGAGAGACTTGCCCTGATACCCAGCTGGTCAATGATTGACTGGTTTGCTCTACTTGCCTTCCAGGTATAAGTAGCATTCGTCGCCAGCATCTTATCTTAAAAATATCAATTTTGGACTTCTTCGTTGTTCGCATAGTCCAATAATAATAATAATAAATTGGATAATTTATAGAGCGCCATTTTTATGAATTACTCATTTCAAGGGCGCTGTAGAAGATGCTTCGTTTTATCAACTAGATAAAAATAATACAAATAATAATAATGATAACAATAATAATACACATATTTAGCATGAGGGCTGCACCTGACGTAGTCGATCAGTTCTTACTGTCAGGAAATGATAATTTGAAAAGGTGCGTTTTGAGTCTCGATCTAAACTCTGATTGATTCTCAATGCACTAAGGTCTTCGGGAAGATTGTTCCAGGCTGAAGGGCTGGCTACCGCGAAGGCACGTACCATAAAGGAATATGGATAAAACAAGGGTTTAAACCAGTCTCATCTTGGTCTTGTTAGAGTATTTTATTTACTTGTTAGAGGCCTTGTTAGTTTAGTTAAAACTAAAAAAATAACCAATGTTTGTTTTGATTAAATAATTTAAATTTGGAAGTGTTAAGTTTTACCTCAGAGCTACACAAATATACATGCGATTATCATATATTACCGGAGTGTTAAAGATTTATCTTAAACGTATTATTACAATCCGCAAAAACACCCACTCCAATCAACTACCGAGTAAATTATGCTTCTTACGCCTGTCCGTCGCGTTCTTACTGTATTATAATACAATGTTCATATTTTGCTACACAATATTGTACAACAAGAAATGCAGGGTACAGTTCGAAAAATAACTACCATATCCGGCACATTAAAAAAAATGAAAAAACGTCTCTTTTCTAAAATTAATATTTAATTATATTGTTTATTTCAATTTTTCTTTTTTATACACTTTGTATATACAACACTTTTATTAAAAAAATAAAATTATATAGACATGTAAGAACGTAAATTTCCACGGTTATCATATACAGAAATATTTTTCGGGGTGAAACCGTGTTCCCTCTCGTCAAGCTCCACCAACGTTTCGGAGGCCCTTGCGGCCTCCATCATCAGGGTGTTAGAAATTCGGCTATTCATAACTTAGAATATATTAAGAAATGGCGAAAAAGAAAAAATATAAGTAGATTATGAAAGATAATAATATATCTATGAAATCAGAAGAAAAAATTAAATCCGAATCTAAATAACTCAGAAGAAAAAATAATACAAGATATAAGTAACAAAGAGAACCTAGACTCAAAAGAATATACAAGATATAAGTAACAAGGAGAAACTAAAAACTCAAAAGAAAATACAAGATATAAGTAACAAAGAGAAACTAGACTCAAAAAACAAGACAACAAATAAATACAATAAAGCAAGAGAATAAAACAAAGTTAGGTACAACCGAATACCTTTTTTCTTCTTTTTCTTCTGAGTTATTTAGATTCGGATTTAATTTTTTCTTCTGATTTCATAGATATATTATTATCTTTCATAATCTACTTTTATTTTTTCTTTTTCGCCATTTCTTAATATATTCTAAGTTATGAATAGCCGAATTTCTAACACCCTGATGATGGAGGCCGCAAGGGCCTCCGAAACGTTGGTGGAGCTTGACGAGAGGGAACACGGTTTCACCCCGAAAAATATTTCTTTATATAGACATGTTTCGGACAAACAGTCCTTCTTCAGTAATGATACATATTTATAAAAATATTATAAAATTGTTGTTGTTTACGTGATCTGACAGATGTTAAAAAGATTTATTTTGGAACGTTTATGGTTTTGTTATTACAAATACTGTGATTAAATTTAAAATTTAATAAGAACTTTAATATATTATTTTAAATTTTAAATTGAATCATAATATGTGTTATAACAAAAGCATAAACGTTCCAAAATAAATCTTTTAACATCTGTCAGATCATGTAAAAAACAACAATTTTATAATATTTTTATAAATATGTATCTTTACTTCAGTAACAGTCCTTCTTCAGAAGTCCTTCTTCAGTAAAAGTCCTTCTTCAGAAATAAAACATGTCTTATATAATTTTATTTTTTTAATAAAAGTGTTGTATATACAAAGTGCATAAAAAAGATAAATAGAAATAAACCATCATAACAACACAAAGTATGGGGTATATAGAAAAAATATATTGTATTTCATTGGAATGATATTTTTGCCTTCCTAAGGCAAAGGTTCCTTAGAAAGGCGAAAAGTGTAATTTCCATAAAATTCTAAAAATACTAGAAACTAGATGTTTTCGTTCACGATGACACGTTGAATGAATGTTGAGGAATCGACAGAAGTATGTCAGAAAATAACAGTGTATCGGTCCAATTTCTCTGCCCACTCCAGTGGCGAAACGTTGTGATGGTTAGTTAGTTAGTTTATTATTTTCAAGTATTTAATAGAAATGAATACCTCCGTCGTTTTTTTTTGAAGTTTTGGTATATTTTACGGGAATGACATATTTCGCCATGCTAAGGCAATATCAAATGTGCCAATCCCATAAAGTATAATATATTTTTTTAGAAAACAGACGTTTTATTCTTATTAATTATTTGATATGCATTTTAACATCATTGTTTTAGAAACAGTACGATGGTGCAAGGCAACCAGTACGATGCAAGCTTGCATTAGATAATAAAATAATAGAATAAGGGATGCATTTCAAGTACTTAGGTGTTGATGTATCAAGCAGCAGTGACCTCTACGGAGAAGTAAGTGAACTAACAAACAGGGCCGCCGTTGTGGCTGGCTGCTTGACGAATGCTGTTTGGAAAAATGAAAATATGCTAAAGGATAGCAAAATTCGAATTTACAAGACATGCGAACGTCTTATAATGACATATGAAATAGAAACGAGAGCTGATACCATCAGAACAACAAGTCTCCTAAGAACCACAGAAATGAAAACTTTCCGATCCGTTGCGGGAACGACACTCCGAGACGGAATAAGAAATTCTGAAATAAGAAAGATCTGCAATGTAGAAGATGTCGTGCGATGAGGAAGACTGAGAAGACGCTTCTGGAGAGATCATGTGGAAAGATCATGTTCTGAAAGAGTGATAAATCGACCTGCAGGAAGATCACTTAAAAGATGGCGAGACAGTTGGACATCTGCATCCCAGGAATAGGCTCCGAGAAATAACATGACACAGTCCTAAATAAAGCAGAAGAAGAAGAAGAAGTTTTAGAAACAATAAATAATTTAATATGGAGCTGTACTTTAAGGTTGAAGAGGTGGTCTCCACATTAATGAAAAATTAATTGGATCCTTAGCATAGGTCATTACGAATATAATAAAACTGTTTCATTTCTAAAATGTCCTTGGAAGGCAATACAAATTAAATCCTATGAATATACAGTTTACTTAATGCATTCGAGATGATAGACTTTGGAACCAATTTCGAATGACTGCATATCCGCCAATTCGTACTTTACCCCGTAGATAAGTAGGACAGGATTAAATCTGTTTTACTACAAATTACTGTAATTAAACCTATCCTGATTTATGATCTGCTACATACATTGTAAATAACTTACCTGCATAGTAAGATTTACTAGAAAAATAATAATTAATAAACTGATTTACTGATGCTTCACGATAGCTTTTTTCATGACTCAATTATTATTATTTCTAACATATCAACACACTGAGCGAGCATTTCTGTCAGAGTGTAACCACATATACAAACTTCTCTATACAAAAACCCCAAACAACACCCCGACATTCACTACCAAGCACCCAAAACACATTCTACTTCAGAAACACCATGACCACACAGCAGAGTTCCTTCCCCCTTTCCTGCCATCACCCCTTTCAACCACTACCACAACAAATCCACCGAGAAGGCGTCTGTAGTGGAGCCGTCACCGTCTTCCAGTAGTCTCTCCTTTCTCCTCCTCCTCATAGAGAGCATGAAGGGTATTCATGTAGTGAAGGCGATCACAAGGAACACCACCGAGCCGCTGGTTTGATCAAATCGGGGATCTGATGGTCTCTCATTAGCTGCTGCCTGGAGACTGACGGGTGACAGGAGCGCATGGCGTGCCATGGTCAATAGTTTACAGGATGGACACCCTCAATCATGAGGAATACGACAGAGAAGAAGATATATGTATTTTATAACATGTGGCTGCAATTTCGTTAAGCTAGTGAAGGTATTTTTTCTTTAAGTACGTACATTTATATTGTCTTACAAATAGCTCTCCTTTCTAAGGCCAAATATTCCGCGGGCTTAAACCCGGATAGCGAGAAATTATGCAACCAGCGATACATTGAGTAGAAAATATTACTGCTGCTAACTGTTGAGAGACACTTATTGTTTCCTTTCGATTGTGTGCAATAATACCGGGAGCAATGCGTTGTAGCGAGTCTCAAGTTCCGGATCAATCAATTATCAGATTTATCTCTCAAGTATATCGCCGGTACAGGGTATTCTTATATAAAGGAGTTGGCTTAAATTTCATGATTATTAAAAAAGGAATAAACAATATTAAAAAATACGGAAAAAATAATTTACTTACGTACTTCCTATGGCCATACAACTGAAGAGCCTCAACCTCCTTGATGATTTTCGTCCAAGCTCCTCGATCCTGCGCCATTTGCTCCCAGCTATCCGATTCGCCCACCCTAGCCAGATCAGCCAGAACAGTATCCAATAGGCGTTTTCTAGGTTTTTCCAGAGATCTTACTCCCTAAAAAAAAAAAAATTTTGACGGTGCTCGAGAAATTACTATTAGAGACTATCTCTTTACTTAGAGAGATTACTATCTCTTTACCTCCCTGAAGCTGCACATGGGTGGAAAAAGGTTTTCAACCGACGAACGGGTAAAGGAGGAGGTGGAAAAGTGGACGAAGGGGTTGGCGGGAAACTACTTCGAGGAAGGCATCAAAAAGTTGATACCCCGCTTCACCACCTGCATTGAGAGGAATGGCGACTATGTCGAAAAATAGCATACATATGTACTACGGTAACCACGTAATTTTTTTTGTTTGAATAAAAAAAAATGTAACCTACACAAATTCATTACACTTAGTTTCTGGATATGCCTCGTATTTTACAATATAAAATAATTGTAAAAACTCTCAATCAAATTCAATATTTAAATTAAATGCTTTTTGACTAAGAAAAAAACATATTAATGTTAAATGAAATTTTTTGGTAGAAGTTCTTTGTAAATAATGAACACGTATTTTTTTTTGTGAAAATGTATACTTACATCTGTATACGAATCCTGGATTTTCACCTGTGGGTGGTTAATTAAAATTTTTAATTGTATCTCAATAGAGACGAAGAAACAAACTGGAAACTGAATATGGATGATCAAGGTGTTTACAGGACTTATGACCTGTCATTGGTTGGGTTAAGCGCACACAGGACTTATGACCTGTCATTGGTTGGGTTAAGCGCACACCTTGATCATCCATATTCAGTTTCCAGTTTGTTTCTTCGTCTCTATTGAGATACAATTAAAAATTTAAATTAACCACCCACGGGTGAAAATCCAGGATTCGTATACAGATGTAAGTATACATTTCACAAATATTTGTAAATATTCTGGTCAATTATTTGGCGTATAAAATAGGAGTGGATACTCCAGGCGACTTCTAACAGTGCGATAGGAGGCGGTAGCCTCTTCGCATTGTGTTAATAAAGTAGTTTGCTAAATGCTAAACAATCATTCTTCATAGATGGCGTTAGTGGATGGATTGTATAGATTAATCTTAAAAAATTAATAAGTACAATCAAATCTACATAGATGGCTAACTGGAACTGCCACGTGAAAATAAGTATGGATTTGGAGTATATATACAACTTCCAAAAATGTATCATACATGATCATAACAATGGTGGAATGGGGAATGTTGTAATTACATAAAGCGTACGCTTAACCCAACCAATGACAGGTCATAAGTCCTGTAAACACCTTGATCATCCATATTCAGTTTCCAGTTTGTTTCTTCGTCTCTATTGAGATACAATTAAAAATTTAACGTATTTTTTATTATAAAGAATGTTTATTTTAAACATTTATTTAGTTTTATTCCACCAGATTTAATTTTCGACTGGTTTGCCGATTCCAGAAGTTGGCAGCGAGTTGCTGAAACCGGTCGAAGCTAAATATCAAGTGAAATAAAACTAAATACGTATTGTAAAGGATTTTTTATTTTTTATTTTTATTTTCATCAGTAATTGACAAAATCGACTGAATTAATAGACACTTTTAAATAAACCAGGAACGTCAACCCAGGAACCAAAGAACAAGAATAATGTTCTATGGAGGCTGAGTACTCTCTAATATTTGGTGAATCATTTAAAAGAAATATGTCGATTTGCAAAATGACCAAGTTAAGGATTTTGATACGGAAGGCCCTGATGGCAGTGTGATTGTTATGTCTTTGGTCTGGTGAATAATTCATGTGACAATAAAATGCCGATGGATTAGCTTCCTATCACATGTCATGAGAATCAATAACTATACCCTTTACATCGATTTGGCTCGCGCTGTAATGATTTAAAGAGCGATTTCAAAATATCAGACTGCCGAAGAAGCGCATAAGGGCCAAGAAGTGATTGTAGTAGAGCCGAAAGAACCACAGACAACTAAAAAAACACTGGAAGAAATAAAGCTCAATATCAATCCAACAAATTCTGGCATCATAGGTATACAAAGCGCGACTAAAGGGAAAGTAATAATAAAATGCAAAAACAAAGAGAGACAAAAAGCGACTGAAGCAATTCAAACACAGATCGGAGAAAAATACAACACCCGAATCCCAAAAGAACGTCTGCCAAGGATTAAAATAGTTAACGTAACAGACGATTTCACCGAAGATGAAATTATTGAAAAGATAAAATACCAAAATGATTTCCTAGAAGATAATGACGCAAGAATAATGAAAGTTGTTAATGTCCACAAGAACCCTGTCAGCAAAAGTAGTACAATTTACCTAGATCTGGACTCCGAAACGCATAAAAAAATGTTGAACAACAAAAAAATAAACATAGGATGGGAAAGATGTAGAGTGTATGATGCCATAGACATAAAAAGATGCTACAACTGCTACAGATTCAACCACAAGGCAAATGAGTGCAAAAAAGACAAACCGACCTGTCCAAAATGTATGGGCGACCACAAGGCCAAAGACTGTAAAGCCGAAACACATGAACATAAATGCATAAATTGTGAAGAAACAACAAAAATTATCAAAACCAAACTCGATTCTAATCATGCAGCTTGGAGTTTTGATTGCCCGGTTTACCTGAAAAAAGTAGAACAAGAAAAAAACAAACTGTCTTTTTTGTGAAGAAAATGGAAAACCTAAAAATCATGTACATGAATATAAGAGGGTTAAAATCAAAAATTGACGAACTAAACATATATATCACAAATCTAGAGTACCAACCACATGTAGTCGTCTTGACTGAAACCTGGCTCAGTGATAGTGAAAGTAAACTGTATAATCTAAACAACTACACAGGAGTGCACTCCTGTAGGAATGGCAGAGGTGGAGGGGTAGCTATTTACATCAGAACACAAATAGACTTCAAAACTATAAAAGAAGAAACATTCCTAAGCAACAACAACCTTCTGAAAGTACATATAAATGAAATAGATCTTACAATAAATGCAATCTACAGACAACCAGGAACCAGCAATAAAAAGGAATACATAGAATATTTAGACAGAATGTTAACGGGTGAACAGAGGAGTGCAAAATGTGAGATCATAATAGGGGACCTTAACATCAACCTGCTTTCCAGTGATAAACTCACAAAGGACTATATCAATACAATCAAAGGAAATGGTCTTGGATTTATCAACTCAATAAAAGAAAATGATTATACACGGAAAAATGACAGAGGAAAAAATACCATAATTGACCATGTAATGACAAACCAGGAATTAGCTGATTCAACGATACTTGAACTATTCGACACACCACTGAGCGACCACAGAGGAAAAAATATTGAACTAAAAACCATACCCAGACAGAGAATAAAACATCAACAATATACCGCAAAGAAAATTAACTACAACAAACTAAAAGAAAGCCTAGGAGAAAGAATACAGAAAGAAGAACCAGGAACCTTCAAAGCGCTTCAAGACATAATAAGGGAGGAACTGAAGAAACACACTACGAGCAGGAACAGAAAATATACTACATCGCTTAAAGAGGGCTGGATGACGAAGGATATCTATAACAAAATAGAGAAAAGAAACTACCTTTACAAAAAAATGAGCAACCAGCATAATCTCGTAGACGAATTTAAACTCATACAAGCTAACATAAGAAAAAGTATTAAGAAAGCAAAAAAGGACCACTACGCATCGCGTATAAATGAAGCAAATGGAAACAGTCACAAAATATGGAAGGAGATCAAAAACATAACGTCAGAGAACTGTACACCAAAGCCCAATGTATCTAAACTTAAAAAGGATGACGGATCCGAGACAACGGACGCAGCTGAAATAGCCAAAATTATAAATCATTACTATACAAGAATCGGAGTAAAACTGGCTAGCGAAATTGTAATCTCCGAACCAGCACGGTTCAGACCACCCGAAGTGGACGGGGAGCTTTTCTTGAGACCTACGACAGAAGAAGAAATAAGACAAATAATAAACCAGATGAAAAATAACACAGCTCCAGGATACGACGGAATAAAGATAGCAACAGTCAAATCCATATCTGAACTTATATTGCCCACGATAACAAAAATTATTAACAAAAATATGAAAGAGGGAACTTTCCCAGAAGAGCTGAAAACTGCAAGAATCACACCTGTGTACAAAGACGGTGAAAAAAACCAACCATCAAACTACCGACCGATCGCAAATCTGACAGTATTTGCAAAGTTAACTGAAAGAATACTACACAAAAGACTGTACCAGCACCTCAAAGCATTCAACTACATAGCTAAAGAGCAATATGGATTCCAAGAACAGAAGGGAACAGCAACAGCTATCACCAACATATGTAACTACATTCAGTCAGCACTGGATGCGGGCGAATGCATAACAGGACTAATACTGGACTTCAAAAAAGCTTTTGATACCGTACATCTGGACACACTACTTGACAAACTGACATCCGCAGGGGTGAGGGGCAAGGCGTACAACACGTTCAAATGCTACCTCACCCAAAGAAAACAATACACAGTTGTGTCAGGAATGACCAGCAACGAAACAATGACAGAATTTGGTGTGCCACAAGGGTCCATCCTGGGACCACTACTTTACATACTTTACATTAACGACATAACAAGATACAAAATGACAGGGAAAATAATTATGTACGCAGACGACCTTGCTATATTTTACAAAAACGACAACGACAATGAGACCTGTAAACAAATGAACATAGATATAGAGACACTAACCAACTGGACAACCAACAACTACCTGACCTTAAATGTAAAAAAGTGTAACATTATACACTTTGAAACAAGCAAGAAAAACCATAACATGTGTATAAAAATAAAAAATGACGCAATAACCGAACTCGACTGTGTAAAGTACCTAGGACTAACAATGGACAGACAACTAAAATGGACAAAACACATAGACAACCTAACAGACAAGTTAGCATCGCTATACTCCCTCTTCTACAAAATACAGAATTACATACCAAGAAGGGAAAAAGTTATAATGTACGAAGCGTATGTAAAAAGCCGACTGACATATATGATTCCCTTCTGGGGGACAGGAAACCAAAAGGACATCTCCAGACTCCAAAGACAACAAAATAAAATAATAAAACTAGCATATAACATTGACTACCATACCCCAACCATACAAGTTTACAGACAAACTAAACAAATGGACATATCAGACCTGACCAAATATGAGACCTTAAAAATTGTACACAGAGTGACCATGGAAAAGCCAACAGACAGCACCTACAAATTAACTAAAAATTCAGACATACACAGACACTGGACCAGGAATTGTGACAGATATCACTTACCGATTGCACGAACTAAGACAGGACAATCAAGGATATTGAACAATGGACTGAAACTTTACAATGAACTACCTAAAGACACAAGGAATCTCACTACAACTCAATATAAGAAGTGTCTGAAGCAGTACATAATTAGTGGTAGGATCTAGAAATGTAACCATATAACCCAATTGGGTTTTTAAAAAAATAAATTAAAAAAAAAAAAAAAAAAAACAATAATAATTATAATTGATTATTCTTCCCGCCAGCATCACCAGAAGCAGGTTGGTCATGTATGATGGGAAATAAAACAGTATATGCTGATTTTATCGAAAATAACCATCCGGATTATAGAGATGGTACTCTTTAAGATTGAAAAGTTTTTAAAGAACCACCTAAAAAGTTTAAAGAATTAGGCAAGTGTTAACCCACTTCTTTATATTACAAACTATTGTCTCCAGCATGTCTAGAGAAATGCGATGGGTTAAAAACACGATCACCTTAGGATATAAATTAAACATATCTACTTAATCAAAATGATATTCTAATCACATCAAATCAGTTTATTATCTCAAAAGACATTACAAACAATATTGATTTTTAAGGCATCTATCTATTGGGTACAGGTAAAATATAAAATATACAATATAATACTAGGAACGCATGAAACATGGTTCGGCATGAACTGTTATGTTTGTTTTCAAGAAATGTCGATACAAAGGACTTAAAATTTTCATGTAAAGATTAAATGAGAAAAAGTATGCGAGAAAAGGCTTCTTAAACACCCAGTTATCGCAAAGGAAAGTGTCTGATTACATTGGCCACAAGATACTAGTTGAAATTTAAATACATTGTCACCGTAAAATGAAAACCTCGTAAATTCTACCAGTACAAAAATAAAACAGTTATTCAAAACAATGAAACATTGTAAATTTTATTGCGTAAACGTTAGATATGAATGTATTTACGTATAACAGATAATCTCATAGTAAATGCTGTGAAAACAAGAATAAAATCGATCAAATGTGTCAAGATTTTGTTTATTTCCCCCTAGGTATTTACAGAGGCAGGTTGGTTATGCAAATTGTAACATAAGACAATATATAGATTCTATTGTAGGTTGTCTTTTTCGATTTCTCTAAAAGCTTATGTTTAGGTATAGATAACTCGTATATTGATTAAGATATATAGATAGAAAGTTACCCACCGCTTGCCCGAAGCTGTTATAGGACGCAGCGGCGCCCTTTTGTCAGCTAGGACCGTCCCCCATCCATCCAGGAGTAGGGAATGCAACAATAGGCGCTTTACCAACAAAAGCAAGATGGATCCCATGTCAACATTTAATCTTTGATTTGACAAATATTATATTTAAAAACTATTTTCAATAGGATCGCATGGAAGGTATTTCCACATATGATGTAACTATTACAACCGGTGCCCCTGGAAACGACACAAAGTTGGCAAAACCTTCCGCCACAATGCAAGAGAAGAATAGAGGTCATTTTTAAGACAATTCCTACAAAACTTACCCATTAACACGACGAAGATGAAGAAGAAAACTAACAAATTCACTCACCATAACGCCGTCTTTCCGAAGAGGTAGGCAGAAATATACTTATCTCGGTTCCTCAATATTTATACATCGTGTCATGCATGCACGTCGATTTCTCCGACTTGTCACGTGGCCGACATTCAATATTTGATTTTTATGATATTACAAATTGTATTATTTACTTTTTGAGTGTCGCGACAGCTGTTTTGCTACAACTATTTGTTTGTTAAACCTGATGATGCCAACATCGGTTGGCGAAAAAGCTGTAGCCACACTCCCAAAAAGTGAATAATAAAAATTGTGATATCATAACAGTGCTATAAATTTTAACAGTCAATAATGTATTGTAGTGATTCGGCCAAAATAATGGATTGTTTAATATTTGATTTATTTGATCGTGCCACGTTTTCCTCGGTTTGCCTATATAAAAAATAAGAAAAAGGAGAAGAAGAAAAAGATAATTTATACGGTTTTAAACATCCACCGTTGATGGCATTGTTTATTTTTTTAGACCAATTTAGCAAATGGTATTGGCGGTGGTATTAGAATCATAAGATTGAAAAAAAAACTTAATTATTTTCTTATTATAATGAGGCGAGAGATTAATCAATCACGATCATTGGATAACACGATAACACTCATGGGAGGCATTTTTTTTCGTGAACGCCGCGCTGAAATACACACATGAGCAATGCGCATGTGCATAAAAAATTAAAAAGAAAAATAATATTGTGTTATTTGATATACAACTCCTATGTTCATTTGCTAGTATCTTTCTTAATGTACTAAAAATGTCTTGTCACGTAATGATATGATTAGATTCTTTAAAATTGTCGCAACAGTTGTTTCTACATAACGGTAGTTATATGTGGCTAACAATAAATGTCAATAAAACCAAATGGATGACATTCGGACGGCTTGACTTCAGTGGGTCAGTATTGCATTAGAACGGCCGTAACGTTGAAAGGGTGGAAAAAATTAAATACCTAGGCAGCATACTAACGCAATCTTTTGACTTCGAATGTAGAGATAAAATGCAGAATCGAGGCAGCAAGAGCTACGTTTAATAAAATGAAATCACTCTTCTGCAATGATATCATAAACTTGAAACTCCGCCAGAGAATGATCAAATGCTATGTGTGTTCTGTTTTATTGTATAGATGTGAAACGTGGACCATTAAAGTCAAATCAATAAACAGACTGGAAGCATTTGAGATGTGGCTCTATCGCCGAATGCTTAGAAATTCCCTGGATAGACATGGTTACCAATACCGAAGTCCCGAGGCGAGCTAGAGTTGACAGGGATAAGACCCATAACTTTTTGATTCCTCACGTGACCGACATTTAATATTTGAATGATTTAATCGTACCACGTTTTCTTCGGCCTTCCTCAATTTTTAGTAATGATCACGTTGTTTACATATACCTTCTTCACCATTCTGTATTCACTCACTCTTTCCATGTGTCCAGACCATCACGACTTATTCATTATTTTGTTCATAACACTTTCATTCGCACTGCATTCACTTCTTATATTCATATTTGACACTCTATCAAATACAGATTTACCACACATTCGTCATAGAGATCTTATTTCTAATGCATTCATTCTACTTTCATACTTCTTTTGCCAGTTAAATGTTTCCCTTCCATACACAAGGGTCGGCATTATAATAAATTTTTCAGAAAACAGACGTTTTCATTTGCATTATTTTTTTAAATTACGATTATATAAATAACTTCCTAGAACTGGTAACATCAATTGAAGATATAAATACCACGTACTTGGTGATAATTAATATACAAAAAAATATCTAAACACAATAGTACTGTTTAATAGCAGGCAAGACACTGAGAGATCGCGTGAGGAACACCAGAATAAGAGAGATATGTGAGGTTGAGGATATTATAAGATGGAGCAGACAGCGAAAAAGGGACTGGTACGGTCATGTTCAAAGAATGGACAACACCAGACTCACCTATATTGCATTCCATAATCAGCCTCATGGGACTTGTTCTCGTGGAAGACCTTCTAAAATATGGAAGGACAGCTGGAAGTCTACCTCACAGGAGGAGCAACACTCTGGAGAACAGACCATATAGGTCTATAACAAGGAAGAAAAAAAGAAGTAGAACTGTTGGATTTTGGATAATGTTTTTATAACGCTGTAAATCTCTTTTTTGGACTTTTTGCAAACATGTTCCGGGACACAGACGCCCTTCCTCAGTGTAAATATTTAATACAGTTACCAAGAGATGAGCTAATTTACATTAGCTAAGCTTGCATAGCTGAGATAATTTTTCATACTTGAGTGCCCCAGACTATGTTATAAATATGAACAATTATCTCTTTATAGCAATTATCTCTTTATAATTATCTCTTAACATTTATCTCTTTATAAACAAGGTGATGAATTAAAAAAAAAAATTAACACAGTATTAACATACTTGTAAATTTGTATTTAAACCACTTTATTCTTTACAACAACCAACCGGTTTTGCTCCCGTTGGAGCTTCGTGAGGTTTACGAAAGCTACAAAGGACACTCAGTATATTTTTTAACCCGATGTAATGCGAAACCGATTGGTTTTTGTAAATAATGAAGTGGTTTAAATACAAATTTAAAAGTAAATTAATATTATATTTAATAATGTTATATCACAAATTAAGTGCTTCCACCATGAAATTTACAATGAACTTTCACCATGAAATTTTAAATAACATACCTAATTAACTTTTTCGGGCTGATCTAAACTAACTAAGCTTAGTTCTAGGTCTGCAATCGACTTTAACTTTTCTAAATTGTGACCCGAATTAAAAAAATATTCAAATGTGAATCCACAACACAAAGTGATGGCGAATATAGAAGAAACACTGTAAATGAACTCAAATTTGATTATTAAGAACGTAACAACTACAACAACAACAAACCATCACGCCTTTTCTCCGCAGGGGACTGGACCGCCACACTTTTCTATCCTGACATATCTCTCTAGCTTCCTCCATATTCATACAGCAAGTCATACACGCAGGTCGATTCTTCCGGCGTCTGACATGACCAACCTTTGAAATTTGATTAATTTGGTCATGCCATATGTTCCTTGGTCTACCTCGACTCCGTACTCCATTTATATCGTTAACGTATACTTTTTTTAACCATTCTTTCTTCACCCAGGCGCTCCATATGTCCAAACCAACGCAGCGATCCTTTCATAATTTTGTTCATAATATCTTCTTTCGCTCTACGTAATCATATAAAAATTGGCCGCCAGAACCAATCTGCCTCTGGTGACACCGGTGGGAAGAGCAATTAGTCTGCTGAACGCGGTCTCCTCGGAGATCGACGTCTTTCATGTTAGTGAAAGTACGTTCAGAAGGCAAATACTCTTCATTCTGGAGAGTATCTTGTCTTCCTAATGTTGAACCATTTCTTATGCGTTTCTGGTAGTATACTATACATAATATATTATTTTTCCTGTTCTCAATGGATGCCTTCAAAATAAAATTTGTAATGTCTGTTGATGAAATAAACTGATTTGATTTGAAAAATATATAAATATCTATAGCCTTGAGATGTATTTAGTTTTTGGTGTAGAGATATAAATTGGATTGTTGATTCTTTAATTGTTTAAAGAACATGTGTTTTGGGCTGGCTTTTAATTAGTATATAGCCAATCATGCTTCAACACAAACCAAGGGTAAATAATACATTTACTAATTAATTTGTAATATACAAAATATGCATTTACGTTTTTGATCAACTAATTAGCAATTAAATATAACTGCACTTTATTATGCAGAAAAAAGATAACCCGCCCATATTGAATAGAAAACCATAATTAATAATGTACAATCGTGGGTTTTGATGATTATTCAATCTAACTTATTTAAAAGCATTGCACGAATCTTTTGCTTTTAACACCAATCGAAATGAATATGATAAATCATCGCCAATTTATAATACAATTTGTAGTTTTAATAATATAGTTACAAATTTAAAATTAATTGCGGCATTTCATTGTTTAAAATAATTTAGCAATGACCCTATATGAAGTTGGGTGAATTATTGACTACACGCCCACTCATTTTGTGTGTTTGTGGGTTTTGAAAATTAACTAATTAAATAGCCATCATATTTTCCTGGAAGGATATTACGTTAAATAATTTAAAAACCATTATTGCATATATGACGGAAGTCAAAGTATGCACGCGGAGTTGGAACACAGAGTTTAAAAGAGTCGAACTGCAGTCTTCTTGAAGACGTTTCTAAAGTCCAAGCTTCTATCCAAAAATACCAAGCTGCGCATTTATAACATCATCTTCAAGCCAGTGGTGGACAATGCCTCTAAAATAACAACAAATAATCTACTGGTTCGAGCATAGGATACTCAGAATGATTCTGGGACCTAGATCTGGTATTGCAGCGGGAACTTGGAGGCATAGGACCAACCAAGATATCCTTACGATGATCTAGCAGCTTCTTAAAACGAGCACCGTGAGAGCCGGTCGCCTAGCTTGAATTGGGCAGCTATGCCGAGCCGGAGATACTAGAGCAATCAAGAGCCTGTATGCGTCTAGACCAACCGGAGTAAGACCTCTAGGAAGGCCTAGACAGCGCCTAATGGATAATGTTCTGGCTGATCTGTCTGGGTAAGCCGATTCGGACTGCTGGAAGCAAATGGCGCAGGCAAGGAGTTTGGAGAAAAATCATCGAAGAGGCTAAAACTCTTCAAGAGTTTTATGGCCATCGGAAGCAGTAAGTAGTGCTTGTATATATATTGAAGGGGAAGGTGTACAAGGCGGAGGTGCGACCAGCCATGATCTACGGTTCGGAGTTCTGGATACTCAAAAAACAACATGACAAACTGCAAAGCGCCAAAATGAGGATGCTGAGGTAGGCTGACGGATTGATGCTGCTCGATCACATCGGAAACATCCACATCCGTGGTAGTTTTAGAATGAGGCCAATCTCGGATAAACTTGTGGAGAACCGTCTGAGATGGTGCGGCTACGTCATGCGGCGCCCAGCTGACCACGTTATACGAAGTGTAATAGAAGCGAACCAGCGACCCAGGGGACCTGGTAGGTCCAACTTAAGGCTTTAACACTGTGGAAATCCATAGTGATTTTTGGCCAGACAAAGTGTAATATTCTCGATTTGTTTCGAATGTTTTACACCTGAGAACGATGTGAACAAAACAAAATTATTTCATACAAAAAACAAGAACCTAAGAACATATTGTACCTATAAAACATGTGGTAGTTAAAATTTAGGAGTGTACCCGGGACATATACAACCTTAACAAGAGATAATTCGGTTAATACGTATTGATTTTTGTTTTGGAAAAGATTTTTTGAATGGAAGTTTTGGGTTAAGGGTGATAATTTATTACACTCAAGGTATAAAGGAACTGTTCTTATTTTAAGATAAAAAAAACAAATGAGCATTCACCCATGTAAACAAAAGTTTTTTAAATGGCCATGGCCACGGGCAGGCCAAGAGTCAGAAGCTCAGACGAAAAATAGACAAGAAGACTGCTGTACAGGAAACAGTGGACGGCAAATAGAAGTGCAGGGTGACCGCAACTACGGTGGAAGGATGATCTGAACAGGCATGTCGGAATAACCTGGATGCAGTCTGCACAAGACAGAGTGACATGGATGCGAATGGAGGAGGCCTTTGTTCAGGAGTGGACGGGATAAGGCTGAGGAAGAAGAATAAGGTATTACCAATTTTTGATAATGTCTTAAAAAGGCGAAACATGCCATCCCCATAAAATACAATAAAAATTCTGTCATAAAACAATTAATTTTTTTTAAGCTGTTGCTCACACAAACGCGTATTGTATTTGAATACTGGGTTGTGGAATTCTATAAATTGAAGAGTTAGAGTGTGCCGGTGCCCGAAGCGCCTTATCAGTATTGTCATTGCAATCTCATCTTGCAATTTATTTTCTGGGCTGTCAAAATCGCTAGCATGAATAACGAATGATTTTCTTAATCAACTATGAGAACATGTTTATCATTAATCATATCTATAAATAAGAAGGAAAGAGTATCGGCAGTGGTTTCAAAACTTATTATTTATTGGGTGTTAATGAAATCTCGCAATTTATTACCCATGCAACAATCATAAACCTAAATCGGGTAATTTTCTGTTTTGATAAATGCGAATGAAATAGCTGTTTTACAGTAAAAAATAATTATAAGCGATTAATCACAATCATACGGTTCTGTGGGTAGGAATTGTAGTAATAAATAAATAATTATATTTGTACTCGTATTTTATATTATTTGTTTTAGATTTATTTTGTGGGTGTTGGACGATCGAAGTGTGCGCGGGAGATGCCTATTGGTGGCGATGAGGTTCGCAACCAATCACACCGCGTCTCCCGCGGAGCGAAAAGAGAAGGATGGAGTGCCGCATCAGTAAAAGTGTGACAGTCCATTCTTTCTGCCTACCCTTTCGGGGAGACGGCGTGATGGTTAGTTAGTTAGTTAGTTATTATATTTCTGAAAGCAATCTACGGAGAAATCTGCGAGGTCGAAGATGTGATCAGATGGGGACGTCAAAGACGGCGATACTGGCATCAACATGTAGAAAGGATGAGCTCAAATAGGATACCACACATAGCTCTCCATGGAACGTCAAACGGACAACGCCGACCAGGAAGACCCTCGAAACGTTGGAGAGAAGGCTGGAGTTTAGCGTCTCAAGAGGACCCGCCTGAAATAACAGACTTCTGAGTCTACCAAAAGTGAAAAAGAAGAAGAAGAATATATGGAATGTGCGTGATATACGTATTATTTTATCTCCTACGATGCAGAATCAACCTGCCAATGGTTATGCCGGTAGGTGGAGCAATATCTTTGCTTACTCGCGTCACCTCGGAGGTCGACATATTTTGTGATAGTGTAGTTGACATGAAGAAGGCGCTATCTCTGTCATTGTTATAATTGTGAGTTCATCAAATTATTTCATGCATTATTTACTATTGTGTCTCAAACTTTTTATTTATAATATTATGGTGTATTGGAATGTAGTTCTGTGATGCTGATAATAAATAAATGTAAAAAAAAAGTAGTCTGCTCTTCCCAAGTCTTTTGTTCCGATTTCTAAAGGATTCCCATATATTCTATATATTATTATTATATATGACAGCATGAGCCAAATCGATGTAAAGGGTATTATAGCTATCATAGTGTTTCTCGTGACATGTTACATACAGTTAGCTAATCTATTGCCATTTTATTGTCACGTGAATTCTATACCAGACTGTATACAGTGTGACCCCCACCGGAACTTTCGGGGTGGCAGTCAATGCACTTACCACTCGGCCACGAAGGTCGTCATTGTATTAGTTTAAATAAAATCTCAAGCAAAACAAACAGTTTTGCAATATCTAGACATCCTACAAGGTGCAAGCAGACAGTTGATGGTATACGTGTGAAGCGAGTAATGAGGTTCAGATATTTGCGAGTAGAGATTTGCATATATACAGTTTACTTTATACCGAAGGACGAGAACATGTCAACTAAGCGTCTACCGAATCAAGGTGTCTATAAAATCTTCTCTGGAAAAAAAATTGCGTATTGACAGTGAGGTTCAGAATTTATAAAACATGTCAATACTAACTGAGTCAAAGGGCTCTTTTTCTTGGCTTCTAAGAACATCTGAGATGGAGGTACTAAAATCAATTACTGAAAAAAAACTCTCAGGCATCGAGTCTGTAACGTAGAAATAATAAAAACTTACGAAATTGAGGACGGTAGAGTAGATTCAGACGAAGATACTGGATCATGCAGCCAAAATGGATAGTGACAGACTCGCATATACAGCTGCTAACGAAATTCACCCTGGACGCCGTCCACCTGGAAACAGTTGGACCTCATCATATCATGAGACATAATTTATGTGTCAAAATTCGTCACATATTACTTATTTCCTATGGTCATACAACTATTGAAGAGCATTATTCATTGGACGTTGTCTAGGCCTTCCTAGATGTCTTACTCCGGTCTGTTTTGACAGGTACAGGATCTTGATTTCTCTGGTCTCTTCAGAGGGCACAATCCACGTACATATAAGTATGTGTAAAGCCCTGAGGAAGCTCGCATAGAGAGAAACCGGTAGGACCTCATCCTCCGAAATTAAGTGGTTGTATACTAAGTACAAAAAGTGTTTAATTAAGTGTTATATACATATTATTTTAAATATTGTGTCTATAACACCATATCAAATAATAAATTTGATTGAAAACGTCTGTTTTCTAGAAGTTTTATTATATTTTATTTAAATGATATGTTTCACTAGGCAGAATCTATTTTATGTGAATAACAGGCGAAATTTGTCATTCACATAAAATAAAATAAACTATTAGAAAACATACGTTTTCATCCGTATTAATTATCGTCAGATCTATCTAAAGAAGAGACATAATTTCAGTATCAAAGATCGTCAGAAGAAGAAGAATCTACGTGGCTTTTGTTTACTGTATGAAATGGATATCTAAGCGGAAAATACTTTGTCCGCTAGTGTATTGGTATCTTAATATCCTTGGCTGGGTTGGATTATTAAAATGATTAAATGTGCGTTTGACAGTAGTGGGCCGCTGTATTGCAAGGCCGCGTGGGGCGGTTTGCGGCGGTTTCGAAGGTACTGCAACGCTTATGCAATTCTATTGACAATAGAAATATAAAGCTCTCAATAGAATAATTAATACGAATGAAAACGTCTGTTTTCTAGAAGTTTTATTATATTTTATAGGAATGACATGACCTTGCATAAGCATTATCAAATCATATCAAATAATATCATTTGATAATGCCCTTAAAAGGCGAAACATGTCGTTCCCATAAAATATAATAAAATATCTGGAAAGCAGACGTTTTCATTCGTATTAATTTTTTAATATAGAGTTTTACATCATTGTTCAAGAAACAATAAATACATTTATTGAAAGTTAAGGCATTAACACTGTGGAATTCCATAGTAATGTACTTTGGGAATTAATTAAACATTGTTTAGACCACTTTTTTAATTAAAAAAAAAGCAAATGCAAGATGAATCATGTCATTCCTATAAAATATAATAAAACTTCTAGAAAACAGACGTTTTTTTTATTTATTTATTTAAAAAGTGGTCTAAACAATGTTTAATTAATTCCCTAAGTAAACAATAAATACTCTTAATAGAACTATAAACCTCAATATAAGAACATTCTTCTTCTTCTTTTCAGTCGTATTCCTCGTGATTGAGAGTCGTGTCCATCCTGTTATCCATTGACATCCATTGCTTTCATCGGACCAGTGCAGCTGCTAGGTCGTCGTCCTTGTAGTCGCCTTCCCTCCACTTTGTCCATGATGATCAGCATTTCAAGGTTGTCCTGATCTCTCCGGGCATGTGTGTGGATTTCCACTGAATAATAATATAAATATATATAAAAACAAGGACTTCGGAATTACACTGAAGAATAGATGTCGAAGAACTCTCAATTTTGTTAATAAGATATTTGAAATATTTAAACTTAACTAATCCAAACACAAAATTTACATTATATAGAATCAATCCAAGAATTAGCCACCCTAGTAATTGCTTTTTAATTATATAGTAAACAAACTAACCCAAAACACATTAAGTTTACATTATATAGAATCATTTTTATAAAATGTTTAACCCCCACCACCATCATTAATATATAAACCAAATAAATTTTGATATAGGTACCAAAAGAAGGCAGCAAGCTGCCGAAACCGGTTGACGATAAACACAAGTGGAAGCACACTAAATACATAATAATAAAGAAATTTTGTATATATACTCGTATATATATTTGTATTCATTATCTTAAGTTTGGCTTCTCTGACAACTTTTCGCACGCTTAATAGTAAACTGACCGATTATGGTTTAGGTCATAATTGAGTTAACATTAGACAGAGGCTTGTGTTAACGCTATCCATATATTTTTCACAATGTTAACGCTATCCATTCGTAGTACGATAATCGTTCACAATGTTAACACAATGTTATCCATTCGTACGTGTTTTTCGACTGTTTTTTTATCAAAACACCGACCCATGTCATATTGAGCAAAACTTGATTTTTTGAGTTAAGCCAGTGTTCTATTAAGCGTGCGTTTTGTTCTTCAATGTAATCATAAAAGGGAAAGCATATTTCTCTATTGTTTGCTTTACTACAAGATATAAATAAAAGTGACACTTTAAAATGTATGCCCATCTGATTGGTCGATGGGTGTGTTCACGGAAGCCACTAATTTCGCAATTATGGTGGAGTCAAGAGATTGACTCTTTACCAACATTGTATGAAACAGAAGGCATGTACCGACACTATCTGCGACTCAGATCATATGTCTTTGACTTGTACAAAGCAGTTTCAAATTGCCACCGCCATTACGCCCGCGAGAAACAGCTAAGCCATGCCAATTAACGAGAGGGGAGGTCAATAAGTCACTACGAATGGTTCATTTGTTAGGACTACAAAGGTGGTACACCAAAAGGGAGAAAAACATACCTTTTCTCTTACAAATATATTGTTTGATAACTTCTTAGTTTTAAGCCTTGTGTGACCTGTCTGTCGATGCCAGCGAGCCTGGCGAAACTGGTCGCTGTCAAAATAAAGACAACAAGTGAAAGCAGTTAATTAAAAAAAAACACCGTTTTATTTCTATACTATTTATTTTAACCTATCCAAAAAAGCTAGAATGGTAGTGCACAATGGTGTTCTTCTACCGACCCTTATGTATGGAAGCGAAGCATGGAAATGGCAAAAGAAGGATAAAAGTAGAATAAATGCAGTAGAAATGAGATCTCTTAGACCAATGTGTGGATACTCTGTGTATGATAGAGTGTCGAATGAAAATATAAGAAGTGAATGCGGTGCGAATGATGGTGTCATGAACAAAATAATGAAAGGATCATTAAGATGGTTTGGACATATGGAAAGAATGAATGAAGAAAGAATGGTAAAAAAAATATATGTTAATGATGTTAATGGAACCAGAAATAGAGGAAGACTGAGGAAAACGTGGCACGATCAAATAAATCAAATATTGAATGTCGGCCGTGTGAGGAGTCAGAGAAATCAACGCGCGTGCATGACACGATGTATGAATGTTGAGGAAGCGAGAGAAATATGTCAGGAAAGAAAAGTGTGGCAGTCCATTCTTTCTGCCTACCCCTTCGGGGAGACGGCGTGATGGTTAGTTAGTTAGTTAGTTCTATTTATGAAAAAAAAAAATATATTAATATTTTAAATAAACAGGTGATATTTATAATTTATTTGTTTTAAATTAAGTAATCTTCAAATTTGATATTGACGATAATATTTTATAATTAATAATGGCAGTAACACATTTCGATTTTCTAATACAAAAATAATGATACTACGATATATATTTTTTGATTTATTACATTAGAATCAATAAATAATTTAAGTCCATTGTTTTGGCCGAAACACTATGATACTTAAACATAATACACTGTTGAATTAATTTTTTTTGTTTTTTGTATCACAATTGTATTTTTATTTTACGCTGTTTTGTCAACATCAGGAATAAATAATTTTGAAAAATCACGAAAATTTAACAGTTGATATATTATTGTAACACCTGATGATGACAACATAGGTTGACGAAACAGCTGTCGCGAAAAATGAAAATATATTTGTGATACATAAAACAATGTTTTTTAAATTTAACAGTGTAAAATAAATAATTATATTAAATTAAAGTGAGAATGGGACCGGTACGGTCATGTTCAAGAATGGACACCACCAGACTCCCCTATATTGCATAGCGTAATCAACCTCATGGGACTCGTCCTCGTGGAAGACCTCCTTAAAGATGGAAGGACAGCTGGGAATCTACCTCACAGGAGGAGCAACACTCTGGAGAACAGACCACATAGGTCTACAATAAGAAAGAAGAAGAAGAATAAATTAAACATTATTTTACATCGAAATAGACTAAATGAAGATTCCATTAGATTAAACTGGACCATAAAAATGTTGCCATTCGAATAATTATATATTTAGATAAAATAAGTAAAAAATATGTCATGCTTAGCCACTGGCCGCTGTTATTACACGGTAGGTACCCACGGAGTGGCGCAACGCTAACTACTTTTCCCGCCAACAAGGACAACACTAGACAATGATAAATTAATCATTCTACCGGCATGACTCCATTCCGCGGTTGTCAGTAATAAACGTGAACTTGTAAGGAATTTGTGCAGAACTGTGTTGGAGTATTGGAGTTTGTTCGGCGTTCTCGAACGATCATTCAAACTATACGTCAGCGAAAGGTCTCACAACAGACCCGAAACTACGATATTATGGATTTGCATTATGATATTTTCGACATTATTATTTTTAATATAGCAGACATATAGCAGGCAAGACACTGAGAGATCGCGTGAGGAACACCAGAATAAGAGAGATATGTGAGGTTGAGGATATTATAAGATGGAGCAGACAGCGAAATTCGCCACAATATATAATACCCTCTGGCATTCTTTCTACATGGTCAGCCCACCGTAGGCGTTGAGACTTACAGAATATCACTACTGTTTCCTGTTTAATCAGTAATTCAAGTTCGAGGTTTCTTTTAATTCTGTAAGTCCCATCCACTAGCGTGGGTCCAAAATTTTATCTTAGTATTTTCCTCTCAAAAACTGCTAGCCTGCCTTCCTCTCTCTGCATTAGAGACCATGTCTCACACTTATGATAGTCTTAAATATTAAAAGTTTGGTATTCCTGCTAAATAACAAAAACCCCAGAAGCTTCTCACACTCATGAAAAGATCTGTTTGCTGCTAAGAGGCGAATATTTAATTCTTCTGCCAGCTTATTGTTGGAATTGAGGTTCGAGACCAAATAGGTGAAATGCTGGACCTCTTTGTACATATGTTGTTCAATTTGTATGTTTTGAAAGGGGATGTTTCTTGCACGCGCTAACCATATGACCATATAACCATATTTTCTCGATATGCCTATTAATTCATTTTACAAAAAAAATCGGTAGTCTATTTTTAATTTATATATTTATTTGCTTTTTATTTTTTTAAAGAATACGAAAAACTAAAATATGTACATGTATAAATCTATATAACTTTCTGATGTACTGTGGCATAAAAAAACTAACATTTTGATTGATTTATTACTACAGGCTTCTGTCAGAGATCATTTTAAATCTACAGATTAATTGGATTCTCAGAACTGTTCCTAATTCGTGTTAGTTGTACCTGTTAAACTTTAATTTTTATTTGTTACTAAACGTCCGTGTTTTTTGCTGCCTACATTTTGATGGAGGCAAAGCCCATATTGCTGAATGCGAAAAGCCGACGCGGCAATTTAACGCTTGGCCAAAACGGTTCGACTCTTTACGGATAACTAAGAACTCGCAAATGTTAACGATAACACAAAAATGATTTTTTGTAAGTTTTGCACAAGCGAGTATAATTATGCTCTTATTAATTTGAATACATTGTCCCGGTGACATGAAGGTTTATGCTCGGTTGCCTGGTAACAAATATAATGATTTCATTATGAATTTTTTTTATTCTAATTGATATTTAAGTATAACAAATCGTTATTCTGAGTAAATAATGGATAACAATGAGTCGTTTGCAAATTAGAAAAAAATTAACGAGAGCTAGTCTTTTGTTTATTTTAATTGCATTTTTATCGTTCAACAAACAATTTATTAAACCATTAAATTTACTTTTAAATAATATTAACAAAAACTTTTATTCTCAGACATGATAGCTTCACTTTATTCTGAATATATGCCACTTGGATAACACAATAGTTATAAAGTTACATAAGCCAAACACGTATTTTTATTATAGTGTCACTTTATGTGATAAGCTTATAAATTACGAATATTTAAAAAAAAAATATATTAACAAAACATTTATTCTCAGACATGATAGCTCCACTTTATTCTGAATATATTCTACTTATAAAATACGATAATTCTAAAGTGCCAAAAGCCAAAGACGTATTTTTGACTAGTGTCACTTTAAAAATACTAATGTGATATATATTTGATATGGAAAACTCGTGTTAATCGTGTTGTATAATAAAATACGTAATCGAAAAATAAAAATAATTAACATATAAGTATTTATTTTCTCATTCTTTCTTTAGAAAGGTCTACGATATGTGTACTCGTATACTGCCCAATTATTATAGGCCTCCTCCAATTTCCTTCACTCGTCTCTCTCGTGCCCCCTTTGTATCCAAGATTTTCCAACCCTTTTGACAATATCATCGATTCATCTCATCGGTGGCCTTCCGACACTTCACCTATTTGCCCATGGTCTCCAACTGAGTATCCTGGGTGCCCATCTGTCGCCACCCTGTCTAGCCAAGTATTCAGCCCATTGCCATTTTACTTTTGCCACTCGGTCCATGACGTCAGCAACCCTGGTGCGGCGTCCGATTTCTTCATTTTTTATGCGGTCACGCAAGCTCGCACCAAGTATCTGTCTTTCTATGGACCTCTGTGTACACTTGAGCCTGTGGACACTTTTTGCTGTAAGAGTTGTCGTCTCTAGTCCGTATGTCATCATGGGCAGTATACACATGTCGTAGACCTTTCTTAAGAATGTAAGAGAGAAGAAATACTTATATGTTAATTATTTTTATTTTTCGATTACGTATCACTTAAGAAATACTTCTTATTCTTCTTCTTTGCTAGCCTTGGAGAGAAGAAGGCAAGCAAAGAAGAAGAAGAAGAAGTAGTATTTCTTAAGTGACACTAGACGAGCAAGCGATTTTATTTTGTTTCATTTTAAAAATAATAATGTAACATATTTATAAATAGAAACTAATAGAAGTGATAATATAAGTGAATGGATTGCGAATAAAAGTGTTAAGAACTACACACACGGAAAGAATGAATGGAGAATAAAGAAAGTATATGTATTACACATTAACGGAACTAGAAATAGAGGAAGACCAAGGAAAACGTGGCAAGATAAACAAATCGAATATTAAATGTCAGCCACGTGGGGAGTCGGAGATATCGACGTGCGTGCATGATACAATGTATGAAATATATCAGGAAATAACATTCTGGCGGTTCTTTCTTTCTGATGCGGCGTGATGGTTAGTAAGTAAGTTACTTTTGTTTTAAGTATTAACAGAATATAACTACGTTAATAATAATTATTGTATTATTATCATTATAATTCGACTAAGACCCTTTTTATGAATTAATCATCTCATAAGAACTAAACCATCTCTTGAGATTCTTGCTGGAAAGTGTACTTCTATTAAATTTCACGAATATTTAAACTGAAACTCTTTTTTACCGATATAAATAGAAACTTTCCACTTCATATTTTAATTTGCTCTAGTATATAATAAGATTTGACAGTGAACCATAAACAAATTTAACATTTTTGTAATTTGAGAGTAATTATCACTCAAGATAATACATTACCCCTTTATCTATAATGTTTCTATCAGAATACCCCAGAGCAAAAAACATAGATAATTAAGACCCTATTTGATGAGTGTTCCGTGAATTGAATTACCTGGAAATAAATATTTTCTTCTTCTCCTTCAGCATATTCCCGTCCACTCCTGGACAAAGGCCTCCACTCGCTTCCATGCCACTCTGTCTTGCGCAGACTGCATCCAGGTTATTCCGAGATGTCTGTTCAGATCATCCTTCCACCGTAGTTGCCGTCGCCCTGCACTTCTATTTGCCGTCAACTGTTTCCTGTACAGCAGTCTTCTTGTCTATTTTTCGTCTGAGCATGGCCATGGCCATTTAAAATTTTTTTGTTTACATGGGTGAATGCTCATTTGTTTTTTTATCTTAAAATAAGAACAGTTCAGGTCATCCTTTAAAATTTCATGTTTTATTAATTTAGCTAATTTAAAAAACGGTGGATACGTGTAACATAAATTAAATAAACACAAAAGTCCGGATCGTCCATGTCAACATGTGCAACATCGAAAAAAACATTACGTGTTATTACATTATGTGCTAAATTAAAAAACGGTGGATTCGTGGAAAATAAATTAAATAGACAATATGTGCACCATCTAAAAAGAACATTTTGTGTTAAATTATTTATATTTTGTTAATTTTTTTTACATCATTATATTTTATATAATTTGTTTTAGATTTATTTTGTGGGTGTTGGACGATCGAAGTGTGCGCGGGAGATGCCTATTGGTGGCGATGAGGTTCGCAACCCATCACACCGCGTCTCCCGCGGAGCGAAAAGAGAAGAATGGAGTGCCGCATCAGTAAAAGTGTGACAGTCCATTCTTTCTGCCTACCCTTTCGGGAAACGGCGTGATGGTTAGTTAGTTAGTTATTAATGTAATTTGAAGCCATTTTACTGTAGCAATACTTAAAGATATTTGAATATTATAACGATAATGTTAAATAAAGTAAACTAGAAAAAAAAATCGTAGAATGATGAAGAGAACGACTTACGATTGTTTTATAGTTCTCGATGCTAGTTAGTCCACGACTACGTGTATTGGTGATGAGTTTTAACGACCATTACATTAAAACGTTGTTTTTAAGAAAGTTTGATTAAAATCTCTTTTCAGTAAAAATTATGTTACGTAGTTGAAAATAACAGAAGGGCGAAAATATGTCACAACTAGTTATATGCATAGCACGCACATAAATATGAATAAAAAATTGTTACATTTTCGTTAAAAACTCATGTTTGTGACACGATTATATATTGTGAAACAAGATGGCGCCCATAGGCAAATTGTCACGTGAAATTTCTCGTAATGACTGTGCAAAGTGCAAGGTGGTTGAATAACTTAGTATTGTTCCGACATCACCCTATAGATACCACCCGTGCTATATTCCAGTGTTACGATAAACAGTTTTCTTTATCTTTTTCTTTGTTTTAATATTAAACATTTAGAATCTTAGTAATAACAGCCATTTTTTTTTTTACATTGTAACCATTGTTTTAGTGCTTTTAGTAGTGTGAAATAACTAAAATAAGTTCTATATAAGTGTACGTGTATTTTTGTGTATGATTTATCGTTTTTATGGTGCTTCAACATGGAATAAATATCACATTGTGTACGCTGTCAAATCCAAGTTACATTTCGTCACCTGAGAGTAAGAAGGTTCCAACTGTCAAAAGTAAAAAGCTGAGAAAAATGAAGTCAAAGTTTTTTTTGGTTTCGGGTGTGTATCTTGGAATGAAAGGATTCTATCTGAAGCATATGAAACTCTTTAACCGAGAAGCGTGTAAATTTTCTCTGGCGACAGTTGGAATATAATAAAGTTCTAAGTGTAAATGAATCCTTCTTTAGTGATTCGTGTGTTTTGAATGATCAGATGGAACTTGATTATTTTCGGAAAATCAAAATGACGATACTATTACATGTTTTTTTAATTGTACGTATAGATAAGGTTAGTAAGAACCCTTTTCACGAAAAAAGCCTATTGTGAAATTTTGTTAGTTGGAATCCTCTTACTCTCAGGTGACGATTTTGATCTGAACGCCTTTTCGCCAGCCAACCAGCCAAAATTCCAGCCTTTGATGATAAGACACCTCGCCTCCTGTACCACCGTTACAGTTCTTGAACATCGCATTCATTTACTGCTCTGTTCTACTGTTGCTGCTGCTCCACGTTCTCGGCTACCTCCACACTCATCCTAACCCGGATAGTCTGCTCCACATGTCGGAGCCAACTCACTACATTCTCCAAGAATCAATATACAGAAACAAAACCCATAAAAGATATTTCCATCACGCGGGGAGTAGCAACTCTAGAGAAGACAAAATCCAAGAATACAAGAGTAAGAAATTCATATTTTCTTTTAATTACATTTTGAATTTTTAATGCTAACAAAAATACTGTTATTTAAATGTAAACACAATACCTCAGTACTAGTAAAATAGTGATAATATTATTAGTATGATGTCACAGACGCTTTATGCATATACATAAAGATTAATTCTTAAAGACTAATGCGATGGGTGCAGCTTGACGTTTCGCTGAATATATACAAATTAATATAAATTGATTTTATTAATTATATACAACGTTAAAGTATAAATTGTTTAGCGTCTATAAATTTCATCTTCATTTTAGATGTAGAGAAGTTACTACATACATTAAAAATGCAATAAAAATGGCTCCATTATTTCTCTATTTAAAAAAATGTGTATTTGAATAAATTAAAAGTAACAATAAGTCGAAGTGTGATAATTATTTTGGAAGGATTTTTTTTGCGGCGTTTCGTTTAAAAGGTGTCGTATGACTAACTTATTAACCATTACGCCATCTTTCCGAAGGGTTAGGCAGAAAAATTGAACTGCCACACTTTTCTTTCCTGACATACTTCCCTCGATTCTTCAACATTCATACATCGTGTCATGCAAGCTTGTCGATTTATGTGGTGTTGTATATGTTGTATTGTATATGAAGAAGGTATTATGAACAAAATTGTGAAAGGATCGCTGCGATGGTTCGGACATATGGAACGCATGGATGGAGAAAGAATGGTTAAGAAAGTATACGTTAATGATGTAAATGGAGTACGGAGTCGAGGCAGACCGAGGAAAACTTGGCATGACCAAATTAATCAAATTATAAAAGTTGGGCATGTTAGAAATCGGAGGAATCGACGTGCGTGTATGACTCGTATGAATGTGGAGGAAGCTAGAGAGATTTGCCAGGATAGAGTAGTGTGGCCGTCTATTCTATCTGCCTACCCCTGCGGGGAAACGGCGTGATGGTTTGTTTGTTTGTATATGTCATGAAAATCGAGATATGGGTAAAATATGTATTTACTCTCAGGCATAATTAATTGAAATTATTAATTCTTGCACAATGATGTGAAACTCCATAATAAATATTAATTATATATGAAAATATTCTATTATATTATGTGAGTGACAGAAATTTCGCTCTACTAATTCATTATTAAATATTCGTTTCACTTTAAATAACTCACTTCTATAACAAAAATAAAAACAACAAACCATCACGCCGTTTTTCCGAAGGGGTAGATAAAGAGAATGGATTGCCATTCTACTTGATCCTGATACACGTCTCTGGATCCTCCACATTCTTAAAGCGCGTACACGCACGTCAATTCTTCCGACTTCTAGCATGGCCGACTTTAAAATTTGATTAATCTGGTCATGCCAAGTTTTCTTCGGTCTTCACGATTCCGTATTCCATTTACACCGTTAACGTATATTTTCTTAACCATTCCTCCTTCGTCCATGCGTTCCATATGTCAACGCAGTGATCTTGTCATAATTTTATTCATAATACTTTCTTCTGCATTCCTTCTTAATATCAGCATTTTAAATCAATACATCGTTTACTACACATACGAGTACGTCTTAGGGATTTCATCTCTACCGCATTAATTCTGTTTCCGACAGTTTCATGCTTCGTATTATTCCAATTCGTATTATTTGTAGTTATTTGTACCTAATTACATTAATTTGCATTTCCTAGAAAAATTACAGTGCTATTCCAAATGTAAACAGTTTTGCGAACATCCCTTTCCCTCTCAAACCCCCTCCAACCCCCTCCTCTGATTTTACCACTGTTTATTATTATATGTTTATGTAAATTTTGTGTTTTCGTTTCGTTATTATACTGCCCTGATGAAGCTTGGGTGCAAGTATTTATTAATTACAATTTTCCTAGCATTCAATTTTAATTATATCATCATGTTACGTCACATACCAATGTTAGCATAAGTTTACTAACAAATACTAACAAACTGCCATGTTACTAACATGCTCTTTTATGTATTTGTCACGATACAGGCCATGCATAGGATGACAAGTACAGTCCATAATTTTTTTTTATCAAATGCAGGTATATCATGTAGAAGTAAAAAAAAAAGTGAAACTATTAGAGTTGGCATCAATTATAATAACCATGCTGTGGTTAAATACAAAGCTTTTTATATTTATTTCATGTTTTTAAAATGTCTAACCACAAAGTGAGTGCTTCATATAAAAAAAAATTATAATAATTCTTCTAGATAAAACACATTTACGTATATATTTACTAAATAATTAATAGTGTTTGACATTTTGAATATCTACGCATGTTGTGTCTAGTTTTCTAATTGATAATTCAATTTTGACAAACTGGATTAAGCTTCGAAATAATTTTATCTTTATCGTTTAATTAAAATAATTTTGTAATTAATATGTATGAGGTTAACAGACAACTGAGTGACGTGGTAAAATCGTTAATGCCGACTTCACGCCTACCACCAAGTTATAAGGGATATCGCGCAATGACTTCACTTAGAGTGTCAGATATAGCCATTATAAGCAAAATTCAAATCCCACATTTGCGAGATCGAGATGAAGATGTGGGTATGAATTATTAGATTCCGAGTAAATGTTTCTCGTATTTAGGTTACATTGTTAAAGATCATTGGAGAATAGGCCGGTCGCACACTGGATCAAATATTACGGATTCAAACAGTCGATTCGAGCGTTGTGTTTATGAAAAAAATAATGTTTTCTTTTGTTTTAAATAACACTTCCACTTTTGTCTTTATTTCGACAGCTACCGGTTTCGCCAGGCTCACTGGCATCGACAGATTGGTGACACTATTGTAAACTTAGTCCTTTATATACTCGTATATACAGAACAGGGGAGGAAAACATGATTCTAACAAAAATAATCTTAAAATATTTTTGTTTTATTTATAGTTTGTTCGTTTATAATGCCTTAGCACGACAAAATATGTCATTCCCATCAAATATATAGAAAAACCTTTTATATAGACTTAATATAACAACTTTTAATATTACATTCATATTCATAGTTTTTTTTTAATCTATAATACGATTAAATAGTTTGTATTCATTGATAATGATACTAATTAATACGAATGAAAACGTTTGTTTTCTTGAAGTCTTATTATATATTATGTAAATGGCGTGTTTAGTCTTTCCAAGGCATTAACAAATGTTATTTTTTATAATCATCATTACATTTGATAATGCCTTAGAAAAGCGATACATGTCATTAACATAAACTATGATAAATGTTAATTATTAAACATAAAAATTTAC
The DNA here is from genome assembly GCA_022606425.2 of Lepidostoma basale. Lineage (NCBI taxonomy): Eukaryota > Metazoa > Arthropoda > Insecta > Trichoptera > Lepidostomatidae > Lepidostoma > Lepidostoma basale. Next base: position 496,658 of record JAHDVF020001034.1, on the reverse strand, counting down.
ATAATTGTTAAAAACAAAAACAATTATTAAGATGATGATACTACATCTTATATCTCCAGAATCCCACACGGTGCGACGCATCAGATTCCTGTAGATTACTGTCCCTCCGGAATACCGCCAAAGAGATGGAGGGATAGCTAGAAATCAACCTCCCAAGAGAAGCCAGCCTGACTACAGGAACGGACCAAAGGTCCAAAAGCAGAAGGAGAAGAAAATACTGTTAAGAAATTGGAAGCAGGTAATTTGTTATTTTTTTGTAATTTAGGTACTTTTACAAGCTTTATAAATATAAATGTCTCCATGTCTCCATGGTTGTTTAATCTATATATGGATAAGTGTATGAAAGAGCTGAAAGGGTTGGAAGCAGGTGCAAAAATGGAAGATGTGTCAGTAAGCTGTTTGTTGTATGCGGACGACGCTGTGCTACTTGCAGACAACGAGCACGAAATGCAAGCCCTGGTGTCTAGTATGTATGAGGTATGCAAGCGATACGATTTGATGATGAATGTGAATAAGTCTAAGGTAATGATTTTCGAAAAAGAAGGAAGCATGACAGTCTGCAACATTAGTGTAAACGGTGAAAATCTGGAACAAGTGGATGAATTTGTTTATTTAGGAAGTATGTTTACAAAAGATGGGAGGGTGGAGAAGGATATTGAAAGAAGGGTTGGGGCAGGCAACATAATAAATGGTGCACTTAAAGTTGTCATCGCAAACAAAAGCCTATCCAAAAAAGCTAAGATGGCAGTGCACAATGGTGTTCTTGTGCCGACCCTTATGTATGGAAATGAAGCATGGAACTGGCAAAAGAAGGATGAAAGTAGAATAAATGCAGAAGAAATGAGATCTCTAAGACGAATGTGTGGCAAATCTGTGTATGATAGAGTGACAAATGCAAGTATAAGAAGTGAATGTGGTGCGAATGAAAGTGTTATAAACAAAATAAGGAAAGGGTCATTAAGATGGTTTGGATACATGGAAAGAATGAGTGAAGACAGAATGGTAAAGAAGGTATATGTAAACGGCGTGAACGGAGCTAGAAATAGAGGAAGGCCGAGGAAAACGTGGCACGATCAAATCAATCGAATATTGAATGTCGGTCACGTGAGGAGTCGGAAAAATCGACGTGCGTGCATGACAAGATGTATGAATGTAGAGGAATCGAGAGACGTATGTCAGGACAGAACAGTGTTGCGTTCCATTCTTTCTGCCTACCCCTCCGGGGAGACGGCGTCATGGTAAGTTAGTTAGTTATAAATATAAACTCTTAAATTAAAAAACTTTGTTTTATGTATCACAATTGTATTTTTATTTTTCGCGATAGCTGTTTCGTCAACCTATGTTGAAATCATCAGGTGTTACAATAATATTGTAATACCTGATAATGTCAATATAGTTTGACGAAACAGCTGTCGCGAAAAATAAAAATACAATTAATTATTAATTAAAAACACAATTGTGATAGATAAAACTAAGTTTTTTAATTTAACAGTTTATAATGTAAAATTTAAAGACCCTGCGAACCCCGGGCAATGTGGCACATACGAGTATTACTTAGTGCCATAGCAGATAGAGAGAGGACGAATGGCGAGCTTCTAGCGCCATAAAACTGGATACACCCAGCTAAGGGAAGGTAACCCCTACAGAAAATCTTCCAGAGAAGGCAAGGGTATCCACTCTGGATATTTTCCCCAGGTCATCACTTGGTAATAGTCAACGTTAGGGAGACCTGACAGGACACAGAGAGACAAATGTTAAATTACTAGTATCATAGTGCTTCGGCCAAAAACAATGGACTTTTTATAAATATATATTTAAAAATAAATTATTAGAATATGACTTTCAAATTGAGGTTCAAGTCAATGTTTTAGACATAATGTTGTGCCTTGTTTATTTAACAATAATGTGTGTTAACACTTTGTCAATAAGAAGTTTATTTTTCATGAAGAAGTTCATTTTTAGATTTTTTCTTGCATGTTAGTATTGTTACAAGTACTTCCAAGCAAGACATTTTAATTATTTAAACTACCTTATTCTCCTATACTAACTTTAGAAATAAAATGGTTTGATTTTGGCAATACAATGTATTGGCAGACACTAGCAATCAAGGGAAACATGCAACTCCCATATTATATAATAAAACTTATTATTACGAGTGAATTCAAAATTATTGGTTTTAAAAAAGGCTTCGCCGGTACACATAAATTAATTAAAGATTATAAACTAATTAAGAAACAACGATAATTTTTCATGGTTCATTGTTCTGTCACGTTTCAACTCAATAATACCCCCATGCAATCCGACTGCAAATATTAATTAAATTATGTTTATCCCGATCTTACTCGTTCATGCAAATTTCAATAGAAATACAGATTAATTTAATACAACAAGAACAAACCATCACGCCGATACAACTCTATAGTTTCCTCGACAATTCATATAGCGAGTCATACACGCGTTTCGATTCTTCCGACATCTAGCAGACCTTTAAATTTTGATTATTTTAGCCACGCCATGTTTTCCTTGATCTTCCTCGACTCCGTACTCCATTCACATCATTAACGTATTTCATTTCATTTCATTTCATTTATTTTGATAATAATCACAAACATTACAGACATACAATTCCAAATCGTTTGCAATTACATTATAAACAGAGAAGCATTAAAAAAAATAAAAATTAAGCTTAAGAGTAAGAAAAAATCATAACATTGATATTGCATCCCTGAGGCAACTCACACTATCACGAAATATGTCGACCTCCGAGGCGATCCGATTAAGCAATAAGATTGCCCTACCCACAGGCATTACCGTTGGCAGGTTGGTTCTGCAGCGTGGCAAATAAAACAATCTGTGCTGTCTTTGACGAAGGTAATTATCAGGGAAAAATAGACCTACATCACTCAGGACATCCGAGTTCTGTATACGGCCGGCAATCAGCTGAAAGAAGTGAACTCCCAAGTGAATGTTCCTCCTTCTCTCCAATGATTGGTAGCTTAGCATACCTAGCAAGAATTCAGTCGGAAAGAGCCACGGGTAACAACCGCGCTCCCTGAGGTAAAGAAAGCGCAGAAATTTTTTCTGCACTCGCTCCACCATCAGAGAACATCGGATCCCAGGCGGTGACCAAATAACGGAACTATATTCCAGCCGACTTCTTACCATACGTATTCTGTTTTAACCTTTATTTCTTCATTCGTCATATTATTACCAATGATAAAATATGGCGTTGAAGCAAGGACAGACCTAGTCAAACCAAAAAAGTTCTGAAGTCATTCGAGATGAAGACACTGAGGATAATAGCAGGCAAGACAATAATATATCGCGTGAAAAACACCAGAATAAGATAGATTTGTGAGGCTGAGGATATGATAAGATAGAGTAGACAGCGGAGGAGGAATTGATAAGGCCATGTCCAAAGACTGGACACCTTCCCTATATTGCACTTTATAATCAGCTTCACGGGACTCGTCTTAGTAGAAAACCTCTTTAAAAGAGGAGCAACCCTCTGGAAATAGAACACATAGGTCAATAATGATAAAAATTTAATAGTTCTGTGTTCTGACATTCCACGTGTGTCAACACACATTCTGACTGTTCCAAACTAAAAATATTGTCATGCAATCTGACTTTGAACTCTGACTTCCCACTTGAATTAGTCTTAACGAAACCTAACTTATTGAGCAGTGGGTCTAACATGGCATCTTGTCGAATTACTTAAGGAATTTAGAATAATAGAAACCTGTAAGAATGATTGTAGCATGAACCTCATGCTATCGTCATGCAATCCGGTTGCAATAATGTCGCTTGTATTAGTTTTATCCCGATCTCATCCGGTGTCTAGCCGGCCTAATGTGATATCGTGTTGAAGTACTTAAGGGATTTAAAATACTAGTATCATGTTAGATTGTTTGTAGCATGAACCTCATAACATTGTCATGCAATCCGACTGCAATATTGCCGTTTTGATTAGTTGAAAATATACTAATAATTTTATTATAAATCTTATCCGAACTAAGTCGATGTGCAGCCGGCCTAACAAGGCATCGTGTCGAAGTGCTTAAGGGATTTAGAATAATAGTATCATGTTAGTTTGATTGCAGCATGAACCTCGAGCGTGTTGTGTACATCGTGGTCTTCTAACGGCGAGAGTCTTGTCCATACAAGGCAATAGAGGCAGGTCTCGATACAGGTCTACCATTGTAACATTACTTTAATCGCATTCAGTTCAGAGGTCGTGATACTACAAGACGATTTGTTCAACTAACTTTTAACTACGGCGATGAAAGCTTTCGCTATGCGAAATCGTCTGGATCTGTAGCTGTACGTATGCTTAAGATAGTAACAAACTAGGCCAAAAATGTCACTTAAATAAATTTATGAAAAAAAAAATTGAAAAGGATATTTTTATTCATATGAAATATTTTCAATATCTATGGAATGAATAGATGAAAGAAGAACGATAAAAAAGTTATATACAAGTAATGTGAATGGAAAAAGTACCCGAAGATAGCCAAGGAAAACATGGCATGACCAAATTAATCAACAACAAAAAATGCAGCCACTATCCAAGTCGGAAAAATCGACGAGTTTGCATGTTACGATAATGATAAAGAGGAACTCGAAATGTATGGTATACATATCTTTCGCTCTACATTCCTTTCAAATATCAGCATTTGAAATTCTATCGTACATCGTTCTACCATACACATGTCTTAGGGACCTCATTTCTACCGCATTTATTCTGCCATCATCCTTCTTCTACTAGTTCCAATAAGCAATACGTAACATTTATATTATACACCAAGTTTAATTGATATACAACTCTTCAATTAAATACCAAAATACGTACCACTTAAAAAAAATAATTGACTTATTTAGGTATAAATGTTCATAATTCATATGCATAAATGAAATGAACAGATGTTCTGTTCGCATCCAAAAATCATCTTCAAATTTAATTTTACAATACACGAATATATGCTTATTTTAAATTAATTTTTAAATGAATGTACCGCGAATTCTCTTATCATTTACTGTGAGATGTTAAATGAAATTAAAGTTAATATAATGCACCTGACGTCCAGCTGAATTCATTCAATTTATTTATTTGAAATTTAAAATATTTTTAATATCTGTTTAAATCACCTGCACAAGACACGGTCCAAAATCCGATTAAGATTACAATTATTTTTTTGTAAACTAACAAACTGGTGAATTGTATGTATGAGGTATGCATGCGAAATGATCTGATGATGAATGTTAATAAGTCCAAGGTAAAAATTTTTGAAAAGGAAGAAACCATGACAGTCTGCAACATTAGCGTGAATGGTGAAAATTTGGAGCAAGTAGTTGAGTTTGTGTATTTAGGTAGTATGTTTACAAGAAATGGGCGAGTGGATAGGGATATTGAAAGAATGGTTGGGGCAGGCAACAAAGTGAATGGTGCACGCAAAAGTTGTCATCGCAAACAAAAACCTATCCAAAAAAGCTAGAATGGCAGTGCACAATGGTGTACTTCTACCTACCCTTATGTATGGAAGCGAAGCATGGAACTGGCAAAAGAAAGATGAAAGTAGAATAAATGCAGTAGAAATGAGATCTCTTAGATGAATGTGTTGATACTCTGTGTATGATAGTGTCGAATGAAAATATAAGAAGTGAATGCGGTGCGAATGGTGGTGCTAAGAACAAAGTAATGAAAGGATCATTAAAATGGTTTGGACACATGGAAAGAACGAATGAAGAAAGAATGGTAAAAAAATTATATGTTAACGACGTAAATGGAACTAGAAATAGAGTAAGACCAAGGAAAACGTGGCACGATCAAATAAATCAAACATTGAATGTCGGCCACGTGAGGAGTCAGAGAAAACGACGCCCGTGCATGACACGATGTATGAATGTTGAGGAAGCGAGAGATATATGTCAGGAAAAAAAGTGTGGTAGTCCATTCTTTCTGCATAAGCCTTCGGAGAGACGGTGTGATGGTTAGTTAGTTAGTTAGTTTTAATCTATTTATGTATCAATTGTGATCATCAAGCCGAATGCGTGGAAAATCTGTGTACGATAGGAATCTTGAGGAAGCGAGAGAAGTATATCAGGAAATAGCAGTGTGGCGGTCCATTGTTTCTGCCTACTCCTCCGGTGAACGGCGTGATTGTTAGTTAGTTAGTTTACTTTAATATTATATGTATTAAAATAATAATAATAATATTAATAATAATATTCATTTATTGTTTCTTGAACAATGATGTAAAACTCCATATTAAATAATTAAAACGAATGAAAACGTCAGTTTTCTAGAAGTTTTATTATATTTTATGGGAATTACATGTTTCGCCCTTCTAAGACATTTGATAATGCCTTAGAAGGGCGAAAGATGTCATTCCCATAAAATATAATAGAACTTCTAGAAACCTGACGTTTTCATTCGTATTAATTATAATAATTTTCTATGAAACACTCACTTTGCAGTCAGTCATTTTAAACTTAAAATAATAAAATACTTTGAATTTAACCAAGCAAGGTCATTCTAATTAATGTCTAGTTTTGTTAAGACCCAAGCTTTACCAGGTCAGTATAAATAACAAACAGAGATATTTTATTGCCCTTATGAAGCTTGGGTCTAAGGGAGATTAGTTGGCTTCAATTATAATAACCATACATACCGTGAATCGTGTACAAAATCAGAATTACTAATTCTGATTTTGAAAATTTGGTTTGGTTCATGTAGAGCTCCCGTGAATTTGGAGAAATTACGTGTATAAGTGAATTGTTTTGGTCAATTTGATTGTTGCCGCACTTTATAATAGTTAATTGTGAGACGTAATACGTTTGTACTGTTTTGATGTCAAAATTATCCAAGTTTTTTCGTTTATATAAAAAAATTTGACAGGTGTAAAAATAAATTTTTCATTTGTTCCAATGACAATTTGAATAATTTCTTCAATATTCTTTTAAAGTTCTTGCTGGTGTTAGTTGGTTTTAAGTGCCTAATTACTGCCAAATAAAAAAGTGGATACGTGGAACATTAATTAAATCATATAACAGCTAATTTAAAAAACGGTGGATACGTGTAACATAAATTAAAGAAACACAAAAGTCCGGATCGTCCATGTCAACATGTGCAACATCGGAAAAACATTATGTGTTATTACATTATGTGCTAAATCAAAAAAAAAAAACGGTCGGATTCGTGGAACATAAATTAAATAGACAAATGTGCCCCATCTAAAAATAGCATTTTGTATTAAACTATTTTTATTTTGTTATTTTATTTTATATCATTGTATTTTATATTATTTGTTTTAGATTTATTTTGTGGATGTTGGAAGATCGAAGTGTGCGCGGGAGATGCCTATTGGTGGCGATGAGGTTCGCAACCCATCACACCGCGTCTCCCGCGGGGCGAAAAGAGAAGGATGGAGTGCCGCATCGGTTAAAGTGTGACAGTCCATTCTTTCTGCCTACCCTTTCGGGTAGACGGCGTGATGGTTAGTTAGTTAGTTACATACCGTGGTTAAATACAAAGTGTTTTATTATTTTATATCAATAAGTTTACAATATTTTTTAATTGAACGGATGAGGAATGTCGTGAATAATGACTGCGCCTTAATTTATCGAAAATACATATAGAAATAAGTAATTACAGCCCTTTTACCTGAAGGTAGTTTATTAATGCCTGTGTAACAGTTTGCGTGACACATTCCCCGCGGGCGGCTCGGACCCAGCCGCTGCGGCTTCTGGAGTCCGTACACTTTTTTTATTTTTTCATTAACCTCTTTTGACCCGAGATATTCAAGTAAATGTAATGTAATTAAAACGGTCGTTTTAAATTTTTGTTAACAAAATTAACGAAAAAAACAAAGTTGCGTTTATCCCTGTAATTAGTTTTAAAATCATTAGAAAAATAACTTACCATCGCGTTCTCAACATTCGTACATCGTATCATGTATGCACGTCGGTTTCTCCGACTCCTCACGTGGCCGGCCTTCGGTTATTTCTAATTCCATTTACGTGTGACGAAGAAGGGTTGGTGCGGGTAACAAAGTGAATGAAGCTTTAAAAATAGTTATTGGAAACAAGAATTTATCAATGAAAGTGAAAACGACCGTTCACAATGGAGTTCTGGTACCAACCCTAATATATGGAAGCGAAGCATGACTCTGGCAGAAGAAGGACGAGAGCAGAATAAATGCGGTAGATATGAGGTCCCTAAGACGTATGCGTGGTAGAACGATATACGACAGAATCTCAAATGCTGATATAAGAAAGGAATGTAGAGCGGAAGAATGTATTACGAACAAAATTATCAAAGGACCGCTGCGTTAGTTTGGACATATGAAGCGCATGGATGGAGAAATAATGGTTAAGAAAGTATAAGTTAATGATGTAAATGTAGTACGGAGTCGAAGCAGACCGAGGAAAACATGGTATGACCAAATTAATAAAATTTTAATGGTTGAACATGTTGGAAGTCGGAAGAATCAGCGTGCGTGTATGACTCGCTGTATAAATGTGAAGGAAGCTAGAGAGGTCTGTCAGGATAGAGTAGTGTGGCAGTCTATTCTTTCTGCCTACCCCTTCGTTTAGAAAGCTTTATGGTTAGTTAGTTTTAGTTTAATACTAATTTTCATTATGAATTTTCTAGAAAAATTTATTTTGCAAATGATTTAAAGACTAATTTATATAATAAATTGTTTAAGACAATCTTGAATCGAATAAGACAAGTTTTATAAGTTTTAATGTGAAGCAGGATCGCAGGAGGTTAAAACAGGCAGCTATGTTCGTACCAACATCGAGTACATTTCAAATTTATGTCGACACGCATCCCGAAAACATTTTTAATTTGTCAAATTGTTTACGATGCGATCGGGGAATTAATCTCTCTTGGACTGCACCCTCAAAACAGTTTCATAAATAAAATCAACTCTTAATATACAGCGTGACGTAGGATATGTATTATGAGACATGCACAACTGTGCATACCACCGCTGTATTACGCTCCCCCTACCTATATCATGACTACTTCCCCATTTCTAGATTAAATAATTAGGAAGGGATAATTAAATGTATAAGTACTCTGATGCGTCAAACAATGATTCAATATTCTTCTTAATTGAAGGTGAAGGCGTTAATACTGTGGAATTCCATTGTAAAACCCCTGGAATTGAAAAACAACGCTGTTATAATACAATACAATACAAACTATCACGCCGTTTCCCCGCAGGGTTAGGCAGAGAGAATTGACCGCCACACTATTCTATACTGACATACCTCTCTAACTTCCTCCACATTCATACAACGAGTCATACACGCACGTCGATTCCTCCGACTTCTAACATGACCAACCTTTAAAATTTGATTAATTTGGTTATGCCATGTTTTCCTCGGTCTGCCTCGACTCTCTACCCCATTTACATTATTAACGTATACTTTCTTAACCATTATTTCTCCATCCATGCGTTCCATATGTCCGAGCCAACGCGGCGATCCTTTCATAATTTGGTTCATAATAACTTCTTCCGCTCTACATTTCTTTCTTATATCAGCATTTTAGATTCTGTCGTATATCATTCTACCACACATACGTCTTAGGGACCTCATCTCTATCGCATTTCTTCTGCTATCATCCTTCTTCTGCCAGTTCCATGCTTCGCTTCCATACATTAGGGTTGGGACCAGAACTCCATTGTGAACGGCCTGAAGAAGCCTGGTAGAAGGATGATCGAAGAATTAATGCAGTAGAAATGAGATCTCTTACGCGAATGTGTGGTAAAATTGTATCTGATGCAGTGCAAATGAAGGTGTTATGAACAAAATAATGGAAGGGTCATAACGATGGTTCGGACACGCGGAAATAATCAATGACGAAGAAGGCATAGAATGTATTAACGATGCAAACGGAACATGATTGAGAACATTCATAGCTAATCCCCTTAATTAATTATAATTGAAGTCAAAAAATATAATAATTGAGATTTATTTGCTAAAAACATTTTAAAAAAACATCTGGCAACGCTCGCGGGACCTGCAGAGATTCACTCTGGTTGCAAGCCCGAGAGCTACTGCCAGCGGCAGTGAGAACATTGAGCTCCTCGCGCTTCCACAGTGAAGTATGCAAGAGTGAGGTGCGAATATAGTGTCGCGCACTCAGCGCCGCGATTTTTGTTTCCGATGATCACAAAATACCTCCGATGTACCTGATAAATTTAGATTATTATTAATATTATTATTATTATTATTATTATTATTATTTTTTTATGTACACAACAGGTCGTTTGGACCCAATTACTGTATACAATTATTTATTTTTAGCTATTATATTGATTCTCGTGACATGTGATAGGTAGCCAATCTATCGCCATTTTATTGTCACGTGAATTCTACACCAGACCAAAGACAGTGTGACAATCACACTGCCATTGCCGGGAATCGAACCCAGGACCTTCGGCATGGAAGTCAGAGCTCGTAACCACTCTGCCACGAAGGTCGTCAAATTTTAATCAATGCGTAAATATATTATGGAGGAATACCGAAAATCTTAACCTTGTATTTATTATATTTATAGAGATATTGATGGTTATTAGAAGCAACGCGTAGAAGATACCCATCACAGGGAAGGGAGGGTTAAAAAAGTAAATATTTCAATCCGTTTAAAATAGTAGGCAAAAACTTTTAACCATTTTGTTATTGCGAGAAATTAAGGCTTGTTAATAATATTACGGGTTAAAAAATGCCTGCATGGTTTCTGATAATTGGTAGTAAAAAGCGCTCGGCCCGCTCTGTAACCAACAATAAACTGTTCATACTTAAAACATTGATTGATCCGCAATCAATCATATTTATTGAATATCAGACCGATTGGCGCACGTAGAAGCGCGATAAACTTCTCCGATTATAACGGGGTACGGAATACCTCTAGGCTAGAGATTAAACAACGAAGCACAAGTGACATCGAGGGAAAAGTGCGTTAGTGCTAATATTGATATTTTTTTATAATGATTAATTGTATCTCAATAGAGACGAAGAAGTAATTTGTTTTACTGGGAACAGAATATGGTGGCCGAGGCGCTTACAGGACTTATGACCTGTCATTGGTTGGGTTGAGCGATCGCTTTATGTTTAACAACATTCGCCATTCCGCCCTTCTTATGACCACCACATCTGACAAATTTTCGGAACTTGTATATATGCTAGAATCCCGCGCTTATCTTTACATATTTTAGTTCACTCTACACTAGCGTCATCTATTAAGATTGGGAAGCATTAAGCAGAAAATCTTTATTAATGCACTGTGAAAGTCCCTGCAAATCATATAGTACTAGATTACGCCTGGAGATGTCTCTCCAATTTTTATGCCTACTTAGACCAGTTATTTTATACAACATTTTGAATGTTTACAAATTCTTGTAGACAAATACTGGATTTTACCCATTGCGGATAATTTTTTTTTTTATAAGGATTAATTGTATCTCAATAGAGACGAAGATGTAAATTGTTTTTCTGGGAACAGGTGGTCATAAGAAGGGCGGAATGGGGAATTTTGTTAAACATAAAGCGATCGCTCAACCCAACCAATGACAGGTCATAAGTCCTGTAAGCGCCTCGACCACCACATTCTGTTCCCAGAAAAACAATTTACATCTTCGTCTCTCTATTAGAGATACAATTAATCCTTATAAAAAAAAATTATCCGCAATGGGTAAAATCCAGTATTTGTCTACAAGAATTTGTAAACATTCAAAATGTTCATATATATTTTTTGTTTTTTTGTATACAAATACTTGTAGACAAATACTGGATTTTACCCATTGCGGGTTAATCATTTTTTAAGGATTAATTGTATCTCAATACAGACGAAGATTATCTTAATAGATGGCGCTAGTGTAGATGTCCCTACCAACAGTGAAGTTATTAAAAAAATATTAACATATATACAAGTTCCAAAAATTTGTCAGACGTGGTGTCGTAAGAAGGGCGGAATAATGAATGTTGTTAAACATAAAGTGATCGCTTAACCCAACCAATGACAGGCCATAAGTCCTGTAAACGCCTCGATTACCATATTCTGTTTTCAAATAATTTACATCTTCGTCTTTATTGAGATACAATTAATCCTTAATATTGATATTAATACATTTTATTAAAATTCTTCTTCTTCTTTTTCCTTGTTGTAGACCTATGTGGTTTGTTCAGAGTTTTGCTCTTCCTGTGAGGTAGATTCCTAGCTGTCTTTCCAGCGGCAATGGATAGGGGGCGGTGGCGGGCTTTGGGAGAGGCCTACATTCAGCAGTGGATGACAGACGGCTGATGATGATGATGAATGTGGCCGCCTTTTAGTAGTTGAGTAATTTGGTCATGCCATGTTTTCCTCGGTCGTCCTTGGCATATTTTTCCACTCACGCTGATTGTGTACAACTTTTTAACCATTCTATTCTCATCCTTTCGTTCTCTATGTTCAAACCATCTCAGGGATCCTTTTTTAATTAACATTATGATGATATGAAAAAAAAGTTTTTTCATGTTATAGATTAGACTTTTAATGAAGTTAATCACGTTCACCTCTGAGGTGTAGATATATCATCTGCCAATGTATAATTAAATATCTACAAAGTCATAGAAAAAATCTATTCAGCGGAGTTATTAATCTTTCATTTAATATGGCCGCGGTAATTGTGACTCATCTGAAAGACGCGGTTTATAACAACTAGTTTCATCTGTAAATTTAGCAAAACCCATAAATAAGTTTGGATATTGTGATAGTTTACGACACACGTCATCAGGGCATACAAAATACACGTGGGGCACATAGATTCTTAAGTTACGTCGCTATATTAATTGCTGGGTTTTTTAATTTAAAATATTTCGGTTCTGAAAACAAGCATTTATTAAAAAAAAAAATAGTAAATTCGTCTATGATTATTTTTATAGTGATTATGTTACATCGCTCTGATTTTCCAGAGGGTTGTTTCTGCTGGTTCTTCCTGTAAGGCGGCTTCCCAGCTGTCTTTCCATCTTTAAGAGGTCTTCCACGAGGACGAGTCCTGTGAGACTGATTATGTAGTGCAATATAGGGGATTCTGGTGGTGTCCATTCTTTGGACACAACCGTACTAGTCTCTCCCTCGCTGTCTGATCTATTTTATTATATTCCCAGCCTCATATCAGCTTTCTTTACCCCAGGGAGCGCGGTTATTACCCATGGCTCTTTCCGACTGAATTCTTGCAAGGTATGCTGGATGGTACCAATCATTGGAGAGAAGGAGGAATATCGATAAGAGGTCGACATATTTCGTGATAGTGTGAGTTGCCTCAGGGATGCAAACGATCTGGAATTATATGTCTGTAATGTTTGTGATTTTTATTAATATAAATGAAATGAAATGAAAAAAATAAATCTATCTTATTCTAGTGTTCTTCGCGCGATCTTTTAGTGTCTTGCCTACTATCATTCTCAATGTCTTCATCTCGGAGTTCCTCAATACTTGTTTGGTCCTGACTGTTTTTAACCCGCTGACACTTAAAATATGTTTATTTGGAAGGAGAATTTATAATACTGTTTCCCTTACTTTTGTTCATTTCTACTTTTAGACTATTGGTATGTTGCTGTGGGTCTTTCTTGGGGAGTTGACTCCCAGCTATCTTTTATCTCTTTGGCAATCTTCCGGGGGGACGGTTGCTAACAGGAATCTGATGCGCCACAACGTGAGGGATTCTGAAAGGATTAGTCTTCTGCACGTACGCATTCCAGTATCTTCTGCGTGGTCTGCCCATCTTACGATATCTCCCACCATGCATATTTCGCGGATAGCCGTGTTCCTTACCCTATCTCGAAGAGTCTTTCCTGCTATAGTCCTCATCGTCCGTATCTCTGTCACCCGCACTTTAGCCTTCGTTCTTGTGGTATCCGCTCTGTGTCTCAATGCTATGTCAGCATAGGCCTTAATTTATTATCTTATTAGTGACTTCCATTCTCCCTATTTACAATTAACTTTTACCATGAAGTATAGAAGTAACTATTACTTTTTGACTATTTTTAAGGTTTTAAAGACTTGATAATTTTTTTTTATGTTAATTTGCATTAATGAAATATTTTGTGATTGGTTTCAGACAAGTCTGTTGATATCAGAAACCCTGACGAAATCTCTTACATAAATAATTTGTATGTGGGAGAGAATTTGTAAAATGTACATATTATAAATCATATATTGTAAAATATAATAATTTGAAATAGGTTATTCATTGTGTGCCTGAACATTGACGTAAACTCCATATAAAAAAACTTGAAGTAAAAACATTATGAAATATTAAAATATATTATAAATAGTGATGTGTTTTTTATGATACTCAAATTTAAAATATCGGCTGATACGTTTGGCCTATTTAGGGCATTATGAAGATAATGACGTCCTAACACATTTTTATAACGCCATAGATCATACTGTAATTTAAAATATAAATCTGATAGAAATGTGAAATTCTAAACGTTAAATCATAAAGAGTATTTTGGATATTTAAAGACCATTTAAAAAAGTTGTATTATATTTCCACAAGACTTTTTGCACTTGGCACAAACATTTTTCGTGACGCTGACGCCCTTCCTCATAGTAGAAATTTTAACAATTAAAATTAAAAAGTGCAAAAAAGGGTTGTGAAGATACAAGGATTTCAAAAAGTTATTCAAATGTGAATCCACAACATGTAGTGATAGAAATGTTTTGTTTATAAACCACGGAATTGTAAATACGAGCATATTTGACGCCAAGTAGTTTTGCTTCTACCCAAACTTTATCAGGGCAATATAAAAACTCCCCTGATGAAACTTGCCTACAAGCGAAACTAGTTACGTTGAATAAAATTCGATTTCATAATTAATATGCACAGTGCTTGTTTTAATTTATATATTTATTCAAATCTTTCAGAGGGACAAGGAAGGTGCTTCCAAGTGTGGTGTTACTGAAAATATAACACTAGGCGATCCTGAAAACAACAGAATGTCGGCCAAACCTTACATCACAATGACAAGAGAAATAGAAAAGGTAAGGGCTTGCCATTGATATGAATATTGATAATGTAATGATATACTAGTTTATGCTCTGCACACATTGCAATGCCCCTTTTATTTATTTTTCAATACTTTATCAGCTCCAAGTTGAAACGTCAATATTTCCAACTAGTATGCAATGTTTCAACTCAATCGGATAAACGATGTGCGAACACACATGGAAAGAACGCAATCCATTTTTATGACGATTTTTTTATGAATTGAGCACTGTTTTTTAAAATCCAACAACAACAACAAACCATCATGCCGTTTCCCCGTAGGGATAGGCAGAGAGAATGGACCGTCACACTACTCTATCCTGACAAACCTCTCTAGCTTCCTCCAAATTCATACAACGAGTCATACACGCACGTCGATTCTTCCGACTTCTAACATGACCAACCTTTAAAATTTTATTAATTTGGTCATGCCATGTTTTCCTCGGTCTGCCTCAACTCCGTTATCCATTAACATCATTAACGTATACTTTCGTAACCATTATTTCTTCATCCATGCGTTCCATATGCCCGAACCAACGCAGCGATCCTTTCATTATTTTGTTCATAATACCTTCTTCCGCTCTACATTTCTTTCTTATATCTTTCTTATATAGCATTTAAGATTCTGTCGTATATCATTCTACCACACATACGTCTTAAAACTAGTTTTGATATAAAATTAACTAATTAACCATCATGCCGTTTCCCCGGAGGGGTAAGAAGAAAGGACGGACCCCCAAACTGTTCTGTCCTGACGTATCTCTCGAGATTCTTCTATATTCATACATTGTAACATGTATGCTTGTCGATTATTCCGACTTCGAATGTGGCCGCCTTTCAGTATTTGATTAATTTGTCATGCCATGCTTACTTTGGTCTTACACAGCTTCTATTTTCACCACACTGCTTGAATACAACCTTTGAATCATTCTTCTCTCGACCATTCGTTACATATGCCCAGACCGTCACTAAAATTATATTTATTTGGAAGGAGAATTTGTAATACTGTTTCACTTATTTTTCTGTATCTTTTTCTTCTCCTTTCAGACCTTTGGTATGTTGCTGTGGGCCTCTCTTGGGGAGTTGACTCCCAGCTATCCTTTATTTCTTCGTTACATATGCCCAAACCGTCTTACGGATCATTTTATAATTTTACTAATGATGCAATCATCTGCTTGCATATCTTCCATATTTCGTCGTTCGGTATTCTATCATATCTCGTTTTCCGAACAGTAAAAGATTACGTATGTTCGCGTTACTAACTCTGAAATTTCAATAGAAAACAACATCAATATGGAGTCCCTTGTAACTGTTATGAGGTGGGTTTGATTAACTGCACGAATATGTAGATACGCGTATAGGTGAGTTGCACCAACCTACTACCTATTTTGATTAGAAATCATATTAAACAAATCATTCTCCTTCATTTACATTTGAATTTAAATGATCGTGTTAGTTTTAAATTTATGAATATGACTTTAACTGTACTCTGTCATATTCCTTTCACAATACGTGTTAAATATTACTAATATCCGTCGTAAATCAAGCAAAGTACAAAACTCATCTATCCGCGCAGCAATTTGAGAGTAATATAGACATCTTTTACATTTACACCTTTTTTTAATAACATCGTTTTGATCTACGCAGGAACTTGTGGAATATTTACATTCCCGACATTAGCTGGCATGTAATAAAAATATTATCAAACTGGTTTAAGCTTATATTTGTATCTCTATTTTAAACTACGTTTAACGACGAAAGATTTGACGTTTATGGTGGTGCTATGGGTGTAATTTCATTTTTGAATTATATAAGAATTTTCAGTTAACACATTCCGAATTTGAGTAGTGAATGCTCGCTGGAATAAAATCGAATGTTTATTCACATTTTGACACTTAGAGTCGTTAAGGTATGAATTTATTTTTAAGTCTTGTGTTTATACGAGATTCGTGAGATGTACTGTGATTAAATATTCCGTTTGATGATATTATACTAACTAACTAACTAACTAACTAACCATCACGCCGTCTCCTCGAAGGGGTAGGCAGAAAGAATGGACTGCCACACTTTTCTTTCCTGACATATTTCTCACGCGCGTCGATTTCTCTGACTCCTCACATGGCCGACATTCAATATTTGATTTATTTGAACGTGCCACGTTTTCCTCGATCTTCCTCTATTTCTGGTTACATTTACATCGTTAATATATCATTTTTTTACCATTCATTCTTCATTCATTCTTTTCATGTGTCCAAACCATCTTTATGATCCTTTCATTATTTTGTTCATAACACCATCGTTCGCACTGCATTCACTTCTTATATTTTCATTTGACATTCTATCATACACAGAGTATCACACATTCGTCTAAGCGATCTCATTTCTTCTGCATTTATTCTACTTTCATCCTTCTTTTGCCAGTTCCGTGCTTCGCTTCAATACATAAGGGTCCCTAGGAGAACCCCATATTATTTTCGTGATATTATACTCGTATTTAAATTTTTTATTTTGCCAGTTCAGCGAGATATCTTAATGAAGATGATAATGATGATTTTTATAGCACCATTTTTGTGAGAGATTCACGTCAAGGGCGCTCTTCGTCCGGAAAGCTTATCTAAAAAGAAAAGTTTTAAGAGAGCTTCTGAAATTCTCATTCGTTGCATCGTAGAGCAACCTATTCCACGACGCCGAATTCGAAGCTCCTTGGCGCCGTGGGACAAGAAGTTTGTGTGTTGCTCCTTCCTTTGAAAATCGTAGAGTTGACTGCCAAAAGTTCAGATTGATTAACTTTCAAAGGTCTGTGAGGTAGTGGGGTGCCTGTCTATGTAAGGCTTTGTGAACAAGTAGACGTAGTTTATACTCGATTCGCTCAGGTAACCTTAGGAACTTATGAAGATGACATGTGTGAATTTTGATGCACCAAAAATTAATCGTGCTGCAGTATTCAATATGGATTGCAGTCTATCAAGTTGCTTCTTGGGTTGACCCGCATGTAGTGAGTTGCAGAAGTCGATATGTGATATGAAAGAAGAATTTATAATCTTCTTCATGTATTGTTGTGTTACGTACCCCAATGTTGGCGATCACTGTGGTGAATATTTTATCGTTACAGTGGTTTCCTGGGAAATGTTTTAGGATGGGTTTTCCGTTGCCTTCTTCAGGGTTTTTATAGGATAACCTTTCCTTAGTTGGTGGGACTTGGATTTGTGCCGCCGAAGATACGCTAAACGCCCTCTCCCTGCCTGCTATTACCCTGATGGTTAAGCAGTGAACACATTGTCCTGGATATAACAGGCATACATTTTATAAATAGCCCATTGTTTTGGCCGAAACACTATGACATCTTATAACATTATTACTGTTAAAATTTAAATTACTTTTATTCAGAGAGAGTGTCGCGACAGCTGTTTCATTTTATAAACTTGTTACAATGTTACAATAAAGTTTATTGTAACACCTGATGATGCTACACATTGGTTGGCGAAACAACTGTCGCGTCACTCTCAGTGAATAAAAATAAATTGTGATATTATCACAGTGTTTTAAATTTTAACAATAATTTATTTTTATATAAATTAAAAACGTTTATTAAAAATGATAACACAAAAATAAGAAATCAGAGTTTTTCAATTAAAATTATATATGACATAAATGGACGTGCGTATACGAAAGGATGTACGAAGTCGAGAAAGCGAGAGAAGTCAAAATATATAAATGTGAGGCAGTGCATTCTTTCTGCCTACCACTTCAGAGTTACCGCATGATGATTAGTTGGTTTATGTAATCCCCGAAAGGATTAACTACCACACTTTTCTTTTCTGACATTCTTATCTCGCTTATTCAACATTCATACATCGTGTCATGTATGCACGTCGATTTATCCGACTTCTCATGTGGCCAATATTCAATATTTGATTTATTTGATCGTGCCACGTTTTCCTCGGTCTTTCTCCCATTAACATCGTAAACATATATATTTTTTACCATTCTCTCTTCATTCATTCTACCCATATGTTTATAATACATACTGAATTGTTATCAATTAATTAATTTCAATATGTCAAAAACATAACAGTTTAAATATTTTATTGCGCTTACGACACGATTTTTATACAAGGACATATGATATCTATAAAAATAAATTAATAAAAATTAAAACTTCATGTATTATTGAGAGAGAGAGATGAGATGGAGAAAGATGGAGATGAGGGTGGTCGTCTTCATCACAGGAAGAAAGTTGATATCCTGCATAAACAGATCGCAAGATCTACAATAAGAAGAAGAAGAAGAAGAAGAGA
The DNA here is from genome assembly GCA_022606425.2 of Lepidostoma basale. NCBI lineage: Eukaryota > Metazoa > Arthropoda > Insecta > Trichoptera > Lepidostomatidae > Lepidostoma > Lepidostoma basale. The sequence continues at coordinate 477,313 of JAHDVF020001034.1, read as the reverse complement.
AGAAGTATTATTGTATGAATGTTGAGGAAGCGAAAGAAGTAGGAAATATGTCAGGAAATAATAGTGTGGCGGTCCATTATTTCTGTATTCTGTATTCCGTACCTTCGTGGCAGAATGGTAAGAGCTCTGACTTCCATTTCGAAGGTCCCGGGTTCGATTCCCGGCGATGGCAGTGTGATTGTCACACTGTCTTTGGTCTGGTGTAGAATTCCCGTGACAATAAAATGGCGATAGATTGGCTACCTACCACATGTCACGAGAATCAATATAATAGCTAAAATAAATTGTATACAGTAATTGGGTTCAAACGACCTGTTGTATACATAAAAAAAGAATAATAATAATAATAATAATAATATTAGTATACCCCTTTGGGGAGACGGCGTGATGGTTAGTTAGTTAGTTAACATATTAATTTTTCGTGTGATGTTGATAGTAAATTTCCTGTCGCGCATAATGTTACCTCATGAATTCAAGAAATTCGTTTGTAACCGTACTTTCCGGCATTTTGTCATTTATTTACTGCATTATTTATCTACTCTATTATCAGAAATGGCCATAAACCAACATCCAGCGGAGGTGACTAAGTTCTCTTATTGTGGATTCATGCTAATGAGATGTTAATAACTGTACAAAAGTGATGTTTCCAATGTCCAACATTCTAACATATTCACATTTTATCTGCGATTAATGTACTTTTGTTGTTTTATTAGAATTGATTTGTATTTGAACATTTTTAACCGACGACCGGCAATCTTACGATTAATGGATCGGTTCATTGTTAATTGATTCAACTGTGTTTTGTTAAGAATGTGAAACGAAACGAAGTGATAATGGTTAAGAGCGTTTTAAAAATCTGTTAATATAAGAACATGTTTTATCTAACTTTAAATACACTTAGAAGAGAAAAGTACGAGCTGCTGCACTTGATTATTAAATGAATTGTGAAATTGAAATTTCAAATAACAACATTATTTTTTTTGTTATATTATTAAAAATGACATTTTAATAATGATGTCAGTTCCAAATCTGACATAATCTTGGACTTGGATCTTCTGACTTACAGAGGTTCAGCTCATGTGGCTATTCCTCTTACGTCTGATTGGAACATTGTTGGAAGGTGATTTGGTGGGTTGTTAGTATATGCGGGGGCATGATTTGTATGACCCGGATTGTTCCTCTGAAGGAGGATCGATTTTGGGGGCTTGTGGCAGCTAGAGGTGTTTGGGTCGTAATTTAAGAAGTCTTTTATCGTGGGGTTAGGATGTGAAGGGAGCCCTTTGTAAAAACGTTCGACAAGTTTCAGAATGAATTCATCTATCATCGGGATTCCCGATTCTAGGTGCAGTTGTGTGATCCTGGTCCACAAAGGCGCACCAAGCGATAAACGGATAGCCCTATTTTGCAGAATTTGGAGTTTTCGTATGTGACTCGAAGCTGCATAGCCCCAGATTGGGGCTGCATAAGTGAAGATCGGCTTTATGACCGTTTTTTTATATCAGGAGTTTATTGTCGGTGCTTAGTTTATTGTTTCTAGCTAACATTGGGTAGAGGGCTGAGATTGATCTTGACGCGGCTTTGACCCTTTTTGTAATGTGTGGCCTCCATGTCAGCTTAGAATCCAAGGTAACCCCAAGGTATTTGATTGTTTTGGTCCAAGGAACGTCTTGGCCGAACATTTTTATGTTGTGAATGTTTGGAGGAATGTGTCTTTTACTGAAAAGGATCGCTGCGTTTTTACTCGGGTTGACGGTAATGCGCCAGTTTCTGCACCACACCTCTAGCGCATCGGCCTGTTTTTGCACCCAGCCAGCGGGTCGCAAGAAGCGGCCTTTTAGAACTGGAGATGATGCCCGTATCGTCAGTGAATTGGGCAACGTAGATATTCTGATCTCGGGGAAGAGGGATGTCACTGCAGTAGATGTTGAACAGAATTCTAACTAATTTCGGACAAAAATTCACTTAAGAGATTATGGTTCTCTGGAACAATATTTTATAATTATATTTTGTTCATGGAACTTTTATAACCACTGCCAATTCGATTCAGCGAAAGCTTCACTCAAAACTGAAATGGTGTTTTGCGTTGTGATTATTTCTAATGAAAGCATTTCAATGATTTCTAGTTCGAAATGTTTTATAAGTAGTGCCTTAGCAAAGCTAAATATACCACATTTCAAAATGATGCTATCATCAATTTCGAAATAGGAATGATTCTTACATACTTAATACGATCAACTAGAATGCAGAGGTATACACAGGCTGATACTACGGTTGCTGGATGCAACTGCGGATGACTGATGCATCCTGGATGAAACATACTAGAGATCGGCGGTAAGACAAAGATCAGTGGAAATGATTCCTGCAGGCAGCTCTGATCGTTTCAGAATTACAGATGATGATAATAATAATAATTAAAAATGGATGATTTATAAAGCGCTGTTTGTATGATGAATGATATCTGTAAGAAAAATGTTCTACTGAAGATATTATATGTAAACTAAAAAGAGAGATAATTACTTTACCTTGAGTCAGCGACCAAGGAGCAAGGGATGCATTCTGTTAAAAAAAGTAAATACAGCCTCAGCCCAGCATCATTTTTGTGGACAAAAATTATTTGATACCCTCCCAGAAGAGCTCAGAAATCAAGTTTCATACAAGATATATAATTTATTAATTAAAAACCTAAATACTCAGTGAAATGTTTTTTTCTTTGGTGACAAGAATAAAGTGACATTTAAGAGAAATCCTCCAGATACTCTTCTTCTTAGTACAAGAAAAAAATTTCAAAGAAAAACGAAATGAAAAATAATTGCTCATATGTATTTTGAAATTGAACATAATATTCATTAATGTTGTACAATTAACATACAATAAACAAATTCATGGGCGCTGAAGAAAAAGGTCCATCTTACAAACATAGTTATAAAATGAATTTATGTAATATGAAGGCTCTCTATACGCAGTCGATCAACATTTACATCAGAACAGGATCATTAAAAAAAAATGTGTTTTGAGTCTCGATCTAAATTCTGGTGGGTTCTCAGTGCACTGGGGTATGCAGGAAGATTGTGTCAAGCTAAAGAGACAGCTAACAAGGTTCGGTTCTCAAAATCAGAGGAAACCGTTTCGATAATCTGCTCATTTCAGATAACATTGCTGAACGCCCTCTAATTGCTTTACAAGCAGGTTCTTGGTGATGCAAGTTCTGATATATAAGCTGATGACATTCTGAGCAATGACTTAAAGACTCGTTAACAGAGCTTGTATTGTATTTTCTTTGGACATTTAAGCCTACGTTGTTTCAAGGTGTTACATTATGTGACTTTTCCAATTCATTGTAGTGGAAACTTAGTGGAAGTTTCCAGGGGCATCGGGTGTTGTAGTAAGTTGTTTAGGATCGATAAATTTGAATTCCATTTGACTGTTTGTCTATTTTCTGTTTAAAACCACACATGGAGTCACCATCCTCAGGCTAGTTCTGGCATCGGACTGTGTGGTCAATTTGGTGGACTTCTGAGCAGATGTTATCTGACTGAGTTGTCTTTAACACGACGAAGAAAAATATGAATGTAATAAATCTTAGGTACGGCTTATCAGCTTTTTTGCATTAAATGAACACTGGAGTTGAGTCTTTTGCTTTTTTGGGATATTGGGATATACTCCATTGCAGTAATCTAGTCGTGACACGACGAAGAATTAAATCAATATTTTGAATGTATACCAATACTTGTAGACGAATAGTGGATTTTACCCATTGCGGGTTATCATTTTTAATAGAGACGAAGATGCAAATTGGAAACAGAATATGGTGGTCGAGGCGTTTACAGGACTTATGATCTGTCATTGGTTGTGTTAAGCGCACGATTTATGTAATACAACATTCCCCATTCCGCCCTTCTTATGACCACCACGTCTGACAATTTTTTGGAAGATGTATTTATGCTACAATGTTGGGATACACTTCATATTTTTTAGTTCAACCTACACTAGCACCATCTACTAAGATTGGTTGTAAGCATTAAGCATAAGATCTTTATACACGCAATGTGAAAGGATGTGAAATTTAATCAATGTTTTAAAACTGCCAATGATGATTGCGATAAAATGAATGATGTTTGACGATCTTATCAATCTACTATTAATTAACCGTATACCAGAAAGGTGTCGGTGTCGTTTTCCAAAGAAATGCTTGTAATTACATAAATCATTCGGGGGAATACTGTACACACTTTGAGTAGTTAAACTTAACATGGGTTAGTGAAATAAATTGTCCGGAGAGTTTTATTTGTCATCTCCATTCAGGGACTGATTTATCGAGCGATGATAACTTTTCTTGTTTAACTGTAGGAACACGTTATCACAGGTATCTTGTATTGAGATAGCGCGAAGCAAGTTCTTGGTTCAGAGATAGCCTGACCCATGTCCACATTCAAATAAATTGCATTACAGTACAGACTTATCCGGTATAAATCTTTAAATATTTAATTAAAACAAGTTATATTTTCGTAGAGGTAGAGATGAGGTCCCTAAAACGTATGTGTGGTAGAACGATAAACGACAGAATCTCAAATGCTAATATAAGAAAGGAATGTAAAACGGAAGAAGGTATTATGGACAAAATTATAAAAGGTTCGCTGCGTTGGTTCGGACATATGGAGCGCATGGATGGAGAAAAAATGGTTTAGAAAGTATTCGTTAATGATTTAAATGGAGTACGGAGTCAAGGCAGACCAAAGAAAATATGGCATGACCTAATTAATTAAATTTTAAAGGTTGGTCATGTAAGAAATCTGAAGAATCGACGTGCGTGTATGACTCGTTGTATGAATGTGGAGGAATCTAGAGAGATGTGCCAGAAAAGAGTAGTGTGGCGGTCCATTCTCTCTGCCTCCCCCTGCGGGGAAACGGTGTGCTGGTTTGTTTGTTTAAATTTTAATAATTAAAATATACATTGGAATGACCAAAGTGAAGATTTTGAATGTATTTAAAATATTTATATTTGAAAATTCTTAAATTCGTTTTTATAGTTTCGACGGGTTTTGGCAGGTCATGGTCCATTTTGAATTTTATTTTCATTTAATAAAAAACAATCACAAACATTATAGACGTACTATTCCAGATCGTTGCAATTACGTTATGAGAATTTGTAAGAGAAAAAAACATCTAAAAAAAATAAAGAGTATGAAATAGAATGAATCATACATAATGTTGATATTGCAACCCTGAGGCAACCACCACTAAAAAATATGTTTTTGGAATTTTATGGCAGAAATTCATTGCAAAAATGAAAATAAAATAAAAATTGTAAAAAAACTTTTTTAAATGTATATTTAGTTAAAATCCACTGCCTTCAATCGGTTTCCGCAGTTCGCTGCCATCTTCTGGTCCCAGAAAAGATGTTTTACAATTGTTATTTTATTTTCATTATATACAAATATTCTTGAAAATTTAACACCATTTTTTTTTACCATACCAATTTTTGTTATTTTCGTAATAACCCATTATTTGATTTGCTGGTAATCAAGGAAATAGAAATTTATATATTTATTTAATTGTATATACGTTGGCAGAAGGTTAATCTCCTGACTTCATAACATATGGACTGGACTGGATTCAGGAACGTTGAGGAGCCGTTTCAAGCTGCCAGGGGCTGAGACACGTACTCCCGAATGATAGCCAACGACAGGGAGACCTGACATGACATCGGACGAAGAAGAAATATGTACACGGTATATATATTTTTATACTTTAAATTTAAATCATGACAGTTTGTAAGATTAGCGTGAATGGTGAAAATCTGGAACACGTAGATAACTAACTAATCAATTTCGGTAACTAACCAATAACCGGTTTCGGTAGCTCGCTGCCAATATTTTGGACAGACCCAAAGCTAGAGACAAGCAGACTAGACCAGAGGTGCCGAAACCGGTCGAATACAAAATCATTAGAGGATTTAAACATAGCATATCATTCATTTTAAAAATATTTTTTATTTTTAATTTTCTTTTCATTAGCCACTATCACGAAATATTTCAGCTCCGAGACGACTCAATTAAGCAAATATATTGCTCTACCCACACGCATAATCCTCTGGTTACCACACCAGGACGTTCAGGGCAATTGTCTATCTTTACGATTATTTCTTACTATTATATGTGCTAGATGAACTGTACTATTTATTGGACACTATTTTAGTTATAACATACAATGTATTTTATTTTTTTTAAATTTAATTGTATCTCAATAGAGACGAAGAAGCAAACTGGAAACTGAATATGGATGATCAAGGTGTTTACAGGACTTATGACCTGTCATTAGTTGGGTTAAGCGCACGCTTTATGTAATTACAACATTCCCTATTCCACCATTGTTATTATGATCATGCTTGATAATTTTTGGAAGTTGTATATATACTCTAAATCCATGCCTATCTTCACGTGTCAGTTTTAATTGGCCCTCTATGTAGATTTGATTATACTAATCAATCTTTTAAGATTAACCTATATAATCCACCCACTAACGCCATCTATGGAGAATGATTTTTAGCATTTTAGCAAACTACTTTATTAACACAATACGAAGGTTATCAGCCTATTAGCGTATTGTTTAGAAGTCGCCTAGAGTATTATTCCTATCTTATATGCCAAAGAATTGACCAGAATGATTACAAATATTTTTTGTGAATGTATACTTATACTTGCAATGTACATAACTCATTTAGGTTCATACATTACATACAATGTACATAACTCATTTAGGTTCACAAAAAAAATTCACCTACGACATTGTGGTCATTAAATACAGAATTATTTTATTAAAATTCAAAATCAAAAATAGGAATAATTGTATCTCAATAGAGACGAAGATGCAAATTGGAAACAGACTATGGTGGTCGAGGCGTTTACAGGACTTATGACCTGTCATTGGTTGGGTTAAGCTTTATTTAATACAACATTCCCCATTCCTCCCTTCTTACGACCACCACGTCTGACAAATTTTTGGAAGATCGTTATTCTTAAAATCATTTTTTCATTATTCTTAAAAATGATAACCCGCAATGGGTAAAATCCAGTATTCGTCTACAAGTATTTGTATATATTCAAAATGTTAAAAAAGGAAACTTGACAATGCAATTATCGTACCTCGGTGTACTGAATCTAATAATTTTTGTGTTGGAATTAATTCGATTATTAAAAAAAAAAAGGATTTGTAATAAACATTATCTCACCTGTTCGTCCAGAGACATGGAGGTGATCGCGCCTTTTAGGAAAGTACGAATGTACCGAAGGACTATTTGATGTCTGTACCTACAGAGTACAAAGCGCATGCATACACGCATAGGTAAGATCGACCCGTGGGTGATTTATATCGAAGCTGGTGTATTCCGTTCCTCCACCATTCGCCATCTGGCCGTTGCCTGATTAATTGGATGTTTGCTTCCTCCTCTTCTCGGGTTGACTACAAATGGTTTAAGTACCAATTAAAACGGTTAACTAATCGGGGTTCTATCTTCGCCGTCGCGTCAAATTGATAAATGTAATAAATAATATTTAATAGCAAAGAAATAGACTGCCGGACGACTCGATCACTAATAATCTTCCGGTGCAAGTACTTAAACAGTTGTACGATTTTTGTTAATATCACAACACCCCCACACTAGCGTCTTCAAGGAGGCTTGACGACCTCCGTGGCGGAGTGACAAGATCTATAATTGCCACACCGAAAGACCTGGGTTCGAGTCTTAGCGACGGCAGTGTGATTGTTTTAAATAAATAGTAGTTTAGTGGAAGTGCGGGACACAGAAGGAAATACAAAGTAGGGTAAATGTGGCCTGGCATCCCATTGTGTTTGCGTAAATTATATGTATGTCCCGAATGGACGGGGACAGGCCTAGAAAGTGTACGAGCGAGGCTGACGAAAGGGTGCTGCTGCGCCCTATAACAGCCTCTGGCATGTGGTGGAAACCCTTCTTTGTTGTTACACTGTTTTTGGCCTGGTGTAGCATTCACGTGACAACAAAATGGCGATAGATTAGCTACGTACAATATGTAACAAGAATCAGTATAATGTTCCTTCTTCGTCTTCCTCAGCCTATTCCCGTCCACTCCTGGACAAAGGCCTCCTCCATTCGCTTTCATGTCACTCTGTCTTGTGCAGACTACATCCAGGTTATTCCGACGCGACGTGTCCGTTCAGATCATTCTTCAACCGTAGCTGCGGTTGTCCTGCACTTATCTTTGCCGTCCTCGTTTCTTGTCCATTTTTCATCTGAGCTTCTGGCTACGTGACCTGCCCATTGCCATTTTAGAGTCGCCATCCGGTGGCACTTCTCTCACTTCGTTAACATTCATACATCTTGTCATGCACACACGTCGATTTCTCCGACTCATCACGTGACCGACATTTAATATTTGATTGATTTGATCGTACCACGTTTTACTCGGTCTTCCTCTATTTCTAGCTCCGTTCACGTCGTTTACATATACCTTCTTCACTATTCTGCCTTCGCTCATTCTTTCCATGTGTCCAAACCATCCTAACGACCCATTTATTATTTTGTTCATAACATTTTCATTCGCACCGCATTCACTTCTTATACTTGCACTTGACACTCTTTCATATACAGATTTACCACTCATTCGTCTTAGAGATCTCATTTCTACTGAATTTATTCTACTTTCATCCCAGTTCCATGCTTCACTTCCATACATAATGGTTAGCACAAGAATACCATTATGCACTGCCATCTTAGCTTTTTTGGATAGGCTTTTGTTTGCGATGGCAACTTTAAGTGCACCATTTACTCTGTTGCCTGCCCCAACCCTTCTTTCAATATCCTTCTCCACTCTCCCATCCTTTCTAAACATACTTCCTAAATTAACACATTCATCCACTTGTTCCAGATTTTCACCGTTTACACTGCAGACTGTATTTATATAGGGTGTGCTTTTTTTAACACAATGGAGTTCTGGTCCGATCACTAATGTATGGAAGCGAAGCATGGAACTTGCAGAAGAAGGATCAAAGCAGAATAAAATGGTAGGGATAAGGTTCCTAAGACGTATGTGTGGTAGAACGATAGAGGACAGAATCTCAAATGCTGATATAAGAAAGGAATGCAGAGCAGAGGAAGGTATTATGAACAAAATTATGAAAGGATTGCTGCGTTGGTTCGGACATATGGAACGCATGGATGGAGAAAGAATGGTTATAAAGTATACGTTAATGGTTGTAAATGGGGTACGGAGTCAGAGGAAAACATGGTATGAACAAATTAATCAAATTTTAAAGGTTGGTCATGTTCGAAGTCGGAGGAATCGACGTGCGTGAATGACTCGTTGTATGAATGTGGAGAAAGCTAGAGAGCTTTGCCAGGATAGAGTAGTGTGGTGGTCCATTATTTCTGCCTATCCCGCGGGGAAACGGCGTGATGGTTGATTTGTTTGTGCTTATTTAAAAAATGTTGCCGATTCCAGAAATAATGAGGATCTGCGTTAGAGGGGAAATTGACTATTCACTCGAGTAACTAATTTATTACACATTTTATTTCTTGTCGGTGAAATGAACTTAAAACTCTAGGTCTACGGAGTGGACTGCCGCGGACCGAGCCGAAATATAATTAAAGAAAGAAGAAACATAAATATCAAATGGAACCTGTTTATTTGAATATTGAAAAAATCTCGGAATAAAGATGAGACCGTATCTGGTTTTATGATAGAAAATTTATGGCCGAGCGTTCCAAACACAAATTTTTGAAATGTTTTTTTAATTAATATGGCTACAAAGTGGAATGACTTCTTAAGTGGTCCATACTAGATACAAAAAATATCTATTATGTCAACTGTAACAAACCATGCTTTTCTGGTACCGCCCTGAAGCTAACCGTCAAAAAAATATGTAGTTATGTTGATTTGCATTTAACCAACATTTTATATATGTTTTAAAACTTGCGTATAAAGCTCTATCGAAATATAAGTTACTTTACTCTCATGTATATGAAACGATGGACGGTGAGTGTAGACAACAAGACCTTATTATCAATATTATTATTATTAAATAGTATATTGTTTTGGCCCAAACACTATGATACTTCAATATTTTTAACTATTGAAATATTAAAAGCTGTTTATGGTATTATAATATTTACTACTTTTTTATTATTTATTGTTTCTTGAATATTGATGTAAAACTCCTTTTCAAATAATTAATACGAATGAAAACGTCGGTTTTCTAGAAATTTTATTATAAAATTATTATTTTTAATATTTTATTATTAAAAATATTTTGTGGGAATGACATGTTTCGCCCTTCTAAGGCATAATCAAATGCCAAAAATCATTTGATGCCTTAGAAGGGCGAAACATGTCATTCCTTTAAAATATAATTAAACTTCTAGAAAACTGACATTTTCATTCGTATACATTATTTTTTTATTTTTCGCGACAGTTGTTTCGTCAACCGATGACATCATCAGGAGTTACAATATTTTTTCAACTATTAAAATAAATTATCACAATTGTATGATTTTTAGACAGGCGTAGTTTAAAAATCGAGAAAATTCATTTTATCAGAAGATTTCAAGATCAAACAAATTTGAAACCGTAATCAATGTTTTATATTTTAGCAGTTAACTATTATTATTAGCACATTTGATTATGCCTTAGGCAGGCGAAAACTTCTAGAAAACATATATTTTCATTCGTATTAATTATTTAATATGGAGTTTTACATCTTTGTTCAAGAAACTATTAATAAACGTATACTGCATAGCTTTCTATAACTAACTAACTAACCTAGCATCACGCCGTCTCCCCGAAGGGGCAGGGAGAAAGAATGGACTGCCACACTGATGGGGCACTCCACCCTTCTCTTTTCGCCCCGCGGGAGACGCAGTGTGATGGGTTGCGAACCTCATGTAACTAACTAAATATTTGTATTTAAACCATATTAACACCCAAAACAGGTTGATTTTGTCGAAATAAGATGAAACTACTCTAGAAAACAAAACAATGTGAAATCTTAAATAATTCAGTCATTTTATTAACAGTGATTTCAATCTCCATATAAAAAACATATTTCCGTATTGATTATGAATCCCATTTTGCCGAATAATGTGCAATTCTATGAAAATGTAACTAAATCAAAGAATAATTGAACATGAATTCTGCACCTGAGAGCCATAAAATCTTAAGTAAATTTTAAGTCGAAATGCAATAAAGTCTTAAGTGAATTATTTACCGAAATGCCATAAAGTCTCAAGTGAATTATTAGCCGATGGTCATGTGCGAATTTAATTATATTTTAAGTGTGTCCATGGCAATTACCTGTCTTAACAGTTACTTCTTACCATGCTATATACTGTGTGATGAATGTACCATACTATATACTGGATACTGTGGCGATGATAACATTATATATATAAAACTCATTTGGGGAAAAAAATCACTTAAGATTTTATGTCTCTCAGATACAGAATTGTGTACTTAATACGAATGAAAACGGTCTTCTAATGCATGCATTCTTCAGGTCATTCTCATAAAATACAATAAAACTTCTAGAAAACAAAAGTTTTCATTCACAATAATTATTTATTAACGAGTTTTGCATCATTGTTCAAGAAACTATAATTATAGAATCATAATTATTGTTTCTTGAACAATGATGTAAAACTCCATATTAAATAATTAATACGAATAAAAACGTCAGTGTTCTAGAAGTTTTATTATAATTTATGGGAATGACATGTTTCGCCTTTCTAAGGCATTATCAAATGTCAGCATTTGATCATGCCTTAGAAGGGCGAAACATGTCATTCCCATAAAATATAATAAAACTTCTAGAAAACTGACGTTTTCATTCGTATTAATTAATATATAATTGTATTATATACTGCCCTTTTAAAAAATATTAATTCTAGGGTTAACTGAAAAACCGTCTTCCGAAGGGGTAGGCAGAAATAATGGATCACCACACTGTTCTTTCCTGACATATCTTTCGATCCTCAACATTCATTCATGGTGTCTCACGTGGCCGTCATTTAATATTTATTCGATTTTTTTGGTCTTTCTCAATTTCTAGTAACGTTTACGTCGTTTACATATATTTTCTTTAACTAACTAACTAACTAACTAACCATCACGTCGTCTCCCCGAATGGGGTAGGCAGAAAGAATGGACTGCCACACCTTTCTTTCCTGACATATTTCTCTCGCTTCCTCAACATTCATACATCGTGTCATGCACGCGCGTCGATTTCTCTGACTCCTCACATGGCCGACATTCAATATTTGATTTATTTGATCGTGCCACGTTTTCCTCGGTCTTCCTCTATTTCTGGTTCCATTTACATCATTAACAAATAATTTTTTTACCATTCTTTCTTCATTCATTCTTTCCATATGTCCAAACCATCTTAATGATCCTTTCATTATTTTGTTCATGACACCATCATTCGCACCGCATTCACTTCTTATATTTTCATTCGACACTCTATCATACACAGAATATCCACACATTCGTCTAAGAGATCTCATTTCTACTGCATTTTATTCTACTTCATCCTTCCTTTGCCAGTTCCATGCTTCGCTATATATATATATATATATATATATATATATATATATATATATATAACATATATATATATATATATATATATATATATATATATATATATATATATATATATATATATATATATATATATATATATATATATATACTATATATATATATATATATATATATATATATATATATATATATATATATATATATATGCCATATATATATATATATATATATATATATATTATCTGAGTATATATATTTTCTTTATGTACTATTTATTCATTCTTTCCATGTGTCCAAACCAAATGATCCTTTCATTATTTTGCTTACTTAATTCCATTATTTTATTCTTATTCGACACTTTATAATACATACACATTCGTCTAGCAGATCTCATTTCGACTGCTTTCATCCTTGTTTTGCCAGTTCCATGCTTCACTTCACTTTTTATATCCTTTCATTGTTTTGTTCCCATGATGTATGTAAGAACTAAACATATATCTGAAACGAAATCCATTATGTAGATATGAATTTGAATCATCAACATAATTACGTATAACTTTATATATTACCATTTTTTGTGCATTGGCTCGTGTACGAACCGCGTTCAATTTAATTTTTGATCCGGATATCCAGCTGATTCTAATAGACCTGGGGCGCCAGTGGTGGCCCGCGATTATTTTATAGAATCTTTTATTTAACTTATTGAACGCTAAGGCATTAACACTGTGGAATCCCATAGTAATGTACTTAGGAAATTTAGAATAACTTTGTTTAATCCACAAAATATTAAAAATATATTAAAAAACACGACATGTTTTGCAGGATACCTCCATCTTCAGGTGTATACTTAACAAAGAAAGATCAATATAAAAAAAACGCATTTAAAATTCGATACAACAATTAAAATTTTAAAATTTACCTGGGCTATTTGTTATAAGTAGGTACTTATAATAATTGTTTATCAGTAAGAGCTAAAAAATAATATAAAACAGTAATAATACATGATGATAATATAAAAAAAAAATATTTATATACCAGTGTGTTGACTGTTTTCATTTGCAGTAAAAAAAGGTCTCGAACTGAAGTTAGTTACATTTACAGTCCAGGTAGAAAGTCCCAGTATACTATATTAAGTCTGCCGCAGATCAAAATCAAGTTTCTAACTGCAAATCTAGCCAGCCCCACTACACGTATTAAGATTGTTATTATTGCTAGAGGGTGCTCGTGCTAGAGGGGGTTGGTCTTTTGTCCCTGATAGATTTCTCCGACAGCGACAGCACAGATTGTTTTACCTACCGGTCACCAGAACCAATCTGCCTCTGGTGACACCGGTGGGAAGAGCAATTAATCTGCTGAATGCGGTCTCCTCGGAGAACGACGTCTTTCATATAAGTGAAGGTACGTTCAGGGGACAAATACTCTTGACTTTAGAAAGTATCTTGTCTTCCTAATGTCGAACCGTATTATGTGGTATTTTTATAATATTTTACCTGTACTCAAAAGACGCCTTAAACATTTTGCGGTTTGTAATGTCTTTTCAGTTAATAAACTGATTTGATTTGATTATGGCAAATAAACCAATATATTTAAAATAAACAAAATTTGTCTACAGAAATATTATCTAAAGATATTATATTATTTTGTTAAATTGTAAATGCCGCCCATGCTTACCGGAAGGGTTAAAGAATCAGCGGGGGGTCCGTCGATTTCCAGGTATAAGCTAAGCTGTCCGTCAAAAACACGCATCAAAAATAATCAATAATTTAAATAATTACACGCCGACATGTGTTTAATCAGTAAGTATGGGATACAACTGTCTTCTTTACAGTTGAAATCGAAATCGATGTAATTGAACAGCTGAACAATTTGTAGGTATGGAAGTTAGTTAACGGATGTAGCTTTCATTAACAGGTCATTAAACGTAAAACATTTAATTAACCGGCATTCTATAATGAGGTGATTGATTGTTTAATTTCACGTGCAGTTGGCAAAAAATAGCAAATAAGGATAGACCTAAAAGAGAAGTAATAGAAATGAAATATCTTAAAACAAGAATAAAGAATAAGGATACATGTAAAAAAAATCCAAAGGGAATGAAATCTTTTAAAAAATATATAGCAAATAAGGATACACGTAAAACAAGTTCAATGGAAATTATATTTCATAAACACTAAAATAGCTAATAAGGATACAAATAAAACAAATGCAAGGGAAATCAAATCAAATCAGTTTATTTCATCAACAGACATTACAAAATTAATTTTTAAGGCATCTATTGAGAACAGATAAAATAATATATTGTGTATAGTATACTACCAGAAACGCATGAGAGATGGTTCAACATTAGGAAGACAGGATTCCTTCCAGAATTAAGAGTATTTTCCTTCTGAACGTACTTTTACTAATATGAAAGACGTCGATCTCCGAGGAGACCGCGTTCAGCAGATTAATTGTTCTTCCCACCGGTGTCACCAGAGGCAGGTTGGTTCTGGCGCCCGGTAGGTAAAACAATCTATCTAGTTGTCGGAGATATTTATCAGGGACAAAAAGTCGAACACCCTCCAGCACGGCCGAGTTCTCGAAATATCCCCTGAGTAATCTAAAGAAATGGGTTATGAGAGTCCCATCTCTTCGAAGCTGCAGAGAATTGGCCCCAAGTATTCCCAAAAGAAATGCTGTGGGATAGAGCCACGGATAGCTACCATACTCCCTCATGTAGAGATACCTCAGAATTTTTTTCTGAATCCTCTCCAGCATCACGGAATATCTCGCCTCGTGAGGACTCCATATTACAGAATCACTTTCGAATCTGCTCCGAACCAATGTGTTGTATAGGACTCTGAGCATATGAGGATCCTCGAAAACTCTGCCATTCCGGAAGATGAAATCTCTTACACAAAAAAATATAAAATATGGATACAGGTAAAACAAATGCAATGGATATGAAATCTTTTTAACAAAAAAACAGCATATAAGGATACACGTAAACGAAATGAAACGGAAAGGAAGCCTCTAAGACAAAAAACAGAAATATGGATACACTTAAAACAAATGCAATGCAAATGAAATCTCTTAAACAAATATAGCAAATAAGGATACACGTAAAACACATGCAATGGAAAGGTAGCCTCTCAGACAAAATAATAGAAATATGGATACAGGTAAAATGCAATGCAAATTAAATCTCTTGAACAAATATAGCAAATAAGGATACAGTAAAACAAATGTAATGGAAATGCAATCTCATAAATTCAAAAATAGCTAATAAGGATATAAATAAAACAAATGCAATGGAAATGAAATCTCTAACACAAAAAATAGTAAATCAAATCAAATCAGTTTATGATCTCAACAGACATTACAAACATTATTCAGGTTTAATGCGTCTATTGAGTGCAGCTAAAATATAATATGAACAATAAAATTCCAGAAACGCATGAAAGATGATTCGACATTAGGAAGAAAATATACTATTATTATAAATACAATTATAAATAAAAATACAGATAAAACAAGGGCAATGGAAATGAAATATGTCTTGCAAGGAAATTTAGCTCTCTAATATAGTCTCATCATTATTCTGCTACTTTCATGCTTCGCTTCCATACATAAAAACTAGAACACCATTGTGAAGGGTCATTTTTGCTTTCATTGATACATTAAACCCAAATAACTGTCCAGAGAAAAACACATTTCGTTACTTGTCTTATTTATAATAGGTAATACAATGAGTGTGGTATCTTTTAAATAGTATCCCTTAAACCCAAAAATATTCAGTAATTGGCTTGAAACTCCTATATCGTACCATTAGTAAGGTGAATTTCGTTTAATCTTAACTGGCCCGGAAATAATGATGGTCTTGCTATCATAATTACGGTTAGGAAGATCTATCGAGCTATTAGACTCCATTTTCTGTATTCGAATAACTCTGCCCTTTCTAAAAGATAAAAAAGTTTATTTAAACAATAGAATTCGAAACAAACTCTTTGATTGGTAATTGAATATGTGACGTGTCAGAAAGTTAAAATCATATAATTTTCAGTAAACTACTATTCGAATTAATTCCTCAATATTAAAACATAAATAAATTTATGTAATAAATAATAAACTTACTAACTAACTAACCATCGCGACGTCTCCCCGAAGGTGTAGGCAGAAAGAATGGACTGCCACACTTTTCTTTCCTGACATATTTCTCTAGCTTCCTCAACATTCATACATCGTGTCATGCACGCGCGTCGATTTCTCTGACTCCTCACATGGCCGACATCTAATAGTTGATTTATTTGATCGCGCCACGTTTTCCTCGGTCTTCCTCTATTTATGGTTCCATTTACATAATTAACATAGAATTTTTTTACCATTCTTTCTTCATTCATTCTTTCCATATGTCCAAGCCATCTTAATGATCCTTTCATTATTTTATTCATGACACCATCATTCGCACCGCATTCACTTCTTATATTTTCATTCGACACTCTATCATACACAGAGTATCCACACATTCGTCTAAGAAATCTCATTTCTACTGCATTTATTCTACATTTATTCGACATTCAATATTTGATTAATTTTATCGTGCCACGTTTTCTTCGGTCTTCCTCTATTTCTGGTTCCATTTACATCGTTAACATATTATTTTTTTACCACTCATTCTTTCCATATGTCCAAACCATCTTAATGATCCTTTCGTTATTTTGTTCATGACACCATTATTCGCACCGCATTCACTTCTTATATTTTCATTCGACACTCTATCATACACAGAGTATCCACACATTCGTCTAAGAAATCTCATTTCTACTGCATTTATTCTACTTTCATCCTTCTTTTGCCAGTTCCATGCTTCGCTTCCATACATAAGGGTCGGTAGAAGAACACCATTGTGCACTGCCATTCTAGCTTTTTTCGATAGATATTTAATAAATAATACGAATGAAAATATCTGTTTTAGAAGTTTTACATGCCTAAGAAAGGCGAAACATGTCATTCCCATAAATTATAACAAAACTTCTAGAATACAGACGTTATCATTGGCATAAATTATTTAATATGAACTTTTCCATAATTGTTCAAGAAACAATAAAAAATTATGAATATAGTAAATGAAAGAAACCCTTTGTACTTTCTGTGGTGAAATAAAATACGGAGAGTTCTATTTATTTTAGATATTTACCATCTAAAAATTATGCAATATTGTATATTGATGAAAACGTCAGTTTTCTTGAAGTTTTTTTTATTATTATAAGGGGCTAACATGTTTCATCATGATATGGCATTACCAAATTTGACATTTGATAATATTCAAACAAAGTAAAACGTGTCACTTCTGTGACGTATAATAACTAACCATCGCGCCGTCTTTCCGAAGTCGTAGGCAGAAAAAATAGACTGTTCTTTCCCGGCATACTTCTCTCGATCCTCAGCATTTATACATCGTGTCATGCACGCACGTCGATTTCAACGACTCTCCGAGTATGGTAAAAATTCTTAATAAGAAGAAATATTTTGAAACGAATGTTTCACTAGTGAATTAAAACACATTTTTTCCACTTTGTTGAAGTATCGTTCTTCCGGTTTAAAGCCTATGAAGCATGTCGAGATAAATAAATCTAAAAGTGTAAAAAACAACACCCAAGAGTGTTCTAATTCAGAAAATATCTTCTTTATTGAATTCCATATAATTTTTTTATTGAACGATAAGGCATGGGATGTGGAAATCCATAGTAATATACTTAGGAAATTGAAAATAACTTTGTTTAATCCACAAAAAACTAAACAAAGAAAGTGTAATATAAAAAACGCGTTTAAAATACGATACAATATTTTTTGTGAATGTATACTTATACTTGTATACGAATACTGGATTTCACCCACCGTGGGTTATCAACTCATGATTTAATTGTATCTCAATAGAGACGAAGATGGAAATTGGAAACTGAATACGGTTGATCAAGGTGTTTACAGGACTTATGACCTGTCATTGGTTGGGTTAAGGGCACGCTTTATGTAATTAAAACATTCCCCATTCCACATTTCTTTATGACCATGTATGACGAATTTTTGGAATACAATAATTTACAAATTGGAAACTGAATATGGTTGATCAAGGTGTTTACAGGACTTATGACCTGTCATTGGTTGGGTTAAGGGCACGCTTTATGTAATTAAAACATTCCCCATTCCACATTTCTTTATGACCATGTATGACAAATTTTTGGAATACAATAATTTATATTAAAAAATTAACCTGGGCTATTTGTTAATTTTTAAATTTAAGTTATTGTATCCGATTTTAAATGCGTTTTTATATTAGTCTTTCTTGGTTTAGTTTTTTTTTATGCCTCAATATTGAGGTATCCTCCGAAACATGTCGTGTTTTTAATATTTTAAAAATATTTTGTGGATTTAACAAAGTTATTTTCAATTTCCTAAGTATATTATTTTTATTATTTTTAGTATATATAAAATGAATGGAAATTGGATACTACACTTCATTTACGATAAACGGTGGTAATTTTTTATGGTATCGACATAAAAGTAAACAGTTTCAAAAAAAGGAACAAACCAAACGAGGTATAATCGTCATTCTTTCTTGTTTGCGGGTACCTTGATCACAACAGGAGTAAACGTTTACTACGCATCTCCCGCGCATGCGCCCAGCATCTCGACATGCAGTTGGCCTTGGCTCCAGGTAACAGCTAACGATCCTTGAGGTTAAACACCTAAACGGTCCCCGCTAAGGGAGATACGAGCTTAAAAAAACATCCACGTATAAAATAGAACGCTCATACGAAAGCGGTATTGTATAATATCAAAGGCATTCACAAAAAACTGGAAAGTTATTCAATAAATTGTGTTCGAAGACGATTTACTGTGATGACAAATTTTGTTTGTCATCACAGTAAATCGTTTTAAATACATTAAAAACTAACTGACTTACCATCACGCCGTCTCCCCGGAGGGGTAGGCAGAAAGGATAGAACGTCACACTGTTCTGTCCTCACATACTTCTCTCGATTCCTCTACATTCATACATCTTGTCATGCACGCACGTCGATTTCTCCGACTCCTCACGTGACCGACGTTCAATATTTGATTGATTTGATCGTGCCACGTTTTCCTTGGCCTTCCTCTATTTCTAGCTCCGTTCACGCCGTTTACATATACCTTCTTTACCATTCTGTCTTCACTCAATCTTTCCATGTGTCCAAACCATCTTAATGACCCATTCCTTATTTTGTTCATAACACTTTCATTCGAACCACATTCACTTATCATATACAGATTTGCCACACATTCGTCTTAGGGATCTCATTTCTACTGCATTTATTCTACTTTCATCCTTCTTTTGCCAGTTTCATGCTTCACTTCCATACATAAGGGTCGGCACAAGAACACCATTGTGCACTGCCATCTTGGCTAAATACATTGTATGTAAAAAACAATCAGATTTTGATGGTTGAGGTATTAGTTTTGTAAAACTCTATTATTAATTTATAATAGTGAACACGATTGTTTAGTGGTTTTACTTGGATTTAATTTATATAAATGATATACATTGTGACAAATTTGTTTCGCCTTGCGATGGCATCCTCAATCTGAACCTTATCGCTAAACAGTGTGTCCTTATATTGAATTTAGAAATCTTAAGGTAGGGGTGAAAGTATATAATGCATTGAAGACTTATTCAGCTCTCACTCCCAACAATTGTAGGTTCATAAAAATATGACTTAAATGGAAATGAATGTTCATGAAAAAATACAATAAATTATACAAACATATTCAAATGTTATATTTTATTAAATAAATATATCTTAAAATTTAAACGCTACTATGGCATCACAATTTTTCGTTATTTTTTTATTTTTCGCGATAGCTGTTTCGCCAACTCGTTGTCGAAACTCTCCACATAAAAAAATATATATTGTAACACCGGATGATGCCAACATCGGTTGGCGAAACAGCTGCCCCAAAAAGAAAATTGCGATACCATAACACATAATAGAAATATATCGATTGAACCAAAAATGGCAGTGCACAATCGAGTTCTATTGCCGACCCTTATGTATGGAAGTGAAGCTTGGAGTTGGCAGTAGGATAAATGCCGTAGAAATGAGGTCACTAAGAAGAATGTGCGGAAAAACAATGTATGATAGAAAATCTAATGATGAAGTAAGAAAGGAATGTTAGGCGGATGAATGCGTGATAAATAAAATCAAGAAAGGGTCATGAAGATGGTTTGGAGATATGGAACAAATGGATGAAGGAAGAATGGTTAAAAAGATATATACAAGTAATGTGAATGGGAAAAGAAGTCGAAGAAGGCCAAAGAAGACATGGCAAGACTAAATTTATTAATTACTGAAAGGCGGCAATGTTCGAAGTAGGAACAATCGACGAGAGTGCATGTCACGATGTGTGAATGTAGAAGACCTTCGTGGCCGAGTGGTGAGTGCATTGACTGCCACCCCGAAGGTTCCGGGTTCGATTCCCGGCGAGGGAAGTGTGATTGTCACACTGTCTTTGGTTTGGTGTAGAATTCACGTGACAATAAAATCGCGATAGATTAGCTACCTATAACATGTCACGAGAATCACTATGATACCTATAATACCCTTAACATCGATTTGGCTCATGCTGTCATGATGTTAAGAGCGATTCAACAAAATAATAATAATAAAAAGAGGCGCGAGAGTAATGTCGGGATAGAACAATGTGGCCATCTGTCGTCACTGTCTATCCCTCCGGGAAAACGGCGTGGTAGTTAGTTTTTTTTTTACAGGGTTAAATCTTAACAGTTTATAATATTGAAGTATCATTTGTTTATGCCAAAACAATTGACTTATTAATTTAATATACAAAAGACACTGATTTTTAATAAAACATAATCTTTAAAAAATTATTATTCTACTCGTCTCCACTTATCCTCAACCGGCCTCAGAACCGGTTCGGACCACGAAATAGTCAGGCCGCAGTATTCTTCCTGATTCGCTCTTTTTCTTTTTTAATGTACCCGTAAGAACGTAAATAACAGGACATGTTTTAAGACGAGCCCCAAACGGGTTGGTCCCGCGGAGGGGGCCTGTTTTGTTCTTCATTTTATGCCGCGTTTAAAAAAACTTTAAACGCTCACGAGCCCTATCTTCGCATATGTTCATATATTGAAACAAGAAAGTCTTAATGATATGCTTAAGTGTTCACAAATAAACTAACTAACTAACTAACTAACCATCATGCCATTTCCCCGGAGAGGTAGGTAGAGAGGATGGATCGCCACAATGCTCTGTCCTGGCATACCTCTCGGGCTTCCTCTACATTCATACATTGTACCATGCACACACGTCGATTATTCCGACTTTGAATGTGGCCGCCTTTTAGTAATTGATTAATTTGGTCATGCCATGTTTTCCTCGGTCGTCCTCGGCTTCTTTTTCCACTCACGCTGCTTGTGAATAACGTTTTAGCCATTCAACTCTCATCCATTCGTTCCATATGTCCAAACCATCTCAAGAATCCTTTTTTAATTTTATCCGTGATGCAGTCATCTGCCTTACATTTCTTTCTTATTTCATCGTTCGGTATTCTATCATACAACGTTTTCTCGCACATTCTTCTTAGTGATCTCATTTCTACGGCGTTCACAAATAGTAGAATAAATTAAGTAGACATGATATCTCTTAGACGAATGTGTGGTAAATCTGTGTATGATAGAGTGTCAAATGCAAATATAAGAAGTTAATGCGGTGCAAATAAAAGTGTTATAAATAAAATAATGAAAAATAAATAATGAGTTTTTTGATCCCAATTGGCCTGAAAAAAAATGTACGTTTTCTGGAAGTTGTATTCTATTTTATGGAAATGACATGTTTTGCGTTGCTTAGATATTATCAGATTTAACGAGAGTAAAACGTTATTTCTTTACATACCCGGGTTAGGAACAGAAACATGAATAGGTACATAAACTTTGTAATAATAAGCATTTTATTTAAAAAAAAAATCATTGATAAATGTGAGGTAACTCTGTGTATGATAGTGTCGAATTAAAATAAATGAAGTGAATGCAGTGCTCATGAAAGTGTTATGAACAAAATAATGAAAGAGTCTTTAAGATGGTTTGGACACATGGAAAAAACGAGTGAACGACGCGATGTATGAATGTAGAGGAATCGAGAGAAATATGTCAGGAGAGAATAATGTGGCGGTCCATTATTTCTTTTTAACCCTCCGGGAAGACGACGGCGTGATGGTTAGTAATTTAAACTGTGTCAAAAATAGAAACATGTGTAATATCATAATTGGTGAATTTTCATGAATTAAAACACTGTTTTTCCAGTTTTGAGTTTATTTTTCTCGACATGTTTCAGTTTACATCGTTCTCCCGATGATGAAGGTGTAAAGCCTTCGAAACATGTCGAGAAAAATAAACTCAAAAGTGAAAAAAAGTGTTTTAAATTCGTCATAATGGAATTCCACGGTGTTAACGCCTTAAGTTTATCTAAAATCATTAATGGTATGGAATATAAAATATCCTTAAATGATTATACAAATTAAACACAAATTAATTAATTAATTAATTATACAAATGAAATTAATTAATTAGTTAATTAATTAATTAATTTATTTATTTATTAATAAATTAATTAATTATACAAATGAAATTATACAAATTAAATGATTATACAAAAGGAAATTTCCATTAATATTTATTATTTTGTATGGAATTTCACACTTTTGTTCAAGAAACAATAAATAAATCAAATTTTTACTTATTACAAATGTACCAGTTATAAAATAATTTTTCATAAAATCTTCCATAATAAGGAAGATGTAAATTGTTTTTTGAAAACAGAATATGGTAGTCAAGGAGTTTACAGGACTTATGACCTGTCATTGGTTGGGTTAAACAATCACTTTATGTTAACAACATTCCCCATTCCGCCCTTCTTACGACCACCATGTCTGACAATTTTTTTGTTGTTGAAATATGTACTCGTATATATGCCACTATGTTAAGAACACTTCACATTTTTTAGGTCAACCTACACTAGCGCCATCTATTGAGACTAAATGTCTTTCATAATATTTAGTTGGAAACTAATGAAATATCTTTTTCAATACTTATCATTGAAAATTGATGTAAATGTTTTCTAAAAATTTTGTTTTATTAAAAATTGATGATGATTTGCCTTACTTTGGCATTGTTTAATATACACGAAGTCAAATTGGACATTTTTAAACGAAATTTCTCTACCAGAGCGATTAATAAGATGTTAAAAATAATCAAGTATTAAAACAAAATTAAGAAATTCTGCGTTATGTTAAGCAAATGAGAATATTTAAAACTCTTGTTAGTAATATCCATACATTCATAACTTTC
This sequence comes from Lepidostoma basale, assembly GCA_022606425.2. Classification (NCBI taxonomy): domain Eukaryota; kingdom Metazoa; phylum Arthropoda; class Insecta; order Trichoptera; family Lepidostomatidae; genus Lepidostoma; species Lepidostoma basale. The sequence goes on along the minus strand of JAHDVF020001034.1, from coordinate 453,361 downwards.
TTCTAATTAAGGTTATATATCGTCGGCAGCCATATTAGTTATATAATTATAAAATGAAGTTGTCTATTTGAGATTCCAAAGAAGAAAAAAGCGTTAATTAAAGCGATTCAAAGAAATCAAGCAATTAGTCTCCAAATTAGAGATTTAAAAACTGAATTAAGAAAAGTTAAAAGTTTCAAGTCAAATTACGAACGGTAAAAACTAATCGAGGTTTAGTTTATTGCTTTGGCGTTTGAAGTCATTTCTGTCTAAACATTCCTGTTCTTATGAATATTCATATTCAAAATATTATTAGCACACGTTATATTTCGATTTGCCAACGATGACTGTCTACCGTTTTAATTATTGTATTATAAATAAAGTGAGCATATCTTCTTGATCAATTAACTTTTTATTCCCAATTAGCCCCGTATTTCGATAGATAAAATGGCGTGGATGTAGATAGGTTTAGAGAATTAATTGGGTCCTCATGTATTTTTTAAACGATAATGAAAGGGTATAAGTTCCTCTTCTTCTTTTCCTTCTTTTAATAGATCTGGTGATCTGTGACACAGAAATCATATCTCGTCGGATGATGAGATCCAGCTGTCCTTCCATCTCTTAGGCAGTCTTCCAGGTGGGCGGTGTCCGGAGGGGATTTCATAAGCGGCTGTATATGCAAGTCTGTCACTATCCATTCGGGCTACATGATCCCTCCAGTATCTTCTTCTGGATCTACTCTACTGAAAGATATCCTCTATTTCACAAGTTTTTCTTATGTCTACATTGCGGACACGATCTCGGAAAGTTTTTCCAGTAATTGATTTTAGGACCTTCATCTCCCATGTTCTCAGTAGTCCCTTGGTTCGCACACTGTCGGCCCGCGTCTCTACAGCGTACGTCATGATAGGTCGCACGCATGTTTTATAGATTCTGATCTTGCTGTCGATACGCATGTACTTGTTCTTCCAGACTAGATTCTTCAGGCATCCTGATACAGCAGAGGCTTTAATGACTTTTGCTCGGTATAAAGGGTATAAGTTAATAACCCCAAATAATACGAATGAAAACGTCTGTTTTCTAAATGTTTTATTGTACTTTATGGGAATGATGTGTGTCGCCCGACTACGGCATTTTCTATTGTGTGTTTTTGCATTAAATTTTTCCCATAAAGTATACAATAATATAACTTCAAGAAAAGAGACGTTTTCATTCGTAATAATTATTAAATATAAATAAGTACTTACTACCCTAATTATTGTAAGTACTTACTTGATTCCAATGACTACTAATTTAGTTGAACTAACTAACAAACGAATACGTCTCCCCGAAGGGATGGGCAGAAAGAAGAGACTGTCTTATTGCTCTTTCCTGACAAACTTCTCTTGGTTCCTCAACATTCATACATGGTGTTATGCACTCTCGTCGATTTCTTTGACTCTACAGGTGACCGACATTTCATATTTGATTGATTAGATCATGCCACGTTTTCCGCAGACTTCCTCTTTTTCTATCTCAGAAGCGTATGACGTGTAGAAAACGAAAGGAGTTCAATTTGGTGTAGTTAAATGCGATTTTTTTAAAGCGTGTGAAAAAAATATTCAATTTAATAAAACTCATTAGGTAGGTACTGATGACGATTGTACATGAGACCAAGTTTTTAAATGGTAGAAAATCTTTCCTTCCGTGAATGATTCACGAGTTGCAACTAGTCATGATTAATCTTGGATGTATTAAAAAACAAACGTATCTCTAAATGCAATGATGTAAAACCGCCGAAATCTATTAAGCCATGAATTCTACAACAAAAATCAATTCGTCATAATTAATATATTAACCTTATCAATTCAAAGAAAAAATGTCAACGCGTGTGTATTCTGGAAACCTAAAGCGAGGTTTCCATTTGAATGCATAAATCGGTACTTATTTGGCAAAAGGTCCCAACTGCTTTTTTATGAATTTAACAGGAGAGCAAAAATAAGATTTTTACATTATTTTGATTATTTGTAAACATGTTATTTTTTTCCAAATTGTTTATTTCAAATGTCAATTTTCGATGCATAACGTAATCTACAAGATATATCAGTAACTAAATTTAAAAAATAGGGGTTGAATGCGATTGTGCATAAAATAAAATGCATAAAAAAATTTAAAAAAAAGTAGAGCTCTAACGTTTTGTCAAAACATAAACGTTGAATGTGCAAAAGTAATACTGATGGTATATAACTCAATTTCACCAAAAAACGCATCGGGGAACTTTTGCCAAATTAGTACCGAAATATTCTTTATATCTATTTTTTTTTCAGTTCAATTATAAAACCTCTGGAATTCCATAAATAATAATAATAATAAAAATAAGGCTAATTTGTAGAGCGCCATTTTCGTGAACAATTCACGCTAAGGGCGCTTTGAATAATTTAAAACATTGTATTATCTACTTTCACTATTATAACACTTATATTTTTATAAATCAAATTTAAAAAAAAGTCGCAACATGTTTCGGGACTGACCTCTTCTTCTTTTAAGTTGAAAATATAAATAAATTCAAAACAAAGGAAGATTTATGAAGTAAACATAGTTATCCTTAATTAGTACAAATTACACGGAAACACCAACTTTTAAATTAAGAATAATCTAAATTTATATAAAATATGTTGTCTAGATACAAATTAATAAATTATGCATAGTTAAATATTAATATTAGGGATTGGAACTTGAGAGATTAAAGATTTAAAAAAAAGTATTAATGGAGAAATTGGTGAATAGGGAAATCATTTTGTGAATAATAATTTTATTTGAATTTTCAACATATTTAAAAAAAAAGTGAATTTTCCAGTGTTTTAAATTAATTGAAAATTGATTTATAAAACTCCATTATAAATAGTTAATACGAATGAAAACGCCTGTTTTCTTAAAATTTGATAAATTTTTTTTTGGGGAATGGCATGTTTTGTGGTATTGAGGCATTTGTTTTTAATGCAAAAGATGTCATTTCTGTAAATTAAAATAAAAAATCTAAAAATCTGAGTTTTTCGTTAGTAAAAAAATTTATAATATGGAAATTCAGTAAATTGTTCAAGAAACAAAGAACTCTTTTAGAAATAAAATGATACCCCTATGGCCTATATGTATATATTATAAAAACAAATTTCTGAACACCTTGTGTGAAAACACGAATTCTTGACGTTCTCACATAGGAAGGTACTGTGTAATTCATTTTTATGAAAATGTGTTCCTATTACATATTGAAGTTGAAGTCTTATTAAAATATAATTTATTAAGGACATTGTAAAATATTGAAGCACTCAAATACCCCTCCATTCAACGGAAACCAGTTTCGAACTGCTGGCTAACCAATAAATAACTATTTTCAAATAATAAAATGTATCCCAGAGTATAAATTCCCCGTTACCAGAATTTATTGTGACATACGTCTTTATGGTTGAGCTTTTAAAAAAGCAGTCGATAAATTAATTTGCTATGAATTTAAAAAATTTATTGCAATAAACATGGTCAGTATGTGGGAGATTACTGAGGATGTTTTATTGTGAGCCAAAAATAAAGAATACGTATTCAAGCTTATCGCACTAACTACGCTCAGAGCGCGCAAATGTACCGGATTAGCTACAACTATTATAAGCATTTTGGTAATATCAATGTTTTCCATCTGAACGGGCATAATTTAAAAAATACTTGAAGCGACCTTTCAGCATTGATTATTAATTTTTTTTTATTTTATTTGCTAAGGCATTAATAAATCAATAAATATTGATTAAAACTACTGTTTTACAAGAATTCAAAAACTAACTAACCATCACCCCTTCTCACTTAAGGGGTAGGCAGAAAGAATGGACTGCCATACAATTCTTTCCAGACATATTTCCCTCGATTCCTCAACATGCATACATCGTATCTTGTCCGCACGTCGATTTCTCTGACTCCTGACGTGTCCGACATTAAATATTTTATTTATTTGATCGCGTCACGTTTTCCTCGGTCTTCCTATATTTCTAGTTCCATTCACATTGTTAAAATACGAGTATACTCTTTTTTCATTCTTTCTTCATTCATTATTTCCATGTGTCTAAACCATCTTAATGATCCTTTCATTATTTTGTTCATAAATCCATTATTCGTACCGCATTCACTCCTTATATTTTCATTCGACACTATCATACAAAGATTATACACACATTCGTCTAAGAGATCTCATTTCTACTGCATTTATTCTACTAACATCCTTTTTTTACCAGTTCCATGATTCGCTTCCATACATAAGGATTAATATTATATTTTATGATAGTGACATGTCTCCATTTGCTAAGGATGAATATTGATAATACTATTGGTTTAAGCATGTCTTAGCAAAGCGAAACATGTCACTCTCATTTAATATAAAAATGTTCTAGAAAGCAGACGTTTTCATAAATGATTATAGTTAATTTTTGCTGTCTTAGCAAAGTGAAACATGTCACTCTGATATAATATAAAAAGTTCTAGAAAACAGACGTTTCAAATTTGAGTGTATTCATTATACTCTATTTTTTCATGGTTTATAACAATTATTTATATCGTATCTTTATTACAACGTTTTATATATATAACGATATATTTATCTCTCGTATTACAGTCTCATAAAATGATATTGTGTTGTAATTATGATGCCATTACATTGTACCTGTTTACAGCATTCCTTCTAAACATAATTTTAAAATGTCCAACAATAATAATAACATTTTCAATAAATTTTGAGAGTAGCGGACAGGCGAATGCGTACGCCTCTTGGCCTGGACTCGGATGCCGGGGCACTGGAGTCTCGTGGAAATACGACCAAAAAATATCTTTCCACCAATAACAATGCTCCTTTATTACTGTTAAATTTTTAAACACTTGAGTGTCGCAACAGCTGTTACGCCAACCGATTTTGGTATCATCAGGTGTTTCAATAAACTAAAGTAACAAATGAAAATATTTATTATTTATAGGGAAAATATATCCCTTTACCCAATAAATAGTAAGTCTTTTAATTTGTTAATACCTATACCCTGATGCCAACATCGGTTGGCGAAACAGCTGTCGCGACACTCTCTGTGAATAAAAAGAAATTGTGATATTATAACAGTGTTTTAAATTTTAACAGTAATAATGTTGAAGTATCATAGTGTTTCGGACAAAACAATTGACTATTTAATTAATGCTTCTTTATTTAATAAGAAAGAAAAGGCCTTTTTTGTGGACGTTTTGTGATATTTTATGTGAATGATAAATTTCTCCTTGCTACGGCAATGCCAAACATTCGAAAATGCATAGGTAAAACGAAACGAGCCATTCGCACGAAAAAGATCAAAACTAATATAAAGCAGATTTTAAATTAATTTTTCATATCGACGATATGAAAAATATAAAAAGTAAATTGTTTTTAACCACGGTATGGTAATTACAATTGATGCAAAACTAGTTTCACTGATACCCAAGCTTCATCAGGGCGATATAATAACTTATTTTACCACCCTGATACAAGCAAATCTAGTTGGCATCAACTATGATAACCAAATATACCGTGGTTAAATACAAAGTGTTTTTATTGCATCCAGGTTATTCCGTCATCTCTGTTCAGGTCATTCTTCCACCGAAGTTGTGGTCGCCCTTTCTGTTTGCCGTCCACGGTTTCCAAGTCAGCAGTCTTCTTGTCCATTTTTCTTCCGAGCTTCTGGGTACGTGACCTTCACATTGAAACTTTAGGGCCTCTACCTGGTGGATGCTGTCAGTGATATTTTTTATTTTTTTATTTAATTAATTTAAAAAAAAAAACAATTGGGTTATCTTACTTAACTATATAATGTTTCAGGTATATTTTAAATTGATCTGATGACTCCTTGTGTCTTTTGGTAGTTCATTGTAAAGTTTCAGCCCATTGTTCAATATCCTTGATTGTCCTGTCTTAGTTCGTGGATTCGGTAAGTGATATCTGTCACAGTTCCTTATCAAGTGTCTGTGTACGTCTGAATTTTTGGTTAATTTGTAGCTGATGTCTGTTGTCTCATCCATGGTCACTCTTGGTACAATTTTCAAGGTCTCGAATTTGATTAGGTCTGATATGTCCATTTGTTTTGTTTGTCTGTATACTTGTATGGTTGAGGTAAGATAGTTAATGTGGTCATAAGAAAAGGTGGAATGGGGAAAGTTTTATTACATAAAGCGTGCGCTTAACCCAACCAATGACAGGTCATAATTCATGTAAACACCTCGATCATCATATTCTGTTTCCAATTTGCATATTCGTCTCTATTGAGTTACAATTAATCCAAGATAGTTAATATTAAAAGCTAATTTAATATTTGTTTTTTCCACCACTGTATCATTTCTGACTCTGTCTCTTAGGCTTATTCCTAACATGGCTCTTTCCGTGGCTCTTTGGGTCACTTGTACATATCTAATATATGTAAATAAATAAATAAATAAATTTAATTACAATACAGAGACGATCTGCCACTGGCCCGACTGGCTGGACCCGTTCAGTTCATTGTAATTACGTTCCCAGCTTCCGATATATTATTCCCGTTGATTATTTAATGAAATTTCAACATAATTAATGCATCCCAGGTAAGCGAGCGCGACCTCGCTAATTCCAGTATCCAGCCAAACGAATAAACTTGTTAATGTCCGCCCAGAGTTAGGTACCATATCTCATTTAATCCTATGAATTGTTGTTATTTTAATTGCATCTATAGCGAATAAAACGTTCACCTACCTGCTTCAGGGAACTCCACGCGATCTAACATCACGATTCCACTTCCAGATACTTCTTAAAAAATCCAATTTCAAAAAAATGTTTTAATAAAAAACTATTTTATATATACGAGTACAAACATTGAAAGCGTCACTTTAGAATGCTCAATCAATTCAAATCAAGCATTTGTTGTATTCATTATTATTTTTAACTAGTTGTAAATGGAACTAGTTAAAAATAATAATGAAAAACGTGGCACGATAAAATAAATCAAATATCGAATGTCGGCCATGTGAGGAGTCAGAGAAATCGACGCGCGTGCATGACACGATGTATGAATGTTGAGGAAGCGAGAGAAATATATCAGGAAAGAAAAGTGTGGCAGTCCATTCTTTCTGCCTACCCCTTCGGAGAGACGGCGTGATGGTTAGCTAGTTAGTTTTTATTTTAAATGAAAGTGGTAGCACGAATTTATAGCATATTTTGGGTAAATGCTTTATAAAAAAGTGTTGTGAAATTGCAATGCTTTTCAAATGCTTACTTAATTAATATTGTACCAAGAAGTGTACTGGCAAAGGAAGTACACATATAATAATGAAGTTAATAATGGGACATTTAGCGACATTGCACGTTATGAGCCAGCAGCCCAGAGGTAAGGCCTCCGCGCACTGCACCGGAAATTCTCGGTTTCATACAATCATTAAAGAATTAAATGAAAAATGCCCGTTTGCTGTATCAGATTTAGATGCTTATCATTTCTTCTTTCTACCGACGAAGTGTAATTACTAGCTTATCAACATTGCGTTTAAAATGACATCAAACACTCTAAATAATTAAATTATATTTATTAAATTCTCAAAAATGCAAAAAAAACAGCTACAATCAAGCACTTTGAAAAGCCAACATAATGTTTCCAGTCTTCATGATTTTTTTTATAAATTAAAAAAAGTTTTTTTACACTTTTAAGAGTATCTTTGATGTCATATTTGTACCTTTAAATAATAAGGGTTTCCAATAATAAAGGTTTAATACTTATTATGAAGGTATAATATAGAATAATACATAACTAACTAACTAACTAACTAACCATCACGCCATCTCCCTGAAAGGGTAGGCAGAAAGAATGGACTGTCACACTTTTACTGATGCGGCACTCCATCCTTCTCTTTTCGCTCCGCGGGAGACGCGGTGTGATGGGTTGCGAACCTCATCGCCACCAATAGGCATCTCCCGCGCACACTTCGATCGTGCAACACCCACAAAATAAATCTAAAACTAATAATATAAAATACAATGATATAAAATTAAATAAAAAATAATTTAACACAAAATGTTCTTTTTAGATGGTGCACATATTGTCTATTTAATTTATGTTCCACGAATCCACCGTTTTTTTAATTTAGCACATTCACTCAACCAGTTAGTATTTTAAAAGTAATCAGCCATGAAATAATCATCATTATGTTGATAATTAAAGTAAAATTTTAATAGCAAAATTCTTCAGAATGAAGCCGAATTTGAAACTGAAAATCAATAAAAATTGTGGGCAAATGTATTATGATAAGACCCAATTCATATCTCACTTTTGATTGTTGGTGGAGTTTGCCGGGTTTGCAAATAATACCCTCATATGTCACTCATAAAATGTATGATATAAAAATATAGAAAACTGATGTTTTGATCAATATTGAATAAAATTGAATACTATTGTAGTTTTAAGAGCGTTGAGTCAGTTTAGCGACCATTGTCCATCCCTCAACTTTGTAACGACGTGAGCGGTACACCGTTTGATGCCGTGAATCGAGAAATAGTATGTTGCACTTACAATAGATTACATTAGGAATCAAATAGCGAGCCGACAATGTTAGCATTCCGAGTACGGACAGGGAACACTTCAAATAATAATAATTTGTGACAAAGTAAAGGTAACGAGAGGTGACGGAATGCATGTAATGGCTTTGGTCTCTGAACTAGAATCTAACGACACAATAGTGTACAGAAATGGTTATGCATTGTACATTGTACTGGCAAAAGAAAGATGAAATTAAAATAAATGTAGTAGAAGTGAGATCTTTTAGAGGAATGGGTGGAAAATCTGTGTATGATAGAGTGTCGAATGAAATGACAAATATATCTTTATATTATATATAGAATACATTGTTATAATGATCCAACATAAATAATTGTCATAAACCATGAAAACATGGAGTATAAAGAATAAATTCAAATTTACATAGCAAAAATGAACGTTTCTTCTTCTTCTTTCTGTGTCCTGTCCTGTGGAAATGTGCATATAGGTTTGGGTGTTCGCTACCGACAAATTAATGCGCTTTTATACAGAACACCATTTAAAGAGATAATTAAAACTTGAAAACCTCTGATATATGCAAATTATTTTTAATGGGTATAATTTTATATGTATTTAGGTATTTAGGTAGTATGTTTACAAGAGATGGGCGAGTGGAGAGGGATATTGAAAGAAGGGTTGGGGCAGGCAACAAAGTGAATGGTGCACTTAAAGTTGTCATCGCAAACAAAAACCTATCCAAAAAGCTAGAATGGCAGTGCACAATGGTGTTCTTCTACCGACTCTTGTGTATGAAAGCGAAGCATGGAACTGGCAAAAGAAGGATGAAAGTATAATAAATGCAGTAGAAATGGGTCTCCCCAACGTTGACTTGAGAAGGCCTCCCTGTCCTGGGCAGCTCGGAACAGCTCCTCCACGGTCCTCAGCCCTGTCCACTTTCGGATATTCCTCAGCCAGGAAATCTGCCTTCTCTCAACACCTCGTCGACCCTCAATCTTACCCTTTAAGATCAGATGTAAGAGTGCGTTTTTTTCGCCTCTCAGAACATGGCCCAAGTAGGACACCTTACGGACTTTGATGTTGGTCAGCAACTCTCTGTCAACTCTGGCTCTATGGAGAACGTTTGTATTGCTGACCATGTCAGTCCAGGAGAAGCGTAACATCCTCCGTGGTATCCACATCTCAAAGGCCGTTTATTAAATGCGTTTATTTAAAACGTTTATTAAATGAAAACATCTGTTTTCTAGAACTTTTTTTATATTATATGAGTGTGACATGTTTCACTTTGCTAAGACATTCTTAAACAATATTCAGCCTTAGTAAATGGAGACATACCACTCACATAAAATATAATATCAATCCGTATGTATGGAAGCGAACCATGGAACTGGTAAAAGAAGGATAAAATACGCATAAATGCAGGACAAATGAGATCCCTTAGACCAGATATCCCCAAACTTGTTTGTCCCGTAGACCCCTTACCGATTTTTTCTATTTTCTGTAGACTCCCTACTTTCCTTATATATATATATATTTTTTTACAAATTCATCTATAACTGTAAATTACTTTTTGAAGCTGACACAGAGCTACTCCCTTTAATAGGGTTTTCTGTAGAAAAGAAATCTTTAAAATAAAATATATGTCAAGTTTTATAGTTATACATTTTAACTGTTAAATTTACAACACTTATAATATCACGAAATTTCAATATTTGGCTTCAATTTAGTTGAACTATCTCGTGGACCCCCATTACATCTCATGCACCCCCAATTACTTTTCCAGCTGTCGTAGACCCCTTGTAAGTCGAAATTGACCCCTGGGGTCGATATAGACCACTTTGGGAACCACTGCCTTAGACGAATATGTTGATACGCTGTGTATGATAGTGTCGAATGAAAATAAAATAATTTAATGTGATGCTGTGCGCAACATGATTAAAAAGATCGGCATGTGACTTACAGACCGATAGAGGCATAGCTAGTATACCAGACATTATGTCTATATTACAAACTAAAAAAAATTAAAACGCTATGGGTAGCACCGATATCTACTCCCGCGTTTTTTTGTTTTAATAATGCAAAGTGAGAGGCTCGTGTGCAATATGACTGATTTAATCGTGCGTTATACCAGCTTAGCGCATCCATTCTCATGTCCGCCTCTTTTTAATTTCCGTAATGAAATGCCGACGTTTTGATTAATTACTATGGGTTTGCTGCGACGCGACAGCTCGTCGCTTCCACAACGCCCGCGATGGTCCGAAGGAGATTTCGCCCGGATAACCGTAGCATACGTACGTGTCCCCTATTAATTAGTGTCGCCGTGGAAATGTGCATATAGGTTTGGGTGTTCGCTACCGACAAATTAATGCGCTTTTATACAGAACACCATTTGAAGAGATAATTAAAACTTGAAAACTTCTGATATATGCAAATTATTTTTAATGGGTATAATTTTAAATATTACCTATGAAAGCGAAAATGGCCGTTCACAATGGAGTTCTGGTCCCAACCCTTATGTATGGAAGCGAAGCATGGAACTAGCAGAAGAAATATGAGAGCAGAATAAATGCGGTAGAGATGAGGTCCCTAAGACGTATGTGTGGTAGAACGACTAACTTACTAACTAACCATCACGCCGTCTCCCCAAAAGGGTAGGCAGAAAAAATGGACTGTCACACTTTTACTGATGCGGCACTCCATCCTTCTCTTTTCGAACGATGTACGACAGAATCTCAAATGCTGATATTAGGAAGGAATGTAGAACGAAAAAAGGTATTATGAACAAAATTATGAAAGGTTCGCTGCGTTGGTTCGGACATATGGAGCGCATGGGTGAAGAAAGAATGGTTATAAAAGTATACGTTAACGATGTGAATGGAGTAAGGAGTCGAGGTAGACCGAGGAAAACATGGCATGACCAAATTAATCAAATATTAAAGGTTGGTCATGTCAGAAGCCGGAAGAATCGACGTGCGTGTATGACTCGATGGCATTGGTTTGCTACTACACCACGGGAAGACATCCAATTAGTTAGATGAAAGTAATTGAACAATTTAGGATGTTTTCAGGTGATGGGTCTTGGGAAATAGTTCGGAACAAGAATCCAGCCCTCTAGGGTTTTATTTTTAAAAACAAACCAAATATTTTTAAAGGAACAAATTATTTTAAAATTCTTACCTTGAAGAATGTACAAAATATTTTACAATAGTATAACTTTTTGGGATTATCATTGTTTTAATTAACGAATAAAGCGAAACTTAACCAACAAACCATCACGCCGTTTCTCCGCAGGGGTAGGCAGAGAGGATGGACCGCCACACTACTCTATCCTGGCACACTTCTGAAGATTCCTTCACATTCATACAGTGAGTCATACACGCACGTCGATTCTTCCGACTCTTAACGTGACCAACCTTTAAAATTGATTAATTTGGTCATGCCATGTTTTTCTCGGTCTGCCTCGACTCCGTACTCTATTTACATCATTAACGTATACTTTCGTAATCATTCTTTCTCCATCCATGCGCTCCATATGTCCGAACCAACACAGCGAAACTAATTTTAAAAAAAACTTGAGAACTATTATAATTTTACATTTATCATACACAATGTTTTATTAAGACAATCATTACTAGGATCTTGAATATTCTTAAAGCGTGTCATGGTACGTACGTCGATTTTTACGACATCTTTGATGGCCGATACTAAATATGATTTATTCGTGCCACGTTTTGTATGATTTTCCGCTAATTCACGAAGGGGAAGACAGAGAGAATGAACCGCCACACTACTCGATCCTGACACCTCTCTAGCTTCTTCTGCATTCATACAGACAACATTAGACCTTGGACAACATCAATGCCTTTTTTTTACTTTGGATGCATCAGCTCTTAACATGGATGTTGTTCTGTGACATGCATTAAGTTTTTTTTAGCCAGAATTAAATTCTGTCGCAAAACTTGGATTTCCTTTCATTTACATTGATTGAACAATTGCAGTACATGTTTCTCGTTTCTCAAAATGTGGCCTAAGTATTAAAGTTTCCTTCATTTTATGAGCATTATCATTTCCCTCAGTGAAGTAAGATTTATTATTTTGTGCGTAATTATAATGAAGGAATAGTTGAAACGGAAATATATGCCGGATAAAGATTAAACTTATCATTTAATGATTTATCCAGTTGATTAATACAGACGATTGCCGACATCTTCAGATTCGCAATTTCCCGTATTAGTTACTCGTATCAACCGGATCACCAACCTCATTATTAAGATGCGTCACAAAAATATAAATGAAACTTATAATTCTAAATTTAAAGTAACTAAAAAGGTACAGTTCTGAAAAGAGGAGCGAAGAAATTTGGCCTTCATATAAATGCTTCAAAAACAAAATATATGGTTAGCGCGCGCGAGCAACATCCCCTTCAAAACATACAAACGGAACAACATATGTACGAAGGGGTCCAGCGTTTCACCTATCTGGGGTCGAACCCTAAATTCCAAGGACAAGCTTGCAGAATAATTAAATATTCGCCTCTTAGCAGCAAACAGATCTTTTCATGTGTATAAGAAGCTTCTGGGCTCTAAGTTACTCAACAGGAATATTAAACTTTTAATATATAAGACTATCATAAGACTGGTAGTCACCTACATCTGTGTGACATGGTATCTAACGTAGGGAGAGGAAAGCAGGCAGGCAGTTTTTGAGAGGAAAATACTGAAAAAAAATTTTGGACCCACGCTGGAGGATGGGACTTACAGAATTAAAAGAAACCTTGAACTTGAAGTACTGAAGTGATATTCTGTAAGTCTCAACGCCTACAGTGGGCTGGCCATGTGGGAAGAATGGCAGAGGGTAGAACACCACAAATTATATCCAGATGGGTGCCCCGCGAAAAGAGACCAAAAGGCAGACCGAGGAAAATATGGGCACATTGCGTGGAAGAAGATTAGGAGAAAATGGAAGGAGCTGAAGAATGGAGAGAGATGGCCAGAAACAGACGCAGGAAATGGATAAAGTGGAGGACCGTTGTGGAGGAGGCCAAGTCCCACACCGGGATGAATTCTAAATTTAAATATTCTGAAGTTAAGCAGTTATAAAAAAAACATTGACGGATAGAACTATACGAGTATAACGATGGAATAAAAGAACAATTATTGTTAATAACCGAGTTAACCTCAAATGCATTTAGTTTCTGAAATTTTTCTAATAATTTTCCAGCACTAAACAACCGTGGGTCTGGTGGCTTGTTGGAGACACTTTGGAAATCGTTTCTTACTTCTCCTAATGATGGAAGCCTTCATCAATCGAAGCGTTCAACATTATCTCCATTATAATCACAAGGTAAGAATATAATGCAGAAACAATAATGTATCAATGTAAGCAAAAATGTATTTCCCCACTGGAGTTATAGTACCAGTTCTTATTATTATTATTATTACTTTGATGCCTTATATTTTAAGTGCGCGGTTTGTAAAATCAATTACTCACTAGTTAATGACTGATCGAACAGTGGAGTCTTTAGAAGTTTCTAAAATTTAACGTTACTGTCCTCATACTTAATACTAACATGGAGGCTATTCCACGCCAACGGACCCACAACGATCATAAAAACTTGCTTAATTGGCTCTGAGGAATCGGATTTAAGATTCATTGTTTCAAATCTAAATATTACGAGTATATGACTGTGTTTTTATATGAATCCGTTTTTGATCCGAGTTAAAACATAATCGACCTAATAAACCTGGTTTTAAATGGAACGAAATTTAACTCATTCATCGCATCTTATCAAGGGCTTAAGTAATCCAGTTTTACGATCTTTTACGGCGTTTATCACGGCGGTTATGCTACCAAACGTTTAGGTAAATACTGTTTGATCAAACAGCTGTATGAAGTTATATGAAGCAAGTCTTTGCTAACAGCACCGAGGATTAACTGAAATTTACGAGGCATATTTACTCTGATGTAGATTGTTGATACATAGATATAAGAATAGAAAAAAAATAGTACCTACTGGCGCATCTACAAATCGTAAGATGCATATGTGTGCAAAAACTGAGTTGACTTCGTGATACTAAGCGAAATTTCAAATAAAATCATAATTAATTTTTTTAAATGTACCTAATTTCGTGACATGAGCTATCCCCGTGATAAATTGGGGGTAATGCAAATGAGATTTGAAAAAACCTTAACAAAGTGAAACATGTCACCGTAAAATATAATAAAACTGTTAAATTAAAAAACTTTGTTTTATGTATCAAAATTGCATTTTATTTTACCCGACAGCTGTTTCGTCAAACATTGCTGACATCATCAGGTGTTACAATAATATATCAAATGTCAAATATTCGTGATTTTTCGAACCTTTATGTGTATTTGTTTATGTATTTGTATAAAGGTTCGAAAAATCACGAAAATTTGACATTTGATATATTATTGTAACACCTGATGATGTCAACAAAGGTTGACGAAACAGCTGTCGCGTAAAATAAAATACAATTTTGATACACAAAAGAAAGTTTTTTTAATTTAACAGTTTATAATGTTAAAGTATCATAGTGTTTCGACCAAAACAATGGATATATAGAAAGCAGACGATTTCATTTGTATTAATTACTGAAACTTTACTATTCAGTTCGTGTTATCTTACCATCATATGTTGGGAGGTTTTATGAAAAATATTTTTTTCCTACTAACAACAGGTCATATTCGATCTACATACAATACCGTGCGATACAGAGTGCAATCTATAGATGGATTCCTGAAACTGGTATGTTCTTACATTCATTCGGCTGAGTATAAAGCAAAATGACCGTTACTAAATGGCAAGTAAAATTGAAACTATCACGAACTTATGGATATCACGGAGTTATCTCAGTTTACTACAGTATTTATTTTATTTTGATGTGCCGCCTTGTTCACGTGTTTTTTGTTTATTTTATAACAATAGGTAAAGGGCTAGATTACAAAACTTAACTTAAGAAATAAATGAGTTCTTAGGTATCATCTATCTCGAAAATTCATATTGCATTTATACCCATACTATATTTATTGGTTGAAGGTTATACAACGTGAGGAGTTGGAAAAATCGACGCGCGTGCATAACACCATGCAAGAATGTTATTTATTTATTTATTTAAAAAAAAAATATATGTATACAACAGGTCGTTTGAATCCAATTACTGTATACAATTAATTTTTTTAGCTATTATATTGATTCTCGTGACATGTGATAGGTAGCCAATTTATCTTCATTTTATTTTCAAGTGAATTCTGCACCAGACCAAAGACAGTGTGACAATCACACTGCCATCGCCGGGAATCGAACCCGGGACCTTCGGTATGGAAGTCAGAGCTCTTACCACTCTACCACGAAGGTCGTCGTGTTGAAGAATCGAGAGAAATATGTCAGGAAAGAAAAGTGTGGCAGTCTATTATTTCTGCCTACCCCTTCGGAGAGACGGCGTGAAAGTTAGTTATTACAGTTAGGTTATACAAAAGTGTGTAGAGAGAATTTACGACTACATTTTCGGTATTTAAAAATTATGCTTCTAATTGCTTCAATAAACATAATATATAGTAGGTAAAGAATTTTAGTATTCCTCTCTATACGCTTACGTATTGATTGAAGAAATAAGCAATTCATAATGATTACATACTCGTATGAGGTACGGAATGAGTATTTTATCGAAAATCGGAGATAAATTACCAATACAATCAAACTTATTCCAATCAAAAGTGTCATTTTATCTTATATTGAATAATACAAGTTTTAAAGCATGTAATTGTCTCATACGAATTATGTACGAGTATGTCTCACTCTCGCTACTTCCACACTCAAAAGTGCTAAATAGACAAGTTGTTAGTCGTATTACGTGCTGCGAGCAGAATGTCACGTCTGTCAAAGTTCGAATATTACAAAATTAATTACAATTACGGTATACGACTTTTTACCTAACGATTCTTATGACATGTGATAGGTAGCTAATCTTTCGATTTTATTTTCACGTAAATTCTACACCAGAACAAGGACAGTGTGACAATTACACTGCCATCACCGGGAATCGAATCCGGGACCTTTGGTGTAGCGGTAATTTAAGAAATAATTAAGTCTATATTTTGCATTTTATTTCATGTTGCAATTTTTAAATATAATTATGATATAAGCAATTTTCGTGTTCTAGATTTCTTTTATATTCGCCATCACTGGTTGTGAATACAGATTTTGTGATTAAACTGAAATTTTGTGATTGTTTTGTGTAACTTTCGCAATGGATAACTTTTGAAAATACATAAAATAAAATAAAATAAAAATTGTATTTAGCCACGCACGGTATGGATATTATAATTGATGCCAACTATATAGTTTTGCGTGGGCCCAAGCTTCATCAGAGCAGTATAACAACTATATACGAGTACAAAGTTTTTTTTATTTTTTTTAGTTTTTTTAAATGTCTAACCATGAAGTGAGTGCTTCATATGAATATTTTGAAAATACAGTTTTACAAAAGTAAGTCAAACCTTTTTGTTGGTTATCTCGCCTTATAATCCAGTTTAGATTAAAATCATATTACATAACAGGTATGAGTGTGAGTGTTTGTGCGTTTGTGTGGGTGTATTTTACACAAATCTATATACATATGTATCATATTCCTACGTATTCGTATATTAATACCTACGTATTTGTTGCATTGATTACAGACTTAGTTATGTATTTATGCTTAACCTACGTATAAAACTTATTACGGCTTGAATTATACATGGCAGTGAAGAGATCCATATAAGGGATATTTAGAATGCAACCTCAGTTTTCCTACATGTCTCGATGAAGGTTTTAAATATTATGAAAGCTTTTGACTTCGGTAACCGGTATCTACCTTTATTTCTATGTTACTTTTATTTGTTACAAGGTTTTTTTTTATCTACAGACGCAATTGAATCACCTATAATATATTAATACGTAAAAATAAAACACTCAAACTAACCATCACGCCGTCTCCCCGAAGCGGTAGGCAGAAAGAATGGACTGCCACACTTTTCTTTGCTGACAAATTTCTCTTGATTCCTCAACATTCATACATCATGTCAAGCACGCGCGTCGATTTCTCTGACTCCTCACATGGCCGACATTCAATATTTGATTTATTTGATCGTGCCACGTTTTCCTCGGTCTTCCTCCATTTCTGGTTCCATTTACATCGTTAACATATAATTTTTTTACCATTCTTTCTTCATTCATTCTTTTCGTGTGTCCAAAGCATCTTAATGATCCTTTCATTATTTTGTTCATAACACCATCATTCGCACCGCATTCACTTCTTATATTTTCATTCGACACTCTATCATACACAGAGTATGTATACATTTGTCTAAGAGATCTCATTTCTACTGCATTTATTCTACTTTCATCCTTCTTTTGCCAGTTCCATGCTTCGCTTCCATACAAAAGATCGGTAGAAGAACACCATTATGCACTGCCATTCTAACTTTTTTGGGTAGGTTTTTGTTTGCGATGACAACTTTAAGTGCACCATTCACTTTGTTGCTTGCCCCAACTCTTCTTTCAATATCCCTCTCCACTCGCCCATTTTTTGTAAACATACTACCTAAATACACACTCTATGTGTCTGAATAACGATTTTTAAACATTAAATTATTTCTTCTTCTTTTAATAGATCTGACAATCTGTGGCACAGTCATCATGTCTCCTGAGATGATGAGGTCCAGCTATCCCTTCATCTCTTAGGCGGTATTTCAGGTGGACGGTGTCCCGAGAGGATTTCATAAAGGGCTGTATATGCAGTCACTATCCATTCTGGCTAATGGTCCCTCTTATATTTTCTTCTGTATCTACTCCAATGAACGATATCCTCTATTTAGCAAGTTTTTCTTATGTCTGCTTTACGGACACAATTTCAGAGAGTTTTTCCATTAATGGATCTTAGGACCTACAGCACGCGTCATTGTGATGTCTTATAAATTCTGACCTTGTAGTCGATAGATTCTTCACCCTAAACAAATTCTTTATTATTAATGACTAATTATTTATCAATTTAAACACAGTTATTTTTATTCCATTTCAATTTTTTTGGACAATTTTCGAGGGCTTTAAACCTTTACCACCGAGGGAAAGATAGACAGTGTTTATTTCAAACATAAAAGATATGAGTTTATATCGTTTATTTGAAATGCACCGTAAAATGTACCCAATAGTGAAAAAAAACGTCTTGATTCATAAAAAAATTCGTCATTATGGAGTTCCACGGGGTTGACACCTTAATATTTTTTAAAATAAAACTATGAATGGAAATTTAAAATTATGTACTATTATATTTCGAACTAATGTTGGCATAGTGTTTTTTCTTAATTCTGTGAGTGTAATGACTTGATTTCAACACAAAAAATGTACATGTTTTTTATTCCAACATAGAAATTTTTCTCTGGACACATTAAGAGAATGAATGAAGATACAATGGTGAAGAAAGTATATGTTAACGATCTCAATGGAACTACAATAGAATTAAAGGAAGACCGAAGAAATCGTGGCATGATCAAATCAATATAAGCTATCGGAGTATTTGACGTCCGTAAATGTCATGATTTATGAATGTTAAGGAATCGAGAGAAGTAAGTTAGGAAAGAATAGTGTGGCGTTCCATTATTTCTGCATACCCCTTCGGTAGAGGCGGCGCAATGGTTAGTTAGTTAGATAGTTTACGTTAGCTTTTTCAAGATATTTCTCTTTATATTATGAAACCAATTTCCTTGTTTGACATCCAAGGGCGTGCAGTATGTAACCAAGATGAATGGACATTCTTCTATTTGCGGCGCAGCAACCCATGCGGGTAACTGACGCATACGAAAAATACTAAAATTATTAAAATGTGGTCGTACGGTTGTAAAATTAATACTCATAATAGTTACTACGGACGAAGCACGCAGCTCGGTGAGAACGAACATGTCCTTTTACCTGAAGATAGAATTGAAAGAAACCACAAAATTACCGTTTGTGGAATACGATTGTTTCACTAATAATATGGGTACTCTGTGTAAAAATGTTTATGAAAGTTCTACGAAGCATTCTATTACTTTATACATATGATGTATACATAAGATATATAAAATTTGATACGAAGCCATTACTTGGTGGTTTGGCATATTTAAAATTCAAATTAAACACATTTTCACTAAGTATACCACTTTATTTGAGTAAGTAGAGCCAACCGGTTTCACTCCGTAGCGAGCTTCCTTAGAGATATGAGGCGTATAGAACCAAAAACGACAATATCAGCATTATCAAAGTCGACCTTCGTGGCCGAGTAGTAAGAGCTCTGACTTCCATTCCGAAGGTCTCGGGTTCGATTCCCGGCGATAGCAGTGTGATTATCACCCTGTCTTTGGTCTTGTGTAGAATTCACGTGACAATAAAATGGCGATAGATTGGCTACCTATCACATGTCATAAGAATCAATATGATAGCTAAAATAAATTGTATATAGTAATTGGGTTCAAAACGACCTGTTGTAAACAAGGAAAAAAAAGAATGTAAATAATGTAAAATAATGTTGGTGAATAATGAAAAATGTTTTAATTTAAACCTGTTTAAGGTAAAGATGCAACAATTTTTAAATATTAAAACATTATGTGCAGCTATAAGTTGAGTTAATTTTATTTATACCCTTGGTTTCTTTTCCAAGATATCTGCTATTTTATAATTGACACTCCCGTTTTTGTTACAAATTTTCTGATACTGCCGGTTTTGTTTTGAATGCAGCATGACATTGCCATGTTCATTATCAACATGTAGCTAATCAACCGCCATTTTATTGTCAAGTGAATATTACACAAGGCTAAAGACAGTGTGACAATCACAATGCCATCGCTGGGAATCGAACCCAGGATCTTAGTTGTGGCAGTCATAGCACTTACCACTGGCTACGAATATGTTTTATCATTAATTTTTCATTTTTTGCTGACTTTAAGTTCCATATACACTGGACAGTGACCGTAACGGCACCGTAATGTCACCGACGTAACCTTGAATCTCACGAGAGTTGATAAGAGACGTGCAGACGTAAATCTGACACTTTTCAACTCTACCGAAGGCGATTTTATTTATAAGTGGGCTATTTATAGGCCCAATTTTGGAACCTTTGATTGAAATATTTTGTAATCTATAAGTTTTCTTCAACTGATTCTGAACCGGCTGTCACTGCGACCAAGTCTATATTTGTGTCTAGCCGACTTTGGTGAAGTTCATCGGTAGTGCTATTAATTATATTGCCATATTCTGAAAAAAAATTATAACGGTATTCTGCTTGCCTCTGGTATTGTATTGTATTATCAGCCGCCATCCACATTGTTCACGTTGATCGCTTGCATGACGTGCACAATAAGCAAAAATAAGCAGTTTGCTAAGTGCACATGTATGCATGTACTAGAACAGTGATGAGGAACCTTTTTGAGAAGTGTGTCATTTTTTAGTACTAGCTCGTGGGTCACTAGGTCAGTGACGTTACTTGGAAAGGGGGAGGGGAGGATTTTTAAATACATTTAATTTTATATCTCACTTTTAAAATCCTTTAAACAGTTTATATTTCAAAATATTACTCTTCTTATTTACAAAATATAATATTAAATTTTATGGAAGAAGTTCATTGTTAATAATGAAAATAAAAATATCATCATCATCATCAGCCGTCTGTCATCCACTGCTGAATGTAGACCTCTCCCAAATCACGCCACTGCCCCCTATCCATTGCCGCTTCCATCCATCCATGTCCAATCCAATCCTCTTCAGATCGTCGGTCCAACGGGCAGGGGGACGTCCAACTCTGCGGAATCCTTTACGGTCTCCACTCCAGAACCCGTCTCCCCCATCGGTTCTCCGACAGATATGGCCAGCCCATCGCCACTTCAGCCCGCCCACCTTCAGAGCCACCCCAGTCACCTTGGTTTGTTGACGAATAAATTCGTTTCTAAATCTGTCCCTCAAGGTTATTCCAAGCATGGCTCTTTCCATGGTGCGTTGGGTGACCTTGAATCTGTAGACTAGACCTTTTGTCAGTGTCCACGTCTCGGCTCCGTAGGTCATGACTGGCAAGACAAACTGGTTGAAGACTTTAGTCTTGAGGCAGTGTGGTATTTTAGAAGTGAGAACATGACGCAATTTTCCAAAGGGCGCTCAACCCAACTGAATTTTTCGGTCGGTTTCTTTCTCGAAATTGTTTCTGCCTAATTGAATTATATAAAAATTTATTTATAGTTCAATACATATTTAGTTTGATTTCTCTAAGGTTTATGTCTTATATTCCTATTCGTCTGGTTTTGGCAGCTCGCTGCCACCTTCTGCCTACCAGAAACTGGTCGAAGCCATAAACCTCAGTGGAGTTTAACTAAATACATATAATAATAAATAATAAAAAAATCACTGTTTACGTTTTCTTTTTGTCTTATGACTTTTTACGACATAAGGAGAAAATACGACAATTTACGATCCTGTACATCAAGCGCATCATAAAAATAAAATCAGTTAGCCAATATCCAATTTGACATATTGTTTTTTTTTTTATATTTTGGATTGTCTGTTTCCTCTTTTATGACGAAAAAAATGTTATAAATATCCAACAGTCATTTAGAAAACTGCGTGGATCATTGTCTGACTCGCGGGTCATAGATTTGCCATCAATGTATTAGAACCAACAATTCAGATATATGTATACACGTGTTTACAATAATGTTAACAAAAAATCTAAAGAGAAAAAACGAATAAGCCATTACGTTAATACAACATTGTTGACTTTGCCACTTTCTTCTTGTCTGGCAATTGTCTGCAGTGGACGAGGGCTTTGTCAGCGATGCACCCATCCCTTCAATTTGTGAAATGTTTGTTATTAAGACAACACGCGAGGCAGACAGAGCAGCGTGGGTGGAAAAGACCCCATGTTGGTTGACACGCACTTTTCGTTTACAATGGCGCAGGCGAGACGTTTGTCTCGGTTTGATAATAGCGAGGCCACACATTCATGCACATAATAATTTTAGTTTTTAATAGCTTATACCAATTGGACGACCAAGGCTGTGATGGGAGGATGAAGTTGGGAGAGATGGGGCAAAATTGTTACGAGTGTCAGATTGGAGGGTCGAAGCGGAGGACAGGAGGAGTTGGAGGCGAAGAATACTGGAGGTTAAGGCTCGATATGGGCTGTAAGGCCGTCAAAGAAGAAGAAGAATAATAATAATAGCTTAAACCATCTAGAAAGCTCCAAATATTCAGCAGTAGCGTTAAAAGCGTACTGCTGTACGAATGTGATACTTGGAAATCTACCGCGGACGTTATTGGAAAAGTCCAGGTGCCTTCGCTCAATATTCAAGATCTATTGGCTCCAAACAGTGTCAAATGCCATTAGCTGGACCATGGCAGGCGAAAAACCAATTAGAGAACGAGTCGCTAAACGCAAATGGCATTTCAACCCAGCCTGCATCGCTCAACGCGCACTAGACTGGTTCCGTATGGGAGAAAAGAGGAAAGGCAGACCTAGAGTTCCACCTGGAGAAGAGCCCTGCAAAACGAGGTTAAAGCAGTAGGCCTCATTTGGGATGAAGTATGCATGGCATGCGATAGAGTCGGTGGAGAAGGTTCCTTGCGGCCCTATGTACAACGGTGATGGGACAGGACAAAAATATGAAGAATACCATCTATAAAGATTGCCAGAGGTCAGAGCATCGATGATTATGACTAGATGTGTGCCGCGCAAAAGAGACCATAAGATTTTTTCTTAAAGAATTTCATAGAGGATTCCCACCGCTTTCCCGAAGCTGTTAAAGGCGAACATAAGCTTTGCTCATTCGAAGAAGAAGCTTTTTTATATCACTTTTTGTCACAAAAAGAATAATTTTGTCTTCATTCCATATTTATTGTTTCTTGAACAATGATGTAAAACTCAATATTAAATAAGTAATACGAATGAAAACGTCAGTTTTCTAGAAGGTTTATTATATTTTATGGGAATGACATGTTTCGCCCTTCTAAGGCATTATCAAATGTAATGAGATATTTGATAATGCCTAATTTTCTAGAAAATTTATTATATTTTATGGGAATGACATGTTTCGCCCTTCTAAGGCATTATCAAATGTAATGATATATTTGATAATGCCTTAGAAGGACGAAACATGTCATTCCCATAAAATATAATAAAACTTCCAGAAAACTGACGTTTGCATTCGTATTAATTCATACCTTATGATCAAATAGAGATTCAGTCAATTAGGTTTAGGAAGGGTGCCGAACTATGGATCGTAATTAGAAAACACAGGTGCGTGACCAAGAGTCAATGCTTTTACGCAAGGATAACATTATGACGTAAAAATGCATGTTCAGCGTTTTAAATTACGAAAGTCATCATAAATCATTAAACATTATCTTATAATTAAGAATGTTAATTAATTAAAAACATTCACTTTTGGTTATGAAAATAAACGGAAAAAATAAGGAAATTTTTTTCATAACAGGTATTTAACGGACTAACGAACCATCTGACAGATTTATACAAGTAGTGAGAATAAAAAAAGAAGTTGAGGAAGGCCAAGGAAGACATGGCATGACCACATTATTCAATTACTTGACAGACGGTCACTTCGAAATCGGAACAATCGACGAGCGTTCACGTCACGGTGTGTTAATGTGTAGGGTAAGCGCGAGAGCTACGAGTATATCAGGATAGAACAGTGTGGCGGTCCATCCTCTTTGCCCTCTGAAATGGCGTGATGGTTATTTAGTTAGTTAGTTAAAATGAAAACGGATCGATTGCAATATACTAAATAAATGGTTATTAACGTATATACGTTATTAACGTATAACTTAGAATAAATGCTAATATACAAGGCAAACGAGGAAATCGTGGCATGATCAAATAAATCAAATATTTAATGTCGGACTTGGAGAAATCGACATGCGTGCATGACAAGATGTATGAATGTAGAGGAAACGAGAGATGCATATCAGGACAGGACTGTGTGCATCCATTCTTTCTGCCACACCCCTTGGGGGAGACGGTGTGATGGTTAATTAGTTAGTTTATGCTAATATATACATTTACGAGTATGTTGAAGACTTTCGTTCTAAGTTATATACTATAAATCGTGTTAGTTACACCATTTATAAATCAAGAAAGGCTGGACCGATTTTGATGATCTTTGATTTATTGCATTTGTCTCCGCCCAGAATAGCAGAATAACTATTAAAACACCGAAAAAAAATTATTCCACCCAGCAAATATAATAGTTTAACAGAAAGTGGTGCTACCATTTCGATTCGCTTCAATGAAGCAAATCCCTTGCTACCATGTGAATTACATTCATATTAACGTAATTCATTTGTTTTTTTGTTTTTTTCAAACGTTTTATTTTGATTTTTGCACATTTTTTAACGTAATTCATTTTGAGTATTCAGTTTAATTAAATAAAAAAAACTGAATTTAATTCAACTTATAAGTTAACACAACATTTATTGATTCTGAGGCGATATGAAGTTCGCCGGGTCAGCTAGTAAAAATTAAAAAATGTGGATTCGCATAATAACAAAATCAAGATATCGACAACAAATCAACATATACGAATAAGGAGATTGAAAATCAAGATTTTTGCATTAAATAAGCATTATTATACAAATAAGGAGAATACACAAGATGGACGACAAGAGTGACGTATGAAGAAATGCTGAGACGCATGAGAATGGGTCATTAGTTGCTCACTTCAATAAAAAAGAAGAAAAACTGCATATCTACGGCATATTGTGCGTAATCCGAAATATCACTTACTGCAGCTCCTAATTGAAGAGAAGAATGAAGGGAGAAGAGGCGTGAGACGCAGACAAATATAATGGCTGATTAACATAGACAATGGAGTGGTTTGCTGTCTCTTTGGAGTGCTTTGCTGTCCAACCAACAGAAAATGGCAGCGAGCAGACTGTGGAGTGGTTTTCTGTTCAACCACCAGAAATCAAGTGGAAACCAAGTGGATTTTAACTAAATATATCATATAAACGATTTTTTTTTTCATTCTTTACAATAAATGCCTAACAATAAATTTTAATGAACACCATAAACACCTTTTCTAATCAATCTGATAAAGGACGAACTTATAGAGGAGACCTAATCGCTACAATTGGAATATAGGATGGGAGAGCAAATTGTCAATGTGGTCTGTTATGCAGACGATGAAAATAATCATAGCTGAAAACAATAATGACTCACAACAAAATGCTAGACAGACTACATCACGCCTGTAAGAAATACAACATGACAGTCTCTATCGAAAAAATTAAGTGTATGACCTTTTCCAAAACACCCAAAACATGTAACCTGGTTATAGAAAATCGATCCATAGAACAGATCATGACCTTCAAGTATCTAGGCATAGACTTGGTGGGAGGAGCTGATCTGCGGGAAGCAATACAAGCATAAGTAAACAAGGCAGCTGCAATCTCTGGTGCTCTAAAATCCAAAATATGGAAAAACAAAGACATGGCCATTGAAAGTAAAATGAGAATCTATAAGGCATGCGTAGAACCAATAATAACATATGGCGTCGAAGCAAGGGCAGACGCAGTAAGGACCAAACAAGTTTTGAGGACTTCCTAAATGAAGACACTGAGAGATCGCGTGAGGAACACCAGAATAAGAGAGATATGTAAGGTTGAGGATATTATAAGATGGAGCAGACAGCGGAAAAGGGACTGGTACGGTCATGTTCAAAGAATGGACACCACCAGACTCCCCTATATTGCATTGCATAATCAGCCTCATGGGACTCGTCCTCGTGGAAGACCTCCTAAAAGATGGAAAGACAGCTGGGAATCTACCTCACAGGAGGAGCAACACTCTGGAGAAGAGACCACATAGGTCTACAACAAGGAAGAAGAAGAAGATTATTTTTAAAATTTGAACACAATTTAAAATAAAAAGGACTAACCTGGGGTGATTACAGTATGAAAACGGCAAAATGTCAAGATAGCAAATTATTTTTATTAATAATATTACCTAGATCACTTACATTGCTTTTCACTATGGTTAATAGTCGCCCATAGACAAAGGCATAGAAATTAAAAATCCATGCAGGTTAACAAAGAACCGAAACGTATTCAATTTTGATGACAAAAGTTCACGATTTATGTGGCCATTGTGCGTATCTAGAACCCATTAAAAATGCCGTGTTCTAATTTTTAAAAATATAATAGACAAATGTGTTATTTTACAAACAGTAGGGTACTCAGCCGTGAATCCTCTCCCTTTCAGGGCCCGGAGTAATGAAGGGCTTCCTTAATGCCATTGATAATCAACCATTTTACAAAATGCTTGTTAAATTTAAAACATTGTTATAATATCATAATGTATTTTTTGAAAATCAATGAAATTGTCGCGACAGCTGTTTCGTCAACTAATATTGGTATCATGGGGTGTAAAAAACTAGTTATTTGTAACACCTGATGATGCCAACATTAGCATCCAGTTGTTTGTAACATCTGATGAAGCCAACATTGGCAACCGGTTGTTTATGGTGATAGCCTGATGATGCTAACATTGGTAAATAGTCGTTTATAAAATCTGATGATTCCAACTTTCATAGAATTTTAATTAATAAATTGTGATATTATTACAGTGTACCAAATTAAAAAGCTAATAATGTTGAAGTATCATGTTTTTCCCGCCAAAAAAACATGGATTACCTAAAATATTATATCAGTGATTCCCAAAGTGGTCAATCGACCCCCAAGGGTCACTGATATAATATTTTAGGTAATCCATGTTTTTTGAGTTTTTCAAGAAATTGATCGTTTGAGAGTTTCAAGAAATCGACCCCCAAGGGTCGATTTCAACTTGCAAGGGGTCTACATCAATGAAAAAAGAGGGGGTGCACGGGATAGAAATGGGAGATTCGGGAATACACGAGATGTAAATGGGGGTACACGAGATGGTTTGACTAAATTGAAGCCGAATATTGCGATTTTAATGTCAAAGCATCAGAGTCATCCCTCCAATTAAAACATTGATTTTTTGT
Organism: Lepidostoma basale; assembly: GCA_022606425.2. NCBI lineage: Eukaryota > Metazoa > Arthropoda > Insecta > Trichoptera > Lepidostomatidae > Lepidostoma > Lepidostoma basale. The sequence goes on along the minus strand of JAHDVF020001034.1, from coordinate 425,786 downwards.
TTTTTTATTTTATGTTAACACGTTGGATTTGAATTTTGTTTCATGTTTAAACTACAAAATAAAATAAAACATATATTTTATTTTAAAGAATTATTTTGTTACATAAACCCCTACTAAAGTGAGTCAGCTTCAAAAACAAATTCATAATTATAGATGAATTTGTAAAAAAAAAAAATAGGAAAGCATGGGGTCTACACAAAACAGAATAAATCTGCTAGGGGTCTAGGGGACAAAAAGAGTTTGGGAACCTTTGATTTAGATTATCTTAATAGAGAGATGTACTTAAGATTCCGCGTATCCCAAAAAGTAACAGGACAATAATAATAATAGTAAAAATATCGTTCGAAGGTAAAAGTTAGCAGACGCCATACGCGTAGCATCCTCATCCATTGTTTCACGCGACTCACTGATCCGTGCCTGGTCATAAAGACGCATCCTGATTTCATCCAATGTTATAATTTACCTCCGTCCAAACGTCATTCCACATTTCCACCAGAAATGGATACATGTCATTAAAGTGGGGATATGTCCAATTACTCTAATAGATGTCAAATAGAGGCCATTTCAACGTTCAGCGATTGCAATTGTCATGAAATATATACTTTATAACATGTCATAAACACAGGTACTCGTATACTCTTACATACAGAAGCCGTTTCGCTACAATCTGTGATTATTATTCAAATTACTTATGAACAGAATGCACATATATTTATTATTGCCTGTATAATGATGGAAATACTTCATATCAAGTAGCGATGCATCAAGATAGGGACAGTATGTCATAACAATGGCGATATTCAAATTAGCCATATTATTATTATAATTAGACAAATAGCGACATTAAGCAATTTCAAATTTCGGGGCCAACACTTTCACATTTGAAAAAATAAAGAGAAAACACTCTATGTTCTTCTTTTCCTTGGATTATGTATTTGGGTTTGCATCAAGTTATTTCTTGAGAAATGGACTGCCATCCGCCCTTACATCTTTATGGATTTCATACCATTACACATTAATTAAATAAATAATACAAATAAAAACATACTACAGATTTGATATTGACAGTTGGTTGAATGTGGTTTGGTCGCGGGTTTCTTCAATAAAACTGGAGTTTTTAGGCGTATAATTGATTTTTTAAAAATGTTTATATGTTTAAAACAGTACTTTGTGGTTCGTTACCTCGTATACGTGTTGGGTGTGTCCTGTTGGATGAGCAAATTATAATATTGACCTTTGTTTAAAACATCGTCAACTAGTGGACAAAATTTATATATAAATGATCCATGTGTGAATAATCCTGGCCAATACGCATCTTGCCATCCCAAAATAATATTTGATTGTGAAAATTTATACCTTTGTGCTGTTTTGGTGGTGAAAAATATAATTACATTGTTTATGTGAAGTGTTTTGACAGGTGCCAAATTGGTTTTCATAATTTTATTTTTCGAACGTTTATGTACATTTGTTCCGATGTCTATTTGAAAAATTCTTTTGATTCATATTGAAGTGCTTGCTGGAAATTAAACTATTTAAAGTGCCTAACTAACTAAAATTTTATTAATATAACGGTGGTAGCGGAAGAAACAAACTTTTAATGAAAGGATATTATCTTAGAAAATAGCTTATGTGTTATAACTTTTTTATGTGTTATATTTTGTTATTTTTATTTTATGATTTATTTTATTTTATTTGTTTATTTTATATAATTGAATTTTATTTAAGATATAGTTTGTAAATGATTTAGCATTTAAGTGTGTGCGGGTGATGCCTACTGGTGGCGATGAGGTCCGCAACCCATCACACCGCATCTCCCGCAGGGGCGAACAGAGAAGGGTGGAGTGCCGCATCGGTACATGGAATATAAGGGGAGGTATGGAAGGAAAGTTGAATGAGATGTGTGCAGAAATGGATAAAAAGTGTTTAGATGTTTTATGTGTGACTGAATGTATGATGAAAGAGTGTGGTTCCTTGGAGCATGCGGATAAGCTTGTTCTGTGGTCGGGTGTGCCGAATGACCACAGAGCATGCCAAGGCGTGGCGGCAGTGCTAGCTCCAAGGATGGTAGAATGTATGAAAGGTTATAAATGTGTTAGCCCAAGACTCATGTGGATTCGCTTCAAGATCGGGTTAACAAGAGTTTTCCTTTTAATTGGATACGCCCCTGGTAACAACGAAAATGAGGCGAGTAAAGATGAGTTTTGGGACAAAGTGAGAGAGACATTGGTGTGTAAGAGTGAAAACGAAAGATTGATAATAGCAGGTGATATGAACGGTTGGGTGGGAATCCGTAGGAGTGGGTACGAGGAATGTCTGGGTACGTTTGGTGATAGACGAATAAATGATAATGGAAGGAGACTGCTTGAGTTGTGTATAGAATGGGGCCTCTTTGTATCAAATACCATCTTCGATCATAAGAGAATCCATCTCTATACTTGGGAAAGAGGATTTGAAAGGTCCATTATAGATTACGTCATTGTAGACTCTAGATTACGGGCGGATACTGTTGATTCAAGGGTCTTCAGGGGAGCCGAACTGGAAACGGATCATTTTTTAGTAGTGGCAAAAGTGATCTTATTCCGGGGATGGCGAACCAGAAGAAGCAAAACAGTAGCCGCACCGACTAGAGTCAAAGTTGAAAAACTGCAAAACAATGACGTAAGAAATAATTTCGTAAGAAAAGTGAAAGATAGATTGAGTGAGCGGGATGTAAGTGAGTTGAGTATTGACGAGACCTGGAAATACTTGAAGGAGAGTTTGTGTGAATCAGCGAAAGAATCGTGTGGTGTGTGTGTACAAGGAAGAAAGAAAGGGGATGCATGGTGGAATGATGACGTAAAGATTGCTGTTAAAGAGAAGAAAGATGCTTGGTTGAATATGTTGTCGATAAATAAGAATGACAGAGTTAAGTATGAAAGAGCAAAAGATTTGTATAAGGTATGCAAGAAGAGAGTGAAGTCGGTAGTGAAAGCGCGGAAAGAAAAGCTGAAGGAGGAAGAAGGGCTCAAAATGACAAACAACTTCCAAGCAAATTTAAAAATGTTTTGGAAAGAAGTTAAAAAAGCCCGAAATCCTCCTGATAGTGGATGTGTGAAAGCAATTTTAGACAACGAGGGAAGAATGTTAACGGAGAGTAAGATCATACAAGAAAGATGGATGGAATATTTTAAGGAGATGTATGGTGGTGATACAAACGTGATCGAAAATATGACAGCTAGTGCGAGTGCGGGACCTATGAATGATAATATTGAAAAAATAAGTACGAATGAGATGAAAAGATCCGTGAGTGCAATGAAAAGTGGAAAAGCTGTTGGGTTTGATTGTATTGCCATAGACTTTATTAAAAGCGGTGGCGAAGTGGTTTCTACATGGTTATGTAAGTTATTTAACCAGTGCTTGGAGGAGGGATATACGCCGCTAGACTGGAGGAGAGCAGTAATTATGCCCCTGTACAAAGGAAAAGGATCGCGTATGGAATGTGGAAACCACAGAGCTATTAGTCTTTTGAGTGTCGTTGGTAAAGTCTATGGCAGAATTTTAATAGAAAGAGTAAGAAAATTGACGAGTGACAAAGTTTGGGATGTGCAAGGTGCCTTTATGAATGGCAGAGGATGTATGGATCAAATTTTTGGACTTCGTACATTGACAGAGAAGTTTCTGGCCAAAAATCGCAAACTTTTCTGTGCATTTGTCGACTTACAAAAAGCATATGATTACGTTAATAGAGAAAAGTTGTGGAAAATATTGTCTGAATATGGAATAAGTACAAAACTGATCACGGCCATTAAGTCGCTATACACGGAAAGCACTGCTAGTGTCAGAGTAAATGGAGATCTTACAGCCTGGTTTGATATCAATAAAGGTGTCAAACAAGGTTGCGTAATGTCCCCGTGGTTATTTAATCTGTATATGGACAATTGTATGAGAGAGCTGAAAGGGTTGGATGTAGGTGCCAAAATGAGCGGAGTGTCAGTAAGCTGTCTCTTGTATGCGGATGACGCTGTCCTACTTGCTGACAACGAGCATGAACTACAAGTCCTGGTGAATTGTATGTATGAGGTATGCATGCGAAATGATCTGATGATGAATGTTAATAAGTCCAAGGTAATGATTTTGAAAAGGAAGAAACCATGACAGTCTGCAACATTAGCGTGAATGGTGAAAATTTGGAGCAAGTAGTTGAGTTCGTGTATTTAGGTAGTATGTTTACAAGAGATGGGAGAGTGGAGAGGGATATTGAAAGAAGGGTTGGGGCAGGCAACAAAGTGAATGGTGCACTTAAAGTTGTCATCGCAAACAAAAACCTATCCAAAAAGCTAGAATGGCAGTGCACAATGGTGTTCTTCTACCGACCCTCATGTATGGAAGCGAAGCATGGAACTGGCAAAGGAAGGATGAAAGTAGAATAAATGCAGTAGAAATGAGATCTCTTAGACGAATGTGTGGATATTCTGTGTATGATAGAGTGTCGAATGAAAATATAAGAAGTGAATGCGGTGCGAATGATGGTGTCATGAACAAAATAATGAAAGGATCATTAAGATGGTTTGGACATATGGAAAGAATGAATGAAGAAAGAATGGTAAAAATTATATGTTAATGATGTAAATGGAACCAGAAATAGAGGAAGACCAAGGAAAACGTGGCACGATCAAATAAATCAAATATTGAATGTCGGCCATGTGAGGAGTCAGAGAAATCGACGCGTGCATGACACGATGTATGAATGTTGAGGAAGCGAGAGAAATATGTCAGGAAAGAAAGGTGTGGCAGTCCATTCTTTCTGCCTACCCCTTCGGGGAGACGGCGTGATGGTTAGTTAGTTAGTTAGTTAGTTACTACAGAAACTTTATTTTATTTTATGGCATCTTTGCCTTGCTAAGGCATTATCAAATGTGCAAACATGACATTCCCATAAAATATAATAAAGCTTCTTGAAAACAGGCGTTGTCATGTGTATTAAATATAAAAAAAAATACGCTACTAGATGATCTAAACGATAATCTATTGGTTTATATACGAGTATATACGTTTATATTCATTCTATATAACTTATTTTTAACCCCTATTGTGCTGCTGTCTACATTTGAAGACTACAGGGGAAAAACAAGGAATGTCAGTTAAAATTCAAAATAAATGTAATAATGCCATCTAGCGGCATTTGTACGTATCTATCCACAGTAAAATTTTCATATTCAAAAATCATGTGTGTCATCGACTATGGCCAGATAATCGATTGCTAATTGCTAAGAAATATATAGACTTTGATGAGCTTTATTCTCAATTTATTCAAATTAACCCTTCTACTGACATTTCTTGTTTTCCCCCTGAAGTCTTCATTTGCAGTCCAAAAGAAATGATGGTTGGCAGCACTTGCTGCTCACACAGCTTGTTTCTATCCATCATAATATTACAGATAAATAAGTATTAGTGAGATTTATAATTATAGTACAATATATTAATTTATAACTGTAGTGTGAAGGTTTATTAAATACATTCATATAGATGCTTGAGCTGCTAATGTAGTCCCCTATTTGAAACCAATTTTTTTTCAATGTAAAAATAGTGAGTCGCACAATGGGGGTTAAAAAATATTAAAAGAATCTCACGAAGAGTGGCATAAACTGTATTCGTAACTTGTAATCAATCCAAAAGCTCATTTTCTTTGACATCCCACAAATCATATTTTTCTCAGTCATATTCCTCATGATTGAGGGTCGTGTCCATCTTGTAAACTATTGACCATGACACGCCATGTGCTCCTGTCACCTGTCAATCTCCAGGCTGCAGCTAATGAGAGACCAGTCAAATCCCTGATTTGATCGGACCAGCGGCTCGGTTGTCGTCCTTGTGGTCGTCTTCCCTCCATTTTGCCCATGATAATGAGCTTTTCAAGGTTGAGAGTACGCATCCCTGTCGAATGCCCTTTTCAGGTTTAAACCGTTTCGAGATGACATAATTTACCTTCACAATAGTCTCGCCTTCCAGATTATAGATTTGCAATGAGTACAATTAGATGTTTTGGCACTCTCATTTCCATAAAGACCTTTCATAAAAAGTCCCATCGAACACAATCAAAGGCCTTTGAGTAATCTATATAACACATTAGCATAGGGATGTTGAATTCTCTAGTTTTCTCTATTAGTTGTCTTACGTCATAAGGGCATACAGTTCTCATCATCATTACATATTTATTAACAACCCATTATAAATGACGATTATTTCAAGAATTTATCACCTAAGTCGGTGATCATTTGAGTTTCGTAAGTGGTCGTGAATATTTAAATTTTACTAATATATTATACGATGAAAAATACTAAGGGTTTTATGAAGTAATTATCACGAATGAAAACGTATGTTTTCTAGAAGTTTCATTATGAGTTATGGGAATGATATAAATGCTAAAATCAAGATCGTTGCTGTTTATATACATGAATTGAAGGAGTAAAAAACGGTTATTAAAGAAAATTCAATGATTTTAAAAGTTTATTAAAATTATGTTTTTCCTCATACTATTTATTGTTCGTTTTATTTATTGTTGGGCAAACACTACACAATAAATAAGTTGTAACAAAAATTTCGAAATTTAAAACAATTTCTTTAAATTCGTATTTAAAAAACCAAAAAAAAAAAATTGTAAAAATTGCGTAAAAAAGCGCTTAAGAAAGTTAATGCTAATTATGTCAATGGAGTAAGGTTGAGGTAGACTGAGAAAAACATGGTATGATCAAAGTGATTTAGTTTTAAAAGTCAGTCATGTTAGAAGTCAGATAAATGTACATGCATTATTGACTCATATGAATGTAGAGGAATCTGAAGTCAGTTTGTCAAGATAGATAAATGTTCGCTAAATTTTCTCTACCTACCCCTTCCGGAAACGGCGTAATGGTATGATATTGTTGTTGTTGATTGTTTTAAACGTACACATTCGATTACACGTGCCTTTTGATACAATTTTAATAATCATGAACAACTATTTGCAATCCGTGAAATATTTATGAAAGTTAAGATTTTCTACCATTTTTTTTATTTATTTTTATTTAATTTATTAAAAAAAAATTACAATTGGGTTATATGGATACATTTTTAGATCTTACTATTAATTATATAATGTTTCAGGTATATTTCATATTGAGTTGTAATGAGACTCCTTGTGTCTTTTGGTAGTTCATTGTAAAGTTTCAGTCCATTGTTTAATATCCTTGATTGTCCTGTCTTAGTTCGTGCTTTCGGTAAGTGATATCTGTCACAGTTCCTGATCCAGTGTCTGTGTATGTCGGAATTTTTAGTTAATTTGTAGCTGCTGTCTGTTGTCTATTCCATGGTCACTCTGCACAATTTTCAAGGTCTCAAATTTGGTCAGGTCTGATATGTTCATTTGTTTTGGTTCATTGTACTTGGTTCACTGATTCACTGTACAATCGTAATCAGGAATAAGTTTTTATATTTAGTTTAAAAAAAAATTACTCGCGTTAAAAATTGCATTATTAACACCAAATCGTTATCCTTTGTTTTCTACACTACTGTCAGAACAAAGATCAAAATAATTCAGAAACGTTCTTTGGTATGCGCATCGTGTGCATTTCGAATTACTTTCGGAAAGAATCGAATTATTCCTCTCTCGCTTTTTGTATTTAAAATATTCTCGTACTTTTTAATGACGACATCCGGGTTTTTGCCTATTTATAATATATTATGATGTATATATAAACTAACTAACTAACTAACTAACCATCCCGCCGTCTCCCCGAAAGGGTAGGCAGAAAGAATGGACTGTCACACTTTTACTGATGCGGCACTACATTCTTCTCTTTTCGCTCCGCGGTAGACGCGGTGTGATGTCTATGTGATATATTATATATGTCTACTCGTATATATAATATATCACCTAATAAATTATTATGTATGCAAATTTATTTTAAATATGGAACGGCAGGAGAAACAGACGTTATTTTTAAATCTATTAATTATTCGAGAATACGGTCGGACGACATCGATAAATTGTATCGGTGCATACAATTTGCGCACATTGGCGATTTTACATGCAAGTTATAAGCCCTTGAGGTGACCTAATCGGTCGCCAAGATTACAGCAAGTGTGGCGTTGCTTTACAGATTACAGCTTCGGTTGACGGTAGGTAGCGCCGCTAGGGATGGACCTTCTGATTAACACTTCGAAACTCCGTATAATGTTTCTGAGAGAACAAGAAGAATTCAATCATAGCTTAAATTATAATGAAATTTTATTGTTTTTATCAGTTTTACAAAGATTTTTTTATTTATATGTAAAAGTATTTAACTACTTGTTACAATTTTTTTTCGCCTTATGATGGCATTATAAATATGTTTATAGGGACACAAGACCTTTCTCTTAGATCTTTACAAGCCTGTCTTAGATCTTTATAAGAACACACTGTTTGGCGGATTAAGTTCAGTTTGAAAATGCCCTCGCAAGGTGAAATAAATTTGTACTACTACTACTACTTCTTGACGCTACAAACCGGCGTGTGACTAAGACTCCTCCACAACAGTCCTCCATTTATTCTTCTTCTTCTGCTGTCCCAGGCTATCTCTCTCCATTCTCCAGATTTTTCCATTTTCTCCCAGTCTTGAAACAAATTTGTAAAAGTATTTTCTTATGTAAATAAACAATCTCTGTTAAACCGATAAATCTAAGACATTTTAATATATTTCCGAATTGTACAAAATAAAAAATACAAACATCAATAAATCAAAGTGTAATGTTTTTCCATGAAATGAAAAATACAATCATTTTCTTTGATGCTACAAATTTTGCAAACACAATTTTTTTTATGTTAAAATAAAAATAAATTCTTGAAGCTTCTTCTACTTCCTTAGCCTTGATATCTCCATTGCTTTAATTATTCTTACTAAAGCTTCATAAAGCTTATTAAAACTTCAATATTGCTCGCTTTTTTACCCACTGTATATTTTTAATTGAGGTTAAGTCGTCGACCCATCTCTTCTGTGGCTTTCCGACACCCCCTTTGTTTGTCCACGATCTCCATTTAATTATTAATCTATGTATCCACTTTTTATTAATTTACATTCGGCCACTCCTTTGATGTCATCACTTGTGACTTGTTTGTGGTCTTCACGGATTCCTGTTACCAGTTCCTGGTCGCTACTCCAGGGTGCGTCTGGTGCACCGATAATCCATTAACCTCACTATATGGACAATTCCACTTCAACGAAGATATTTTGCACTCTACATCGGTAACTTTGGTCCTTTCTCTGATCCACTCGTTGCGTTTCATGTTATTATTATTATTATTATTTTGGTGAATCGCTCTTTACATCATGACAGCACGAGCCAAATCGATGTAAAGAGTATTTATTGCTATCATAGTGATTCTCGCGACATGTGATAGGTAGCTAATCTATCGCCATTTTATTGTCACGTGAATTCTACACCAGAACAAAGACAGTGTGACAATCACATTTCCCTCGCCGGGAATCGAACCCGGAACCTTCGTGGTGGCAGTCAAATCAAATCAAATCAAATCAAATCAAATCAGTTTATTTCATCAACAGATATTACAAAATTTATTTTTAAGGCATCTATTGAGAACAGGTAAAATAATATATTATATATAGTATACTACCAGAAACGCATAAGAGATGGTTCAACATTAGGAAGACAGGATACTCTCCAGAATTAAGAGTATTTGCCTTCTGAACGTACTTTCACTAACATGAAAGACGTCGATCTCCGAGGAGACCGCGTTCAGCAGACTAATTGCTCTTCCCACCGGTGTCACCAGAGGCAGATTGGTTCTGGCAGCCGGTAGGTAAAACAATCTGTGCTGTCGCTGTCGGAGATATCTATCGGGGACAAAAAGCCGAACACCCTCCAGTACGGCCGAGTTCTCGAAGTATCCCCTAATTAATCTAAAGAAATGGGTAATTAGATGTCCATCTCTTCGAAGCTGTAGAGAATTGGTTCCGAGCATTCCCAAAAGAAATGCCGTGGGATAGAGCCAAGGATAGCTACCATACTCCCTCATGTAGAGATACCTCAGAAATTTTTTCTGAACCCTCTCCAGCATAATGGAATATCTCGCCTCGTGAGGACTCCATATCACAGAACCACTTTCGAGTCTGCTCCGAACCAATGCGTTGTATAGGACTCTGAGCACATTGGGATCCCTGAAAACTCTGCCGGTCCGGACGATGAAGCCCAACATCTTCAGTGCAGTGCCACAAATTCTCTCAACATGTGCACGAAAAGTCAGCCTACTCTCATAGATGATCCCGAGATCTCTCATCGTAGATACATGTGCTAGTTGTTGGTTGTTCATTGTGTATCTATAATACACAGTTCTCAATGCTCTAGTAAAAGATAGCATAACGCATTTAGAGACATTGAATTGCATTTGATTACTGTGACTCCAGTTGACAATATTATTGATGTCCGACTGGAGGCGAAGACAGTTCTCCAGGATTTTTAATTTCCAGGAATAATTTCAGATCATCGGCAAATAAAAGAAATCGCGAGAAGTTTATCACCTTCGCAATATCATTTATGAAGATGGTGAAGAGGAGTGGCCCTAAGTTTGAACCTTGTGGCACCCCTGAATTTACAAGAAAAGGTTCCGATTGAAAAATTCCGTATGAGACGTATTGTTTTCTTCCCTCGAGGTAACTAATGAAAAACATAATCAACTGAGCACTTACCATTCGGCCACGAAGGTCGTCATGTTCAACTGATGTTCAACATCCTGCTCTCCATTGTACGCTGTGACTGATTGTTTTATGATACTTTAGTACCCATTTAATATTATATTAAAATCCGCGATTCTAATTTCTTATTTTGTTTCTTGTAACTGTAAAATATCGTGCTGTTATCATTAACCTAATAAATATATTTATAATTATTTTTCTAATTTCGAAGATATCTTCTTCTTCTTCTTCTTCACTTTTGATAGACTCAGGAGTCTGTTATTTCAGGCGGGTCCTCTTGAGACGCTGAACTCCAGCTTTCTCTCCACCGTTTCGGGGGTCTTCCTGGTCGGCGTTGTCCGTTTGGCGTTCCATGGAGAGCTACGAGTATGTATGGTATTCTATTTGAGCCCATTCTTTCTACATGTTAATGCCAGTATCGCCGTCTTTGACGTCCCCATCTGACCACATCTTCGACCTACCTCGCAGATTTCTCGGATTGCTGTATTCCTAACTCGATCACGTAGGGTTTTGCCAGCTATAGCGCGGAGTGTTTTCATCTCAGTTGTCCTGAGCATGCTCATTGTCTTGAAAGTGTCTGCCCTCGATTCAATGCCATATGTGAGGATTGGTCGCACACAGGTCTCATAAATGTGTATCTTGCTGTCATCTTGTTTCTCTATATGACATCTTTCAGGCAACCTGCAACCGCTGCAGCCTTATCTACCTGTGACCTTACTTCTCTGGGGAGGTCATTAGAGCTGGTCACTTCGTTTCCGAGATATCTGAAGAGATATACTACCTTCAATATCGGCATCACGATTTAAAATGATACGAGATAAGGTTCATAAGGTTTGACGACCTTCGTGGCCGAGTGGTAAGTGCATTGACTGCCACCCCGAAGGCCCGAGGGCAGTGTGATTGTTACACTGTCTTTGGTCTGGTATAGAATTCATGTGACAATAAAATGGCGATAGATTAGCTACCTATCACATTTTCACGAGAATCACTATGATAGCTATAATACCTTTTACATCGAATTGGCTCATGCTGTCATGATGTAAAGAGCGTTTCAACAAAATAATAATAGTAATAATAAACTTTCAAGAATGTGAAATGTTACACTTTACTTTAAATATCATTTTATAATATCCTGGTGCAACGATACGTGAAAAAACAAATCTTAAATATTCCTTGTAATAAATTAGTGTTTAGTGCTTTTTAATATATTTATTCATCAGTGAATTTTCTGTATTGATTTAATGTTTCATTTATTAGAATTCTCCCATCTCTATAGCTGGCTCCTGGCTACTTCCATCTCGCCACTCGGCAAGGTAGGCGCCCGATCGAAGGCAATTAGCGATTACAAATTATGCATGCCAGTTATATTGTAGATACGGCATTTTTATTAATAGCGAGTGGGTAAGGCTATTTTCTAGACAGATACGTGGGTTTATGTAAATATTCGCAGTTTCCCGCATCAGATTGTACTCAAATATGCATACAAACTTACAGACACTTCTGGTACATTAGCAATAACACGTTTCTCGCAAAAATAATATGATTTTAATTCTGTTATGACGAGTGCTTGAAATACTTTATACAATGGGTGACGGAGCAAAGAAAAATTGATGTCAGTGCCTATGGCGGTACTCCCATAGAAGCCCAGAAGCCCAGCTTGCGTAAGAATTTTTGAATCAAAATCTCTTCCGGCTTACAGAGGTTCAGTTCTTGTGGCTATTCCTCTTACTTCTGATGGAAACATTGTTGTAAGGTGATTTGGTGGGTTGTTGGTTTATGCGGGAGCATGATTACTTAGATTTGGGGGTTTTGATTCAAAATTTCTTACGCAAGCCGGGCTTCTGGGCTTCTATGGGAGTACCGCCACTGGTCAGTGCTGTCGCAAGAAATTATCAGGAACAAAAATACACATTTGCTCCAGAACATAGGGGTTCTCAATAGAGCCCCGAATCAGTATGAAAAAATTCGTTGACATTAATCCTTCCCTCCTCAGTTCGAGGGAGGTATACCCCAGCAAACCCAAAAGAAATGCCATTGGATAGAGCCAAGGATATACCCCATACTCTCTCATATAGAGGGCTCTCAAGAATTTCTTTTGAACCCTTTCCAACATGAGATAATACTGAACCTCATGAGGATAATAAAACTTCTAGAAAACATACGTTTTTATTTATATTAGTTATGTAATAGGAAGGTATGATAAAAACACGACGCATAATGATGTTATGAGTAACTAACTAACTAACTAACCATCACGTCGTCTCTCCGAAGGGGTAGGCAGAAAGAATGGAATGCCACACTTTTCTTTCCTAACATATTTCTCTCGCTTCCTCAACTTTCATACATCGTGACATGCACGCGCGTCGATTTCTCTGACTCTTCACATGGCCGATATTCACTATTTGATTTATTTGATCATGCCACGTTTTCCTCGGTCTTCCTCTATTTCTGGTTCCATTTACATCGTTTACATATAATTATTTTACCATTCTTTCTTCATTCATTCTTTCCATATGTCCAAACCATCTTAATGATCCTTTCATTATTTTGTTCATAACACCATCATTCGCACCGCATTCACATCTTATATTTTCATTCGACACTCTATCATACACAGAGTATCCACACATTCGTCTAAGAGATCTCATTTCTACTGCATTTATTCTACTTTTATTCTTCTTTTGCCAGTTCCATGCTTCGCTTCCATTCATAAGGGTCGGTAGAAGAACACCATTGTTATGAGTATTTAATCGTTATTTCGATTAGTATACCATTGATCGATTCATAACACGCCAGGTGCAATGGTATTTCTCGCATAAGTACGAGTGACTATTATTTATAAATACTTGCCACGGTGATTGTACATTAAACTGTGTACGTGTCCGCTAGTTTAGTACTAACTATGCGCCCTTGAGGTGATTACATCAAAAACGGCGCTTTAAAAGTTAGCATATTATTATTATTATTATTATTAACTATGCAGGTTAGTGACGGGAAAGAAAAATCGATTCATCGAAATGAAATTATCTTTAAATTAAGTTTAGAAGATTGATAACGACGGATCGTATAAACTATTGTTTATGAATCTAATGAAATTGCTGATTTCATTGTTCGGTGGTGGTCTAGAGGATAGAGCGTTTAGCTCCTGATCCAGGGGACTTGGGTTCAAGTTTAAACGCGTTCAAATTTATTTTTTATAATAAATAACTATTTATGTCCATACTGGAGATTGATATACCTGTATATTATATTATAATACCATTCATTTATATCCTTGAAAATATTTTTAAATTAATTTCTTCTTCTTCTTCAAGTGTCCTGTCGGGTCCCCCCAACGTTGGCGATCACCTCGGCGAACCTGTCCCTGTCGTGCGTCGCTCGGAACAGCTCCTCCACACTTCGAATGCCCGTCCACTCCCTCACGTTTCGCAGCCAGGACATTTTCTCCTTCCAGGTCCTCGGAGTCCCTCAATTTTCCCCTCCAATATCAGTTGGAGAAGGTGGTACTTTTATATATATTATACATTCATTTAACACTTAATAAAATATTTCGAATCGTACACGTCCTTCATCAGTGTATTTAAAAAAATATATGAATTTGTTATATATTATAATAGTTTATTTACACCCTTACCATTATGTTGTAATGGAATTATACTGATAAAAGATATGAATTAATTAATCAAATATAATAAATAAATATAGACAATATCATCTTGATTTGATTCCTAATGGATTTCTTGTACGAAACTTCAGTAAAATTGTATGCGATTTTGTATTGAAAATATTTTATTTTGATTTTTTCATAATACTAACTAATTAACAAATTAACCATCACGCCGTTTTTCCAGAAAGGTAAGCAAGTAGAGAGATTTGACCGCCACATTCTTCTGGAAGTGAGTTCTGGGTTCTTCTATCCGGAGACAACTCTAGTGCCTTTTCTGTTATACATTCACACACCATGACACGCACGGTCGTCGTTTGTTACTACTTCGAACATGGCCACCTTCAGTAATAGATTTATTTAGTCGTATCATGTCTTCCTTGACCTTCTTTGAGTTATTTTTCCATTCACACTTCTTGTATAAATCTCATTTGTTTATTTAGTCGAATGATGTTGCCTATCCTGCCTATCCCTTCGGGGAAACGGATGGTTAGTTAGTTAGTTAGTTAGTTAGTTATGTTGACTATAAGTTCTCCTCTAATACTGTCTGTGACATAGATTCTTTGCAGTTTTCAAAACGTCTAATCTCTAATGTTTCGAAATAAGGAGATCAGACGTCAAAACTTTTCTGATATATGAAAATAGTCCATTGTTTTGACCGAAACACTATGATACTTCAACATTATTACTGTTAAAATTCAAAACACTGTTATTATATCATTTATTTTTATTCACTGAGAGTGTCGCGACAGCTGTTTCGCCAACCGATGTTGGCATCATCAGGTGTTACGATAAACTGACATATTGTAACACCTCATGATGCCAACATCTGTCGCGACACTCTCAGTGAATAAAAAGAAATTATGATATTATAACAGTGTTTTAAATTTTAACAGTAAGAATTTAAATTGTTTAATAGCTACCTTTTGTTTCTCCAAGATCCAAATATGTCACATTAATGATATTAATAAGCGATGAGTATCAGTGTTCTGCAGGTAGGTATTAGCAAAATTTCCTTTACTGGGTCGTATGATATACTTAGCATTTCCAATGTATTTAATCTATCTTATGACAGGTTAATTATTATTTATATATCTATGCCTTATATGTAGTTATAGGTAAATTATACGTAGTTCATATGTGCCCATCACCATTACGGGTATTTAACAAAAATAATAGCCAGATAAACCATAGATTCCCAAAACGTATAATATCGTCCCTTTGGCGGTGTTTGGAATTGATTGGAAGCAGTGAAACAAAACAAAAATTAATAATTTGGTCACAATTCACCACAAAGATAATTAAGATTTTTTGAAGAACTATTTACACTTTTGGCTTTATTTTTGACAGCGACCGGTTTTACCAAGCTTTGACAGACTAGCCAGTGGGCAGGGCGAAACCGATCGCTGTCGAAATAAAGATTATAGCTTTACAGTTTACATTGATTTGGCTCGTACTGGAATCAAATCAAATTAAATCAAATCAGTTTATTTTCTCAAAAGATATTACAAACAACAATTATAGTTTTAGGCATCTATTGAGAACAGGTAAAACATAAAAAAATATAAAATACCAGGAACTCATGATAGATGGAGAGAGATGTAAAAAGCTTTTAAAACGTACATGTTTTGGAATGTTTTCATCAACGATGTTATTTACAAGATTAACATCTTTTTCCAGATGATGAAGGTATAAAATCTTCGAAACCTGCTGAAAATAATAAGCTTAAAAGTGGAAAAAACAGTACTGTAATTGATAAAACATCTTTTAGTAAAGATTTTCACTCTATGTAAGGGTGGCATTCATTATGTTTTAAAAGAGAATAAAGTTTGTTGATAAAACAAATATTTTAAATGTTTATTACATTGTCGCATAACGCAAACTTTTTGTTGCATATTTTTTGTTAATTTAAAGCATAAGTTTCCAACCTTTTGTGAACCACCGCCCCCTTTACAAGAAAAGTAAATGCTCAGCCTCCCCTTTCCCCTAAAAGGTATCCCAAATATTTAATAATTAATACGAATGAAAACGTCAGTTTTCTAGAAGTTTTATTACATTTTATGGGAATTACGTGTTTTGCCATTCTAAGGCATGTGACGAAAATTCAACTCGTTGTATTTCATTCATATTAATTATTTAATATGGAGTTTTACATCATTGTTCAAGCAACAATAAACTAAATATTTAGAATCACATAGTAAAATTTGAAAATATTAATTAATCTATTATAATTTTTTAATTATATTAGTTTTTTCGTTTCTATAAAGAATTTTGACAGGTGTAAAAATAAAATTTTCATGTGTACCAATGACAATTTGAATAATTTCTTCAATATTATTTTTAAGTTCTTGCTGGTTTAGTGCCTAATTACAGCTAATATAATAACGGTGGATACGTGTAACATAAATTAAATAAACACAAAAGTCCGGATCGTCCATGTCAACATGTGCAACATCGAAAAAAACATTATGTGTTATTACATTATGTGCTAAATTAAAAAAAAAACGGTGGATACGCGGAACATAAATTAAATAGACAATATGTGCACCATCTAAAAAGAACATTTTGTGTTAAATTATTTTTATTTTGTTATTTTATTTTATATCATTGTATTTTATATTATTTGTTTTAGATTTATTTTGTGGGTGTTGGACGATCGAAGTGTGCGCGGGAGATGTCTTTTGTTGGCGATGAGGTTCGCAACCCATCACACCGCGTCTCCCGCGCGGCGTAAAGAGAAGGATGGAGTGCCGCATCAGTAAAAGTGTGACAGTCCATTCTTTCTGCCTACCCTTCCGGGGAGACGGCGTGATGGTTAGTTAGTTAGTTAAATTTTTAATTCATCAGTAATATTTTACTAGTGAAAACAGTATATAATTATTATTTTTTGAAATCGGTACCTCACGACCGCCCTCTTGACTGCTTTAATTTATCTATAAAAAAATCCGAATCAATCAATTTTGTATAGATCTGAATGTAATGGATTCTTTCAGATAAATTTTCACACTTCCCGAACTACCGAAATATGTGAATTTTCGCACACGTGTTAAAAATTATTACAATAACAAAAATTAACCAACATTGAAGTTTAATTTGCTTTTTAGTACATACTTATTATTTTGTCTTTTTTGTGTTTTTTAGACTATATTTTTTACCTGCCCACGCCCTCACTGTGCCATCTCAAAGCCCCCTAATTTTCTCTGGGTCTTCTACTGCCCCCCTAAAAATCTCAAACGCCCACATGGGAGCGTTGTTGCCCACGTTGAGAACCTAGGATTTAAAGTTGTTCTAAAAAGGGGTAATAGATAAAATATGTTTGGAAACCGTTGAGATAAACGATACATTTATGATATTTTAATAGCGGCTCTAGTGTCTTCCAGAAGAACGCTAATAGCCGCCGCTAATCTCAGAACGCAGAACATTACATCGAATGTAGCAGTCAAATGCGAAAACATGGCTTTATACGTAAAGCGTGTAAAGTTCAATATTTTATTAAAATAGTCATATCTGTATCTGAGAGCCATAATATCTTAAGTATATTTCTAGCCGAAATGAGTTCTGATGATTATTAAAGATATTTTGAGTGCCTCTAGGATACTGTATCGATGATAACTACATACTCGTATATGTATATAACTGATTTGGACAAAAAATCACTTAAGACTTTATGGCTTTCGGGTATAGATTTTAGTTCAAATCCTATTAGTTATATATTTTGAAGCTAGGCTCAACACGTTACATTTTTATTTAATTTGAATTTTATGATATATTTTAGACCCTAAATGAATGATGTGGGCTGCACCTCTTATGCGGAGTTGAAGAGAGTTGTTGAGGACCGAGCGGAGCGGAAGAGGAGATGCGTCACCTTGCTGCAGATCAATCTTTAGATTGAGACCGGAGAAGAAGATGAAATGATATTTGAATAGACGAATAAATAGGTAAAAAAAATTTTTTTGTTTTTTTGAATGTATACAAATACTTGGTACTTCCCTCGGTCAGCCTCGACTCCAAACTCTATTTTCATCGTTAACGAATGCTTTTTTTAACCATTCTTTCTTCACCCATGCGCTCCGTATGTCCGAATGAACGCAGCGATCCTTTCATAATTTTGTTCATAATACTTTCTTTCGCTCTACATTCCATTTGAGATTCTGTCGTACATCGTTCTACCACACATACGTCTTAGGGACCTCGTCTCTACCGCATTTATTCTGCTTTCATCTTTCTTCTGCCAGTTCCATGGTTCACTTCCATACATAAGGGTTGTGACCAGAACTCCATAAAGTGGTGTAAAAACCAATAAAAGTGTATTAATATTATTTTTATATTTAAAATAAGTATGATTAAAAGTGTTAATTTAAAACTGACTTGTTGATCTCATTCTACTACCTATATAAAAGGGTAGACCTCGGCTTTTGTGAAAAAGTCCGTATTTCGCATTTGACTACAACACACGCATCATTCGGTATTTCAGGAATTAAAAGCTAATTATTTAACATTTTGATACATTAATTCTGGATTTAATGTCCCCACCGAGAAATACCGGTTTACGTCTTTGGGTCGTTGCTCTCTAGGGAAGCGATCGACTCGTATTTTTAATAATATATAATTAACCACCCAGTTTAATGATATTTTTAATTGAAAAAAAAAACGCATACATCTCGTTTAATTTTGTTTTTGATAAATGTCAAACATAAAGAAACGAATAGTTTAATTGATGCAAGGAGTGATTTGGCCTTATTTAGGCACCATACAAAGAATATGAGGTTGAATTCGTTTATATACCTAGCTTTTTCTTCTATTTCTTTGCTATAGGTCTATGTAGTATGTTCTCCAGAGAGTTGCTCCCCCTGTGAGGGGAACTATCTGACTTTTAGGAGATCTCCCGTGAAGCTGATTGTGTAGTACAATACAGGGAGGGTCTAATGGTGTCCATTCTTTGGACATGACCGTTCCAGTCCCTCTTTGCTGTCTAATTCATATATCTTCAGCCTCACGTATCTCTATTATTCTGTTTTATTTTATCTTGGCATCTTGCTATCATCATCAGTTTCTTCATCTCAGAAGTCTTCAAAACTTGTTTGGTCCTGACTGTGTCTACCCTTGTTTCGCTATATGCTATTATTGGTCTTATGCATGCCTTATATTATTCTTCTATCTCATCTTAATCTTAATGGCCATTAATAATATAAATAAATTATATTAAAGTTAATTAAATATTAATGATAACAACAGTTTTCTGCTTGTTTTGTTATATAATATGGTAATGATATATTTCGTTTTGCTTAGTCATTATTGAATGTAGCTTAAGCAACGATAGAAATTTAATTTCCAAATAACATAATACATCTTCTAGAAAACCGAAGTTTTTAATATTATTGTATTTAAAAAATACATTGAGATTTACACCGTTCTTCATTAAACAAATAAATCAATTATGGTTAGGTATTTTTTGCTTCTTAAACAATGATGTAAAACTCATATTAAATAATTATTACTAATATAAACTTTTTTTTTCAGGAAAGGAATCTCGTATCTGCCGCATTTATTATGCTCCTATCATACATTCATTTCCATACATCAGGGTCAAGACGGAGGGCAAAATTTAATGGAGGCGTCACAAGACTGGATCAGGTAAGGATCGAATACGTGAGGAGTAACTCTAAGGTTGCTCCAATAACGGACATAATGAGAGGATGTCGACCTCCGTGAAAACATTGTCCAAAAAGCCCATTAGCTTCTTCATCTTAGTTTAGGTCGTATGAACTGTTTATGAAAGTGAGCTGTCCTGGGATGCTGATGTCGAGCCATCTCTCCATATCTTCGGCGGCCTTCCTGGTAATCTATTGCATCTGGGAACATGGGAATGACATATTTTGTCTTTCCAAGGCACACTTTCTTTCACACTTTTCATAATGCTTTAGAAAAGTGAAACATGCCATTCTCATAATATAAGATGAAACTTCCAGAAAACAGACGTTTTCATTCGTATTAATTATCAATTATTATTATTAATTGATATAAAATGATAGTTAATTCGTATTGATTTGCGTGGAATTCTCCTGTGTAGACACATACTGGGTATCTAACGGACCGAGCGGAAGGCAAACTCAAAGAACTTGGCAAAACTAATGAACTACTGACTGTAAAGAGGAAAACGATGATTATTTTGGATTTGCAATCGATTTGAGAAAAATTAAAGCAAGGGAACTACTGGTTGATGTATCTAAGAATATGCTTGCATGATACTTCAGCTGGAAACTAATATCGGTTGAATTGAATCGTTTGCTTTTATACGGAGATGGCGTCAGGTGAAGAAGATTTTATAAACCTTCAATACTCAAATAACTTAACAATAATATCTCAAATAACTTAACAATAAAACCATCTCTTATGCGTTTCTGGTAGTATACTATATATAATATATTATTTTACCTGTTCTCAATAGATGCCTTAAAAATAATTTTTGTAATGTCTGTTGATGAAATAAACTGATTTGATTTGATTTGATTTGATTTGAATATATATATACCAGAGACACTAGATAAAAATGCAAAATACAAAATATTCTTTGGCATCGAATCTTTTAAATAAATATAATTTGTTCTGCAAGTTAGGTAATAAAGGTTACCGCTAAAATAATTGTTTAGTTAATACGAATGAAAACTTTTATAGAAGTTTTAATATATTTTCTGTGTATGACATATTTCACTTGTCTAAGGCATTATCAGATGTCTCTGATAATGTTTTAGACAGGGGAAACATGTCATTTACATAATATATAATAAAACTTCTAGAGAGCAAACGTTTTCATTCGTATTATTTTTTTATACGGAGCTTAACACCATTGTTCAAGAAAGAATACATGTTCTTTAGTTGATTCTATAATTTAAGTAGTGTACATATATTTTTGATCATTTTCATTGAACGATTATTTAGAAACAATTTTATTCATAAGCAAAAGCAGTCACTGTCAGAACCAAACATCTCTTAAGAGTAGCAGAAATTAAAACATTGCGACCTATTGTGGGGAGAACACTTAGAGATAGGATACCCAGTGAAGAAATTCGCAAATTTTGCAAAATTTAGGACACAGTGAGATTGAGTAGGCAGAGAAAGCAATTCTGAAAGGACCACATCGAGAGAATGGATCCAGCGAGAATTCATAAAATCGTGATGCACGAGACTCCAGAGAGCCGTCGACCACCTAAGAGCTGAAGTGGGTTTTCATCACAGGAAGAAAGTTGATATCCTGCATAAACAGATGAAACAAGAACAAAAAGAAGAAGAAGACAAATATTACTCTTCTTCTTTAGTTGTGTATTATATATGGTTGGAACTGACCTTAAACTCATTTATTTAATTATCCTTTTTTATTTATCAAAGTAAGTAGAATACAGTGCAAATAAGAATATTATGAATAATATATGAATGGATCATACAGATGATTTGGACGATATAGAAAGAATGAAAGAGAAAAATATGGTAAAGAAGGTATGGGAAAACGACGTAAACGGAACTTAAAATATAAGAACATCGAGGTAACGTGGGACGACCAAATAAATCAAATATTAAATGAATGAGGAGTCGGAAAAATCGACGTGCGTGTGAGACGAAGATGACAGCAAGTTAGTGGTAGTATATTAATATGATTTTAAAAGGGTCTAAAATGTAAAATAAAAATATAAATTGGTTGTTGTACTTATAACATCATTAAATGATGTTTTGCTATTGTGATGGAAGATTTGGCAAACTTTTTGTCATTTCCAGGGGCGCTAAGTGGTTATAGGTTCATCAACACCACACGTGAAAACATCTTCCTTGCCTTTTAATGTATTGTATTCACATAATCATAATAGTGTAAAAACTAGATTTTTGAAATAATAGAGGGTAAAATGGTAAGCTGCGCACGCACCCAGCTATAGAAATGAAACATGATAAAGTTAGCTATCAATGATAAAAACGGTCGGAAATTTCTACGTCTGCCAACTCTAGAATTGTGATAAAAGACATGAATGAAGTAAATCGTAAAAAGTGTAGAATAGTACCAACGAACTCTCACATTTTAGTGGGGTAATTTCGAATATTTTGCACAATATCAAATCTTTTTACTACGATTTGAATTATATTTCTATTTTGAAATTTCTTTCTTCTGTTATTTTATCGGTCTTTTTACTATCGTAGAGCATTTTCACTCGGGATATTTTTTTTACAGAGAGTTATTTTTCTTTTGTTACGTCAAAGAACTTCTTTCGTGCGTACATAAGTACACACACGAAACGTTTTAATTATTATTTTATATTATTATAAGGAACGCTTGCCGACCCGAAGAGACCAGATCAAACAAGACCTCGCGCGCGTTAGCCTGAATAGGACCTCAAGTAAGACCTAGACAGCCCTTGGTGGATAATGTTCTGGCTGATTTGATATATCTGGATGAAACTATTTGCTGGGAACAAAAATGTGCAGGATCGAAGAGTTTGGAGTAACATCATCAAGGAGACTACACTCTTCAAATATTGTATGATCAACTGAAGTAAGTTATAATACATAGTCTATTGTTTTGACCGAAACACTATGATACTACATTTTATACTGTTAATGAATAAACTTTGATTTTTGTAACACAATTGTATTTTATTTTATGCGACAGCTGTTTCATCAACCCATGCTGAGAGAAGAGGGTTCCAACTAACAAAATTTCACATTTGGCTTTTTTTCGTGAAAAGGGTTCTTACTAACCATTTTTATACGTACAATAAAAAAAACATGTAATAGTATCGTTATTTTGATGTTACGAAAAGAATCAAGTTCCATCTGATCATTCATAACACACGATTCACTGAATGATTCATTTACACTTAGAACTTTATTATTCCAACTGTCATGTCGCCAGAAAAAATTTACACGCTTCTCGGTAAAAGAATTTCATCTGCTTCAGATGGAACCCTTTTATTCCAAGATTACACCGGAAACCAATAAAACTTTGACTTAATTTTTCTCAGCTTTTTATTTTTAACAGTTGGAACCTTCTTACTCTCAAGTGACGAAATGTAACTTGGATTTGACAGCGTACATAATGTGATATTTATTCCATGTTGAAGCACCATTAAAACGATAAATCATACACAAAAATACACGTACACTTTACATAGAACTTATTTTAGAACTTATTTTTTTCAGCTTTTTACTTTTGACAGTTAGAACCTTCTTACTCTCAGCTGACGATAGGTTGATGAAATAGCTGTCGCGTAAAATAAAATACAATTTTGATACAAAAAACAAAGTTTATTCATTAACAGTTTAAGTCATAATGTGTTAATATTATTAAATAAAATATTGATGAAGAACCGTTTATTGTAAACTTGGATTTAAAATACTTGGCGTACTTATTTACATTTCCTGTAACAACGAAGGAACAAAAAATGATCACTTTAAATTGAATCTTAAAACTTACTACTATTGTAAAAGCCATTGTAAAAAGATATTGTGAAATACGTATTTGAATGTTAAAATTTTAGACGAAAAAAAAACTATCAGTATTTACAGCAAAGAATAACACCAATATCCGACGTGTTTCAAATATAAATTGATTTATACTCAAATCATACGGCAGCCCGAAGATGAAGAGTTAGAAAAAACACATTATGGGTTTCTTAAACAATTTTCCGCATTATAAACTGCGTTTGAGGCGTGATGATAGTTACTTTCCAGTAGTTAAATTATCGTGGTGAGGGCTTTTTGTAAAATTTCATCACTTTTTGTGGTCATTCGGAAGCGAGAAGCTCGAAATATTTATAGATCCTTTTTATAACACTTTTTCAATTAACCGTCGTGTTCACTTTGTTAAACTGTTGGTATAATTCAGGGACACGGGCACCAAAAAAACAATCAATACAAATGAAAATGTATGCCTTAAATATTTATAATAATACTATGCTAACCTTTAAAGTGTCTTTTTGTAATTTAATCACCTCCAGGCGTACAAAGGCGCGTCATCTAGAAGATTTATTTTACTAACTAACCATCACGCCGTCTCCCCGAAGGCGTAGGCAGAAATAATGGACTGCCACACTTTTCTTTCCTGACATATTTCTCTCGCTTCCTCAACATTCATACATCGTGTCATGCACGCGCGTCGATTTCTCTGACTCCTCACATGGCCGACATTCAATATTTGATTTATTTGATCGTGCCACGTTTTCCTCGATCATCCTCTATTTCTGGTTCCATTTACATCATTCATATATATTTTTTTGAACATTCTTTCTTTATTCATTCTTTCCATATGTCCAAACCATCTTAATGATCCTTTCATTATTTTGTTCATGACACTATCATTCGCACCGCATTCACTTCTTATATTTTCATTCGACACTTATTATACTTTATGGGAATAATACATTTCGCCCTGCTAAAACAGTATCACCAGAGTACCGCAGTCTCGAATCAAGAAGAAAAGGTACATTGATGATCTTAGGATTTAAAATACTCCATAACCTCATTGATAGCCCCTATCTCTTAGAGTATTATGGCTTCAATGCACCAGACAGGTATGCTCGCGCTAGACGTAGACGACCTTCGTGGCAGAGTGGTTACGAGCTCTAACTTCCATGCCGAAGGTCCTGGGTTCGATTCCCGGCGATGGCAGTGTGATTGTCACATTGTCTTTGGTCTGGTGTAGAATTCACGTGACAATAAAATGGCGATAGATTGGCTACCTATCACATGTCACGAGAATCAATATAAAAGATAAAAAATAAAAAAAATGTATACAGTAATTGGGTCGAAACGACCTGTTGTGTACATAAAAAAAAAAAAAAATAAAAAAAATAAAAAAAAACACGATCTGTTGTGTAGCATACAATGACCCGGGGTATGGTGCTCTTGAATGAGGTGTTAGTCGATGTGGACATTCTCCAAATGACCTATGCGTCCTTTAAGAATCATAAGGTACATACCACAATTGCTGATTTTTGTAAATGTAAAATATATACAGTAATTGGGTTCTAAAGACCTGTTGTATACAATAAAAAAAAAGTTTTATTATTCAATAAAATATAATAAAACTTTCAGAAAACAGATGTTTCCATTAAAACGTAAAACATTTGCTAAACATATTATTCAAATAAAATATGATAAAACTTCTAGAAAACGTAGTCATTATCAAACGCACATTTGATAATACCTTAAATAGGTGAAACATGTCATTCAAAAAAATTATAATAAAACTTCTAGTAAACAAACGTTTTCATTCAGTTATAACAATAAATTGGTTTTGACACTCTTCATAAGTTAGGAAACACGAAAATTCCCTCGATAGCTGAACAGATATTATTGAAATAGGTTGGTTCAACGTTTGTTTAGTCAGTCATTAAAATGATTTATAAGCCAAAACACTGTAAAGTGGCGAAAAGAAGAACTTCTTTTTCGATGCACCTACAGCCCATATCAAGCCTTAGCCTCCAGTATTCATCGCCTCCAACTCCTCCTGTCCTTCGCTTCGACCCTCCAATCTGACACTCGTAACAATTTCGCTCTATCTCTCCCAACTTCATCCTCCCATCGCAGCCTTGGTCGTCCAATTGGTCTTCTACTACCTGGGTACCACTTCAGCAATCTTTTTGGGGTTCGCGATGACGGCATCCTCTTCACGTGACTGGCCCATCTCAGTCTATTCAGTCTGAACTGTGGAAAGAGACTGGGAGCTTTATAAATATGGTACAGCTCGTCATTATGCGGCACTCTCTAGCCTTCACCGTCATTCACAGGTCTTAGAATTCTGCGCAGCACCTTTCTCTCAAAAGTATCCAGTTGAAAAGAAGGACACGCGAGATAAATTCAAATTGCATATTTTTTCCAATTAGACAATAAAAATATGCATCGAACACATCGAGACAAGTGATATTTCACATTAAATATAATACACCTTAGTAAAATTTCACATTAAATAAGTATAAGCAGACAGAGATCTCATAGGATACTAACCGGAAAAATAATCATATCGGACACGATAGGAATGAGTCGTTGCGTTAACATTTAAGGCATAATCTATTCACAATATTTGAAAATTCATCAGTTACAGTATTTTGATTTCATGCCTTTTTATCAATTCAATTTTGGTACCAATGTAACAAAATGGAACCTTCGTGAACACAAGGGTTAAAGACCACAAAAATATATAATAATTCTGTTCTAAAATAGATACATATTTTTATTGATTAACAAGTTTTTCTATTTAAAACAAAGCGGTTTCTGCCGTCCATTCTTTCTTTCTACCCCTTGTGATGGTAAATTTGTACGTTACTTAGTTATTTAGCACTTCCTGCACATTTTTAGCAATCTTCTTCGCTAGGTTCAATCCAAGAGATTGGTTTTCAGTAAAGTGTAACATTTTTGGTGGTTCTTGGAATGCTACTTGAGCATTTAATGTGGTGGTTTCCCATTGCTTTTACACGTTTGTTTACAGCAGGTTATTTGAATCCAATTACTGTATACAACTTTTAAGCTATTTATTCTAATGACACGTGATTATTAGCGTTTCTGTCCCCATTTTATTGTAACGTGAATTTTACACTAGACCAAAAACTGCGAAAATCACACTGTCATCGTCAAGAATTGAACCTTCGGGACCTATCAGCAATATCACAGATTATATGAGGATAATGTGCATGTCACATCAATTAACTCTCGTCATCTGTGAGGAATATCACAGATAAAATTAGGATAATGTACAGAATAATGTACACTGAAACGAAATGTTTATGAAGCCTGTGTTCTCTCAGTTGGTACTTATGGCCTTGAAACTGTTACATTGTCCAAACAAAGTGCCGAGAAACTACGAGTGACTCAAAGAGCCATGGAAAGAGCCATGTTAAGAGTAAGCCTTAGAGACAGAGTCAGAAACGATACGGTGATAGAAAAAACAAAGGTCACTGACATCAACGGGTGGCGACTCTAAAATGGCAATGGGCAGGTCACGTAGCCAGAAGCTCAGATGTAAAGCGGACAAGAAGACTGCTGACTTGGAGACCGTGGACGGCAAAGAGAAGTGCAGGGCGACCGCAACTACGGTGGAAGGATGATCTGAACAGACACGTCGGAATAACCTGGATGCAGTTTGCACAAAACAGAGTGACATGGAAGCGAATGGAGGAGGCCTTTGTCTAGGAGTGGACGGGAATAGGCTGAGGAAGAAGAGAAGAAGAAGAAGAATGTGCGTGTATGTCTACCACCACAAATATTTCTTAATACCACCTGGGATTCTGGGCACTCGCGAATGGTAATGAGATGGTATATAATTAAGCGAAACGAAAACCAGTCTCATGAGTAATATTTTGCAGATGCAAATTTGAAGGCGATTATTCTTGAGAAACGGACCATTTATCAAGCGGATCAAGCCGTCCGTCGTAAATCCAAGACTCCTCAAAATATTTGTCAATATTACGTATGCTAAACACTAAATTAATATGTAGTTTGTTTTTTCATGTAAAATTAAATGTTTGCTGTTACACTATAATGGTTTACGACTTCTTACCTTTCACAAGTATTTCGTGCTTGAATTTGTTATGACACGTAATTAAATAAATTAAATGATCATTCAGAGCCCGAAGACTTTTAATTTTTTTAATTGATTTTTTGAAAGCGAATTCTGGTCCCATCCCTAATTATGGAAGCGAAGCATGGAACCAGTGCCAGCAGAAGAAGGATGAAAGCAGAATAAATGCGGTAGAGATGAGGTCCCTAAGACGGATGTGTGGTAGAACGATATACGACAGAATCTCAAATGCTGATATAAGAAAGGAATGTAGAGCGGAAGAAGGTATTATGAACAAAATTATGAAAGGATCCCTGCGATGGTTCGGACATACGGAACGCATGGATGGAGAAAGAATGGTTAAGAAAGTATACGTTAATAATGTAAATGGAGTACGGAGTCGAAGCAGACCGAGGAAAACATGGCATGACCAAATTAATCAAATTTTAAAGGTTGGACATGTTAGAAGTCGGAGGAATCGACGTGCGTGTATGACTCGTTGTATAAATGTGGAGGAACCTAGAGAGGTTTGCCAGGATAGAGTAGTGTGGTGGTCCATTCTCTCTGCTTACCCCTACGGGGAAACGGCGTGAAGGTTTGTTTGTTTGTTTGTGTAATTGATTTTTTAAGGAATGTATGAGTGTGATTCAAATTGGTATTTTTTTCTTCTCTTATGATAATAGCCATTAGTGTTTTGAGTAAGCAAAATATAGCGTATCCGAAAACTCGCGAATATCTAATCACTTAGAAAATTCTTCTTTTTCTTCTTCGTGTCAATAGTAAACTAGTATATTGTCCCTAAAGTGGGCTTATCTCTTCATTCTGTTGTCATTGTGGTGGAAGGTTGGGCCAACTTTGTGTCATTTCCAGTGGTGCCGGATGGTTATAGTATTATAATAACACATGTGGAGGTACCTTCCTTGCCTTTAAATATTGAATATCTTTAAAGGTCTCTGCCCACTACAACGTATCATACTATGACCGTAATAGGAACGGGTAGAGTAAAAAAATATTCTTTGTATTGAAAAGTATGTGACTATGCCCACTAGACCGTTCCGTCACCGACCAGCACCGTCGCCTACTATGTACGGAGCGTTAATTAATTGTCGGCGAGAATATTTTGCCGGTGCCGATACGCTCCGCGCATGGAGAGACTCTCTTCACCTTTCTCTTCTTCTTCCTCATCCAATATTATGGCAATTATTGCCAGTTGTCTAACAGTTAATTTTTTAATAGGCATACCTATTTTATTATTTAAAAACTTGATAGCACTACCAAGACGTCCACGCAACATGGATACGCATGCGAAAATGAAACGGTTTCCTATCGATTTTGGTGTATTTAGATCTGTATGATGATACGGATTACATACGGGCAACATACGGGTTGCATACGGGCATCATACGGGATGTATACGGGCACAGAACGCCGTCGATCCGTTTCAGTGGGCATAGCAGGGCGTATCGTGTTGCTTTTCATGTCTGATACGTTCCTAGTACGGTCATAGTATGATACGTTGTAGTGGGCAGAGACCTTAATACGTGTGGGTACTCTATTTAATATCAATTAGGATTTCCTTTTTTATTTAAGGAAAAATATATTTTTAAGAAATAAATAAAGATAATCTTTCTTTTATGTAAATGAAAGTCACGCGAAAGGGTTTTTGTTTTATCATGTATTAAAAAAATAAGATAATTTTGTTAATTGTTTCACAAAACAAAAGACGTAAAACTCCATAGTAAATTTCTTCTGTATTCGCCCAAATAACTTTTTGTTGTGGATTCAGATTTGAATAAGAGTAACTTAAAGTGTAGAAATGCACAATAGAGTTTTGTAACTGAGTTACAAACCCCTATTCTGCATTTCTTTACTTTAAAGGACGAAAAAGAATTTAAACCATAAAAGTATTTTTTTCCATCTGGGATTATTTTCTATTATACGGAGTGGAACAAAAAACCTATTGAATTTCGTTACTTTGTATTTTTTTATTATTAAAAAGTATTAAATGGCCATTTTGCGCCATTCAGTATAAATACAATTATTTTCTGTCATACTCGTACATAGAATGGAGTAAAATTGCCATTAAGGTTGAAATTCGTTACAACTTCTTTGTTTTAATTTTTTTAATTGTGTTCTGTGTTTATTAATTTTTTTAAATATTTTAGAACACTTATAATATCACGAATTATTTATTTTCAACTCAGTCTGTTATTTCAGGCGGGTCCTCTTGAGACGCTGAACTCCAGCTTTCTCTCCACCGTTTCGGGGGTCTTCCTGGTCGGCGTTGTCCGTTTGGCGTTCCATGGAGAGCTATGTATGGTATTCTATTTGAGCTCGTTCTTTCCACATGTTGATGCTAGTATCGCCGTCTTTGACGTCCCCATCTGACCACATCTTCGACCTCGCAGATTTCTCGGATTGCTGTATTTCTAACTCGATCACGTAGGGTTTTGCCAGCTTATCACTTTCACTTATCATATTTAAAATTGTTCATAATAGTTAATTGTGACACGTAATATACGAGGTCTGTTCAAAAAGTATCGCGAATTTTATATTTTTTCAAAAAGTATTTATTTATTCATGAATATCTATTTTGTCCCCTTCAAAGTAATTCCCCTCGGATATAATACATTTATGCCAACGTTTTTTCCAATCCTCGAAGCACTTAAAAAAATCATTTTTTGTGATCTTGTTCAGCTCCTCCTTCGATGCCGTCTTTATCTCCTCAATCGTGGCGTAGCGTCGTCCTTTCATGGGCCTCTTCAGTTTTGGAAACAGGAAAAAGTCACAGGGGGCCAGGTCTGGGGAATACGGTGGCTGCGGCACCATTACTGTGTTGTTTTTGGCCAAATATTCGCGCACAAGCAACGATGTGTGAGCAAGGGCGTTATCATGGTGCAAAAGCCAGTTTTTGTTCTTCCACAAATCCGGGCGTTTCTGGCGGATTGCTTCGCGCAAATTGCGCATAACTTGCAGGTAATATTCCTTATTGACCGTACTACCCTGTGGCAAGAACTCATGATGCACCACGCCCCTGCAATCGAAGAAAACTGTGAGCAAAACCTTCACGTTCGACCGAACTTGGCGCGCTTTTTTTGGTCTTGGCTCATGCGGCAGCTTCCATTGGGATGATTGAGCTTTGGTTTCCACGTCATAACCATAAACCCATGATTCGTCACCAGTTATGACCCTCTGGAGCATATTTGGGTCGTCACGGACCGAGTCCAACATCTCCTGAGCAATGTTAACGCGATGCTGTTTTTGGTCGAAATTGAGCAATTTTGGCACGAATTTCGCGGCGACCCGACTCATGCCCAAATCATTGGTTAAAATCAAATGGCACGAGCCAATCGATATGTTTAGGTCCTCAGCAACTTCTCTAACGGTGATTCGACGATTGGCTAATACTATTTTCTTCACTTTATCAATGTTTTCGTCTGTTGTTGACGTGCTCGGGCGTCCGGCACGCTCTTCGTCGTTCATATCTTCTCGGCCCTCTGAGAACATTTTGTACCACCGATAAACGTTGCTTTGGTCCAAGGTAGCTTCACCATATGCCACAGTCAACATTCGAAATGCGTCCGCGCACTTTATTTTGTTTTTCACACAAAATTTGATACAGATTCTTTGATCCATTTTTTGGAATAGGCAAAAATCGAAGACGAGCCAAAACACATCCAAGCAAAACAGCTGTCAAAAATTAACTAAACATTCAAAATGGCCGACCTTGTCAGCATAAGTAAGGGACATGAGTACCAACATAACGCTACAAAAAAATCAAAAATCAAATATACGTAGCCAGCGGAAATTCAAAATTCGCGATACTTTTTGAACAGACCTCGTATTCGTACTGTTTTGATGTTAAGATTATACAAGTTTTTTCGTTTATATAAAGAATTTTGACAGGTGTAAAAAAAAAAATTTCGTTTGTTCCCATGACAATTGGAATAATTTTTTCAATATTATTTTTAAGTTCTTGCTAGTGTTGACTCGTTTCAAGTGCCTAATTACTGCTAATTAAAAAAAAAACGGTGGATACGTGGAACATAATTTAATTAGACAAAATGTGCACAATCTAAAAATAACATTATGTGTTTGATTATTTTTATTGTGTTATTTTATTTTATATCATTGTATTTTATAATATTTTTTTTAGATTTATTTTGTGGATGTTTTTCGATCGATTTGTGCGCGGGAGATGCCTGTTGGTGGCGATGAGGTTCGCAACCCATCACACCGCGTCTCCCGCGGGGCGAAAAGAGAATGATGGAGTGCCGCATCGGTTAAAGTGTGACAGTCCATTATTTCTGCCTACCCTTTCGGAAAGACGGCGTGATGGTTAGTTAGTTAGTTTTAAAATTGTTTACAAATATAGTCAGTACATACGTCTGTCTAATCTGACCATAGTTGTAAACAATTTTACTATATTTTAAATATTTATATACTTATAATATCACTGATGAAGGGCTGGTTAGTCCGAAACATTTTTGATATTTAATTTTTTAAAGTATATAAAAAAGAAAAATAAATAATAAAATATAAATCTCCATAGATGGCGTTATTATGAAGATTATATATAGAGTAATCTTAAAAAGATTAACATATGTAATCAAAATCTTCATAGATGGCACATTGAAACTGACATGTGAAATCTGGCATAGGACTTTAACATATATACAACTTCCAAAAATTTGTCAGCATGGTCATAAAGAAAGGTGGAATGAGGAATGTTGTAATTACATAAAGCGTGCGCTTAACCCAACCAATGACAGGTCATAAGTCCTGTAAACACCTTGATCAACCATATTCAGTTTCCAATTTGCATCTTCGTCTCTATTGAGATACAATGAAACCATGAATTGATAACCCACGGTGGGTGAAATCCAGTATTCGTATACAAGTATAAGTATACATTCACAAAAAAAAGAAACATTAAACTTCTACAACACAAAGTTATTGAGAAAATAGAAGAAATGATTAATTACGGAGGGACACTCCGGGCCATACATTTAGCCCCATCATAAAACAACTACCAAATCGCATTCCAACAATGTTTCCTACAGACGTAAGAGAAATAGCCATTAGAGCTGAACCTCTGTAAGCCAGAAGATCCTTGTCCAATCCAAGTCCAATTTATTCTACAATAATAAACATACAAATAATTCAAGCCATAACTTTATGACATTTTGCGCCACCCTGTAAATCGATCACTTTTCAAATCCTGAACCCGTCGAACCCGAGATCAAGTCCATTGACATCCGACTCGTCAACCCGCGAGGATATTGAATCATTTGATCGAGTGGGGATTTATTTAACCTCAGCGCTGTCGTACGCCTGTCACATTGTCAATTGTCACGCCGGACGCGCATTGTCTACCGGCAATCTAATAAAAATACCGGGAGACGACTGAAGCGTGCCTGTATTCGATACCTCGATAAAGTTTCAATAAGTGATAGTTATGCTACGAATTGCTTAATTTATTATTATTATTTATAACTAACTAACTAACCATCACGCCGTCTCCCCGAAGGGGTAGGCAGAAAGAATGGACCGCCACACTGATCTGTCCTACAAATTTCTCTTGATTCCTCTACATTCAAACTTCTTGTCATGCATGCACGTCGATTTCTCCGACTCCTCATGTGACCGACATTCAATCATCTTCTTCTTCAGCCTGTACTAATCGTCCACTTCTGGACGTAGGCCTCCTCTCGCATTTTCCATTCTCTTCTATCTTGAGCTATCCGCATTCAGGCACTTCCCGCACTTCTCCGGACATCGTCGCGCCAACGCAACTGTGGGCGCCCAACTCTACGCTTTACCGTCCTTGGTCACCAGCACAGCAGTCGCCTTGTCCACTTTTCATCTGGATCGCGAGCGACATGTCCCGCCCATCGCCATTTGACGGTTGCGGCCATCTTGATAACATTGGAAACCTTTGTCCTGACTCTTATGTCCTCATTTCTGAGTCTGTCCCGTAATCTGATACCCAACATGGCTCTCTCCATTGCTCTCTGAGTGATTCTTAGGTTGTTGGCACTTTTTTGTGACATTGTGACTGTCTCAACGTCGACATTCAATATTTGATTGATTTGATCGTACCACGTTTTCCTCGGCCTTCGTCTATTTCTAGTTCCGTTCGCGTCATTTGCATATACCTTCTTCATCATTCTGTTTTCACTCACACTTTGCATGTGTCATTCATTCATGTCTTCACATTATTTTGTTCATAACACTTTCATTCGCATCGCATTCACTTTTTATGGTAAGTAAGTTAGTTTTTTTAAAAAAGTATCCGCTGCATATTCTATCTGGATTGGAATGTGTATATATGCAAGAACTTTAAACGGATAAAAATGGTATGATGAACGATTGAGCAAGCCGACGTTTCGCTCAGAATATGATTAATCAAAAATTACATATCGTGGCGTGCTTCTGTAGCCCTTCCCGGGGCTCACTAACAGGCTTTCAGCGGTAATTATTGTGTCGAAGTACTTGCAATACTTTGGATCAGAGGAAACAAACCATTTTTAAAATTTGCAACCGACTGTATTCTCCTATCAATCTCTTTGACTTGACACCCTCTTCCAAAAGTTAACAGATGACCAAGGTACACATATTAATCTACCCCTTCTACATTTTTATGTCATCAATTTGTGTGTTGTCAATATTTTTGTGTTTGTCATATTCATTTTTGGGCCAATTTTTCGAGATGCTTCATTTAAAGCTTCGAGCATTTCTTAGAGTTGTTCGGGAGACTCCGACAACCGAAGTATGTCGTGGATGTTGCCCAGCCTTCCGAATATAGTTTAATATGTAGTTTTATGTAATTGCTCAAGATATTAATAAGAACGTTCTTCTTCTTCTTCTGCTTTATTTAGGACTGTGTCCTGTTATTTATCGGAGCCTGTTCCTGGGATGCAGATGTCCAACTGTCTCGCCATCTTTTAGGTCGTCTTCCTGAAGGACGATTTCCTGTTGGTACTTTATTTGCGGCTATATTTATCACTCTTTCAGAACATGCTCTTTCCACATGATCCCTCCAGTAGCGTCTTCTCAGTCTTCCCCATCGCACGACATCTTCTACATTGCAGATCTTTCTTATTTCAGAATTTATTATTCTGTCTCGGAGTGTCGTTCCCGCAACGGATCGGAGAGTCTTCATTTCTGTGGTTCTTAGGAGATTTTTTTGTTCTGATGGTGTCAGCTCTCGTTTCTATTCCATATGTTATTATAGGACGTACGCATGTCTTGTAGATTCGAATTTTGCTCTCCTTTAGCATATTTTTATTGTTGCCGCCGTTGTGGCTGGTTGCTTGACGAATGCTGTTTGGAAAAATAAAAAATAAGAACGTTAAGTTGATTAATTCGTTTTCAGTGTTAAGTTTTAAATATATACTTTTTTCAATTAATTTTACACATTAAAATGTTGCAATTTTAAATTATACACATTAAAATGTTAGGTTCCCTGTGCTCCTGTTCCTAGTTTCCATGACTGTTTTCTCTATTTACTTAAGATTTCTTTATTTCTTTCATCATTCCAAGTTATCTCTCTCATCCCACACTCTGTCAAAATTTTATAATAGTCCATAAAATCTTGTACCATATTTTGCTTTGCTTTGTTCGATTGGGACATAGAAGTGGATTGAAATGAAACTGGATTAAATGTGGTCTAGATACCCTTTTGCTTTTTTTTTCTGGAATAGTGCCATTCTCCAGCTAATGCAAGTCCTATGTGGATGGGGGGCGGGCCTAGGATTGTTTAAGCGAAGCTGACGAAGGGGCACCGCTACGTCCTATAACAGCTTCGGGTAAGCGGCGGGTATTCTTCTATGTCTTCATTTAACTGTTAGTTTGTTAATTTTGCATTTCTAGTAACAATCACTGTATGTTACCCTACAATAAATAATATACACTTTTTGCGCATTTTAATATATATGTATTCGTGAATGCAAGTTAACTAGCATTGTTGTGCTTAATATAAACATATTATGTATTATGCATCGCCTTAAACAATTGTGACTTCTAGACACGTACGGACAATATCCCTGTTTAACTATTATTTACTAGTTCCTACCGAGAATAAAATTTTAATACCCTTTGTACGACAGTTGTTCACCAATGGACGAACGCATGCTGGCTACCACAAATGTAAAAGTCATTCGGCGCTTGATTTCGATTGAAAAGTTAAGTAATTAAGAAACATGTAACATAGAACAGGAAGTGACTTTCGTGTCCTGCGGAGAAGATAAAGGAAGTATGAAAATAATAATCGAACTTCGTATGCAAGTCACAACGAGAGAGAAGAATGCGTAGAAGGGTACCTATAGAACCCTTCTTTGCTTTCTTCTATCTCGTTGTGATTAAGTACTCTTTGATTTAATGAATTATTATTTATTGTTTCTTGAACAATGATGTAAAACTCCATATTAAATAATTAATACGAATGAAAATGTCAGTTTTCTAGAAGTTTTATTATATTTTATGGAAATGACATGTTTCGCCCTTCTTAGGCATTGTCAAATGTTAGACATTAGATAATGCCTTAGAAGGGCAAAACATGTCATTCTCATAAAATATAATGAAACTTCTAGAAAACTGAGTTTTCATTCATATTAATTATTTAATGAATAGTTTATAAATGAATGGGTGATAATTAAATATTGTATACAGCAAAACTTTGAATTGAAGCAACGACAACAAACCATCACGCCCTTTTATCTAGAAGAGTTGGCAGAGAGAATGGACCGCCACACTACACAAATGAAAAAATAATCAAATCAATTTATTAAATCAACAGACAATACAAACAACTAAACCAACTAACTAACCATCACGCCGTTTCCCTGAAGGGGTAGACAGAAGGAATTTCTCTCGATTCCTCAACATTCATACATCGTGTCATGCACGCGCGCCGATTTCTCTGACTCCTCACGTGGCCTACTATATAATATATACTTTTTTTACTATACTTTCATCATTCATTCTTTCCATGTATAAAAACCATCTTAATGATCCTTTCATTATTTTGTTCGTAACGTCATCATTCGCACCCCATTCAGTTTCGACACTATCATACACATAGTATCCACACATTTGTCTTAGAGATCTCATTTCTACTGCATTTATTCTATTTTCAACCTTCTTTTGCCAGTTCCACGCTTCGCTTCCATACACAAGGGTCGGTACAACCATTGTGCACTGCCATTCTAGCTTTTTTTGAAAGTTTTTTTTTTGTTTTATATTTAAACCATTTAGCAGTATATTCGATAGTACCTACTTAAGACGATAATAATGAAAAAATAGACAAGAGTAACAACTACCTAACTAACCATCACGCCGTCTCAATAAATAAGATAATATAAAATAAGTGAATGCGGTGCGAATGATGGTGTTATGAACAAAATAATGGAAGGGTTCTTAATTTATTTATTGTATTTATCATTAATTTATTTATTTAACACAATTAGGATTATGTCGAATCAGGATTAGGTGCGAATGATGGTGTTATGAACAAAATAATGAAAGAATCGTTAAAATGGTTTGGACATATGGAAAGAATGAAAGAAGGAAGAATGGTAAAAAAATCATGTGTTAACGATGTAAATGGAACCAGCAATAGAGGAAGACCGAGGAAAACGTGGCACTATCAAATAAATCAAATATTGAATGTCGGCCAAGCGCGACGCGCGTGCATGACACGATGTATGAATATTGAGGAACCGAGATAAATATGTCAGGAAAGAAAAGTGTGGCAGTCCATTCTTTCTGCCTACCCCCTCGGAGAGATGGTTAGTTCGTTATTTTTTAAGAAAAAGGGCAATAATTGTTTATTGTTCCATATGTCATGTATCATTGTGCACATTTGTACAGTTATTGACCTTTATGTTTAACACCAATTGCGATCAAAAATACTTTTTTCAATTTTTTTGATACTTGGCACCGTTGTAATGTCCAGTCTTCAATTGTTCGTTGCTACTGGTCTTGCCATTGTGGCAACGGCAAACAGGATATCACGCAAGTAAAAAGATATACTCGTACGTTATGGGCGAGTCCTTGTAAGGCAAATCCAAAACGAGGCGAGACTTTTAATTATTATAATTTTATTTTTAGTTATCTTAGAACCTCAGCGCAAGTACCGCGGACTTTAAATGAGCTTTCATATGGTAATAAAAGCATTTTACACATTGTGTACGGCAAACGTTACTCTATCTGTCATCGCTACTCTATTCTTCAATGTGTCACTTTTAAAGCTATATTTTCTTACAAATCACACGATTATAGCAATAATTGATTATAGTTAAAAAGTCCCACATAACATCTCAAAGAACTCCACTGGCTTAAGAGTCCAGAAAGAATCCAGTATAAACTTAGCTGGACAGTCTTCAAAGCGCTACATGGAATGGCTCCAAATTATAAATCCAAACTTTGTATAATGGACAGCCTAAATACAAAGAAATCCACACCTCGTTCGGCGAACTCCTCGGCAATAGAAAGATCAGTTGATCCAAAGCGTTGCCCTAGTACAAATTTCGGGGATCGAGCGTTTGCGGTAGCCGGTTCATCAGCTTGGAACAATCTTCCTTCACACTTCAGATGCATAAATGATTCGACAGACTTTAAATCTAAGCTGAAAACCCATATTTTTCATATTTCATACCCATTTTAAAACTTGCACATTTTGTTCTATTATACTTTTTAATCGATCGTGAATACCAATCAGATGCAGCGTTCACATTTAGATTTAAAACACGTCTTAATGCGCCCTTGAGGTGATTACATCACAAAAACGGCGCTTTAAAATTATTATTATTATTATTATCAGTATTTTCCTCGAGTATCAATGAGTCAAAAACACACACTAGAGATCTTGATGCGCACAACTTATTAATCTAAGCCTAAAGTCAATCGTAGCAGGCAAAAAGTGAATAAATACTATAGTTGCTTCCGTGGCATTATAATATATTTAAAACTATGTAATACGATTTATTTAGTTCGAAATTTATATTTAAATTAATGGTATCTCAATAGAGAAGAAGATGTAAATTATTTGGAAACAGACTGGTGGTCGAGGCATTTACAGGACTTATGACTTGTCATTGGTTGGGTTAAGCGATCGCTTTATGTAAATACAACATTCTCATTCCGCCCTTCTTACGATTATAAGTAAGAAGGGCGGAATGGGGAATGTTGTATTACATAAAGCTATCGCTTAACCCAACGAATGATAGGTCATAAATCTTGTAAACGCCTCGACCACCATATTCTGTTTCCAAATAATTTACATCTTCGTCTCTATTGAGATACAATTAATTCTTAATGATTGACCCGTAATGGGTAAAATCCAGTATTTGTCTACAAGTATTTGTATACATTCAAAACAAAATGTTATATTTAAATGTATTTAATCAATTGTTTTGGCCGAAACACTATGATACCTTAACATTTTAAACTGTTAAATTAACTAACTTTGTTTTTGTTCAATGGGCTCAGCATCAGTGGCGGTACTCCCATAGAAGCCTAGAAGCCCGGCTTGCGTAAGAAAATTTGAATCAAAAGGTTTTCTGGCTAACAGAGGTTGGCTATTCCTCTTACGTCTGATGGGAACATTGTTGGAAGGTGATTTGGTGGGTTGTTGTTTATGCGGGGGCATGATTACTTAGATTTGGAGGTTTTGATTCAAAATTTCTTACGCAAGCCGGGCTTTTGGGCTTCTATGGGAGTACCGCCACTGTCAGCATAGTAGAGCCAAGGGGCAAGTTGCCTAAGATAGTTATTTATGACGTCCCGGTTGCCCTCAAGGGCGAGGCCCTGGCCAAAGAAGTGTATGATGCTAGCCTGGCCGGCCAGCCCTCCTCTTCCTCCACTTAGGGCTGTAATTATAACACCTGATGATGTCAACATGTGTTGATGAAACATCTGTCGCGTAAAACAAAATACGATTGTGATACAAAAACAAAGTTATTTAATTTAAAAATTTTAAGTGATTTTAATTTGCGATTACATTTGAAAAAAATCGAGCTTGCTTGTGTTACGAAACATCGGCATACGGTGTGTTAAAAGGGAAAAGGATTTTATTAAAAATAAATAAAAAATATTTGTAAATTCCTACCCAGACTCCAGCAGCTAAAATATTCAAAAATGCGTATAGTTAAAATGATAACATATACTCGTATGCCGGTTGTGAAATTCATAAACCCTATATATGGTTTATACATGTATTCTATGTAACAAAATAAAAATTAAATTATTTTTATTTTGTTCTTTTATTTTATATCATTGTATTTTATATTATTTGTTTTAGATTTATTTTGTGGGTGTTGGACGATCGAAGTGTGCGCGGGAGATGCCTATTGGTGGCGATGAGGTTCGCAACCCATCACACCGCGTCTCCCGCGGAGCGAAAAGAGAAGGATGGAGTGCCGCATCAGTAAAAGTGTGACTTTCTGCCTACCCTTTCGGGGAGACGGCGTGATGGTTAGTTAGTTAGTTAGTTAGTTTACATGTATTCTTCTTCTTCTTCGATGGCCCTACAGCCCATATCGAGCCTTAGCCTCCAGTATTCTTCGCCTCCAACTCCTCCTGTCCTCCGCTTCGACCCTCCAATCTGACACTCTTAACAATCTTGCCCCATCTCTCCCAACTTCATCCTCCTATCGCAGCCTTGGTCATCCAATTGATATTCTACCACCTGGGTGCCACTCCAGCAATCTTTTTGGGGTTCGCGATGACGGCATCCTCTGCACGTGACCGGCTCATCTCAGTCTATTCAGTCTGACCTGTGTGGAGAGACTGGGAGCTTTGTAAATATGGATATACATGTATTAAGACATTATATTATTTTTAAATGACTTTATTTGATATATATATATATATATATATATATATATATATATATATATATATATATATATATATATATATATATATATATATATATATATATATATATATATATATATATATATATATATATATATATATATATATATATATATATATATATATATATATATATATATATATATATATATATATATATATATATATATATATATATATATTTTTTTTTTTTTTTTTTATGTACACAACAGGTCGTTTGGACCCAATTACTGTATACAATTTTTATTTTTTAGTTATTATATTGATTCTCGTGACATGTGATAGGTAGCCAATCTATCGCCATTTTACTGTCACGTGAATTCTACACCAGACCAAAGACAGTGTGACAATCACACTGCCATCGCCGGGAATCGAACCCAGGACCTTCGGCATGGAAGTCAGAGCTCGTAACCACTCTGCCACGAAGGTCGTCTTTACCCTTTACCCTTTAACAATCATATTATATGGTATGATTGTTAAAGGGTAAATATTATATTAAATATCGGGCTTAAAATAGAGTGGCAGTCATAGCTCTTCCCAATCTGTCACGAAGGTTATCAAAGATGAATGACCCTTAATTTTGGTGCCATAATTTTTTGCATAAAAAATAAGAGATTAAAAAATATGGTATTCTGCTAGATTTCTGAGGCAAATCTCTATGTATAT
This sequence comes from Lepidostoma basale, assembly GCA_022606425.2. NCBI lineage: Eukaryota > Metazoa > Arthropoda > Insecta > Trichoptera > Lepidostomatidae > Lepidostoma > Lepidostoma basale. The sequence continues at coordinate 384,334 of JAHDVF020001034.1, read as the reverse complement.
TCTTATTAGGGTGGTGCAGTCATTTAGTCTATGCAGCAGTATGTGAGATTGTTTTATTGGAAAAGTTCACACGAAGCTGAGCAAATCAAGGTTTTTATTTCGCATTAAAAGCCGTGTACGGTATAAACGTCACCTTAATACGGTCCATTCGAAGCTGAGGACACGTTCTGCTTTTCTTGTATGCGATTCACATTGGTTCATGAAGGATGCTATTTTATGCTCTGCCTAGGAATTATGTCTAATATATTGTATACTTAAAAAAAACTCGACGATAGAGTGCATCGTTTTTTTTTTGTATAAATTTATCTAAGAAAAAACTATCTGCGAAAAAAAAATAATATATATAAAATATTTGTAGAATAGTTAATATGCATGATAACGCCTGTTAATTATTATTTTATTATTATTATTATTATTATTTTGTTGAATCGCTCTTTACATCATGACAGCTTGAGCCAAATCGATGTAAAGGGTATTATAGCTATCATAGTGACTCTCGTGACATGTGACAGGTAACTAATCTATCGCCATTTCATTGTCACGTGAATTCTACACCAGACCAAAGACAATGAGACAATCACACTGCCCTCGCCGGGAATCGAACCCGGAACCTTCAGGGTGGCAGTCACTGCACTTACCACTCATCCACGAAGATCGTCAGGTCGAAGATCGTTTACTAGAAGTTTTATTATAATTTATGGGAATAACATGTTTCGCCTTATTAAAGCATTTTTTTAAGGTACTATCGTAGGTATTGGTTTTCATAAAATTCTATTGCTATCTTTGCTAATTTTTGGGATGCCACTTGGCCCTTTTCCCATTGCTTTCACATTATCAGACATTATTCATTATCAAATCATATTTAATAGTGCCTCAAAAATGACAAATATATTCCCATAAAATGTTATAAAACATTTTGGAAACAGACGCAGACGTTGTAATTAATATCAAAAAATTAATATGGAGTTAAATATCATTGTTCAAAAAACAATAAACACGAATTAATACATCCGTTATTTTGAAGTTTTTAAAAATATAATATATTGAAATGACATGTTTCGCCTTTCTTAATTATTACGACGACCGTATTATACACGACCTTCGAGGCAGAGTGGTGAGGGCTCTGACGGCCATACTGAACGTCCCGGTTTCGATTCCCAGCGATGGCAGTGTGATTTTCACACTGTCTTTGGTCTGGTGTAGACTTCACGTGACAAAAAATGGCAATATACAGGTATTAGCTACCTATCACATGTCATGAGAATCGGGTTACACCACCTTGGCGCTCGGAAAAATGGGTATAAAATAAACTTTTTTTAACACAGCCATTATTGTATATAATAAAATAATCTTTATTTTATACATATACTCGTACATAGTGTTTTTATAAATAATTTAAAAATGAAGACGATATTTAGAGCCCTGTTTTGAAAATCTTATTAATACATTTTTTTTTTAATAATGCATCATCCGAACTCAAAAAACAAATTGTTTATTATTAAGAATTGTAATAGCTATCGAGTGACGTAGGGATATTTATAAAAAAAATGTATAAATGGCAGCTGTTTTTTAAAAAAATTCAAATTTTAAGTTTAAAAAATTTATAACTTTTGAACATGACACCCAATTAAAAATAACCCCGTACGTCACATTGTAGATAAAATTACGGAAAATAACTATTGTAAATTACAATCAAGTTGGGTTAGTAGATCGGGAAATATCGTGTACACCGTTTTGAATAAAATAGTTTCGAGAAAAACGCAACAGAAAAAAGTATGTCGTCAGCGTCTTTAAATGAAATATTTTTTTAAAATTACATTAAGTCTGCAATTCCTGAACCGTACATGTGGTCTTCTATTGTTGCTGTGATATCCTCTGATTCCTTCTGATCTCTCTGATTTTTTTTAAATTTCATTGTGGCGTAACCCCTTAAAAAACAAATTGTATACAGTAATTGGATTTAAACGACCTGTATATAAAAAAAAAAAATGCCTATTTTATAATGTTTCCATCCCATACGTCATCACCGGCAGTACCGGCAGTATGCATGAATACGTATGGGATGGAAACTGTGACCCTCACCAAGAGAAATGTAGAAAGATTGAGAGTCACGCAGCGTTCCATGGATAGACATATGCTCGGCGTCAGTCTCCGATATAGAATCAGAAATGAGAAGATTAGACGCCGAACAAAAATAACGGACATCATGGAACGACTAGCGAGACTGAAGTAGCAATGGACGGGTCATGTGGCGAGACAGAGTGAGGATAGATGGACCCAGAAAATAATAAGGTGGAGACCATGGGAGAATAGGAGAAACGTCGGCAGGCCGCAAAAAAGGTGGGCCGACGACATTGCTGCCGTGGGGGGGGGGGGGAATGTGGCTACGGATGGCAGGAGATAGAGAAGAGTGGAAGGGAAGGGAGGAGGCCTATGTCCAGCAGTGGACCGCTAAGAGCTAACGAAGAAGAAGAAGAAGATTTTATAATGCCTTAGAAAGAAAAAACATGTCTTTCCCATTAAATATTTAAAAAAACTTCCAGATAAAAAACTTTTTATTCGTATTAAATACCTTTGTAATTACTTTATTATATGATTAAAATCTTCTTCTTCTTCTTCTTCGATGGCCCTACAGCCCATATCGAGCCTTAGCCTCCAGTATTCTTCGCCTCCAACTCCTCCTGTCCTCCGCTTCGACCCTGCAATCTGACACTCTTAACAATCTTGTTCCATCTCTCCGAACTTCATCCTCCCATCGCAGCCTTGGTCGTCCAATTGGTCTTCTACCGCCTGGGTGCCACTCCAGCAATCTTTTTGGGGTTCGCGATGACGGCATCCTCTGCACGTGACCGGCCCATCTCAGTCTATTCAGTCTGACCTGTGTGGAGAGACTGGGAGCTTTGTAAATATTGTACAGCTCGTCATTATGCCGCACTCTCCAGCCTTCACCGTCATTCACAGGCCCCAGAATTCTGCGCAGCACCCTTCTCTCAAAAGTATCTAGTCGCTCTGCAGATTTCGCTGTCATTGTCCACGCCTCACACCCATAGGTCACTACTGTTCGGATTTATTTACTATATGATTAAAATATAATTAAAATTTATTCTTTGCGGTTGTCATATAATGACACTTTGGATTGATTATGTACGAGTATATGTCTTCTGCTTCTGCGCAGTCGATCCCACCGTATAACTCTTCTCGGTAACTTTTTTAGAAATACAACCTGTTCCGTACAGCAGCCTTTCAAAATTCATGACGTTTCGTATATGATACATTACCCATTCAAGGCATTAAGAAATAAAATTATTACGTTAAAAAAAAGTATAAAAAAGTTGAATAACCATAGTAGTCTATTGTTTTGGCCAAAACACTATGATAATGCAACTTATTGAAAGCTAAGGCATTTACAGTGTGGAATTCCATAGTAATTTACTTAAGAAATTAAAAAAAAATCTGATTATTATCGAAAAAATATTTAAAAAATTAAAAAACACGACATGTTTCGTAGGATACCTCCATCTTCAGGTTTAAATATATAGTAAAAACTAAACAAAGAAAGATTAATATAAAAAACGTATTTAAAATTCGATTCGACAATAATTTAATTAATTTTTAAATTTAAATTATTGTATCGAGTTTTAAATGCGTTTTTTAAATTAGTCTTTCTTTGTTTAGTTTTTATTGTGTATTTACTCCTGAAGTTGGAGGAATCCTCCGAAACATGTCATGTTTTTTAATTTTTTTAAAATATTTTGTGGATAATAAACAAAGTTTTTTTCAATTTCCTAAGTATGTGATTATACAGCATTATTAACTGTTAAAATTTATAAAACTCATCATCAGATGATGCCAACATCGGTTGGCGAAATAGCTGTCGCAGCATTTTCAAAATGTGAATAATAAAATCTGTGTTTTTTTTGTATGCGACAATGACAATGTTTTGTCTGGTTAAAATATTATCAAATGTTTGATTATGCCTTAGCAATGACATAAGATAATAAGGAGATTAATATCATTGTTCGATGCACAACATTTTATTGGCAACTAATTTTTCATTGAATGAATTATTATTTTGTTAATTTGATGAAAAGGGTATAGCTATCATATTGATTCTCGTGAAATGAGGTAGCTGATCTGTCACCGTTTTATAGTCACGTAAATTCTACACCAGACGAAAGATCACACTGCCATTGCCAGGAATCCATCCTGGAATCTTCGGTGTGGCAATCAAAGCACTAGTCACTTGGCCACGGATATCGTCAATTTATTAATCGTCGTTTTATAATGACATCGTTGATAATTTTATAACGAAAGCACTGAAATACGACGATTTAGTTTTTTATATGAAAAAATCAAGGTTTGAACAATGATGTAAAATTCTATATTAAATAGTTAATATTAATGAAAACGTCTGTCTTCTAGGGATTTTAATAAATTTTAAAAGGATTTTTTTTTATTTGCTAAGTTTTTCAAGGCAAGCCCTTCTGACTAAGACATTTGATAATGCCTTAGAATGGCGAAACATGTCATTCCATATAAAATTAAATAAAACTCCTACAAGGCAGACGTTTTCATTTTTATTATAAAGTTTGGATTTATTTATGAATACATTTATTTTGAATACTTTACAGTTACACGTAATACGTCTTAATATTTTACGATTTTTGAGAATAAATACCGTGGAATTCCACGTGACAAATTTTTTTGAGATTGAAATTGATTTTTGCATTTTATAAACACAGACCAAATTTCGTAATACACTTATAAAAGCCAGTTAACTGCCAACTGCTTTAGATGATTTATATAGTTTTGAAGCAATCTTTTTTTAAATAATCATAAAAATTTCTTTTATTTAAACTTTCGTATGAAGCACTTAATTTGTTGTGTGACATTATTAAATAAAATAATAATACACTTTTAGTTATTCGAATTAACACTATTTTATTTAGTAACACCAATCGGTTTCGTTCCCGCCGGAGCTTCGTCAGGGTGAGAGAGTAAACAGTTTACTCTCTCACCCTGACGATGCTCCGACGGGAGCGAAACCGGTTGGTGTTTCCAAATAAAGTGGTGTTAATACAAATGACTAAAAGTGTATTATTACTTTTTTTTTTAGTTTCATGACCCTTAGATTATTTATCTGTGTTTATACTAACAAATTATGGTTTAAATCTCTCTCGAACTAGTACTTGAAGATGCTACGCCACCGGTATTTCTGTTTAGAGTAAAGACGACTATGTTGTCTACTGCTTCCAGGGACTTGAACGAATGTGTGTCCGTAATAGATACCACTGCCTTTTTGAAACTGTGCATCGTACCTTCTAAGGCGTAAACACCATTTAAAATTTCTTCACGTACAACTTTTTCTACGAGCCTCTGAGATCTTAAGATAAGCAATCATATATATAAGAAATGTTTAAACATGGTCATACCCATTTACTACAGATCTCTCGATATTCAGAGAGTGCTCACAATGGTTAAATAAACAAACGCGTTATTATTGATGTATAATTCTTACCTAAGATTATTTTCTTATGTATTTAATCCCTTATGTAAGGAAGCAAAGCATGAAACTGGTAGAAGAAGGATGAGAGCAGAATGTACGACAGAATTTCAAATGGTAATATTAGGAAGGAATGTAGAGCGGAATAAAGTATTATGAACAAAATTATGAAAGGATCACTGCGTTGGTTTGGTCACATGAAACGCATGGATGAAGAAAGAATGGTTATGAAACTAATTTCAAAATTCAAATAGGAACATACGAAATATCCATACCCAAACCTTCCGTGGGAATGTCTGGCAATTGAATAAATTAAACGTGAAATAATAGTATTCAATTTAACATAATGAAAACGTCTGTTTTCTAGAAGTTTTGTTATGTTTTATGGAAATGCCGTGTTTATCCTAGCTAAGGTATTATCATGATATTCTTAGCGAGGCGAAACTTGTAATTTACATAAAATATATTGTAAAAAAGGTCTGGTCTGGTTAAGTATTAACGTGACGGTAAAAAAGCTATAAATAAGCTACCTATCACATGTCACGAGAATCATTATGATAGCTTTTACAACGATTTGGCTCATGCTGTCATGATGTAAAGAGCGATTTAACAACAAAAAAAATAAAACATCCTGAAAACAGACGTTTTCATTCGTATAACATATTACATATGGAGTTTTTGTCATTTTTCAAGAAACAAAATATAATATAACATATGTATCAATGTTATTAATAACAATATAATAAATATAAGCTTAATAAACATAAATCTCCATAGATGGCGTTATTATGTAGATTATATATAGAGTAATCTTAAAAAGATTAACATATGTAATCAAAATCTTCATACATGGCACATTGAAACTGACATGTGAAATCTGGCATAGGACTTTAACATATATACAACTTCCAAAAATTTGTCATACATGGTCATAAAGAAAGATGGAATGGGGAATGTTGTAATTACAACCAATGACAGGTCATAAGTCCTGTAAACACCTTGATCAACCATATTTAGTTTCCAATTTGCATCTTCGTCTCTATTGAGATACAATTAAATCATGAATTGATAACCCACGGTGGATGAAATCCAGTATTCGTATACAAGTATAAGTATACATTCTTAAAAAAAAAACAATATAATTTATACCAAATTTTAAAATTATCATATGATATAAAATGATAATAAGTAAATATTATTCTGTCTTCGTTACATCCGTCTTCCAAAAACAAGATTTTTACAAGAAAAATTTGGTTCTTAAAAAAATCTATCATAATTCAAATTACTGCAGAATGTGTATGGTATATTTACTATATTTAGTAGAAAAAATCTAATTTAAATTCGCCGTGGTAAGCTGTAAATCGTTACTTCGTGATTAACCATTACTACCAGAAATCTTTTTAATTTGGATAATACTCGCAAATACATTAAATAACTTTTTTCTTCTTATTTTATTATTTCATGATATCACTTAATCAATAGATGCATCTCAGCATGATAGTTTATTTAAACTTCGTGAAATGTCATATTGTAATATCACGATATCTCCAAGTATTCTGACATTGTAAGTTCGTGATATGTGCTAACTTTAAATGTCTCCTATAATATCGTATTTTTCGCAACTTTCTAATGATTTGAGATTGTTATACTTTATAAGTTTAATTATGGTATATCCAAACATTGTGATATTTTTAATCACTTTAATATATAGTCCATTGTTTTGTCCGAAACATCATGATACTTTAACATAACTAACTAACTAACTAACCATCACGCCGTCTCCCCGAAAGGATAGGCAGAAAGAATGGACTGTCACACTTTAACCGATGCGGCACTCCATCCTTCTCTTTTTTCGCCCACATAACATAACATTGTAATGTAAATAAACATAAATTACTCTTTTACTTTAACATTGTAATGTTAAATTGAAAAACTTTGTTTTATGTATCACAATTTTTATTTTTATTTTACGCGACAGCCGTTTCGTCAACCTATGTTGACATCATAGGTTGTAATACTGTAACACCTGATGATGTCAACATAGGTTGGCGAAATAGCTGTCGCGTAAAATAAAAATACAATTGTGATACATGAAACAAAGTTTTTTAATTTAACAATTTATACTTAAATGTATATTTGAAACTAGGTATGACTTTTTATTTATTTAATTTCTTTGTTGAATCGCTCTTTACTTCATTACAGTGCGAGCCAAATCGATGTAAAGGGTGTAGCTATCATATTGATTTTCAAGACATGTGAAGGTAGCTAATCTATAGCCATTTTATTGTAACGTGAATTCTACACCAATCCAAAGACAATGTGACTATCACACAGCCATTGCCGGGTATCGAACCTGAGACCTTCGGTGTGGCAGTCGTAGCACTTGCCATTCGGCCATGAATTTCGTAGCCATTTTATTACGCGGTGCTTCGTTGTGTTAATGGCAACTTTGTCATATATTTTCAGCCCAGAAGACCGTCAGCTGGATCGCATTGCTGGACGCCCAAACCAGATTCTCCTCCGTGTATATCACAAGAGAGCAAGGGCACTCCGTTATGTGCAGCATGGATTGCTCCATGCCACAAAAGCAGAGCGTCGTACTTCCTTCAAGGTACCCCATCTTCCCATGTTGTTCTCGGATTTACCAACGCGTTTGCGTATTCAGTTAAGGGTCTTCCAGGTTTTCCATGGTAACTCGTATCCTGATGACAACAGATGGATTTCGTGGTACATGAGGCCAATTTCCATTCTATTTGGGCCTAATAACATAAATGTTTAACTACACCGCCATAGCGGTAAAACAGATAATATTTATAATTAATACTGAATCTAAACTCGTAAGAAAATTTCTGTATTTAGATAACAAAATTATTCATATTTTCTCTTATAAACGCTTTATTGTTTAAGTTTAAAACATTTACATTTGAAAACACGGTGTTCCAAAATAATACAGCGTCTCAATTGTCTAATATACCATTTAATTTTTATTGAAAAAGTTTCTCGCAACCCTACAAGATGGAAGATTAAGTAAAGGAAGACCCAAACAGAGATGGATGCATGGCGCGAAGAGGGATCTCAGGTCCCTTGGAGTAGTACATTGAAGAATGTGGGTCATGGTACAGGAAGAGTTGCGAAATTCTGGAGAAGGCCAAGGATCATAGTAGACTGTAGCGCCACTAACGATGATGATAAAAATATACTCGTATATATGAAAGAGCCGAATTTTATAGTGGTAAGAGATTTTAATGCCTTTATTATTACCTCCTAGAAATCAATGACAATATTTTGTGACATCGCTCGCAGATAATTCTTCAATGTTTGGTGGCGACTAGTCGCTTGAAATATCTCCAGAAAGAGACAAAACGGTTGGAATTTATTGATAAATCTAATCTAAGATGTTTTTTGGTATAACCAACAAAAACACTGAGAGTTTGAGGCTGAATGTTTACATTAGACGTAAGAGTTAAAGTTTTAAGTGCAAAATCTAAGCACAGCACAACATAAGATTTTTGTAATTAGCAAAAATGAAGTTGCTTTGAAATTCATTGGAATCTTTTCTGGGGATAATTTAAATGCTATAACTTTGTAATCCTGTAACATTTATTTATTGATTATAATTTCAATTTATTTAAATAATCGTTAATATTTGAAAAACCCAAATTGTTTTTATCTATAAAATAAAGACAAAAACACAAGAGTACAGTTAATATTACAATTACAATTATAAAACGTTGTAAACTCTCTAGCGTCCACGAGAGGTATTTTAAAGACCCCGCGAACCCCGGGCAATGTGGCACATATTACTGTGGTGCCATAGCAGATAAAGAGAGGGCGAATGGCGAGCTTCCAGCGCCATAAAACTGGATACACCCAGCTAAGGGAAGGTAACCCCGACAGAAAATCCTTTAGAGAAGGCAAGGGGATACCACTCTGGATATTTTTCCCCAGGTCATCACTTGGTGAAAGTCAACGTTAGGGAGACCTGGCAGGACACAGAAAGAAGAAGAAGTATACCTTAACTGGGTTCAAATAAACAGTTGTATACATAAATGTAGAAAGCAACGGGAAACTACCACGTTAAAAATAATATGTGATCCCGAGAATATGTCCAAACCATCTAAGTGATCCTTTTTTTAATTTTACCTATGATGCAATAATCTGTATTACATTCTTTCCTTATTTCGTCGTTCTATAATTTATAGTTATTCCACTCATTATTCCCAGTAATCTCATTTTTACGGCATTTATCATACGTTCATCCTTCTTCTGTCAGCTTCAAGCTTCACTTCCATACATTAGGGTTACCACTCAAACTTCATTATGTACTGCCATATTTGCTTCTGTGGATATATTTATATTTACAGTAATGACTTTGAGTGTACAATTTATTTTGTTCACAGCACCTACTCTTCTTTCGATTTTTTTCCCAATTTGTCATCTCTTATAAACATGCTTCCCAGATAACTAAACCCGGTAATTTGCTACAATTACTTGCTATTCGCACTTTCGTCAAAACTTGTTATACATTTTTCCTTCTCAAAAACCGTCGCTTTAGAATTGGATACATTCATTAAAAGGTGGTACGCTTTATTAGGTCGCACAGATTATCAATATACTGTTTAAAAATCAACTAACAGTAGGCAGAAAGAACGGACTGCCAAACTTTAACTGGTGCGGCACTCCATCCATCTCTTTTCACCCCCGCGGGAGACGCTTAGATACACAATAAATGAAAAACAAGTAATAACCGGGTGGTGGTCTAGGGGATAGAATGCTTGGCTCCTGATCCAGGGGACATGGGTTCAAGCCTGGACACGACCAGATTCCTTCTTCATAATAATGAGCTATTTTCTGCTCACATTGAAGATTGTAATATAAATTCTAATATCATTGATGTAAATCCTTGATGTTAGTCTTTTTTTTATTTTTTATTTTTAAATAAAATAAAAAAATCAATGATATAAAATATAATAACAAAATAAAAATTAAACAACACATAATGTTCTTTTAGATGGTGCAAATATTGTAGGCTGGACGTTCCGGAATTCATGTTTTTTTTTTTAATTTATTTTCCATGTATCCACTGTTCTTTAAAATAACTGTAATTATACACTTAAAATAATCCAACTCTAGCAAGAACCTTAATAATAACTTTCTTCTGTATACGCCATACTTTGTGTTAATAATAATAATAATTAGGCTAATTTGTATAGCGCCGTTTTCGTGAATAGCTCACCTCAAGGGCGCATGATGGTTTATTTTTATTTTTCTTTTTTATATACTTTGTATAATATATACAACACTTTTATTAAAATTTTAAAATTATACGGACATGTTTCGGACAAACAGTCCTTCTTTTAATAAATATGTATCTTTACTGAAGAAGGACTGTTTGTCCGAAACATGTCTATATAATTTTATTTTTTTAATAAAAGTGTTGTAAATACAAACCGTTTAAAGTTCTGGTAATTTTGATACCTTTATTTTGTGAACACCGTGTGGTAGTATACATGTAGACACACGCTGTTGAGATCTCATAGTGTCGTGTTTGCCACGGCCAATCGTGAATTCGATCCAAGTAGGATTTTGTCACGGATTTATAATTAATATTCAAATGTACTCTGCGCCTGCAAGCTGTAAACATTAAATATTCATATGACTGCCCACTTCATCAAGTAGGCATATCATTTATCATTCTTGCCTGTGGAATTGTTTATTTTTTACATTACCACCGCCACTAGTTCTCCGAAGGAGCGGGCAGGGACATGGGGTTTACGTAACACGTCGCCCGCTCAGGGAGCACGCATAACTATTAAGTTATTTCTTTGAAAACATTTGGGCAACTCACAGTAGGCGGCATTCATTTATGAACACATCATAATTGAATAAATAAATTAACACTTTCGATTTTCACAACACTGCATAAATTTTAAGAAGTTCAATGCAAAATAATAATTAAATAAAACTAAACTAACTAACCGTTCTTTTAATTAAAATATTTAGGTACCAACTCAATTTCAGCAAGAACTTCAAAATTATATCAAAGAAATTATTCAAATTGACATAGGAACAAATACACATAAAGATTCGAAAAATCACGAAAATTTGAAATTTGATATATAATTATAACACCTGATGATGTCAACATTGGTTGATGAAACAGCTGTCGCGTAAAATAAAAAACAATTGTGATACAAAAACAAAGTTATTTAATTTACGCATCACGCCGTCTCTTCGAAGGAATAGGCAGAAAGAATGGACACTTTTCTTTCCTGACATATTTCTCTCGCTTCCTCAACATTCATAATTCGTGTAATGCACGCGCGTCGATTTCTGACTCCTCACGTGGCTGACATTCAATATTTGATTTATTTTATCATGCCATGTTTTCCTCGGTCTTCTTCTATTTCTAGTTCCATTTACATCGTTAACATATAATTTTTTCACATGTGCAATTCAATATAGATATGAGTTTATAATCTTTATTTTTAAATAATTAAATATGTTTCATGCATGTACCTATGTTCATTTAAACTCGTCCGATTAATTTCTTCTATGTTCGCCTGTTGTAGATGGTAAATGTTTCTTTTTTTATATATACTTTGTTTACAACACTCATATTTATAAAAAAAAATTAAATATCAAACATGTTTCGGACTAACCAGTCCTTCATCAGCGATATTATATAAATATTTAAAATATTATAAATTTTCTTCATATTAGTAAACAATTTAATAATATTTTAAATATGTATCTTTATAATATGTATCACTGAAGAAGGACTGATTGTCCGAAACATGTCTGATATGTAATTTTAATAGTGTTGTATATAGAAAGTATTATATATATAAAAAAAAGAAACAGAGAAATATTATAAAATTGTTTATGGTCAGTTTTGTCAGATGTTATAATGATTTATTTTGGAACGTTTATGGTTTTTTGATAACAAATACATATTGACATGATTGATATTTATTTTTATTTTTGTGGGTGTTTTACACAAAATATTATATATTAAAAAAGAAACATCGTCCGATTCAACTTATTTTTTATAGTTATGAATTTTTATTTTTTATCAATTAGACTTTTTCTAATATAAATTTATTTGAACGATAATTTATCGAAGATTCTGAATGTAAATTAAAAAATTAACCGATTTGTATCCACCCATCTTCTGCACTGCACGTTTCGTATTTATTAATTATTTTGTAAATATTATTTTGTAATGGACTGTACTACAACGAATAGTTTCTTGGAATATTTAAGGAGATATGTACTCACATAACGGCTAAATAGATGGTGGCTATTACTTGAATCACACACATCAAAATAACATATGTTTATATATGAGCAAGATTCAATAGCTAAACATATTACGGCTACCGTTTATATTATTAGTGTATATATTATTTTACTTAACAGTTATTAAATGTATTCAATTACGAATTACAAAAATAATCATTGTTTAAATAACACGTTTTTAAGAGCAAGTAATATTATACGATGGAAATTTGTAAAGCATGCGTAAGACCAATAATAACATGTGGCATTGAGGCAAGGGCAGACACAGTCATGACAAAACAAGTTCTGAGGACTTCCAAGATGAAAACCCTGAGGATGATAACACACAATATATTAAAAGGGAGAGAAGAGAGACAGATATGTGAGACTGCGGATATTATAAGATGGACTAGGCAGAGAAGGTACAGTTATGTGTCCAAAGAACGGACACCACCAGACTCCTCTGTATTGCACTTTTCATAATCAGCGTCACGGGACTCGTCTTCGTAGAAGATCTCCTAAAATATGAAAGGACAGTTGTGAATCCATTTCATAGGAGAAAAATTCCTCTGAAGTACAGATAAAATACATTTATAGCAAGGAAGGAAGAAGTTACAGATGAGTTTTAAAAAATTTCTTGACTACGAACTCTCCTTATCTAAGGAAGTGGGGGTAGCGGGTTAAGCAAGTGTTTTTTGAAATATTATTTGAAGAACATATTTAACGTTATGAACTAACTAACCATCACGCCGTTTCCCCGGAGGGGTAGGCAGAGAGGATGGATCGCCACATTGTTCTATCCTGACAACTCTCGCCCCTCTTCTACATTCACACATCGTGACATGCACGCCCGTCGATTGTTCCTACTTCGAACATGGCTACCTTTCAGTAATTGATTCATTTGGTCATGCCTTGTCTTCCTTGGCCTTCCTCGACTTTTTTTCCATTCAAACTACTTGCATATATCTTTTTAACCATTTTTCCTTCATCCATTCGTTCCATATGTCCAAACCATCTTAGTGACCCTTTCTTGATTTTATTTATCACGCATTCATCCGCTTTACATTCCTTTCTTACTTCATCACTAGATATTCTTTCATACATTTACCGTTTGTGAATGGAAAAAGAAGTTGAGGAAGACCAAGGAAGATATGGCATAACCAAATTAATCACGAGCGTGCGTGTCACGATGTGTAAATGTAGAAGAGGCGCGAGGGTTTTTGTCAGAATAGAACAGTGTGGCGGTCCCTATCCCGTCTATCCCTCCCGAGAAAGTTAAGCTTAGTTAAGATATGATTAAATATTCAAATATTTATCAAAACATTGAATAATGTATTATAATATAATATTATCACAATTTAATATTTTTAAAACATTTGATACTGCCTTATTAAGGCTAATCATGTTAGTTAGAAAGGTTTGCAGCAATTTCTTCTATTCTTCTCTTCCATTCTTCCCTGTCTTGTGTGGCTCTTTTGAAATCTACATATCGTGGGTATACTGGCAAAAAACGTTAAGTCGAAAATTGGCAGTTTTGACTTAGTGATGCAGTATTGTAAAGTTTACAATGCTCTACAAATTGGCAAAATACACGAAGTCGAATGAAACAGATTTTTTCCCTAGTTTTAAAAATAAATTTAACGTTAAATCGTACAAAAGGTATTTCATACAGGTTAAAAGCTTCAAAAAACTTAATATTTTTCGAAGAGTCTTGTTGAACATTTTTGTACTGGAAAAAAACGTTAACTCTACTTATTGTCTTCGGCTGAAAAAAATTCCCTCTATTGACTTTTGACAACGACACTTATATGTTTCAAATTTAAAGAAAACTTAAATTTTCGATTTCTCAAAATAGCGATTTTAGACTTAACGTTTTTTGCCAGTATACCCACGATATGATGAGCAGCGCACGTCCACCAACAGGTTCTCCAGGTACTCTCCAGGTACTCTCTGGGCGTCCCCTAGAGTTTGTCCCCTCGGTCATGCCCTCCATTATGGCATGCAAGAGGTCTTCTTGTCGCATTACATGGTCGATCCATCTTGCACGCCTTTCGGACAAGGTCCTGAGCAGGTGCCTTCCTCCTTCGATTCTTTAAAGAACCTCCTCATTCGTGATGTGGTCTCTCCAGGAAATTCCTGATAGTCTTCTATCTAATAATCATGTAATATCCATAAAATATCATAAATGTTCTAGAAAACTGATGTTTTCATTCGAATTAATTATTTAACATGGAATTTTATATCATTGTTCAAGAAACAATAAAATTCCAAGGATTTGTCTCTGTCATTTATCATTTATTTACCACTATTGACATAAATAATAACGAATTGTACCTCATTGCGGCATAACTCCCACATATTTGTAAGCATACCCAAGAACCTACAGATTTCAACTTACACTCCATTTATATAACAACCTCGTGTATTGTGAAGGTATCGCATCGTGCTTGGATACCCCAAGGCTGTTTTAGGAAACTTGAAAATTAATATATTCCATAAGAAAATACTCAAAACCGCTTATTCTGGCTCAAATTACCAAATGATGGTATGCTGAAACCTGATCTCAAAAACATAGCCAAACAGTAAAAAATTGAGGAGCTGTGCTGTTTGTGGCGCCGCGTTTATGACACTTGTTTGCACTATACAAATAGTGTTATGATCTTGTAGATTTTCAAGATATTGAGATTAAAATGAATATTTTCTTACTAACTATTACGACATCTCCCCGAAACGGTAGGCAGAAAGAATGGACTGTCACACTTTAACCGATGCGGCCCTTAATCATTCTTTATTTGAATGAATATTTAAAATTAAAATATAGCGATCGATGACTTTTGTCTAACAAAGGGTGAGCAATGAAGGCATGACATAGGAAACTGACTCCGGGATGGGATTTTACAGGATTGTAGTACCCCCAGGTGGCATGGACACCATACAGAAGACACATAAAAGCCCTTGAGCCATACCACCAACGCTGTCTATGAAGTATTCTTAATGAGAAATGGCAAAACAAACGAATAAATGACAGCATACTTTTAATTCAAATTCAAATTCCAATCAGTTTATTTTCTCAAGAGATATTACAAACAACAATTATAGTTTAAGGAATCTATTGAGAACAGATAAAACATAAAAAAATATATATAATACCAGGAACGCATGAGAGATGATGGTTCGACATTAGGAATACATAATACTCTCCAAAGTCAAGATTATTTATCTTCTGAACGTACTTTCACGAATATGAAAGACGTCGATCTCCGAAGCGATCATGTTCAGTAGTTTCCCCACCGGCATCACCAGAGGCAGGTTGGTTCTGCATGCTGGAAGATAAAACAGTCTGTCCTGACGCTGCCAAAGATAACCATCTGGAACATAAAAATGGATAGCCTCCAAGATAACGAAGTTCTCAAAGAATCCCCTGATAAGTCTGAAGAAATGGGTAAGTGTGCACCCATCTCTTCTTATCTGCAAACTATTGGTCAGCAGCATGCCCAAGAGGAATGCAGTGGGATAAAGACACGGATAGCTACCAAACTCTCTCATGTAGAGATATCTCAGAAATCTTTTCTGAACCCTCTCTAACATGAGCAAGTATCTAGCCTCGTGGGGACTCCATATCACTGAACCACACTCGAGCCAGCTCCGGACCAATGAGTTATACAAAATTCGCAAAACATAGGGATTCCTGAAAACTCTACCATTTCGGAGAACAAATCCCAACATTTTCAGTGCAACTCCACATATTCTCTCGATGTGAGCATGGAAAGTCAACCTACTTTCATAAGGGAACATTGTTGGAAGGTGATTTGGTGGGTTGTTAGTTTATGCGGGGGCATGGTTTGTATGGCCCGGAGTGTTCCTCTGAAGGAGGATTTATTTTGGGTGCTTGTGACGGCTGGAGGTGTTGGGGTCGTAATTTGAGAGGTCTTTTACTGTGGGGTTAGGGTGTGAAGGGAGTCCTTTGTAAAAACGTTCAGTAAGTTTCAGAATAAATTAATCTATCATCGGGACTTGATTCTAGGTGCAGTTGATCGTGGACCAGGATGTGTGATCGTGGACCAGGATCACACATCCTGGTCCACGAAGGCCCACCAAGCGATAAACGGATAGCCTTATTTTGCAGGTTTTGGAGCTTTCGTATGTGACTCGAAGCTGCATAACCCCAGATTGGAGCTGCGTAAGTGAAGATCGGCCTTATGACCGTTTTTGTATATCAGGAGTTTATTGTCGGTGCTTAGTTTACTGTTTCTAGCTACTCGTAACATTGGGTAAAGGGCTGAGATTTTCATCTAATGAGTTCATATATTTTTATTTGCCAAATATTTTAAGTAATCGCCATTATGAAAAACAACGTTCTTTGAATTTTTTTTAAGTTAAGTACTCGAATTGCGATATCAGTCGATGGTGGAAGTGGACCGCAAACACAGTATTAAACACACCTGATTAATTAATAATTAATACAAACATATGACTATCAAGAAGGTATTTGTTCAATGAGTCGATAGTCTTCTCCACGCACAATTACGAGTGACAACGTTTACATAACAGTAAAAAAAATCGTTACGTACTCAGATGCGAGCACCTATTCGCACAGAAAAATCAAATCCGTACGGAAAGAACGGTGAACTGATAAATGATTAATACGCATCAAAATAACTAATATTCAAAAATTGATTGTCCTTTATTGTGCGACTAGCTTCATTTGCAGTAATATAAAAATGGTCTCATAGTGCAGCCGACTATATTTGCAGCTCAGATAAATTGTCCCAGTAAATTATAATTTTACTCATAATTTACTCATAAATAAGGAACTTAAGTAAAAATATGTTAATATGATACATTCATACATGAGCTACAAATGCAGTGTGCCGCAGTTCGAAAACATTTTTTGGACTGCAAATGTAGCCAGCTGCGCAATTGGGGTTAAGGAATCAAGTTGAATTCTTTGAATTAATTATTTAGATAATTATATGCTACTCCGAATGAAAAATGATTAAATTTCAGTTTCTTTTAATAATTTAAATATTCAAACATACTATTTATTTATATATTTAATAAAGTTAAAAAAATTCCAAAAACATTTTACAACTTATAAAACAACATTTAATAAACAATTAATAATATAAAAAACACAAATAAAAAAACCAACAAAAACCATATACATCGGTACTTACAACATATTTAAAGCAATTTCGACGAAACATCGCAAGAGAACCGGCATTTCTTACCTCATTTGGCAATTCGTTAAATAATTTGAATCTTCTATAAAAAACACCTTTCTCTGTACTTTCAAGTCTGAGTCTCCGGAGTCGGAATCTATCACGACATTATCGACATTCAAGGGTCTAAAAAATATATTCTGCAAAATATTGTCATGACATGGCTATACGAGTATATCTGTCTTTATAAGTCAGTAAGGCTACAAACATGTATTTGAATAAGTAGGTTAGTGTGCATTCTAATAAATATAACTTAGTGCTTTGATTGATTGATCAAAATATATATCGAAGGAATCTTATATCACAAACAATTAATTAATATGATATATTGAAAAATAAACAATTTAAAAACATTTTTATTAGTTAATGAATACGGGGGAGTAAGGGGGATCCTTTTGACTCTTCGAGCGGTGCATGGCCATCACCGTGGTGATGGCCATGCTATGCTGGAGGATTGATCTGATCCCAAGTACCTATCCACACCTCCCCGACTTTGGTCTCCCCTGGAAACTATGCGAAATGTTAGAGATCGAGTGTGAATAACCTCGGTGGATAATATTGATGCATAGGCTAACGTGGAAGGACACCTCGCCAACCCGTCTGGCAAGCGTGGCGTTGTAATGGAGAAGTATGGGGAAGGCCTATGTCCAGCAGTGGACGACAACGGCTGTTAAAGAAAAGAAGAATGAATACGAATGAAAACGTCCATTTTCAAGAAGTTTTATTATATTTTATGGGAATGACATGTTTCGCCCTTCTAAGGTATTATAAAACTTCTAGAAAACTGACGTTTTCATTCGTATTAATTATTTAATATGGAGTTTTACATCATTGTTCAAGAAACAACAAATATTTACTAGTGTTAATACCACTTGTTTTTTGTCAAAACCATCCGGTTTTGCTCCCGCCGGAGCTTCGTCAGCGTTAAAACAAAATTTTGTGAACCTGACGAATCTCCGGTGAAAGCGAAACTGGTTGGTTATGTCAAAAATAAAGTGGTGTTTACACCACTTTATCAAACTTTATTACTACTTTTTAAAGTCTATTTTTTTATGACTTAAAACACTGTTTTTTCCACTTTTGAGTTTATTTTTCTCGACATGTTTCGAAGGCTTACACCTTCATCATCGGGAGAACGATATTAACTAACCAAAGTTATTACAAACTGAGTGCAAGAACCTAGAAACATATATAACATGTGTTAGTTAACTTGGCGAGTACTAGGGACATAACAATAGACATATCAATGGATTAAATTTTGAAATGATTATTTTTAGATGGAAGTTTTGAGTTGAGGGTGTTTTATTGCTCTAAGGCTAAATTTAAAGTAGTCTTCTTCCTTACTGTAGACTTATGTGGTCTGTTCTCCAGAGTGTTGCTCCTCCTGTGAGGTAGATTCCCAGCTGTCCTTTCATATTTTAGGAGGTCTTCCACGAAGACGAGTCCCATGAGGTTGATTATGCAATGCAATATAGGGGAGTTTGGTGGTGTCCATTTTCTGAACATGACCGTCCCTTTTTCGCTGTCTGCTCCATCTTATAATATTTTCAACCTCGCATATCTTTCTTATTCTGGTGTTCCTCACGCGATCCCTCAGTGTCTTGCCTGCTATCGTCCTTAGTGTCTTCGTTTCGGAAGTCCTCAAAACTTGTTTGGTCCTTACTGTGTCTGCCCTTGCTTCGACGCCATATGTTATTATTGGTCTTAGGCATGCTTTATAGATTCTCATCTTACTCTTAATGGCCATGTCTTTGTTTTTTCCATATTGTGGATTTTAGAACCCCAGAGATTGCAGCTGCCTTGTTTACTTGGGCTTGTATTTCTTCCCGCAGATCAGCTCCCCCCACCAGGTATATGCCTAGATATAGTAGTAAAAGTGTTTTAAAATCATTTTTAATAATGCTATATCATAAATTAAGTGCTTCGTACGAAAGTATAATATATTTTTTATTTGTTGTGGAAATATTGCTTGTCTATGGGCTGCTAAGTAGATAAATTTCACAGTTCTTTACAAGAGGCGTAATTATTTACATACGAATTAGGGTTTTTACGATACATACTAAGATGTTTATGACCTCGATAGCGCATGCTCAGGAGCTTGGGTTCCGGGTCTGCGTAGGGGTCAATTGAGGACTCTACGCAATGACCGTTAAGATTCCTTAATTAGTTATCCATTTTCAAAAAAACTTTTTGTGTTTAATTCAAATGGACTGAATTAATTTAAAGGTCATGTGAATAAAAAATTTATAAAAGTAAAAGAGGACAATGGAGGCCATTCCCGAAATCAGACTAGTCTGTCGATGCCAGCAAGCCTGGCAAAACCGGTCGCTGTCGAAATAAAGACAAATGTGGAAGTTGTTAAAAAAAACATCGTTTTATTTAATTATTATTTAAGACGAAACCATGTAGACATGCCCTGTATGCATTAATTCGTATTAATTCTTCAATTATATCTTAACTCTTCATTAAGGATTTCATATTACTTTTGTAAGGCTTCGTGAAATGCTAGCGATCTTACGATTTAAGAATCTGGCTCACATCCATTACCTTTAAAGAGCAACTGCGTAATAAAATTTTTAAATCCGCTCTCATTGTAGCGATAAAAAGTATGTCTTAATTAAAAACTTGCGCCGTCTTTCCTGCAATTGGCCCAGAGTTGCATTCCTCCGGAGCCGCAAAAACTAGTTGGATCCAATTGCACCCATCTGCCTGTTGCGTTTTCAGTACTCGCGGCGAGGGAAGGGCAACCTGTCGGGTCTTGGTTCCCGCTTTATAAGGTTGGTGCGTTCAACATTGAAAAATGTCTTCCTAGATTGGCCGGCCATCCATAACTTTAGCGCTGTTGATGAAGACAACTCGAGCCGGAGCACACAATGAAAAAAATGTAAAAAAAAACACATCGATCAGAAAAAGCAATGCTAAGATAGCAACATACTCGTACATGGATTTATTACCATATTTCTTTGCTTTCAAGTCTATACCCCTTCGATGCGGTTGCTTAGAAAAAAGTGACTTTGCTGTATAGGGAAAATTAACTATTTACAATATATTTTATAGAAAGGAATATAACAAAAAAATATACTTATTCAATGTCAGTTCAGAACTCGTGAAACCAAAAGCAAAAAATCATAGTATTAAAAAATCAATACAAATGAAAACTTATGTTTCTAAAAGTTTTATTAAAATTTATGGGAATGACATGTTTCGTCTTTCTTAGGAATTACCAAATTTGATAATGCTTTAAAAAGGCGATACATGTCATTCCCATTAAATATAATAAAACTTCGATAAAACAGACGTTATCAATCGTATTAATTATTTAATACGAATGACAATAATTATTACGAAGGAAAACGTCAGTTTTCTAGAAGTTTTATTATATTTTATGAAAATGACATGTTTTGCCCTTCTTTTTAGGTATAAAAGCATTATCAAATATGATAATGCCTTTGAAGGGAAAAACATGTCATTCCTATAAAATATAATAAAACTTCTAGAAAACTGACGTTTTCAATCGTATTCATTATTTAATATGGAGTTTTACATCATTGTTCAAGAAACAATAAACGAGTGATAATGTTTACGTTAAAGATTAAGTTGATATAACGACTCCAAACAGGGATGTTGTCCTGCAACTGAATCATTCTCAAAGGATATCTTGCCAGGATTTTTTCTTCTTGACACTTCGTTTTCCATTAATTTTACCTTGGATAATCAGTTGCAGGTCTGAATATATCGTCTATTACAAAGTGCCCAAAGTATTCTATTTTTCTGTGCCTTTTATTTTAGATAGTTTATTTTTCTTTCATCATTCGATGCAGCACTTCTTTTTGTCCATGATATTTTAAATGATCTACGATATGTCCACATTTCAAAGGCATCCAGCATTTTGGTGACAGTTTTATCGAAGTCTATGTTTTCATATCATAGAACAAGACTGGTAACATCGAACTATTCTCATTCGCAATTATAATAGATCGGTAGGTCTCTGTAACATAGCACTGGTTTCATTTTGAAGAAGTCATTTCGGGCCATTTCTATCCATGTTCTTATATCCTAACCGCGGTTTAACTGCGGTCCATTAATCATTTAGTTAGGGGCGCCGGGCGGCTGAAATCAAATTCACCAAGACGCTTGGCAACCGTGGTGTTTAATTGCCATAAACCTCCCAAACAAAACCCTGGACATTTACCTTTTATAAATTAAACAAAACAGAATAATGCAGTCAACCAAAAATTTTTTTTTTTTTAAAAAAGACCAATACCAAGGATTTTAATCAATGATATTAGAATTTATTTTACAATCTTCAATGTGAGCACAAAATAGCTCATTATTATGAAGAAGGAATCTGGTCGTATCCAGGCTTGAACCCATGTCCCCTGGATCAGGAGCCAAGCGTAGCAATTATGTACTTACTTATAGTGTTATAAATAAGGTACGCCGATACTTAAACTGTTGACTAATTAATATTTATTGAATAATCCTAATGAGAAAGACGAAACTGATGTAGTGTCAATAACAAACCTGGTGTGAAATCACCAAAAATATATTCAACTACGAGAGTATTTTTTTAATTTCAGAAAGGTATTTTCTAAATAAAACAATTCGAAAAAGTACATTTTAAAGGTCATTCCCATAAAATATAATAATAATTAATAATATCAGAGAAAATGTAAAACTAATACACGTGTATGATTATTTGAAACATCACCAAATCATAGATGATATTTATTTTTAAGGTGATTTTATCAAAAACTCTAAGTACTCGTATGTAACAAATTATATACCGGATTTAAAAAATCCTATAAGGTTATATTTTAGCACATCCTGGCCCCCTTTTTACTTCTCAAAGGTCCCCTACTTCCTCAGGGCTAGAATTACCCCTCAGCTTCCTTCAGGGTCCACTTTGGGAAGCTATAGTTTACACAATGGACACGACCATCAACCATAAGAAATATGACTGAGAAAATAAAGCCATGACATACTCCAAGATGTCGCATCTACGATTAAGATAGTATTATATGAATTGAATGGGGGATCAAGAAAAGATGAAGCGAGGCTGACCTAGAGCCACCTGGAGAAGAGCCCTGCAGGACGAGGTTAAGGCAGCAGGCCTCACTTGGGATGATGTTTGGCATCAAAAGGTTCATTGAGACCCTATGCACCACGGAAATGAGACAGGACAAAAAGAAGAAGAATATACGAATTGAATGCTTAGGAGAAACACGACATTATAATTTTCGTACAAATCACAGTTGTGAAATGAATCGCTTGGTAATTGTAAGAAAATATTACTACAGGATGTTAGAATTCTGTATTTATATGCATAAATCACCGGTATATCTCACTTGCGTGACGGAGCGTCTTCATCGTAATCTTGCTGATTTCGCTTAGATAAGCAATCGTCTTATCCTGTACATGGAAGTTGTAATTTTCTCGTATAAATTTAACGGTTTTGAGCGGCCATCTTGTTTTTTCACAACAAAATGGCGGTGGCGGAACGCCGTGCGTGCGCGCGGTAAAAATTCCCGCAAATTTCGAAGTGCATACCTCCGCGCGCGTAGATTGGCCGTTTTTACGCAACAATGCACTAACCTGGAGTCGTACCAATGCGGATACAAGTTTTAGTGAGTAATTCCTTCTTTGACAAAACGCTGCATTCGTGTGGCTGCAGCACGTATTCGCTTTATGGCTGATAATCATTGCGGAAGATGGCGAATTTTTTTTACAATAATTCAGCTTCAAGCCAAGATAATATTTATCTTATTAACTCTCTCTGATAAACATGTCTTCTTCTTCACTTTTGATAGCTCAGGAGTCTGTTATTTCAGGCGGGTCCTCTTGAGACGCTGAACTCGTCAGCGTCTCAAGAGGACTCGTCAGCTTTCTCTCCACCGTTTCGGGGTCTTCCTGGTCGGCGTTGTCCGTTTGGCGTTCCATGGAGAGCTATGCATGGTATCCTATTTGAGCTCATTCTTTCTACACGCCAGTATCGCCGTCTTTGACGTCCCCATCTGACCACATCTTCGATCGCGCAGATTTCTCGAATTGCTGTATAAAAATGTGAATCTTTGAAATAGAGTGTTGCAAAACCCAACTAACTACCATAATTAACCAACGCGCCGTTTCTCTGAAAGGGTAGGCTGAGAGGATGGGCCGCCAAACTGTTCTATCCTGACATAATTCTCGCGCCTCTTTTACATTCACACATCCTGACACGCACGTTCGTCGATAGTTCCTACTTCAAACATTTAGTTTATTTGATCCGCCTTTCAGTATTTAGTTTATTTGATTTGGCCGCCTTTCAGTATTTTGTTTATTTGATCATTTCTTGGCCTTACTCGACTTATTTTTCTATTCACACTACTTGTTTATATATTTTTAATCATTTTCCATACTTTCCATTGTCCAAGGCGGCAAAGCATTCTTCCAAAACATTCCGTGTTGGATTTCCTGATCTTCCATATTCCAACCCCCTGTGCTGAGCGGGAGCATCTTGTTTGAAGGTAGTAGATGTGACTAAAGGAGACACAACACATGCAGTTTTCCACTGTTCTGGGTCTTGATCGACGTGAATTGCTTTGGTTGAAAATCCAGGAGGCTGCCTAAGGAATCCGTGGTCACCCATTTCCATCAATTCGTTTCATATGTCCAAACCATCTTAGTGACCCTTTCTTAGTTTTACGAAATAAAAAATAAATATATGGCAGATGATTGCATCATAAGTAAAATTAAAAAACGATCCCCGATATGGTTTGGACATACGGAACGAATGGACGAGAATTTTTTTTTTTAAATGTTGTATTCTCGTATTAGCAGTGTGAGTGGAAAGAATAGTCGCGGAAGACCGAGGAATTTTAACAAACACTAAAAGGCGGCCACATTCGAAGTCCGATATACGACGAGCGTGCATGTTACGGTTGGTGAATATAGAAGAGTATGTCAGGATAGAACATAGTGGCGGTCCATCTTCTATTTCAAACCCTTCGGGGAAACGGCGTGATGGTTTTTTTATTGTCCTTTTTGTATATACGTGTGATACGATAAATTTATCTGTAATATTTATTTTTTAGCTTCAGTACATTTAATTGTTTCTATTCCTTTGTTTTATCCGGGTGATGGTTTGATTATTTAACCCCTATAGTGCGGGTTACTATATTTGAAGTTAAAATAGGCTTCTAATAGCGGTAGACTACATATGCAGTACATAAGAATCTATCTTATGTATATAAACTTTTTTCTGATGATTTTTTTATGAATTAAAACACAGTTTTTTTCCACTTTCGAGATTATTTTTCTCGACATGTTTCCTTACACAGGCCTTACACCTTCATCATCTGGAGAATGATATAAACTAACCAAAAGTATTGCAAAATGATTGCAAGAACCTAAAAATATATATAACATGTGATAGTTAACTTAGGCATAAGGCAGAGTACCAGGGATATTAGCAGATCAATTAATTTAAAGGTATAAATGCTGGTTCTAAGATGAGTGATCTGTCTGTAAACTGTATGCTTTACACGGACGATGCCGTTCTCGTTGCGGATAGTGCGGACGAATTACAAGTCTTGGTGTCGAGAATGTATGAGGTATGCAAGTCAAATGATTTAATGATGAATGTCGGAAAGTCAAAGGTGATGGTTTTCGAAAGGGAAGAGTAAATGACAGTTTGTAATATAAGTGTGAACGAAGAGAACTTGGAACAGGTGAGGGAATTTGTGTATTTAGGTAGCATGTTCACAGCAGATGCCCGAACGGATAGTGACGTCGAAAGAAGGGTTGGTGCGGGTAACAAAGTGAATGGAGCTTTAAAAATAGTCATTGGAAACAAGAATTTATCAATGAAAGCGAAAACGGACGTTCACAATGGAGTTCTGGTCCCAACCCTAATGTATGGAAGCGAAGCATGGAACTGGCAGAAGAAGGATGAGAGTAGAATAAATGCGGTAGAGATGAGGTCCTTAAGACGTATGTGTGGTAGAACGATATACGACAGAATCTCTAATGCTGATATAAGAAAGGAATGTAGAGCGGAAGAAGGTATAATGAACAAAATTATGAAAGGATCTCTGCGTTGGTTCGGACATATGGAACGCATGGATGGAGAAAGAATGGTTAAGAAAGTATACGTTAATGATGTAAATGGGGTACGAAGTCGAGGCAGACCGAGGAAAACATGGCATGACCAAATTAATCAAATTTAAAAGGTTGGTCATGTTAGAAGTCGGAGGAATCGACGTGCGTGTATGACTCGTTGTATGAATGTGGAGGAAGCTAGAGAGGTTTGCCAGGATAGAGTAGTGTGGCGGTCCATTCTCTCTGCCTACCCCTGCGGGGAAACGGCGTGATGGTTTGTTTGTTTGTTTTGATTAAATTATGTAATGTTCTGTCCCTAGTACTCTGCTTAAGTTAACTATTATATGTTTCTAGATTCTGGCATTAATTTTGTAGCAATTTTGGTTAGTTTATATCGTTTTCCAATGATGGAGGCGTAAAGCCTTCTAAACATATCGATAAAAATAAACTCAAAAGTAGAAAAAACAGTGTTTTTTAATTACTTTATATAAAATTAACATTTTAATTAAGTTACTTCTTCTTTTTGATACTGTGTGGAATTTGTACAACATTATTTGCAGGTCATCTTCAGACTCTGCTATTAATGCGGTATCGTCTGCATAGCAAAATACGTTCACAGTTTTACTACCCATTCTGCAACCTAGTCCCAAGCCAGCTACCTCTTCTATGATTTCGTCCATAATAAGATTGAACAGAAAGAGGCTCAAACTATCTCCATTGCTTGCAGGCATTTCCTTAGACAGTTCATTGTCAACCTTAATTTTTGTTTTGCAATTGGTATAGAGATCTTGGACAGTCTATATCAATGTATTGGATATTCTTCCTTCCTGTAAATGAACTTTAGTTCCTTACAACTAAATTGTACGTAATATTTTGATAAACTGAACTTGCATTTTGCTGTCTGAGCTCTAAATAAATCGTGTTTTTCAGAAGTAGCACACATCCAGTAACCTCAACTTTACAGGACGGACAAAAAACTTTCTTCTTCTTCTTCTTCTTTTAATAAATCTGACGATCTGTGACACAGAAATCATATCTCGTCGGATGATGAGATCCAGCTGTCCCTCCATCTCTTAGGCGGTCTTTCAGGTGGGCGGTGTCCGGAAGGGATTTCATAAGCGGCTGTATATGCGAGTCTGTCACCATCCATTCGGGCTACATGGTCCCTCCAGTATCTTCTTCTGGATCTACTCCACTGAACGAAATCCTCTATTTCGCAGGTTTTTCTTATGTCTGCGTTGTGGACACGATCTCGGAGGGTTTTTCCAGTAATTGATCTTAGGACCTTCATTTTCGATGTTCTTAGTAGTCCCTTGGTTCGCACAGTGTCAGCCCGCGTCTCTACAGCGTACGTCATGATAGGTCGCACGCATGTTTTATAGATTCTGATCTTGCTGTCGATACGCATGTGCTTGTTCTTCCAGACCAATGTCTATGTTACTCCCTATGACAAATGTGTATTGAAAAAAATATAGATATTGTAGGAAAATTTTGTACCAGACAGTTTTTTGTTCGTCCTGTAAAGTTGGGGTTACTGGATATGTGCTACTTCTGAAAAACACGATTCAAATGTAGTCAAACGTAGTTCGAGTTTATTTCTTATTGCTGCAAATGAAGTCAGACGCACAGTGGAGGTTAAACACTTCGGTATCTTCACCGGCCACCGGAAAAGCCGTCACCGGTCCATAAATAATTAGAGCATTTACATCCAGCGCTGAATCGAGGAGCCATCTCCGAACGGTGGCTGTGACACTCGCGGTGCATTTCGCTCCGGTCCGCGCCAATCTTGCCACAATTTATGGCCAATTAACGCTGCCTTTATGAGTGCGGCCGTGACAAGTTACCCGCGCATGTAGGCGACGAATGTTAATTGTATTCTAAATTAATCCTTGAGTGTGAACGTTGCTAGAGCTTCGCAGGGCCCAGAACAGAACGATTTTGTTGTTCTAAGCCAGTGGTCCCCAACCCCCGGGCCGTGGACCAAATGGTACTGGGCCGCGCAAGTGTCTGCTTAAAAATCAAAATTACTTTTGAAAAATCGATCATACCCAATAAAACTTAATTATAGCTGAAATAGTTATTCCGTGTTTTCTCAGCTTTTATTTGTCACTATGACTTATGTACCACAGTTGTAAATTTTATTATTATATATTGCAAAAATATATTGGTATTAAATTTAAAAAAAAAAACTACATTAAATGTGTCCCCCCTCCCCCCCAGTGAGCCGTGGTAAAATTATGAAACGTTGACCGGTCCGCGGCGACAAAAAGGTTGAGGACCACTGCTCTAAGCCACAGGTTCCCAACCTACGACCTTCGTGGCAGAGTGGTTACGAGCTCTGAATTCCATGCCGAAGGTCCTGGGTTCGATTCCCGGCGATGGCAGTGTGATTGTCACACTGTCTTTGGTCTGGTGTAGAATTCATGTGACAATAAAATGGCGATAATGGCTATCTATCACATGTCACGAGAATCAATATAATAGCTAAAAAATAAAAATTGTATACAGTAATTGGGTCCAAACGACCTGTTGTGTACATAAAAAAAAAGGAAAGGAAGGAAGGAAAGGAACCTATTTTGGCCAACAGCCCTCTTTCCATAGAAAAAACTCATAACCGCCTACTTTTCGATAAAGATAACTCTTCGTTTCCACCCTTCTGATAAAATTTGTGGTAGCGTAAGTGGCCTTATTTTATTTTTTATATATTTTTTTGAATATGTATTATGATCGCTGTTTGCTTTTCGGAAAAAAGAATTTTCGCGCCCTTTATAATAATAATAAATAAATCCAAAAAACTCCCGTTCTTGAAATCAATAATATAATCATACATTTGTATATTTTTTAAGTTATAGGCTATATTTTCAAACAGTGATGATCTATTGGCGCCTCTTTTAGTTGAAATATGCCATTAAAGTGTTCTTGCGAGTGTTGCCCGGGGGGGGGCTACAAATCCTCAACGCCTCCAAAATTTGCTTAAATCAAAAACACCATCCTAGATTATTTCAATCGGTGAGAAGTACTGACCCATTGGGAACCACTGGTCCAAAGTGAAATAATAAATAATAATTGGTAAATGCAATGATGACGATAAGACAGAGAATGATAGATATATCTAGTAAAAATAGCACAGTATTATTTATTTTATACTTGATTTTAAATTCTAATTAAAATATTCCTACATGAAATTTTGTATGATTAATTCGAATTAATTTTAAAGGAATTACAAAAAATCACACTTACTTAATCTTTAATAATTATGTGAAACTCCGTACAAAATACTTGATATTTAAAATAGTCAGATTTCTATAATTTATATCATATTTTATGAGATTGTCATTTTTTGCCTTTCGAGGGCAATAGTAATATTTTTACGAGGAGAACCGCGGTACTCCTATGAATAAACGTATTTTTTAAAGAAAACATACGCTTCATCATCATCAGCTGCCTGTCATCCACTGCTGAATGTAGGCCTCTCCCAAAGCACGCCACCGCCCCCTATCCATTGCCTCTCCCATCCATCCGTGTCCAGCAATTTTTTCAGATCGTCGCGTCGGTCCAGCGGGCAGGGGGACGTCCAACTCTACGGAATCCTTTACGCGGTCTCAACTCCAGAACCCGTCCTCCCCATCGGCTGTCGGTTCTCCGACAAATATGGCCAGCCCACCACCACTTCAGCCCGCCTATCCGTAGAGCCACCTCAGTCACCTTGGTTTGTTGTCGAATAAATTCGTTTCTAAATTTGTCCCTCAATGTTATTCCAAGCATGGCTTTTTCCATGGCGCGCTGGGCGACCTTGAATCTGTAGACTAGACCTTTTGTCAATGTCCACGTCTCGGCTCCGTACGTCATGACTGGCAAGACGCACTGGTTGAAGACTTTAGTCTTGAGGCATTGTGGTATTTTGGAAGTGAGAACATGACGTAATTTCCCAAAGGCCGCCCAACCCAACTGAATTCTTCGGTCGGCTTCTTTCTCGAAATTGTTTCGTAATAATTGTATGATTTGGCCAAGATACTCGTATGTGTATTCTTGTACCACTTCGAGAGCTAACCCATCGACGGTTACTGGTCTCGGGATAATATGTTCATTATACATGACTTTCGTCTTGTCCAAATTCATCCCGACAAACGCTTACATATTCGTAAATATTAAATATATAAATAAATCGTTGAAATATGTGAGCGAACAACGTTAACCTGTGCTTAAGGAACCATAACTGAGCTGTTCATGTGGTTCACAAACCAAAACATCGTTAATGATCAGAAGTTAGATTTTTTAGTAAATCTTGTCCGTAAATCGATTCTTTCGTGAACTGAGGTGTGACTGTATATCCAAACAATCTTCCAACTGCCTAAAAACTATCTAAAAATTCCTTCGGCTGACTAATCGGGGTACCCACATGCCGTATGCAAAACGCCGGTCTCTTGAAGCGATAAAAAGAGAGGGTACGTCGGATAGGCACAAAAGAAATTTGAAGGGTAGGTCTGGCTGGCGCAGCGGGCTGGCCAACATAATAAAAATGTATAACGTAATGATTGTTTCCGAAACAATGGAAGTCTTTAAAACAAAAAGTCGCGCGCCGTATGCTGTCTGCCCGGTTCAAAAGGGTTGTTTTTTTATAATTATTATTATATTTCATCCCTCCGGATGAACCCGGAGGGGATGCAAACGAAGGGTTGAGTTTTAACGCTGCGGCTTCATTGACTATTAAATGATTTTTTTAATTTTTTTTAAAGCTCTTTTTATTTCTGATTGATGGTGTATTTAAATCTAACGAATGGGACTTGAAATAGCGCCTCGATCTTTCTTTACATTTAGTACGCAATCGAAGGAAATTAAAATAATGTAATTGAGATGCTTGCATTGTAGAAAATATTACGAAACACTATGCAATTATTCGCTTTCGAAGTTCCTACAGAAGTTGATACAAAAAATGATTAAAACATATTTTTTTAATACTATTTTCTTTGTAAAGTGATATGCTTCGCCTTGCTAAGACATTTTCAATTAAGCGGAAAAAAATAATTGAGTAAACTAAAAGAAAAGTTTATTTCGACTTCCTTTTCTTATGTCCATGTTCGGTATTCTGATATATGGAAACTCTTGCATTCTTCAAATTGAGCTTTTTTGTTTAACATTTATTATTTCGTCCTTCTTTAGTCAGCTCTGCGATTTGCTTACGTAAGGATGGTTTGGACAGATGAAGATAATGAATGGTGAAGAAAGTATATGTAAACGATGCCAATGGAGCAATGTATAGTTTTAAATGTCGGTCACGTGAGGAGTTTGAAAAATCTATGTGTGTGCATAACACAAAATATGAAGAAGGCGAAGAAGTATTATATGTCAGAAAATAACAGTGTGGCGATCCATGGTTAGTAAGTAAGTAATGAAATTGGACTTGGATCTTCTGGCTTACAGATTCATTTTTCGTCTGTTGAAAACATTGTTGGAAATATGATTAGGTGACTGTATTATTTTGGGCCTAGATGTATGTCCTAGACATGACGGGATCAGTCTTATTGTTTTCGAAAAAGCCTGTTTCTGAGCGGTATTTATTTATTTATAAAAATTTCGGTCGATTCGCGTGAATCTTTGGTATTATTTACTGTTTCTTGAAGAGTGATGTAAAACTTTACATTAAATTATTAATACGAATGAAAACGTCGGTTTTCTTGAAGTTTTATAATTGTTTATGGTAATGACTGAACTGGGAGAATGACCAGGGATAGGATCTCTGACCACCATACTGAAGGTCCCGGGTTCAATTCCTGGCACTGGCAGTGTGATGGTCTTTGGTCACTGTCTTTGGTCTGGTGTAGTATTCGCGTGACCGTAAAATGGCTATAGATTAGCTACATGTCTTGAGAATCAATTAAATAGCTAAAAACATATTATGTACAGTAATTGGGTTCAAACGACCTGCTAAATACAAAAAAAGATGTGACTGACATTATAATATGTTATATTATAACATTTGATAATGCCTGAGAGAAACAAGACATGTTTTTCACATAAAATATAATAAAACTTATAGAAAACAGACTTTTTTATTCGTTTTATTATGAAGTCTTTGGTTATAAGTGTGAGATTTTTAATTACATTATTCTAACGAAACCAGCAGTCTATTATGTCGTTTAAAATTAACAAGCTTAATGCGCCTTTAAACTCGTCCGTCGTAAATTTATGATGAATTCGATACATTTATATCAATCGTGAGTAGGAAAAAAAGCGGTAAAAACGCAGTTAACAAAACTTAGGGTCATATTTCATAGTTTAAATGTAGTTTATTTAATGGTTCCGTTTTAAAGTAGATATATGAAATAAGTGTGTGTCACCCGGGGCCATATATTACGCAAGGATTTCATGGGTCATAAATTTCAATTTGTAAATGGTTTTTAAGCTTTTAAGACGTCCTTGTTTGACAGGTAAAAAAGATAAATCCTCATGAATTTCAATCAGTTACTTATTTTAATTTTTATGTCTTGTTTAAGACATTTTTAATTTCGTGATGCTCTCTTTCTAATTTTAACTATAAACTTTACGAATAAAATGGTATTGAAGACTACTTTATTTTTCATATAAATTAAGGTTAACGTAGTAAAATTCCATGTTATTTATTTGAATAAATATTATATATAATTATTACACTTGGTATTACAACACTCCATTTCACTTAAAACAGATATGTTTCAGTGTTAACATTATTTTATCAATGTACACAATTTAATTTCATGAAAGTTAAGGCGTTAACCCTGTAGAATTCCATTGTAATAACACTGGATTTTTCAAAAGAAAACACTGCTTAATATTCCACTATACAATATTTATAGACTACACAACATGTTTCGGAGTTACCTCCATCTTCAAGTATATTTTTACACCTGAAGATGGAGGTAACAACGAAACATCTTGTGTAGTCTATAAAGTATAGTGGAATATTAAACAGCGTTTTCTTTTGAAAAAATCCAGTGTAATAACACAATTTAAAGTGAAAATTATGTATATTAATAAAGGTTATGTTATAACCGAAGCATGTCTGTATTTCATAAGGCGGACCGTAATAAAAAACAATGCATATCCCAAGAGTGTACCTTTTAATGCAGGTATAAACACGTATATTACGCATCATGACAAAAAATAATTGTCGTAATCGAAATTAAAATTATTTATCGATATCTCAAAGACATTATTTATATATTATAAGTTCATATATCGGAATACTATTGTCATGAATCAGTGTGAACCGATTGCGAAATCACCGGTCCCGTACGGGACCGCTTGGCGGCTAAAGGTTAAGTGAAATAAAGTGTTGTAATACTAAGTATAATTTTATGTATTCTAATATGAATCCACAACACAAAGTGAAGGCGAATAAAGAAGAGATTTTTTTCTTCTTCTGTAAGTGAGCTTATTTTTTTCGATATGTTTCAAATATTAATTCATCATTGGGAGAAGATATAAACTGCCATAATATTATTGTTGTCAATTGAAAATTCTTGATAGAAGTTCATTGTAAATATACTGGTCCCGCAATGCGGGAACTATCAGATATTAAGCTGATAAGAACAGATACTACACTTTGATCTTAGCCAACAGGCCGAGAAGCGATAGTAAATAGTACAATTATTTTTTTACATCAACATCAGCCGTCTATCATCCACTGCTGATTGTAGCCTCTCCCAAAGCACGCCACCGCCCCCTATCCATAGCCGCTTCCATCCATCTATGTCCAGCGACCCTTTTCAGATCATCGGTGACCTTGAATCTGTAGACTAGACCTTTTGTCAGTGTCCACGTCTCGGTTCCGTACGTCATGACTGGCAAGACGCACTTTTTTTTCCATATTTAGTTTAATTCCACTTGTTTTGATCTGTTACGGCGACGAGCTGTCGAATTTTTTATATATTTTATTTTCATTATTAATCACATTATAAACGTATTATTACAATGCGTCCAAATGATCTTAGGGATCCTTACAATATTTATTCATAACTATCTTATCTTTCCTACAATTTCTATTTGTATTAGTATTCCACATCGTCGAATTTCATATTCTTCTTATTTTTACAGCGTTGCAGTTTCATACTAAATTTTCAAACATAAGGGTCGATACAAGAAAGGAGGTCAAGGAAGAAACTTCCACATGTGGTTTTAATGGGACTAAGATCCAGCGCCCCTGGAAACGATTAAAAGTGAGTAAAACCTTCCACCACAATAACAAAGGAAAGAGAAAACAAGCAGCTTTTTTTAGAGTGATCTCAGTAATGTATAAAAATTGCTTACCAAATATGACAAGAGCACTATTTTCGCTGTCATCTGCTTATATTTGTCCAATATGCAATTTTAACCGGTATTGCAATATGTAAAATTATTATTAAAAAAATGTACATTAATATTTAAATTTAGGTTGTACTGGGTGACAAAAAAAATATATCCTTTGATTGTAATTTTATCTACTGGAAAAGCAGATTATAATGTTCCGATTTCATGTTGGATGCAAAAAAAAAACTTCATTGAAACTCAATTCGTCAGCTGCATTTTTTATATTGTTTTTTGTTGCGTTAACGGACGAACGTTTTTTTATTAATTACTCAAACTGCATGATGAAAAAATTCATCTCGGGGGTTCGTATGCAAATTCGAAATTCGGTAATGTAAAAAATTGCAAACTGCGCAACCCCCCGCATGCGGCAGAAGGGTTGAAATTTGAGCATTTTTTTGTACAGTTTTTAATCACAATATTGCAATTACATCAGCGATAATATGAATGGGTTTGAGTTAATTCGAGATGTATTCGACGTGATTACAAAAAATATGTTCAAAAATTGTTTATAAATATATTATTAAAATATTTTTTATTTTATTTTGTTATATTATTCATGAATTCGATTCTTATCGGAATTTAGTCTGCACAAAAAAATAACTGTTGTAAGTTTGGTTACCGTTGAATATCTAGTTTGAAAACATATGAAGAATTGTAAAAACAAAATATTAAAAATTTACTGCTTAAATAACTAATACCCCGTCCACCAAAAGTATGGAAGGTACCCTTTTATTTCCTGACATAGTTTTCCCTATTTTTCCAAACAAAATATATTTATAAGTGTTTTTATATATTTAAACACGTCAAGCTACAAATTAAATGCTTTATATGTAGTCTATATTGCTACAAAATAATAAATATTATGTTGTTATTTTAATATTATAAACAGTTTGATTTAAGTGAGTCAATTCTTCTTAGAGTCAATAAAATAGAAAATTTAAATTCGGTTTAAAAATATTGTGTAACTTCAACATGGACCCCCAACATAACGATTATTTCTAATCGGATTTCAATGAACTTTAATGATGATGATGATAATTTTTATGTAACACCGCTTTCGTAAGATATTCATTTCAAAGGCTCAGCAAAATATAGTCTCTAGATGATAAGATTTTTTTTTATGTATTCAAATACTTGTAGACAAATAGTGGATTTAACCCATTATGGGTTAATCATTTTTAAAGATGAATTGTTTCTCGTGGTAGTCGAGGTTTTCATATTCTGTTTCCAAAAAAAAAAAAAGATTTTCGACTGTATTGAGATACAATTAATCTTTAAAAATGATTAACCCGCATTGGGTAATAATCCAGTATATGTCTATAAGTATTTGTCTATATACATTAAAAAAACAAATTGTACAAAAAACTGGTACAAGTTAAAAGCATAAAAATTGGAGTTTCGCTCCAGGCGTTGTCTAGCAGTGTGATAATTGCGTAAGCCTTTAAAATTTGCATTAATAAAGTTTTCTGCTTAATGCTTACAAAATTATCTCAATAGATGGCGCTAGTGTAGACTGACCTACAAAAAAGGGAGGTTATTTAAAAATAGTACCATATATTATACAAGTTCCAAAAATATGTCAGACGGTGGTGGTCGTAAGAAGGGCGGAGTGGGGAATGTTGTTTACATAAAGTGATCGCTTAACCCAACCAATGACAGGTCATAAGTCCTATAAACGCCTCGACTACCTTATTCTGTTTCCAAAAAAATATACACCTTCGTCTCTATTGAGAGCAAATTATTAAGATAATTCCTGAAACCTTTAATTTTGTCTCGATTTTTATTGCTACAAAATGGTTTATAATACGAGTATGGTTTAAGTTACATTATTCTTCTTCACTTCGATATACAAAATACGATACTTCTAGGCACCGCAACTTGGTGCATTTTTGTAGATTCGCTGGATCGACTCTCTGTGTTTCATTCCATTTGTATTTTAAAACAATGTTTACACTTGATTATCGTTGCAGTTTCCATCTTCGAGGTGGTTATCCACTCTAAAGATGGAGACTACAATGATCTCTAAAACGTCGGTCCAGAAAGACGAGCTCCACGGATTTTCTCAAGAACCCAAAATACATATTTATTATAGAGAGTTTTCAAATCATCATTAGTCCTGCATAGGCCTTCTCTGAGGTTCCTGGGGAACACGAATCCATGTCGAACCGGTGGTCTCTTTAATGTCGTCCATCCATCAATGTTGAGGACGTCCTAGATTTCTAGTCACAGGAGGCGTTTTGTCCATCTATCGTCAGAGCTGCGAACGACATGACTTGCCCAGCCCCATTTTAGTGTTGTTGCTTTTTTTATGTCCGACACTCCTTTTCTAGCTCTAATAGTGGTGTTACTCACTACTGTGATACACTGTGAACCAAATATTCCACCTTCCTGCTTATCGGACCAACTCAGCTCAGAGCGCGGAAATGTACCGGATATGTGACATTTACAAAAAGTTATTTAGTAACATCTATTTGTTCCATGAAACTATATTGAATGAAACTATATTACTCCATTTTTTTACATTTTAATATTATATTTCATCCTTAATTATGCATTATTACTTTAATCTCTTTGACTCACTAAAATATTACATTACTTTTTTCTACGTGGTAGCATGTAATTGACATAGTTTTGTTGTCTCTCTGTGTTTTTATATGTATATTAAATCGCTATTTGTTACCCTCAATAAAAAATAATTATTAAATTATAAAAAAATATGTCATGTACCGCGGGTAGCATCTTTGGGGCGATGTTTGAACTACTATATTATTCAATCATTTTGCACCTTTGCACAGTTATTGGCCTGTATGTTTAACACCAATTGGGATCAAAAACTCACTTTTGATATTTTTGATATTTTTGATTCTTGACACCTTTATAATGCCCCCAATTTATTGAATATAGATTTATTATACCCTACGCTCCATCGCAGGCAAAACCCTCAGAGATCGGATCATAAATGAAACGATTAGGTCTGTCTATGGTGTTGAGGACATAGTAAGATGGGGAAGAAGCAGAAGGCGCTTTTGGAGAGACCACGTGGACCGCATGGAGAATACAAGAATTGCAAAAATTGTTAAAGATGAAAACCCAAGCAGCAAGAGATTACCAGGAAGGCCGCCAAAGAGATGGAGAGATGGCTGGACATCATCATTCCAGGACAGCCCACCGTCACAAGCAGGTCATACGACCTAAACTAAAAAGAAGAAGAAGAAGATTTATTATGTAAACGTAAAATATTAGTGTTGCTACACCACTGCGCTTTATTCTTTGAAAATACAATATTTTCTATCTAAACATAATTACATTCGTTACTTGTACCGGGCTAGTATCCGTTGAGAATTAGAATACAATGCATGATTTCTAGTAAAGTAAAGACATTCCCACACAGCATAAAATGTAACAGCGGAATAACAGATTTAACACTAGTTCCACGATTCAAAATACAGATTTAAAATCAGGCAATTAGCTTCGGGAGGTCTGTTAGAATTTTTTGTGAGTGCACTCCGACGCTGCGGCGACCGCTCGGAGCCAGGACGGGCCTATTTCGTGGGATTATTGATATCGGGATTTCAATCTTAACGACGCGACGCATTGCGAAATGTGGCGATGGAGTATTATTCTCCACACTTACTTCCCTGTCGTTATGTTATTAAAAACTAATTTATTCAATTTTATGGCTTCATTCTCTAAAAAATCGAGCCCACGCGACCTCACTAAGCCTTACAATTATCCATTTAGTTATAGACAATAACTTTGTGGCTGGATAGTAACTCTTTCCACCCGTGAAATCGGAATATAACTACGACTCGTTAATCTGATTCAAATCATGTACAATAGAAGTATTTAGTATTGAGAAAAACGCAAATTTTAAATAAATGCTATTATAATTAGTGTTTTTAATTGAAACTTCTTGGTAGAAGTTCATTTTAAATAATGAAAACAAAAAAATATATAACATTTTGAATATACTCGTATACAAATTCTTGTAGACAAATACTGGATTTCACCCATTGCGGCTAAATTATTTTTATTTTATAAGGATTAATTGTATCTCAATAGAGACGAAGATGTAAATTGTTTTATCTTAATAGATGACGCTAGTGTAGAGTGAACATAAAAATGTTAAGATAGGCGTGGAATCCTACCATATACGAGTTCCAAACGAGTTACGAGTTCCTACCGTATACAAGTTCCAAAAATTTGTCAGATGTGGTGGTCATAAGAAAATAGGCTGAATGGGGAATGTTGTTAAACATAAAGCGATCGCTTAACCCAACCAATGACAGGTCATAAGTCCTGTAAGCGCCTCGGCCACCACATTTTGTTCCCAGAAAAACAATTTACATCTTCGTCTGTATTGAGATACAATTAATCCTTATAAATAAAAATATATATATATATATAATAGCATTTGATACAAAATTTCTTTATTGTTATGTATTTAGTGTGAACATAGAAGTTCCCGCCACATACCCGAGGCTGTTATAGGGCGTAGCGGCGCCCTTTTGTCAGCCTCGCTCGTACACTCCCTGGGCCTGTCCCTGATCCATTTAAATTGTCCAACAACAGGGGGGTGCCAGACCACATTTAATCTACCCCATCTTACTTCTATGCTCCGCCGTACTTTCTTGAATAAATAAGCATAATATATAATACATGAACATTTCAGAAACAATACATAAAATATATAAAAAGTATAGTGGTCTATTATATAAAATATAGTATAATAAAGATAGTATAGTATGATCCTCGGTAGTATAGTGGTCAGTATCCTCGCCTGGCCACTTGTGTTTATGTTCGACCGGTTTCGGCAGCTTGCTGTCATCTTCTGGTCTAACCTAAGACTATAACTAATGGTAACCAGAAGATGGCAGCAAGCTGCTGAAACCGGTCGAACATAAACACAAGTGGACCCACACTAAATACATAATAAAGAAATTTTGTATCAAATGCTATTATATTTTTTATAAGTTTTTCAATTGGTTTGCAACGAAATTAAATGTTTGTTTCTGGTTCTAAGACTTTAATGCGGTAGTTTCCCGTTGCTTTCCACATTGTTTTATGCAAGGGGTAATTTGAACCCAATTTTTGTGTACATTTTTAAAAGCTATTGTTTCTCAATGACATATGATATGTAGCTTGTCTATTGCCTTTTTTGTTAACTCGTGATGATTTGATCATACCACGTTTTCCTCAGTCTTCCCCTATTTCTTGTTCCATTTACTTGTGTCATTTATTATTTTCATGTGTTCGAATCATCTCAATAATCCTTTCATTATTATAGTAATTCACAATGCACATTCTGCGCATGCCGGAGAACGTTCCTGGATTATTTTGAAATTTGATCTGATTATTGTTATATGACAGAAGTGTAGAAAACAAATGGAGAACAATTTGGTGTTGTTAATTTTGAAATTTTTAACACGTGTGAAAAAATATTATTACTGATTGCGATTATACAATACGTTATTGGAAAACTTCAGGTGTTTATAAATAGGTGCCTTCGCTCAATATTCAAGATCTATTGGCCCTAAGCAGTGTCAAATGCCGTTCTCTGGACCATGGCAGGCGAAAAGCCAATTAGAGAACAAGTCGCTAGACGCAAATGGCAGTGGATCGGTCACTCTCTGCAGGACGAGGTTAAGGCAGCAGTTCTCACTTGGGATGATGTTGGGCATCAGGCATGCGATAGAGTCGGGTGGGGAAGGTTCCTTGAGGCACTAGGCTCGACGGAGTTGTAACAGGACAAATAGAAGAAGAAGAGGCGATTGTACAATGAATCAAGGTTTTGAGGATTATGAAATCTTTTGAAAAAAGTCAAGTCAATGAACAGACTGGAAGCATTTGAAATGTGGCTTCATCGCCGAATGCTCAGAGTTCCCTGGACAGACATGGTTACCAATACCGAAGTCCTGAGGCGAGCTAGAATTGACAGGTTATCAACTATCAAGGCTCGCAAGATTTCACATCTTGGTCATATACTGCGTGGGGAAAAGTACCACCTTCTCCAACTGAAACAAATGTCCTGGCTGCGAAACGTGAGGGAGTGGACCGGCATCCGAAGTGTGGGGGAGCTGTTCCGAGCGGTGCAGGACAGGGACAGGTTCGCCGAGGTGATCGCCAACTTGGGGGGACCCGACAGGGCACTCGAAGAAGAAGATGAAATATTTACTTCCTTAAATATTTCACGGATTGCAACTAGTAAATAAAAAATGTATAAATGTTAATGTCCTGTATACATGACGCTAGACGCTAAAGGGTTATGCATTTATTTTTATAATTTTAATTACGATATAAACTTAGATTTGACGCATACGAAACAATGAGATCAGAACAATAGTTGCATCAGACCGTTTATTGGCGGTGCACTCGTCATCACAGTATAAAGAAAAATATCATGAGTGTATTATGCTCCGAGTGCATCACTGTTTACTTAGCAACCCACTGGGTATTTATTACTCCATTATTTCAAACAATATTGTACATAAGAACAATAAAATGGTCTGCAGTGAGTAATGGCACTCCCTGTATTCATAATAAATTTTAACAATAAGGACATAATACATTTTCGTACGAAATCGTATTAATCAAATTGCTATTATTTATTGCACTGATATAAATTTGTTTATCTTTACCAGAGGCTTACAGACATTTTGTTTCTATGACTCATATAGACCACTTGAGCATTTGCGATTTTTTCCCGTAATTTAATTAAACATTGATAAACTCACATGTTGTCTTCAAAACCTCGCAGGCAAAACAATAAAACGATAAGGTCTGTCTGTCTGTCGGTCTGTTGAGGACAAAGTTAGATGGAGAAGTAGCAGAAGGCGCTTTTGGAGAGACCACGTGAACCGCATGGAGAATACAAAAATTGTTAAAGATGAAAACCCAAGCAGCAAGAGACTACTAGGAAGGCCGCCAAAAAGATGAAGAGATGGCTGGACAACCAACTTACACAGGAAAATCCACCGTCACAAACAGGTCATACGACCTAACCTAAGAGGAAGAAGAAGAACTAACTAACTAACTAACCATCACGCCGTCTCCCCGAAGGGGTAGGCAGAAAGAACGGACTGCCACACTTTTCTTTCCTAACATATTTCTCTCGCTTCCTCAATATTCATACATCGTGTCATTCACGCGCTTCGATTTCTCTGACTCCTCACATGGCCGACATTCAATATTTCAATATTTGATTTATTTGATCGCGCCACGTTTTCCTCAGTCTTCCTCTATTTCTGGTTCCATTTTCATCGTTAACATATAATTTTTTTACCATTCTTCATTCATTCTTTCCATATGTCCAAAACAATCTTAATGATCCTTTCATTATTTTGTTCATAACATCATCATTCATACCGCATTCACTTCTTATATAATATTTTTATTCGACACTCTATCATACACAGAGTATATACACATTCGTCTTAGAGATCTCATTTCTACTGCAATTATTCTACTTTTATTCCTCTTTTGCAGATTCCATGCTTCGCTTCAATACATAAGGGTCGGTTGAAGAACCCCATTGTACACTGCCATTCTAGGAAGAGAGAGAAGATTGAAAAACTAACTAACTAACTAACCGTCACACCACCTCCCTGGAAGACTAGGCAGAAATAATGGACCGCTACATTATTATTATCTGACAACCTTCTTTCGCTTCCTCAACACGCAAGTCGATTTCTTCGACTCCTTACGTGGCCGGCGCTTAATATTTGATTAATTTGATCGTGCAACGTTTTCCTTTATTTCTTTTTCCATTTATGTCGTAAACAAAATCATTCTTTATCATTCGTTCTTCATACATTTATTCCATGTTTTCAAACCATCTTAGTTTTTTGGATATACTTTTGTTCATGATGACAACTTTCTTCGATATAAATATTTCAAACACGTCAGGCAGCTATATAACGCCTTGTGTGTTGTTTGTTTCAACTTTAAAATTGCATTGTTATAAATGTACGTATTCAATTTATTTACAAATTTTAAAAATCGAACAGAATTGATTGCTTTTCGTTTTAAGCACGTTGCAGTGATTTACGGTCTGAGGTTTTAACCCACATTAGATAATCGTTATTGGTACACCTGGAATCAATAGGTTCACCCATTGCTCCGGGGGGTATGCAAAACTCTGTTTTGATTCTAGATTTACATAATCAATCGTCTAAAGAGATCATCTGTTGCTCTGCTCACATAGCCGCTACCGTTCGGCGGTATATTTCACCGTAATTTCTCACGCCGCGGAATACTTATGCTAATCCTACGGAATTATTTGCCGAGGAGAATGTAAATCGAGAGGAAGCGATCTCAGGTTAAATAGAATTGTATTCTCATCTACATACAGCGCGGCTTGTAGTCGTAAGAATATCGAATTTGGCGCATAATTTATTAGAATCCATCTGCTCGCTTAATTATGTGAGAAAGGCAGTTGGACGATGTTTGCCGTCTGAAGAATAGGCAGTATCATATTGCTGACATTTACCGCGGCTCACGTTGCACTGGGTTTAACAAATGAGACTCCAGATTACACCTGATGAGTAATACTGACGAGCAAGGCGATAGTAGCCTAGACTGTGTTGCAAAGATGAGAGTAACCACTGAAATATAGAGAAATGATTAGGTTAAAATTATTATTTTTTACAATTAATACGAATGAAATGATGAAAAAAACTTGATGTTTTATTTTAATTTATAGGAATAACCATTATCTTAGACTTATTCACATTCATCACCAGATCATTTCGCATCTTCTTCTTCGCCTTCTTCCTCAGCCTATTCCCGTCCACTCCTGGACAAAGGCCTCCTCTATTCGCTTACATGTCACTCTGTCCTGCGCAGACTGCATCCAGGTTACTCCGACGTGTCTATTCAGATCATCCTTCCACCGTAGTTGCGGTCGCCCTGCACTTCTCTTTGCCGTCCACGGTCTCCAA
This sequence comes from Lepidostoma basale, assembly GCA_022606425.2. Lineage (NCBI taxonomy): Eukaryota > Metazoa > Arthropoda > Insecta > Trichoptera > Lepidostomatidae > Lepidostoma > Lepidostoma basale. The sequence continues at coordinate 340,985 of JAHDVF020001034.1, read as the reverse complement.
GTCGCATACGAGTATATACCTTATATGTAATAGTCACCAGGACTTTCTTGCTCGTTGTCTGCAAGTAGGACAGCGTCATCCGCATACAATAGACAGCTTACTGGCACTCCGCTCATTTTGGCACCTACAACCAATCGTTTCAGCTCTTTCTTACACTTGTCCATATATAGATTAAATAACTACAGGGACATACGCAACCCTGTTTGATACCTTTATTGATATTAAACGTGGCTCTAAGATCCCCGTTAACTCTGACAATGACAGTGATTTTTTTGTAAAGCGACTTAATGGCCGTGATCAGTTTTGTACTTTGATTATGCGTTAGACAGGCGAAATATGTCATTCGCATAAATTATAATGAATCGTATAGAAAACAGACGTTTTCATTGCACATTTCAACGAACACCGTAAAATTACGAAGGCTCTTCTTCTACTTATTCTTCCTTAATCCTGATCTTTCTTTCTTTCTTATAAACCTCTTCTAAAGTTTATGTCGCTCGCCTTTCTCACCTACTGTTTATCACCCGTTCAGGCTTCATCATCGGCCCATCTCTTGCGCAATCTTCCGACACCTTTATCGTTTTTCCTTCACGTTTCGTGACTATATATGTAGTAGATACTATCACAATAATGAAAGTCTTCTTCTTCTTCTTCTCCTTATAGACCTTTGGCCTGTTCCTGAAATCAGGCTGGCCTCTCTTGGGAGGTTGACTCCCAGCCATCTCTCCATCTCTTCGGCGGTCTTCCGGGGGGACGGCAGCCGGCAGGAATCTAATGCGCCACAGCGTGTGGGATTCTGATGGGATCCATCCTCTGCACGTGCGCATTCCAGTATCTTTTGCGTTGTCTGCCCCATCTCACGACATCCTCCACCTCGCAGATCTCGGGGATGGCCGTGTTCCTCACCTTATCGCGAATAGTCTTTCCTGCTATCATCTTCAGCGTCCTCATCTCTGCCACCCGTACTTTAGCCTTCGTTCTTGTGGTATCCGCTCTGGTCTCAATGCCATATGTCAGTATAGGCCTTACGCAGGTTTTATATATATAATAATGAAAGTATATGTAAATAGGTTAAAAAATATAACTAAACAAATAGGTTTAATTAGCTAATTGCATTAGTAAAGATATTATAATTATTCAATAATTAACCTTTTGACACACCAAACAGAAATCAAACACTGCTTAAAATGTAATTTTAATTTAATTTCACGGTAATGATATTTAATATACAAGTTTAATTTTAAATGTCAGGTAATTAATTTACTTTAATAAGTGGATGTATGTGAAAGTAAAAAAATAATGACGTAAGTTAAAGGTGAAGAGGTTGGCTAAGGTCTTGGTTTATTAAAGTCAATTAGGTAACGCTCGTCTGTTGATTTATGGTCCATGTATGATATTCAAATTTTGCTTGTTCCCTCTGGTGGACACGGTTAATAAGATATTTGCATGTATAGTTTATATCCACGATAAGGCTGTGTGTATATGATCATATCATGATTCATTCATTAGTTGAAAGGTTATTAAACAGAATGGGCGCTGCCACCCTTCATCAACGGGACCAACAGAGACACAACCTTACATGCAATGGAAGAACCTATGTCTCAAGAATTGGACATTTCTCACACAGGAGATCACACCTCTAATGTAAAAAATGGATCATTGACTACAAGACACAGCATAGAACGGTTTCACATAAATTTTCAATACAATTTATTTATTTTATGTTAATTATTTGGTGTAGGCTTTTTTATTTAAAAGAAAAATACTCAAGTCAGGATAGCTAACTGTATGGCTAAGTCTATTCTCGGTATATTTCTCCGGGAAACCGTTCTATTCTGTGTCTCGTAGTCAACGATCCATTTTTTACATCAGAGGTGTGATCTCCTATGTGTATAAGGGTGATTTTTTTTTAGAGGCATACAAATTTAAAATAAAGAAAAACACATTAAAAAAATGTGAATGTCTATAATATTAGCTTTATTTAATAGATCATTTTATGCCATTATTGTTTAAATATAATGTTGGGCATATGAGCGCCACGACTAGCTCGAATGAATCGCAATCGTGAAGCCCAATTTTCGACAACTATATCGAGCAATTGGGTAAAATGGCATAACGTACTGACTACAAATCAACTTTCAACTCTCAAATTGACAGTCTGTAAAAACAATTTTGCTAGTTTAAAAACCAAACCTCTAAAAAAACACCCTATACTTCTCTTACTCCCTAAGCATTCATACATCATGTCATGTATGCACGTTGACTTCGCTTATCCGACATTTAACATTTGAGTGATTTTAATCGTGCCGCATTTTCCTCTATTTCTAGTCCCGTTTACGTCATTTACGTATACTTTCTTTACCATTCATTCTTTCTACGTGTCCAAAGTATCTTAAAGATCATTTTATTCATTTCATGGTGTGTAAAATTGTCGGTAAAAATATAATTAAAAAAAGTGTGGATATGCAGAGTGAATGCCTGTGTAACAATACAAACGTGGCCATCAATTTTTTTAAATATAATTTAGCCGTGCCAGGTATTAAAGAAAATAATACAATATGCAAAACACGATCGCAGCAAAATATTCCCAGAAAAACTAAATAGGCGTCCTTAAAAATTCACAAAATATCCGAGCCGCATGCGCATTTCAAACGGGGGGTATTTAAATAATGATTTTAAGTGTAGGGTTAAGTTGGTTAATATCTGTATGCAAATTACTGCAGTTTGGGAGAACATGACAGGGCCGGTATTGCGACAATAGGCGCCAGGTTAATCTACATAAATTATATTTCCATGACCCCGAGGCATTAATTCTCTGTAAAAATTAATTTTAAACACGATAAAATAATAAAATATTTAGTTTATAATTACAGCATAGAATCCAGAGCCGAAACTCACACCAAAGATCTCCTATGAACCAGCGACATGAAGACACTCTGAAGCCTTGTTGGTAAAACGAAGTCGAGGATATTACACAATGGGAACGGCAGAGAAATGGATTCTGAAACAAACATGTGACCAGAATAGCTGAACCAAAGGCCGTTAAAACACCAAAGAACAATTTACCTCAAGGAAGCTGACCTCATTGTCGACCTTCAAAAAGATGGAAGACAGCTGGTAGTCCACCTCTCAAAAAGTAACTTAATGCTGAAAGTGACAGGCAAAGTAAAAAGTTTATATTATATATCAAATTCATAAACCATAATTATTAACAAATTGCATCATACACTAATACAAATCACAGAGAGTTTTCTTATTCAGGATTCTTTTTCAATTCAAAATTACGGATTATTGAATGTAATTTGTTTTAAAAGATCATAATATTTAATTAAGTTTATTTATTTATATTTAGAAAATCCATTGTTTTGGCCGAAATACTAATATTTCAACTGTTTTAATTCATAATTATTATATATAATAGGATTTTAATCAATGCATGACATGCATGACACGTTGTATGAATGTTGAGGATGCGAGAGAAATATGTCAGGAAAGAAAAGCGTGGCAGTCCATTCTTTCTGCCTACCCCTTCTGGGTGACGGCGTGATGGTTGGTTAGTTAGTTAGTTAGTTAGTTAGTTAATTGTGATTCATATAATCAGAGTGTTTCAAGATTTTTAAATTCAACAATTTTTTATTTTATTCCGTTTCAAAGATAAAACAAAATACTCCATAAATATAAAAAAAAAATTAATCTCAAAGTAAATGCTTCAAAATATATTTTACTAGCTTTATTTAATGATATTAAATATGATTAGTGTGACTCGCTTAATGAATACTTAAATTTTGAACGTTTCGATAAAATTTAAAAAAAAAAAAAAGTATTTAATTGGTTTTAATATACCATTATATGTAATAATATACGCTCCTGTCATCTGTAACGAAGTTAGTGTATAATCATTTAGTTTGTCAAACTTAACCAAAGTGAAAAAATAATCCGTAAAACATGTATCGTACCATGAGGGCGTTTTAAGTTTTATTTAAACGTAATATATTGTATTAGTTGTTTTTACCACAGGAACTAAAACAACTTTTCGGCCCTTCGCGCTACGGTGTGTGCGGCCCTGTGTCCTGAGATGTGTAAGGGAATGCGTACGGTCCCACACAGCTAAAGGATACTCGAAATGCATTTCACATTGTTGCATCCGCTAGGGGAGAGTAGATCTAAACCCGTGGACCAGATTGCAATGGCTCTCTTCCGTTTTGGAAATTTGCATACAAAAAACTGCTTTCTTGTGGATTGGGACCGCACCTCTCAAACTTAAAGTATTAAATATATTTTTTTCAAAATTTTATTTTTTCTTATTCGTTTTAATTTATTTTGTCATAAGCAAATATAACTCTTGCAATTTATCAACAATCAAATCAAAATGGTATTATATGATACTAGCCAGTATCTGGTTTTTACCTTTTTCTTCTTCTTCTTATTCTTAGTGTAGGCCTAGTGGCCTGTTTCTTAAGAGGAATTGGTCTCCTGCGAAGTCGACTCCCAGCTGTCGATCCATCTCTTTGGTGGTCTGCCCGGGGATCGTCTACCATGGGGCTGGCCGTGTAACACAATGAAGGGGAGTCTGGATGGATCCATTCTCCTCACGTGTGCATACCAGTATCTCTTCTTTTGCCTTCCCCACCTAACGACATCCTCGACCTCGCATTTCTCCCTTATCCGTGTATTCCTTATCCTCTCTTGCAGTGTCTTGCCAGATATATTTCTGAGCGTCTTCATTTCTGACACTTTTAAATAATTAGGTTTTTACCTAGTTATTTTTAAAAAAAGTTGTGATCTAGGAAAAATCTGTGTAGCTCGTTTTTCTGGGCTGACGTTTCGGATAACAATTCAATCTCCATCTTCAATGTGGTTATGATTATGAGGATTCGGAGATCGCTGCAATCTCCATTTTCAGGGTGGTACATAACTGTTTGACCATTTTTATTATTACGTTGCAACGCCAGACTTGAAAAAATGCTAGTGAATCCCCGCAAGCCATGTTCGCCGCATCGGTGCACTACCGCTGCCAGTTGAATTCAATATTGCCAGATAGAGATAGGTTTCCCGCGGCATCGAATATGACCATTTATAAGACTCGCGGGAACTATAAATCAAACAATGGACATTTTCATTTTAATTTCGAGTATAATACACACCTGAACTATGGAGGCAATCTCTTGAAGAAAAAAATGCGTCTTATAGTCCGTAAAATACGGTATGTATTATATATGTATAGCAAGCATCATAATGACGATTTTTTATGAATGAAAACACTGCTTCTTCCACTTTTTAATTAATTTTTTTCTACATGTTTCGAACGTTTTACACCTTCATCATTGGAAGAGCGATATAAACCAAAGGAGAACGAATAAAAATATTGTTTTTTTCTGGAACTTATATAATATAGTATGATAAAATAGTGCGATGTATATCTGTACGGTGGGCGTTTTCATTCAAATTTTAAATGCGGAATAAAAGAACAACCCTAGTACCAGCTAACCCCTCCGATTCGTGTTGCGCCGTTTAAAAATCTTGTTAAAAATATATCTGTATTCCGGTACGTTTGAGAGCCATTAGTGCGACTTAGTCCACCTGGTTGCCGTATGCAAATGGCTCTCCGGTGATTAGCTCTTTCGGACTTAACTCATTCACACCGTGGGAATGTCTATACCCCGGGAGGGGAGATGCTGTATGCGAGACTCCTGCACCATTTAAGAGCTGGGACTCGAGGACGCGAATTAAATAATTGAGATTTATTCGGAAGGACTGGATTTATTGTGCTGCGGGATGGATTTAATTCAATTTATTGTATGTAACCTTGGTTCTATGGGAATTACAATAAATTATTTTTTGCCGTTAACTCCGTTAAGAGTAAGGCGAAACCATACTTTTTATTTTACGTTATAGAGTAACATAATTTAAATTAATTTTATTTCAAAATTTAATGCGTTATTCTGCGGAATATTATAAAGACGATTTTTTATGAATGAAAACACTGTTTCTTCCACTTTTTAATTAATTTTTTTCTACATGTTTCGAACGTTTTACACCTTCATCATCGGTAGTGCGATATTTGTAAACCTAAGGAGAGCGAAAAAAACTTATATAATATAGTATGATAAAATAATGCATGTATCGCTTTGCTATGCGAAGCATGTCATTCTCTTAACATATCATAAAACTTTAAAATCAAAATCGATTGCCTTTTTCGTTTCAATGGCAAGCTAGGGGTAGTATCGTAAGGTTTTCCTAAACCGTGTCTCATCTATTATATATTTTTTACCATTAAAGTGCTTGGTTTAGTACTTTACGCCGTTTCCGTAAAATTAAAAAAGCATCCCTGAGATGGTTTGGTATATGGAACGAATTGACCAGAGTAGAATGGTTAAAATGTTGTATAAAAGTAGTGTGAGTAGAAAGAAAAGCCCTGGAACATTATGAAAGCAAGGTATAACCAAATTAATCAAATACTGAAAGGCGGCCACACTCGAAGTCGTAAAAATCGACGAGCGTGCATGTTACGATATATGAATATGGAGGAAGCTAGAAAGTATGTCAGGACTGAACGGTATGGCGGTCCATCATCCTCTCTGCCTACAACTTCGGGGAAACGGCGTGATGGTTAGTTAGTTTTACTGGGTCGTGTCCAGGCTTAAATATCCTCTGAATCAGGAGCTAAATATTATATTTATTGTTTCTTGAACAACGATGTAAAATATTAAATATATAATACTAGAAGTTTTATTATATTTTATGGGAATGACATGTTTCGCCCTTCTAAGGCATTATCAAATGCCTTAGAAGGGCTAAAACATGTCATTCCCATAAAATATATGAACTTCTGGAAAAATCATTAAGCTGCATTTTGAATTAATTGCTAAATATTCTGCTCTAGAGCAGACAGATGACCTTGAACCTGATGAAGGAACTATAGTGGTGAGTTCAGAATTCTGCTGACATTTTGAGTTCAGTTAGTTAGTCTGCAACATTAGCGTGAATGGTGAAAATTTGGAGCAAGTAGTTGAGTTCGTGTATTTAGGTAGTTTGTTTACAAGAGATGGGCGAGTGGAGAGGGATATTGAAAGAAGGGTTGGGGCAGGCAACAAAGTGAATGGTGCACTGAAAGTTGTCATCGCAAACAAAAACCTATCCAAAAAAGCTAGAATGGCAGTGCACAATGGTGTTCTTCTACCGACCCTTATGTATGGAAGCGAAGCATGGAACTGGCAAAAGAAGGATGAAAGTAGAATAAATGCAGTAGAAAAGAGATCTCTTAGACGAATGTGTAGATATTCTGTGTATGATAGAGTGTCGAGTGAAAATATAACAAGTGAATGCGGTGCGAATGATGGTGTCATGAACAAAATAATGAAAGGATCATTAAGATGGTTTGGACATATGGAAAGAATGAATGAAGAAAGAATGGTAAAAAAATTATATGTTAATGATGTAAATGGAACCAGAAATAGAGGAAGACCGAGGAAAACGTGGCACGATCAAATAAATCAAATATTGAATGTCGGCCATGTGAGAGTCAGAGAAATCGACGCGCTTGCATGACACGATGTATGAATGTTGAGGAAGCGAGAGAAATATGTCAGGAAAGAAAAGTGTGGCAGTCCATTCTTTCTGCCTACCCCTTCGGGGAGACGGCGTGATGGTTAGTTAGTTAGTTAGTTTTGAGTTCAGCTGTATATAATAGTTGTAGTAAGAATCGTCCGTATTTGTGCAAAGACGGCGATTCGAGAAGAGTTTTGTGATTTTGTTTAAAAATAGAAAATTTACCTATTCAGTTATAACAAGTTTTTGCAGTCCCAAACTGGTTCCGCTTCTGAATTCAATGGCCGAAAGAATCCACGGCGCATTGATTTGTTCTTTTTTTGTCACGTCCAGTGTTAATTTTAATATCAACTTTCAGCATATGTAACCCTGGTAGGTAAATTGTGTTCACAAATATCTATGACACAAATTTTGGACTACGTGGGTTTTTTTTAATGATTACCCAGCCCAAAAGTTCCCGCTCTTAAGTAGGGTTTACACATTTATATTACATGAACATTTTCAGTTTACAATCGTGATATAACTTTTTATTTTTTATTTTATTTTATTTAACTTTTACATGATGTACATTAATTTGATAAAAAAAGTTTATGGACTGTAGTTGTCACACTTGGCATGGCCTGTATCGTGGCAACTACATAAAATAGCATGCTAGTGGAACTGTTAGTAACATGGCGGTTTGTTAGTATTTGTTAGTAATATTATGATAACATTGGTAAGTGACTTATAAATAGTGTGGTAGTTTCCCGTTGCATTCCACATTACATGATGTGATAGTAATATGTGACATTAATGTCAGATTTTCAATAGATAAAATGACACAACAAGTGTATGAGGACCAGAAACAAAAGAAAACCAGAAGGCGACAGCGAAATTAAATATCAAGTGGAATAAAACTAAATACCCACTATAAAGAATTTTTGAATTTTTTTCTACCTTTTTCTTAATTATATTAATTATTTTGAATTTGACGCGATTGAATATAAAAGAAACAAGTGAATTTAAGTACGAAGTATTCTTAAACTTAAGGCGTCAACACTGTGGATTATCATAATTATTTAACTTTTCTCCTGTTGATAATGGTACAATATCTTCAAAACATGTCCATAAAAATGTAATGAAGAGTGGACTAAAACACTGTTTTTGTCCATATAGAACAATAATCAGAACAAATTTTAAAATAATCCAGAAACGTTCACGAGCATGCGCATCGTGTACATTCGAATTTTTCGAATTACTTTCGGAGAGAATCAAAGTATTCTTTCTGGCACCATCTTGATGACTAGCGGATTTTAACATTTATTTTTATGATGATGTAATAAATAAAACGTATTGTACTCATGATTTTAGATCGCGAGAAATCAATGAAAAAATTTATTTTTATAAAATACTCGTATATACAATACATTTAAAAATATTTTATGAGCATTTTTCGAGAGGCCGAAAATGTGTCGCGATAAATGTCACGACAGTAGTGTAGCACAAACTAACTTTTACTAAACGATTTGTTTTGTAAGAAAGGCAAACTGTGAAACTCTCGAATTTGTTGGGTAAATAACGAGCGGTATAAGTCAAAAGAAAACTTGTGTTTTGTTAGCAGGATAGGGCATAAATAATAATACACTCTTCCTGTACTGGGCATCAACTTAGCAACAATATTGTACAAAAAATTGTGGTGTTTGAGAACATATTGTTTGACGAACATCTAAAATCCTATGGAGATTATATGATAATGTCAAGAGTACTCAGAGAAGTTTCAAATAATAAAATTTCATTAATCAAAGTGTTATTTATTTTTAAAATGTAATCGTTATATACAAGAATTATAAACATTAGTTTCTATTGTTCTCCCTTAATGAACTTTAAATAAATGAAAAAATCTAATATTTAGATTAATAAAAAATCGTAGTAACTACCTCAGAGTCTTATCTTCTTCTTCTGACTGTAGATCTTGCGATCTGTTTATGCAGGATATCAATTTTTTTCCTGTGATGAAGACAACCAGCCTTCTATCCATCTCTTTGCTGGTCGTCTTAGTGGACGACGGCCCTCTGGAGTCTCGTGCATAACGATCTTAGGAATTCTTGCTGGATCCATTCTCTCGATGTGGTTTATATTAGTCTGTGTGGCATAGTCTTATCCTTTAATATAATGAATTTAAATTAATGAGGAAAGATTATTAAACTTTGTATAAAACCTACCATATATTTTATTCTTCTTCGTCGCTTTATTTAGGACTGTGTGTTGTTATTTTTCGGAGCCTGTTCCTGGGATGCAGATGTCCAACTGTCTTGCCATCTTTTAGGTGGTCTTTTTGCAGGTCGATTTCCTGTTGGTACTTTATTTGCGGCTATATTATCACTCTTTCAGAATATTCTCTTTCCACATGATCTCTCCAGTAGCGTCTTCTCAGTCTTCCCCATGCACGACATCTTCCACATTGCAGATCTTTCTAATTTCAGAATTTCTTATTCTGTCTCGGAGTGTCGTTCCCGCAACGGATCGGAGAGTCTTCATTTCTGTGGTTCTTATGAGACTTTTTGTTCTGATAGTGTCAGCTCTCGTTTCTTTTCCATATGTCATTATAGGACGCACGCATGTCTTGTAGATTCGAATTTTGCTCTCCTTTAGCATATTTTTATTTTTCCAAACAGCATTCGTCAAGCAACCAGCCTTAACTGCGGCCCTGTTTGTTGAATTTCTATTATATGTAGTTGTATATCTATTATATGTATTATTTTTCCAAATTCGAAATTTCAATTTAAAATCATTTCATTACCATGACTTCGAGAAGTCATATGTTATTAATACGAATGAAAACGTCTATTTTCTAGAAGTTTTATTATATTTTATGTGAATTACATGTTTCGCATGTCTAAGGCATTATTATATGTCTTTGACAGGCGAAATATGTCATTCACATAAAATAATATAAAACTTCTAGAAAACAAATGTTTTCATTTGTATTGAATATTTCGTTGTTGAAGAAACAATAAATATTTTGTTGAAATTTTATCTCTGTATCTACCTCAATAATCAGTGTGACGAAAGTTTGACATTAAAAAAATCTAAATACTTTAAATAAATCGCGACCAACTTTTTAATGTAACTAGAGTTTTATTATATTTTTAACACCCGTTGTATCTTAGATCATTGTTGTTACGCATAATAACGGATGTCTGAATGTATTTGTGGCTTGCGGTTATTAAATAAATAATCTAACCACAGGAAAATATCGTTTCGCTGAGACATTTTGTGTCGAATATTATGTACGGTGATTTTTTTCACACATCCCAGTTCTAACCTCACTTTTATCGGCGGTCCGTAACTACCTATTACATTTTTATTACACGCAATAACCAAAGTGATCTCTCCATCAATCACTGGAGCCAGTTTTTTATCTTTGACTAGTGAACTTGATTCTTTAGTTCAACGGTATTGTTAAGAGAGATTTTAAAGACATGAAATAAAACATAAGTAACAATTCGAAATAAGAAATGAATACAGTGCGATGAAAGTCTTATGAACAAAATAATTAAAGGAACATTCTTCTCCTTCAAGTGCCCTGCCGGGTCCCCCCAACGTTGGCGATCACCTCGGCGAACCTGTCCCCTCGGAACAGCTCCTCCACACTTCGGATGCCAGTCCACTGCCTCATGTTTCGCAGCCAGGACATTTGTCTCCTAACGGGCCCTCGGCGTCCCTCAATTTTCCTCTCCAATATCAGTTGGAGAAGGTGGTATTTTTCCCCACGCAGTATATGACCCAGATGTGAAATCTTCCTAACCTTGATAGTTGATAACAGTTCCCTGTCAACTCTAGCTCGCCTCAGGACTTCAGTATTGGTAACCATGTCTGTCCAGGGAATTCTGAGCATTCGGCGATAGAGCCACATTTCAAATGGTTCCAGTCTGTTGATGTTGATTCCATTCATGATATGATGTATGAAAATTGAGTAATTGGGAGAAGTATTAAATATCTCGAAAGAACAGTGTGGCGGTCTATACTTTCTACCTACCTCTTCGGGAAGACGATGCGATAGTTAGTTTATAAAAATATCAAGTATTTGATCTAATATATTTCGAAAAACGTTATAAAAAATAAAAATATTATACAAAAACGAAACATTCAACATGAAATATTTAATTTTTATCATCTAATCGCGTAAATGTAAGTTTTTATGTACTTATTTAATATTTCAAGAATGGAAAACCTGATTAATTGAAAAAATAGTTTTTTTAACAGTTTTTTCAATTTATTACATTTCAAATACAAAATTATGAAATTTCACAGTGTAAACGCCTAAGGTTATAAAACAATAAACAGTTTTCCAACAAATAAAAAAAATTCCTGACAGTTTTCCTCAGAGATATATATTTTTTTGTTTTATATTAATTTCCTAATTGGCTAAAACATCCAAAAATGTTGAATTCATCATATTTATAAACATGAATTATATGAAAACAAACCATGAATTATAAACACTTGTTCTCCATTATTCATTCCATTAGAATAATAAATTACTTGGAATACTTTGTTTTATATAGTACTGTACATATCAGCTGCGTGGTGACAATTGAATAATGACAGGAAATACCCAAAGATATGGTTAACCACCATAATATATAAGTTTATTAATATAAAATATAAATGAAAAATCATTTAACTGATAACATATAAATTCAAAGCTTTTTCAATGTACAGAAGGTACACGTCACGAATACAACTTCTTCTTCTGCCTATTTCCGTCCACTCCTGGACAATGGGTACCTCCATTTGCTTCCAAGTCACTCCTTCCACGATTCGCCTTGCAAATGTATTAAATATCACTTTATAATTTCTGTTGTCATTTTTAAAAACGTTTGATGAAATACTCTCTTAAACTTAATATAATGCAATATAATTCTAAAGAATATTATAATTTTTTCAATATTCAATATTAGCCATACAATTGTTTTAACCACTAGGATTGTTTTATTTATTATACTTACTAACTAACTAACCATCACGCCGTCTCCCCGAAAGGGTAGGCAGAAAGAATGGACTGTCACACTTTAACCGATGCGGCACTCCATCCTTCTCTTTTCGCCCCGCGGGAGACGCGGAGTGATGGGTTGCGAACCTCATCGCCACCAATAGGCATCTCCCACGCACACTTCGATCGTCCAATATCCACAAAATAAATCTAAAAAAAATCATATAAAATACAATGATATAAAATAAAATAATATAACACAATAAAAATATTTTAACACTTAATGTTCATTTTGGATGGTGCACTTGTTGACATGGACGATCCGGAGTTTTGTGATTATTAGATTTATGTTACTCACATCCACCGTTCTTTTTTAATTAGCCGCAATTAGGTAGGTACTTAAAGCAATCAAACACCAGCAAGAACATTAAAATAATATTGAAGAAATAATATTTTTTATTATTATTTTCGTTATTCAAAACATTGATTACAGATAGTTTTAGAAATTTGACTTTTTCAATAGGCATATGTTTCTGCAAATGGCCGCAAAATCCGCCATTATGCGTGACCTCCCCTGCGCAAATCGAACGCCAATCGAAAGCTTTCGATACTCTGCCCCCGCGATTTAACACATGATCGGAGCTGTTGTCACTCATGAGCCAGTAGGATCCCTGCAATAGACGGGGTGATTGGCGAATGCCACCCCCGTATGTGAATAGTGCGCTATCATCCCTTTCCAATAACCTCAAATCGGCGTGTTTGCATTCTGTTATGCGTTTCATTCGCATCAATAAGCGCGGGCTGCAGTTGGTTTGAATGCCTTTTGATGGCCAACACATTGATGTATTAAACTGATGTTTGTTACACCATTGAAATGAATCATTCTACCATTTATCCAACGGCTAATTCCGTTGATTTTTGAGCGCATTTCTCACTACCCAAATATATTGATCGGGTGGTGGTCTAGGGGATAGAAGGCTTGGCTCCTGATCCAGAGGACATGGGTTCAAGCCTGGACACGACCAGATTCCTTCTTCATAATATTGAGCTATTTTCTGCTCACATTGAAGATTGTAAAATAAATTCTTAAATCATTGATTTAAATCCTTGGTATTAGTCTTTTTTATAAAAAAAATAATAAAAAAATAAAATAATTGATATTATTTTCGCATTTTGACTCATTTGCTGTCTATCTAGTTTTATTTATTTAAGCCGTTTTTTTAAAGTGGGGTAAGTCTATTATTTTTTTTGCTTCATATTTCGAGATATTTAAAAATTAGCGTTTGAATTAATTTTAAAATATTGGTAAATATTAAACAACTTGGGTGATGTTTTGATACCAATTTTTTTGATAAACTTTAAAATGTAATAATGATTATTGTAATTGTTGAACAAAATAAACGTTTTTTTAGCTCCTAATGAACTTATTCTAGTTTCAATAATAATATATTGTAAGAAATAAAAACAAGAGGAATATTAAGTCCACATTTTTATACATATTGGCTTTACATTTTACATGATTTTTATTGATTTACTTAAAAGAAGTCGTGGTCCATTGAATGTATAATTATAAATATAAATAGCGGATATCAATATCTTGCCAAAATTACTTTTAACTCATTTTTAAAAAGTGGACTTATTCCACTTAATAAAAAAACTGCTCATTTATTCTCCACAACATTCTAGAGCTACTTACAATGTTATAAAAATATAATATATTTTGAGTTATTTATTGTTTCATGAACATTGATGTAAAAGTTCGCATTAAATAATTAATACGAACGAAAACGTCTGTTTTCTAGATGTTTTATTATAATTTATGAGAATGACATGTTTCGCCTGTCTAAAGCATTATCAAATGGGTTAATATGATTTAAAACATTTCATAATGCCTAAGATAGAAATATGTAATTCACATAAATTATCATAAAACTTCTAGAAAACAAACGTTTTCATTAATATCAACAACAATTACTTAACTTAAGAATCAATTGTATCTCAATAGAGACGAAGATGCAAATTGGAAACAGAATATGGTTGATCGAGGTGTTTACAAGACTTATGACCTGTCATTGGTTGGGTTAACCGCACGCTTTATGTAATACAACATTCCCCATTCCACATTTTTAATCATATAAATTATCTTAATCATACAAATTAAGTATGAGCAAATAGTGTAAAAATTGCGTGCACTTACTGTGTGTGTTTAAAGGAATTTAAAGATTTGATAATGCCTAATACAGGAGAAACAAGCCATTCACATAAATTTTAATATGAAATGAAACAATTGATAATGCCTTCCTTCTAGAAAACAGGCGTTTTCATTACATTAATTACAATTACTTAACTTTACCATATAAATTACACTTACTGTATGTGCAAATAGTCACATATTATATTAATGTTAACGTTACACTAAATAAAAAACTTTAAAATTATTAATATAAATAAATTATTTTGCATAAAGTCGGTGACGTCCTTAAATATGCCACCCTAAATGCAACATTCGAGATCTCCCCTTTTAATTTCAAAGGGTGAAATCATTCAATGTACCCTTGTGCAATTATTACCCTTTGAGATTCATTTTTATAAGTGTAACTGGTTTATTCTATCATTGAATCTTAAGAGGGTATGTTTGTTATTGTGTTTCTTGTATCTTGATATGATATTTTTTTATTTCTTTATGAAAGATCTATTCTACCGTTTAACTTATATTTACTGAAATTTCATGGTGAAAATTAATCCTAAATAATGTAATAACGTTTGTTCATAAAAAGATAATTTGCTTTCTTCCCAAATTAATTATAATAATGATCGGTTTCTACACCATGAATGTTATCGTTAAATCACAATAAAAAATAATTTGGGAAAATTTCAATTTCAATTTATTTATTTAAAAAATTATAAACATTACAGAGTAACAAATCCAATTCGTTTATAATCACAATATACAGAAGTATAATTAACAATTAAAAAAAAAAGAACTACAAATAATATAATAAGAAAACAAATGAGAGCAAGTAAGAAAAAAAGAAAAACAGGAGACAATTAATAAAAAATATTCGAGAGCAGCTTGGTAAAGATAAACATTTTTGTACAATAAGAAGAGAAGCAAATAACAATTTAAAACATAAGAGATAGATGCTTTCTGAGGGTAGCCTCTATCATGAAAAATGTCCACATCCGAAGAGATGCGGTTTAATAGGATTATTGCCCTGCCCACGGGCATTACCTTAGGTAGATTGGTTCTACACAGTGGCAGGTGAAATAATCTATGTTGCCTTTGTCGCAGATAATTGTCGGGGACAAACAAAGTCATTAAAATAATATAAAAATTTATAAATGTATTATTATATTCAATAACTTATTAGGACCTTGTCACGGTCAATATTTCACCTTGCTACATGATCATACATTTAATATTGTCACTTCCATAATATATCTGACGACCTTCGTGGCCAAGTGGTAAGTGCTTTGACTGCCACCCCGAAGGTCCCGGATTCGATACCCGGCGATGGCAGTGTGATGTCACACTGTGTTTGGTCTGCAAAGTGCACGTTATTATTTTTTAACAGCTTTAAGTTTTCTACGAGTTTTATTATAGTTTATTGTAATGATATTTTTCGCCTTTCTAAGGCATTATCAAATGTAACGGATATTTGATAATGCCTATTAATAAATTTCTACGCAGAAAACAGCAGTTTTATTTCATATTACTTATTTAAATAGGAGTTTTACATCATTGTTTTGGATACAATAAATATTTTATAATTAAATTTTTTTTTATTATTATTCCGATATTGTTTCTTGATGAGAAATTTATATTTTGAAATAAATTTCTACATTTTTAATCTTTAGTATAATATTCGTTGCTTTCGTGGTGTTGCCAGATTTCTACAAAAGGAATCTAAATCGCTAAATGTGAAAAGATTCGCGGACATTCGTGATAAAAAAGCCATAGTTGTAAAATTATATTAAACAGGTTTGATAGCTACAATCCTAGGGTTGTCACACACATTTGGTAATAACATCGTTCCATTCGATGTTTTAATTTTATAATTCAATCATCCATTAAAAAAAACATCACAATTCGGATAAATGAAGAATTCTTTCATTCCATCAATGAAAGAATTCTTCTTCTTCTTCCTCTTAGTTTAGGTCGTATGACCTGTTTGTGACGGTGAGTTGTCTTGTGATGGTGTTGTTCAGCCATCTCTCCATATTTTTGGCGGCCTTCCTGGTAGTCTCTTGCTGCTTGGGTTTTCACCTTTAACAATTGTTGCAATTATTGTATTCTCCATGCGGTCCACATGGTCTCTCCAAAAGCGCCTTCTGCTTCTTCCCCATCTTACAATGTCCTCAACACCACAGACAGACCTTATCGTTTCATTTCTGATCCGATCTCTGAGGGTATTGCTTGCAATTGAGCGTAGGATTCGCATTTCTGTTATAAAAGAATTATTTAATAAAAATACTGATTTGATGTTTTTACACAATGTATATTTTTTCATTTATAAAATAAAAATCTGTACATATTTACGATTTACCTCATTTAAAACTAAAAATAAACTTCCAAAAAATCTAACTCCTAATCTCGCCATCTCCAGAAGGAATAATCATAAAAAATGGCGCACTATAATATTATTTGTTGACATATTCCTCTCACTACTTCACTACCTCAATATTTATACATCGTATCACGCACGCAGTCGATTTCTAGAACTCCTCGCCTGGCCGACATTTAATATTTGATTGATTTGATCGTGCAATATTTATCTCAGTTTTCCACTATTTCTCGTTCCATTTACATTATTCCGAGTAACATATACTTTTATTACCATTTTTTCTTCATTCGTTCATTTCATATGTTAATACCATTTAAAGGTCCATTTACATTGGACAGTCATCAGCCGATACCGACACGTCACGATAAAAATAGCCTTGAATCTCACCGACTCGTTATCTCAAAAGCTATAATATAATAAAATCGCCGTCGGGGGTTCCGAAGAAAGCATCTACCTACATAAAATTGCCACTTTTTACTACCATTTAAATTCGCCACGGAGTATAAAATCAAATACCCGAGATAATCGCCTTCTCCGAATGTCAGGACAGAACAGTGTGGCGTTCCATTTTTTCTGCCTACCCCTCCGGGGAGACGGCGTGATGGTTAGTTAGTTAGTTAGTTAGTAAAAAAAGAATTATATAGTGTAGAAAACACACGCTGAAAAATATTGATCATTTTTATTAAGTGTCAATTTTATGTAGGTAGGTGCTTTCTTCGGCAACCCCCAACGGCGATTTTATTATAGCATTTGAGATTTTGAGTCGGTGAGATTCAAGGCTATTTTGATCGTGACGTGTCGGTATCGGCTGATGGCTGTCCGGTGTAAATGGACTTTAAATGATCCTTTTATTATTTTATTCATACCACCATACTAATACTTTTGGGTTTTGGAACAACCCTAGCGCCAAGAGTCCGCGTGGGGGTATCTCAAATACTGTTGGAGATGATGCAATAGTCGGTATAGGCGCGATATTCCTACTCTCCGAAAACATTTTATTCATCGTCAAGCATTAAATCACTGAAATTCAATACAGAATAACTATGGAAAGTTTATTACTATGATAATTATCGCATTGTTGCTTCAATATAATTTAATAGTCAATAGGAAAAATAAATTAATTTCAACAAATGCCGGTGGATATTGCATGATAATGCTACTTTTATTTTGAAAGTTTTAGGCTTTTATATTATTCACCATCAATTTAACGTCAATACAACTATAATGCGTAGCTTTATATAAATGATAAGTGCTGTAATTAGTAAATATATATTTTTTAAATATAATTTTCGGACATTTTTCATTTAATTTATTTTGATAATAATCACAAACATTACAGACATACAATTCCAAATCATTTGCAATTACATTATGAACAGAGAAGCATTAAAAAAAAAATTAAGCTTAAGAATAAGAAAAAATCATAACATTGATATTGCATCCCTGAGGCAACTCACACTATCACGAAATATGTCGACCTCCGAGGCGATCCGATTAAGCAATAAGATTGCCCTACCCACAGGCATAACTATTGGCAGGTTGGTTCTGCAACGTGGCAAATAAAACAATCTGTGCTGTCTTTGACGAAGGTAATTATCAGGGACAAATAGACCTACATCACTCAGGACATCCGAGTTCTGTATACGGGACATATGGAGCGCATGGATGGAGAAAGAATGGTTAAGAAAGTATACGTTAATGATGTAAATGGAGTACGGAGTCGAGGCAGACATAGGTAAACATGGCATGACCAAATTAATCAAATTTTAAAGTTCATGTTAGAAGTCGGAAGAATCAACGTGCGTGTATGACTCGCTGTATGAATGTGCAGGAATCTAGAGAGGTGTGCCAGGATAGAGTAGTGTGGTGGTCCATTGTTGTTGTTATAATTTTTTTAAATACAAAACAATAAATAAATGCATACCTGAGACATGCGAAACGAGTAATGCCCATAAATTATAATAAAACTTATAGAAAACAGATGTTTCTATTCGTATTAATTATTTAATAAGAAGTTTTACATCGTTTTTTAAGAAACGATAAATTAAAAATATACGTAAATTTAAATTCTGCATCTCTATTAACTTCAAATCCAGGAAGAAAAAATAAAGAAATATTCCGATTATTTTTATGAATTGATATATTATTTTTTCTACCACTATCATCGTCATATAAACTCTCATTCATCATCATTATCAGTCTATATCTGTCCATTCCTAGAGGTAGGCCTTCTTCATCTGCTTTCATATCTCTCGGTCATGGGACCAACACGTTGCCATGTCGTACCGGCGGTCTCTTTAATGTCGTTCCTCCATCAAAGTTGGGGACGTCCTGGGTTTCGGGTCGCAGTTCTAGGACACCGCCAAAGGAGGCATTTTGTCTATCTATCGTCAGAACAGCGAGCGACATGGCCTGCCCACCGCCATTTTATCGCTGCCACTCTTCTGATGATGTCCGACACTCCTGTTCTGGCTCTAATAGTGGTGTTTCTGAGCCTGTCCGCTATACCGATTTCCAACATAGCTCTTTGGACAATTCTTAATTTATTTGCGCTTTTCTGAGACAATTTATGGTTTTAAACTCATAAGATAATACCGGTAGAACGCAACACTCCTAACACCTCCCAGTTAATGTTAAACTCCCATTACTGTTGTTTATTGAAATTTCTTGGTAGAATTTCAAAGTAAATGATGAGAGAAATTCAATATTATTAAGAATTTATTTATTTTTATTCCACTTTTCTTTAGTTTCTACGTTTAAGCTTCGGCAGCGCGCCATCTTCGGGCGACCAGAAGCAGGAAGCAAGCTGTCGAAATTTTATTTTATTAAATGTTATTATTGCTTTGAAGATGACTAAATGAGACATATTGTCATGTCTATAGTTTATTTAATTCCATGGATATCCTTAGTTTCCCTTGCTGGCTATTAATTTATATTACAAGATATGTATAATAATGCCATGCTTGTGTCAACAAGATTATAACTTATTTAATCTCAATGGAATTTAAAAATCAATATTGTAAATATGACTGATATTGTAAATTTTGATATAATCTTCTTTTTTTCTTATTTATTTATTCATTTATTTATTTATTTATACATTTACAAATGAGACATAACAAACGATAAAACATTAAGGCGACTCATTTGGACACAAAACGGTATTATAAAGATAAAAAAACAAAACAACATGAGACCAAAAAATCATACATATCAGAAGGAATCCAAATATGTCGACGTCAGTGAGGCAGTACTCTTTCCAGAATTTGCAATATTTTTTTTTTGAATACTGCCTCACTGACACTGAAAATGTCCAAATCTGAGATGATCAGATTCAGCGTCCGAATTGCTCTTCCTACTGGCATCACCAAAGGCAGGTTGGTTCTGCGTGACGGAGTAAAGAACAATTGATGTCGGCGCTGTCGTAGGTAGTTATCAGGAACAAAAAGACCTATTTGCTCCAGAACATAGGGGTTCTCAATAGAGCCCCGAATCAGTTTGTAAAAATGTGATGTTAATAATCCTTCCCTCCTTAGTTCGAGGGAGTTATACCCCAGCATACCCAAGAGAAATGCCGTTGGATAGAGCCAAGGATATACCCCGTACTCTCTCATGTAGAGGGCTCTCAAGAATTTCTTATATAACCTTACATATACTGAGGTGGCGGGCTGAAGTGGCGGTGGGCTGGCCATATCTGTCGGAGAACCGACGGCCGATGGGGAAGACGGCTTCTGGAGTGGAGACCGCGTACAGAATTCCGTAGAGTTGGACGTCCCCCTGCCCGCTGGACCGACGATCTGAAGAGGATTGCTGGACATGGATGGATGGGAGTGGCAATGGATAGGGGGCAGTAACGTGCATTTTATAAAAAGAAAGCATTTTATAAAAAGAAGATCTCTTTGACTGCGGTGTGGCCAGATTAAGGAGATGACTGGAGGAGACACGTTTTGTTTTAGCCACGGGCAGCTCCATAGATCGCGACCCTCAGTAATGAAACAACGAAGAAAGTAGAAGAGTAGTTATTCATGGCATTGTACATAAATGATACATAAAAAAAAAACAAAAAAAAGGTAGGTATAAGATCTCTCACGGGCTACCACTGTAATTATAAAAATCTTCGCTAGCACAGTCATAAATGTGAGTGTGTGTTTATTTAATAACGATAAAAGTATTTTCATGTTATCAAATTTGACGTTATTTTGGGACGTGGTTTTATTGGCGTTTTAGAAATTAATGGTTAACACTCGTATTTACTTCTAATGCCGTTATTGCTTAAGCCAACACTTGAAAAGTGTTTAATTATAACATTACACAGATTCTCTCTTTAAATGACTTCATATGTTTGTCAACACGTGCATATACTATAAGGCACATAAATGCTATGTATACTCGTACATGCTTACATATCATTTCCTATAACTTTTTTTTCGTTTTTCCTTTTTCCTTCGTTTCATCATTGCTGAGGGCTGAGGATCGTAATCCATGGAGCTGCCCACGATGATAATGATGATGACTCTCTTGAACTGAGGTGAAAAGGATTTACAACAACGCAATTTTTCAAGCTGATTCAGGGCTCTATTGAGAATCAGGAAGTATTATTTATTATTCCTGATAGTAACCTACGACAGCAACGACATCAATTGTTCTTTGCTCCGTCACGCAGAATCATCCTGCCTTTGGTGATGTCAGTAGGAAGAGTAATTCGTGCGTTGAATCTAATCGTCTCGAAATTTAACATTTTTAGTGTCATTGAGGCGGTTTTCATTAAAAATATATTACAAATTCTGGAAAGAGTACTGCCTCACTGACGTCGACATATTTGGGATCCTTCTGAGATACTCGTATGCTATCTCTTATTTTACTATCGATATTTTATTTTGTTTACCGTTTTGTGACCAAATGAGTCGCCTATATGTTTTTCGTTTGTTATATTGTTATAAAATGATAATGATGATTCTTATAGCGCCATTTTTTGTGAGAGATTCACTTCAAGGATGCTCTTCGTTCTGGAAGCTTTTCTTAAAAAGGAAAGTTTTAAAGGGGCTTCTGAATACTCCTTCGTTGTCCTGATTTCGGATATTGTAGGTCAGTCTGTTCCACCCCGCCGGTCCCGCGATGCCAAAAGCACAATCCGCAAAATTTGAAGCACTTTGGCGCCGTAGAACAAGAAATTTGTGAGTTTCTTCCTCCTTTGAAGATCGTAGCGTTGACTGTCGAGGGTTCAGATCGATTAGCTTGCAATAGTCTGTGAAGTAGTGAGGTGCTTATCCATGTAAGTCTGTGTGAACAACTGACATAGTTTATATTTGATTCGCTAATAAGGTAACCTTCATAAGTGAAGTCGAAGTCGGCCATGGTCTAAAACCACGACCAAAACGCTTCCTAAGCTCTCTGTTCTCTGTCGAGTAAAGGTCTCCCCCAGTTATCTCCTTAATCTAGTCCCACCATCGCACAGGAGATCTGCCTTTACTGCTTTTGTATGGAACACTTCTTGTGACAAGACTTTTTTCCATTTCATCCAACTCTCTCCTACTAATGTGACCAATACCAATGATTGAAATCCTTGGCATAAATAAAAACTAAACTAACTGGCCATCACACCGTCTCTTCGAATGGATAGACGGCAGAAATAATGGACACTGTTCTCTCCTGACATACTTCGGTCGCTTTTTTAACATTCATACTCCGTGTCATGCACGCATATAGATTTCTCCGACTCCTCACGCGGCCGTCAGTTGATATTTGATTGATTTGATGGTGCCACGTTTTCTTCAGTATTTTCCCTTATCTATAGTTCCATTTACGTCATTTATGTTACATTATGTTTCTTTGCCATTCTTTATTCATTGATTATTTCCATTTCGTGGTTTAATTATTTTTTTATAAAATTAATAAATACTTCTTCTTCTTCTTCTTTCACTTTTAGACTTTTAGTCTATTCTTATAGTTAGGCTAGCCTCTCTTAAAAAGTTGACTCCCAGTTATTCTTCCATCTCTTTGGCGGTCTTCCGGAGGACGGTAGCCAACAGGAATCTGATGCGCCACAACGTGTGGGATTCTGGAGGGATCCATCCTCTGCACTTGCGCATTTCTGTATGTTCTGCGTTATATAGCTTACAAATAATATATCAAAGAAATAATAACGAACGAAAATACTGTTATTTGTAAGGATTGGTCAGATCTGAGTAGGTGTTTACAGCCCTGGAATCTATGGGCCCTCTTCCCGCGAGAGCAGCTGTTGTTTTTTTATGGCATATACTAAAACATGCAAATTTTCATATATCGCATAATTATTATTGACTCGTATCGTATTAGAATGTTATTCGAATTCTGTGTTTGAACCTCGGGTCATGGACCCGAAGCGTTGGCTGGTGCACAGGTGCGGATTACACGAGTGGGTACCTACTCGCACACCATCTATATGCATAGAATATCAACAGTGAGTACCTACTTGAGCTTAACTCTTTTATATTATCATATTCAGCGCTCTCAAAATATTCATTTTCGAAATAAGAACGTTCCACAAAACTTTTTATTGTTATATTTTTAGATCTATTTTTGTATTATAACTAACTAACTAACTTACCATCACGCCGTCTCCCCGAAGGGGTAGGCAGAAAGAATGGACTGCCACACTTTTCTTTCCTGACATATTTCTCTCGATTCCTCAACATTCATACATCGTGTCATGCACGCGCGTCGATTTCTCTGACTTCTCACATGGCCGACATTCAATATTTGATTTATTTGATATAATATTTGATATATGATATTTATTTGCAGTGTAATATTTAAATATTTTATTTAAAAATGATTAATACGAATGAAAACGTCTGTTTTATAGAAGTTTTATTATATTTGTTAGGAATAACATGTAAGGCATTTTGAAAATGTTTAAAAAATATTTGATTATTAGCAAGGCGAAATATGTCATTCCTATAAAATATAACAGAACTTCTAGAAAACAGACGTTTTCATTCGTATCAATTAATTAATATGGAGTTATACACCATTGTTCAAGAAACCATCTACTTATTTCGGTGCCGTATCAGGTCCCCCTAACGTTGGCGATCACTGCAGCAAAGGCATCTCTATCCTGCGCCACTTGGAACAGATTCTGAACTCTTGTTATTCCTGTCCACTCTTTGATGTTCCGCAGTCAGGATAGCTGCCTTCTACCAACTCCCCGACGTCCCTCCACTTTACCCATTAATATCAGTCGAAGGAGGTTGTATTTTTCTCGCCAAAATAAGAAACAATACATATTTTATTTTTGTTCCCTTAAACTAGTTCATAACATTTATGGCTGGTTTCGCCAGCGTATCTAAAGGTGTTATCGACCACAATTACATTGATGAGTTTCAATTAATTATAAATTTTTACCAGATGAGCATCCAGACTACTTCAATAGAGGCCCTGGACAAGGAACATGGAGTATCAGGAAGGCACCTATAATATGGACTAATGACACTGAAGACCTGGATGCGGATAGGACAAAACGGGTAAAAAATGAGAAAAATGGAAGAGGCCAATATGTCCATCAGTGGAGGGAAGAAAGCTGAAAAAAACGAAGAACGTTTTTAACCCTTAACGTACCGTGTTCAAAACAAAACGCTCGCTCCCATGTGGTAAGTTCAGTTTACCGCTAACTTTATCTAAATATCAAGCATATGACTAGATGAATCAAAATTTAATTTATGTCATCTTGTAGGGAATTTCATTAGGAATAGATCGATATCTATAACATACATGGATTATTTGAAAAACATATCATTATTAATTTTTTTCTGGAACCATGCGATTTCTGATATGTAATGCGTCATAGCATACGGGCGACTGGGACATCGGGTATAAACTTGTCTGCGCGCAGCGGCCGGCGGGGCGGGGATAAAGGCACCTAGGCAAAATGTATAGTACGTTCAAGACAACGAGTACGTATTAATATTTTTCCCTTTTGGTAAAGTGTTAATATTTTCACAGTTCTGATATTATTAAGTTGCGTCCTGCGTTTCCGTCCACAGTGGTATTATTACGTACATATTGAAAAGGTCAAAGATATAATTTATAATACGTTCAAAACAGCGAGTAAGTATTTGTCACTTTTGATAAAGTTGTAAATGAAGGTGAGGGCAGTCTTAGAAAATATTTTTTTTTGGGATGAAGGAAGTAATTTTTTGCTTTTTTTTTTATTACGAAATATTGAAAACACTTCA
Organism: Lepidostoma basale; assembly: GCA_022606425.2. Classification (NCBI taxonomy): domain Eukaryota; kingdom Metazoa; phylum Arthropoda; class Insecta; order Trichoptera; family Lepidostomatidae; genus Lepidostoma; species Lepidostoma basale. The sequence goes on along the minus strand of JAHDVF020001034.1, from coordinate 315,684 downwards.
ATGGAGGATTGGATTTTTTTTTATTATATTAGGGTCCATAGGTTTTAAGAAAATCAACTTTAAATTGGCAGTGGAAACTCAATTTACCACATGGCAACGCGACGGTTAAGAAGGTAAAAATAATTGTCGACAATTTTTATTTAAGAATAATCTCTAATGACTTACTAGTTGACAATTTTGAAAAGGAAAATATGCATTTCGCAATGCCGTTGTAAGGTTAAAATACTTCCTTTGTTCCAAAATATTTTTCGCTTTCTAAACCAATAGAGTTTAATATCATAAATGTAACATTAGATAAACTTATCCATAATAAATTTGATTATTTATGAAACGGCCATAACCAAGTGTTTCGGTTGGTGATTCGCTTGATGTCTATCCAGAAATGACAGAGACTTATTTAACAGCGATATCAAATTATTTTATGAGAAAATGTCATGGTATTGATAAATATTTACATGAATTTGTTAATTAACTAATTAATGTAAAATACACTAAAATTTTGTGATCACAAAGTTAATGGTTGAAAATTTATAAACTCACATTTATTTTCAAATCGATTATTATTTTTTTACTTTGAGTAAATATTGCTAATTAATTAGGCAAAAATAAATAAATGCATAATATGAAAATTCCAACGTTTATGATTATAAAATTCCATATAAAATATTGATAATTCCTTTGAATTAATATACTGATAATATGACTTAGAAAATCGAAATGTGTCAGCAATATTCCATAAGAATGAAAACGTCTGTTTTATAGAGGTTTTGTTATAATTTATGGAAATGACATACTTCGCCTTTCTTAGGCATTTTAAAATATGTTTCATCAATATAATATTACATTTTGAATGTATACAAATACTTGTAGACGAATACTGGATTTTACCCATTGCGGGTTATCATTTTAAGGATTAATTGTATCTCAATAGAGACGAAGATGCAAATTGGAAACAGAATATGGTGGTCGAGGCGGTTCGAGGCACAGACGTGGTGGTCGTAAGAAGGACGGAATGGGGAATGTTGTACTACATAGAGCGTGCGCTTAACCCAACCAATGACAGGTAATAAGTCCTGTAAACGCCTCGACCACCATATTCTGTATCCAATGCATCTTCGTCTCTATTAAGATACAATTAATCCTTGAAATGATAACCCGCAATGGGTAAAATCCAGTATTCGTCTACAAATATTTTCATACATTCAAAATGTTGTAAAAAAACTGGTCCAAGTTAAAAAGCATAAAAATTGGAGAGACATCATCAATGCAGTAGAAATACGAATACCTCTTGGAGGAATATGTGGATACTCTGTATATGATAGAGTGTCGAATGAAAATATAATAATTGAATGCGGTGCGAATGATCGTGTTATTAACAAAATAATAAAAGGATCATTAAGATGGTTTGGACACATGGAAAGATTGAATGCAGAGAGAATGGTAACAAAAAATTATGTTAACGATGTAAATGCAACTAGAAATAGAGGAAGACCGAGGAAAACGTGGTACGATCAAATAAATAAAATATTGAATTTCAGCCACGTGAGGATTCAGAGAAATCGACGCGCGTGCATGACACGATGTATGAATGTTGAGCAATCGAGAGAAATATGTCAGAAAATAAAAGTGTACCAGTCCATTCTTTCTGTATTCGGGGAGACGATGTGATGGTTAGTTAGTTAAAAAAAATTAAATTCGATTTGCGTTTGTAAAAAAATTACCTAGCACCACTGTCAAATATCATTATTCAACGCTTGGGTATGTGTTAAATCTCTACTCGAGTGTGTGAGTGCACCAATACATACGCATATATTACATGTGTGTGTACGTGACAAATATGATTAAGCACATATGGCAGGTGTCATCGCGGAGAAATTCTTGGCTCTGGTGATGTCACGCGGCGAATTTGTATGTGGCTTGTACGGCTAGAGCCGCGCCACTCGTCCGTGTCTCATCAGAATCTTGATGAAAGATGCGTTGAATAAAAGTCCATCAGTCATATGCACTCGCATTGACCACAGTATTTAAAAAATCACCAACTGCCTATATAAAAAAAGAAAAACGTTTTATAAAGAGAATGCAGTGCAGAGACTTCTAAAAACATTCACTTTATTATTCTTCTTTCTTCGTTTCCTTATTACTGATATTCCTTATTATCTTCTCTGTTCTCCGCAGTCCGCATCGCCGAGTAGAGGTTTCCTCCGATCACCTCCTTAATCTGGACACACCACCGCGCAGGAGATCTGCTTCTACTCCTTTTTTCCTGCGACCATATTTTTTGCATCTATTTCATTTCCAGACCACGACTTAAATTATTACCATCTTCCTTATCAATAATGACCCTTTACCACCAAGTTATCCACCGTCATTCAGTCCTATACCCCTCCCGCAATCAATGCGGATAAAAAAAAATCCACTACGTACTCCGCCAAACAAAATGGTCTCACGCAGGATGCTGTCTCCTACCACAACTCCATCCAGGCACCGCTCATCTTATCTTCTTCTCGGGAACAGACTTTTTTTATAAATTAAAATCCCAACCCTAGCTGGTCTTCCATTCCTTGACAATAATGTAAGACTTTATCATAAACCCTAAATCCCCCCTCGCCCTATTTCGTAAAGACACTCTGGGCCATACATTTAGCCCCATCATAAAACTAACTAACTAACTAACCATCACGCCGTCTCCCCTAAGGGGTAGGCAGAAAGAATGGACTACCACACTTTTCTTTCCTGGCATATTTCTCTCGATTCCTCAACATTCATACATCGTGTCATGCACGCGCGTCGATTTCTCTGACTCCTCACATGGCCGACATTCAATATTTGATTTATTTGATCGTGCCACGTTTTCCTCGGTCTTCCTCTATTTCTGGTTCCATTTACATCTTTAACATATAATTTTTTTACCATTCTTTCTTCGTTCATTCTTTCCGTATGTCCAAACCATCTTAATGATCCTTTCATTATTTTGTTCATGACACCATCATTCGCACCGCATTCACTTCTTATATTTTCATTCGACACTCTATCATACACAGAGTATTCACACATTCGTCTAAGAGATCTCATTTCTACTGCATTTATTCTACTTTCATCCTTCTTCTGCCAGTTCCATGCTTCGCTTCCATACATAAGAGTCGGTAGAAGAACACCATTGTGCACTGCCATTCTAGTTGCCCATCATAAAACAACCACCAAATCACATTCCAACAATGTTTCCCACAGACGTAAGAGGAATAGCCATTAGAGCTGAACCTCTGTAGGCCAGAAGATCCAATTCCAAGTCCAAGTCCAAGTCCAGGTTACCCAGCTCTCTCTGGTAAAGCGACCAAAGAAAACTCAAAACTCTCGGACTGCATATTATTTATCTTTAATATTTTCAAGAAGTTTTGTTACGAGGTTACGAGTATATTATTGTTTATACGAATGACATGTATCGCCTTTATCAAAGCATTATCAAATATGAAATGACATTTGTAAAGACCCAGATAGGAATAACATGTCATATATTGTACACACACTATAATAAAACTTCTAAAAAACGGACGTTTTCAACATGGAACTAACCTACTCTTTCATATAAAAAATGTTTATTTTAAAGAATATTATTTTTAAAAGTTCAAATAATTTCATGTGTTTGTGTGTTTGTATGTTATCCAAGTGTGTGAGATGTGGTGTTTAAATATAGAACACGGTTTTAAACATTGTCCGAATTGTTAGCGGGGGTCCAAAGACGGTTCCAACTGAATATTTTTACTTTCTCGTTCATTAAAACGGCAACGAGTTTACAAAAAACAGTGTTTACCAAGAGCGTTCGAGCACCTTGCAATATAAAATGTTATAGGTAAGTAAAAATGATATAATTTAAAGATTTTTTTTTAATTGTTAAACGACTTCGCAATACTTATTAACCGTCGCGTTGCCATGTGGTCAATTGAGTTTCCACTGCCAATTTAAAGTTGATTTTATTAAAACCTATGGACCCTAATATTTAAAAAAAAAAGCAAAAAATTACTTCCTTCATCCCAAAAAAAAAAATTTTTTAAGACTGCCCTCACCTTCATTCGTGTTAAGGTAGAATTTGTTTTGCTAATATTTACAACTTTATCAAAAGTGACAAATATTTACTCGCTGTTTTGAACGTATTATAAATTATATGTTTGGCCTTTTCTCATAGGTACGTAATAATACCGACTGTGGACGGAAACGCAGCACGCAACTTAATAATATCAGAACTGTGAAAATATTAACACTTTACCAAAAGGGACAAATATTAATACGTACTCGTTGTCTTGAACGTACTATACATTTTGCCTAGGTGCCTTTATCATACGTAAAATTATAGCGCCACGGCGCGGCGGGGCGAGACAAGTTCATACTTGGTGTCAGTTGCTCATATGCTGTCTCGCATTCCATATCAGAAATCGCATGGTTCCAGAATAAAAAAATAATGATATGTTTTTCAAATAATCCATGTTCCTATGTTATAGATATCGATCTATTCCTAATGAAATTCCCTACAAGATGACATAAATTAAATTTTGATTCATCTAGTCATATGCTTGATATTTAGATAAAGTTAGCGGTAAACTGAATTGACCACATGGGAGCGAGCGTTTTGTTTTGAACACGGTACGTTAAGGGTTAAGTTAATAATTCCACCAATTAGAAGCCAAGTTGGTTCAACTCTTTTTTTAAACCAGTTGTTGCCATCATATCTAATTTATTGAAATGTCTTGCATTTTTGTTCAGAAGCCGAAACTTATAAAAACTGTTAATTTATTTTAAAATTCCGATCACTTTGTAGGAATGCAATAATTAACTGGTAAAGGGAATACAGAATCTCGAACATAAAATAAAATACATTTGCTCAACCATGACAATATAACATTATTTTTTTCCTTGTATACAACATACCGTATAAAAGAACTGAAAGGGTTGGATGCAGGTGCCAAAATGAGTGGAGTTTCAGTAAACTGTATTTTGTATGCGAATGACGCTGTCCTACTTGCAGACAACGAGCATGAACTACAAGTCCTGGTGAATAGTATGTATGGGTTGTAAGGTAATGATTTAAAAAAAAAAATCATGGCAGTCTGCAACATTAGCGTGAATGATGAAAATTTGGAGCAAGTCGATTTGGGTAGTGTGTTAACAAAAGATGGGCGAGTGGAGAGGGATATTGAAAGAAGGTTTGGGGCAGGCAACAAAGTGAATGGTGCACTTAAAGTCATCGCAAACAAAAACCTATCCAAAAAAGCTAAAATGTCAATGCACAGTGGTGTTCTTGTACCGACAATTATGTATTGAAGAGAAGCATGGAACTGGCAAAAGAAGGATGAAAGTAGAATAAATGCAGTAGAAATGAGAACTCTTAGCCGAATGTGTGGATAATCTGTGTATGATAGAGTGTCGAATGAAAATATAAGAAGTGAATGCGATGCGATTGATGGTGTTATGAAAAAAATAATGAAAGGATCATTAAAATGGTTTGGACACATTGAAAGAATGAATGAAGAAAGAATGATAAAGTATATGTTAACGATGTAAATGGAACCAGAAATAGAGGAAGACCGACGATAACGTGGCACGATCAAATAAATCAAATATTGAATGTCGGTCACGTGAGGAGTCAGAGTAATCGACGCGCGTGCATGATACGATGTATGAATGTTGAGGAAGCGAGAGAAATATGCCAGGAAAGAAAAGTGTGGCAGTCCATTCTTTTTGCCTACCCCTTCGGTGAGACGGCGTGATGGTTAGTTACTTCTACAACAGGTCGTTTAAACCCAATAGCAGGAAACAATTTATTTTAGCTATTATATTGATTCTCATAACATGTGATAGGTAGCCAACCTATCGCCGTTTTATTGTCACGTAAATTCTACACCAGACCAAAGACAGAGTGACAATCACACTGCCATCGCCGGGAATCGACCCCGGGACCTTCGGCATGGAAGTCAGAGCTCTTACCACTCTTGGTCAAGGTCGGTCATGTTAACCAATAAGAAATATTTATTGTTAATACCATTACTTACGTTCTAAGTGCCAGTGGTCAACTTCTTCAGCCTTCTTCCCTCCACTGCTAGATATAAGTTTCATCCATTTTCCTCCACTCATCCATGTCAGATTTATTTTTGAATCACGCCAAGGATTATTTTTTTTTAAATTTATTTTGAGTGGTATTACCAATGGTTTTAAGGTTGATAACATCTTTCATAATATAAATAAATTTACTGAAACAATGATGGAAGTGCACAATGGAGTTCTAGTGCAACCCTTATCTATGGATGTGTAGCTTAGAGTTGCAGAAGTAGGATGATTGTAGGATAAATGCTGTAGAAATAAAGTCACTTAGTAGAATGTGCGGAAAAACAAAGTATGATAAGGCGGATGAATGCGTTCTAAATAAAATTATTGAAAGGTCCCTAATATGGTTTGGACATATGGAACGATTGGATGAGGGGAAAATGGTTAATAAATATATATAAATAGTGTGGCCAAGAAAGACACGAGATGACCAAATTAATCAATTACTGAAAGGCGACCATGCGACGAGAGTTGTGTCAGGATAGAAAAGTGTGGCGGTCCATTCTTTCTGCCTACCCTTCCGGGGAAACGACGTGATGGTTAGTTAGTTAGCTTACGTTTTACATTCTATAATATTGTTTTTCAGATTTATTTTAAGCTTGTTACTAGGTAACTACTTTAGATCTATGGTAGGTTATTAAAAAGTTTTTGTGCATTGAACAATATTATTGATTGTGCTGTATTTGTTTGTGCATTCGGTAAATGATATATGTGTCAATTGTTGGTCCAGTGTCTGTGTTTGTCTTAGTTTTTTTATAAGTAAACGCTGGTGCGAAAATGAACGAAATGTCCATCAACTGTTTGCTATATGCAGACGACGCTATTTTAATCCCTGACAGCATGGACGATCTACAAGTCCTAGTGTCATGAATGTACGAAGTACGCAATAAGTATGACGTTGTGATGAAAGTGTCAAAGTCTAAAATTATGGTTTTTGAAAAGGTAGAATGTATGTCGGATTGTGACATAAGTGCGAACGGTGAGAAATTAGACCATGTTACCGAATTCGTCTACCTGGGAAGCATGTTTACAAGAGATAAAAAAATGGAGAAAGGTAGCGGAAGAAGGGTTGGAGCTGGAAACCAAATAAATGGTGCACTCAAAGTCATTACCGCAAATAGAAATATATCGGCTGAAGCAAAGATGGCAGTCACAATGGAGTTCTAGTGCGGACCCTTATGTATGGAAGTGAAGCGTGGAGTTGGCAGAAGAAGGATGAAAGTAGGATAAAAGCTATAAAAATGAGGTCACTAAGAAAGATGTGAGGAAATACAATGTATGATAGAATATCTAATGATGAAGTAAGAATGGAATGTAAGGCGGATGAATGCGTGATAAATAAAATAAAGAAAGGGTTACTAAGATGGTTTGGACATATGTGGATATGACGAATGGATGAGGGAAGAATGGTTAAAAATATATATACAAGTAGTGTGAATGGAAAAAGAAGTCAAGCGTGACGAGCGTGCATGTCATGATGTGTGAACAATTGGCGATCCATCCTCTCTACCTACCCCTCCGGGGAAACGGCGTGATGGTTAGTTAGTTAGTTAGATAGTTTGTAGGTACTGTCATTTTTCTCTTCCGTGATCACTTTGTGTACAATTTTCAAGCGCTTAAAGTAGGCTAATACGTCCAGTTGTTTTGTTTGTCTGTATACTTGTATGTTGGGGCTAGATACTTAATGTTATAAGGCTAATTTTATTATTTCATTCTGTTGCCTTTTAAGTTTGGCAATTGAAATCAATGGTATTAAAATACATCCTATAGTGTAAAGCCTTTGATATATGTCGAGAAAAATAAACTGAATAGCGTAAAAAACAGTGCTTTAATTCATAGAAAATCGTATTTTTTATAAGTTTTGTTATATTTTATGGGAGTAACATGTTTCATTCCCAAATGTTCCTCATTGCTATGTTTTAAACATGTATTATAAACAGTTTTAGAATAAGAATGAGGGTTTGAAAATGCCATCGCAAGGCGAAACAAATTTGTCACTATTATTTATTTAAAACAATCATTATAAAACCAAAAAACAATCGTGTTTTTTATATATGCATTCATTACATTTTAATGGAATTTTACCAAATTTAAACCACAAGCATCAATTAGCTATAATAAGTATTAAAAAAAACTTAATTATTTTATTTCTTCTATATCACTTTGTGCTGTGGATTCACATTTGAATAACTTTTTGAAAACATGGTATTTTCACAAAAAAAATTTGCACCTTTCACAAACATGTTTCAGGATACATACTTCATTTCTTCAGTGAAGGAATTAATTGGTTAAAATTCATTCATTCATTCACTGAAGAAGGGAAGTCTATGTAAAATACAATGTTTTCAAAAAGTTATTGAATTATTTTAATTGAACAAAACTTATTAATATTATCTTATGTTTCAAAATATACATGACAATTTTTATGTTTTATATTCGTTTCTTGTGTTAAAGAGAGGATTTTATTTATGGTGTGTTGAAATACACGCAATTGAACACTAAACATTTATGATTTATTATTCAGCACTATAAGTATGTATTATAACGTGAAATTGGCCTTCTGGAAAGACAACTAATTAACAGTTATGCGCATAGCATTCAAAATAATTATAATAGAGCATATTACCTGTATATATCTGTATATACGAATATATTCACCATACTTCTACATATATATTATGTCAGAAATTGATTAGTTTATTGCATATACATATCTATAATTGCTTTTAAATTATGTATTTCTTACCAACTGCTTTGTGATTATTCATAAATAATTTTAAAATATATTATATATTATTAAAAGTCCACGCTCTTCTTACTGTCCGTGGTGTAATGAGTGTTATTATAAACCGAGCAGGCTATTTCCATGTCAAACTGATTTATTGCGAAACTTCGTCAACAAATAATAATAAAAAATATGTAGATTAAAATAATCATAAGATGTCAAGACATCTATCAATGCTCTGAAATGTACGCAAATGTAGTTTAACTATGCGTATTTTTTTTTCATTTCCCCAATATGGATGACAACCATAATTGGTGTTCTATCTTAATTACTTGTGCCATAAGACGTAAACGCAATGAACTTTGAATTTCGAATAAAACAAATATTATATATTTATTTTAAACAATTTTTTTTTTGGATTTTGTATTTAAGGAATTCTGGATATTATAACCCCAAAATGGTTAATTATTATTTATTTTATATTTTATTAAATATTTAATACGAATAAACACGTCTGTCATTTACTAGCAGTATTATATTTGTTTAATTTAAATGACTCGTTTCGCCTTTCTAAGGCATTATCTAACGTGGCATTCATATATGATAATAAAAAAAGCATTTATACGGGCTAAATGTGTAGCTCACATAAAATATAAAACGTCTAGAAAACAGACGTTTTTATTCCTTTTTTATATGGAGTCTTAGATTTTTTTTTTAAGAAACGATAAATATTATGTTTTATTAATTTTTTATGGTGGATGTTCATCTTGGTATATGAAAACTGATTGTAGCTTGAAAAATGGTTTAAAACTTCATACTAAATAATTAAAAATAAGTCATTATTTTCTAGGAGTTTTAAAATATTTTTAATGAGTGAAATTTGATTTGACAAAACATGCCCCTCTCTAAAGAAATTATCTACTTATTTTTATACATTCTTAGTTTCTTTAAAAACAAAAATATGCAACAACAACAACAAACCATCACACCGTTTCCCCGCAGGGGTAGTAAGAGAGAATGGACCGCCACACTACTCTATCCTGGCAAACCTCTCTTGCTTCCTTCACATTCATACAACGAGTCATACACGCACGTCGATTCCTCCGACTTCTAACATGACCAACCTTTAAAATTTGATTAATTTGGTCATGCCATGTTTTCCTCGGTCTGCCTCGACTTCGCACCCCATTTACATCATTAACGTATACTTTCTTAACCATTTAACCATATAAACTTTCTTAACCATATAAAAAAAATTAAATTAATGAGATAAACATATTTTTTAAATAACATGGTCCCAACCCTAATGTATGGAAGCGAAGCATGGAACTGGCAGAAGAAGGATGAGAGTAGAATAAATGCGGTAGAGATGAGGTCCCTAAGACGTATGTGTGGTAGAACGATATACGACAGAATCTCAAATGCTGATATAAGAAAGGAATGTAGAGCGGAAGAAGGTATTATGAACAAAATTATGAAAGGATTGCGTTGGTTCGGACATATGGAGCGCATGGATAGAGAAAAAATGGTTAAGAAAGTATAGGTACATTAATGACGTAAATGGAGTACGGAGTCGAGGCAGACCAAGGAAAACATGACATGACCAAATTAATCAAATTTTAGAGGTTGGTCATGTTAGAAGTCGGAAGAATCAACGTGCGTGTATGACTCGCTGTATGAATGTGGAGGAATCCAGAGAGGTGTGGCAGGATAGAGAAGGTAGTGTGGCGGTCCATTCTCTCTGCCTACCCTTACGGTGAAACGGCGTGATGGTTTGTTGTTGTTGTTGTTGAGAATAAATGTATCTTTCAATTTACTTTTCTGAAATTCCAAATTCAAGGCATCTTAGGTAAAAATTATATTTATATTCATATATATATTTTTTCTCTATTTTTTCTAAATATATTTTTTTTCTGGTCACCAGACAATGGCACCAAGCTGCCGAAACCGGTCGAAAATAAACAAAAGTGGAAGCACACTAAATACATAATAATAAAGAAATTTTGTGTAATTTTTTTTTTGTTTTCATTATTGAATATTGGAAGTAGTAATAATTATTTAAAATTAAGTTTATTTCTTCATTGCAACTTTTGACCTGGTTTTGAGCTCCATTCTCATAGTCAATGTTTACTTTTTCTTTTTTCTATTTTCTATTTTCTCAATAACTTTGTGTTGTAGATGTTTAATGTTTCTTTTTTATCTACTGTGTAAACAACACTCAAATTTATTAAAAAAATTAAATTGAATATCTAACATGTTTCGGACTAACCAGCCCTTCATCAATGATATTATTTAAAATATTATAAAATTGTTAACAAATATGGTCAGTTTTGACAGATGTTAAAATGGTTTTTATAACATCTGTCAAAACTGATCATAATTGTAATCAATTTTATAATATTATTGTTAAAAATTTAAAACACTGTTATAATATCACAATTTCTTTTTATTCACTGAGAGTGTCGCGACAGCTGTTTCGCTAACCGATGTTGGCATCATCAGGTGTAATAATAAACTCAGTTTATTACAACATCTGATAAACTCAGTTTTTTGTAACACCTGATGATGCCAATATCGGTTGGCGAAACAGCTGTCACGACACTCTCAGTGAATAAAAAAAAATTGTGATATTATAAGTGTTTTAAATTTTAACAGCAATAACGTTGAAGTATCACAGTGTTTCGGCCAAAACAATGGACTATTTAATTTTATATTATTATATTTTAAATAATATCACTGACAAAGGGCTGGTTAGTCCGAAACATGTTTGACATTTAATTTTAATTTTATTTATTTAATAAATGTGAGTGTTGTATACAAAGTTTATAAAAAAATAAACATTAATGTTTACTTTCTTCAAATTGTTTCATTCATTATTTTTTTTTCGTGTATCCGAGCCTTTCAAATTAAGAAAATACTTTTTATACTCAAGCAAGTTTTCTTAAAAATGTGTGAATGTCGAGTGAAGTGAACGTTGTTTTAACTGGAATATAATGGGAGAGAGGATGGTACCCACACAGCCACACGCCAACTAACTAGAGAGCTAATTATATAAGACAATTTTCGGTTTAATTGAATGAAAAAGACCCCCGGGAAGAGTTCTTTAGATCAAACAGTCAAGTATAAAAATAAGCAAAGAATTTAATTTTCAATTAATAAACTGTAGAATTTTACGATTGTGTGTATTTTTTTAAAAATATTATAAAATATTAATTGATTAGACTGAGAAGACGTTACCGGAGAGATCATGTGGTGAGACCATGTTCTGAAAAGTCATAAGCAAAGCGACGAATACCATATTGTACCAACAGACAGGCGACCTCTAGAAAGACCAAAGATGGCGATATAGTTGAACATCTTTAATGTTATATTGTATATTATAGGAACAGGATACAGTCCTTCGTTAAGCAGTAGAAAAATAAGATTAGTTATTTGTATTGTTTCTTGAAAATGATGTAAAACTTCATATTAAATAATTAATACGAATTGAAACGTCAGTTTTCTAAAAGTTGTATTATATTTTATGGGAATGACATGTTTCGCCCTTCTAAAGCATTATCAAATGTGACGAAATTTTAGCTCGTAGCTGTTTATATACACTAGTAAATGGAGCAGAATATGGTAATTAGCGAAAAAATAATTTAATTTTCAGCCTTAGAAGGGCGAAATATGTCATTCCTATAAAATAGAATAAAACTTCTAGAAAACTGACGTTTTCATTTGTATTAGGATTAGTGATTTTTAAACCCGTGACTCACGATTAACGTCTTTGGAATCCTACACCATTTTTCAGAATATACGTATGAAAATAATGATTGGAGAACGAATGGCAAAAATACTATGTTAACGATGTAAACGGAACTAGAAATAAAGAAAGACCGAAGAAAAAGTAGCACGATCAAATTACTAAAATATTGAATGGCGGCCACGTAAAGAGTCGGAGAAATCGACGTGCGTTCATGACACGATGTATGAGGGAGCGAGAGAAGAATAACATTAAAAACAGTGTGGTTATCTATCTTTTCTGCCTACGTTTTTGGAGAAACAGTTTGATGATTAGTTACGAAAGCTCATGTCCCCGGTGAAACGGCGTGATGGTCATTTAGTTAGTTTTATCTCTTATCGTACATTGAGATATCACCAATACATATGACTTAGAAAAATGTTATTTACCATTAATAAAAATAGCGGACCCGACAGATGTAGTCCCATCCGAACGATGTCTTGACTGCTTAATTTCTAAGAAGATTATAACGCTCACAGTTTCACAGTTTCGTGAATCTTAACCGTTCAGGGACTCACTCGGATACACACAAAAAATTTCATCAAAATCGGTCCAGCCGTTTAAGAAGAGTTCAGCTTCATACACCTGTACAGAAGAATTGTATATCCAAAGATGTGGAAGACGTCAATAAATGTATCAATTCTTCTTCTTCTCGTCCTATCACACCTTCGTAGTGCATGGGGCCTCAAAGAACATTCTCGACCCGACTCTATCGCATGCCTGATGCCTAATACCATCCCAAGTGCGGTCTAGTGCTTTGTAGGGCTCTTCTCCAGGTGGATCTAGGTCTGCCTCGCTTCCTCTTTCCCCCATAGAGGGCCAGTCTAGTGCGCCCTGAGCGATGCAGGCTGGGTTCCGTCTCAGAGTGTGACCGATCCACACCCATTTGCTTTGTATCAATTAACTCTTGAATTATTCTTAAGGTGCAGAGAACTGAAGACTTTACGATGCTATCTCTTAAAAGTTAAAAACTCATCAGATACCACCTTGGTAAAGAAACCCCTCAAAGAAGAGCTGATGTTTATGAGATATTTTTTTTTCAAATGGATAAGAATTCATGAAAGTTTATCACTACGTTAAAAAATCTCATTACATAAATTATAAACGACTCGAAATAAAATTTCTCTCAAAACAAAAACAGGTTCTGAGTGATAAACTTTTATGTTAGGTGCTTTTTTGCATATAGCGTTTTGAATTTACATTTTGTTGGATTCATTCATCTATCTAAACAATAAAAATACTTATCGTTTTTATTCTTTGTCCGTCACTACTCATTTAATAATGAAAGATTTAAAAAAAAACTGCTTTTGTTTATATTGTCAAATGTTTATCAATTTATTATTTTTGACCTATTTATCAATTGGCATGTATCGATAATGTATTCGAATTATGAACATATTCAAATGTTTGATTTTCAATATTCCAGTTCAATTATGAATTTTTTCGAAGTCTTAACGATTTCTTACACAGAATCTAGACCCATTTGGATCATGTTTAAGTGAGACTACAAAAATACTTGTATATAGTTTTAACTATATTCTGGATGTTTTATGATTATTGTATATGAAATTTACCTTTTTTAATAAGTTTCATATACAATCTATACTTAATTAATGTTAAAATTAGAATTTTTTTTTTTTTTCACTTTTGAGTTTATTTTTATCCAAAATTTTCGAAGGTTTTTACACTTTCGTCATCGGGAGAACGATATGAACTTTAATTTTATACTGTTTAAGTCCCATATTAAATTATCTATTCATGGTAATACAATAAAATTATTCTTTATGAATTTAAATACTGTTTTCCACTTGTGAGATTATTTTTCACGACATTTATTCACATCTGCATCTTAATCTTATATTTTTTTTTAACAAAAGCTTGTATTATTTTTTCGGTGATTATGATCTTAAAACTTCAAAAGATGTAGAAAAAAAAAATAAACTCAAATGTGAAAAAAAAACAGTGTTTTATTTCATAAAAAAATCGTCATTATGTAATTCCACAGAGTTAACATCTAAAGTTAATCATAAATTAAACTTTTTTTTTTTTTTTAATTGGAAACTGAACATGGATGATCAAGGTGTTTACAGGACTTATGACCTGTCATTGGTTGGGTTAAGCGCACGCTTTATGTAATTACAACATTCCCCATTCCACCTTTGTTATTATGATCATGCATGACAAATTTTTGGAAGATGTATATACGAGTATATATACTTCAAAATCCATATCTATCTTCACGTGTCAGTTTCAATCAGCCATCTATGTAGATTTGGTTGCACTTGTGAATTTTTTCAAGATTAACCTATACAACCGACCCACTAACGCCATCTATGGAGAATGATTTTCGGCATTTAGCAAACTACCTTATTAACACAATGCGAAGGCTGTCGCCTAACATATTGTTAGAAGCCGCCAGGAGTATAATTCCATTCTATATGCCAAAGAATTGACCAGAATATTTGAAGAACAAATATTTGTGAATGTATACTTATACCTGTATATGAAACCCTTTGGTGTAAATCCAGGATTTCGTATACAGGTTAAAGTATACATTCACAAATATTTGTTCATAAATTAAACTGTTGTTCATTTAAAAAATAAATCATTTCTATTCCCGAAACCCAAAGATAAATTAAACATATAAATGCTGCAAAGCATTAAACAAGTTTTTTGGGTCACGTTTAGTTTGGCTAGATTTTGTTGGAATTCATGGGTAATGCGAAGTCGAGGGTGTCTTTAGGCGTGGAAAGCAAGGAGAAGAGACTGGTATGTACACGTAAGGAGAATGGATCCATCCAGACTCCCCTTCATTGTGTTGCACGGCCAGCCCCAAGTTAGACGACCCCCGGGCAAACCATCAAAGAGATCAAATCAATTAATCAATCAAATCAGTTTATTTTCACAAATGATATTACAAACAACAATTATAGTTTAAGGCATCAATTGAGAACATGTAAAATTTAATATATCGCACCGTGAGTGTAAAACCGAATTAAGTGCAAATATACATTTTGGAGATATGGGAGTTTAAAGACTTCATATTGCTTGGAAAAACTGATTTTTTTTTAATAAACCAATGATTTTCGGTTTACGAGTATAGGTATATTGCTATAAACTGAAAAAATATATATAATACCAAGAACGCATGAGAGATGGTTCGACATTAGGAATACAAGATACACTTCAAAGTCAAGAGTATTTGTCTTCTGAACGTACTTTCACGAATATGAACAAAGAGATGGATCGACAGCTGGGAGTCGACCTAGCAGAAGTCCAATTCTTCTTAAGAAAAAGGCCACAAGGCCTACACTAAGAAGAAGAAGAAGAAGATATTTTGTTGAGTAAGATTCTTATAATAGTATTGTAATAATTGTATTTCTATTCTTGAAATTCGAGAGGAAAAAATCGTGCACAAATGGTGCACACGCGTAATGAGAAATAGATTTTTTTTGGTTAGGTTCATTAAAATAATTAGCCCACTGCCATGTTTAGACAGTCGCCATTTCCTTGGGTTCAAGGCTCAAGGTTACCGAGACAATAGGCGGGTGAATATAAAAAACCCGAATCTAATTGATTGCAAATCATGTTCGCGCCGAGTAAACCAGTTTTAAAATGGCCTACCTAATCACTGCCCATGCCCGGGTAATGTTCCATACATCTGGCTCTTGTAGGAGTTGCTTTGGATCAAAAAGCAACAGATATTTCGTTTTAAAGAGTTAATCCTTCAATGCGTGGTGTAGCAAATTTGTTACAAACCGAAAAATCTACTGATATTTGTATACAATATTTTAATTTCATATACAATATATTCGTGTTGCACCCCACTCTCTACATTTCCATCTACCTATTTCGGTACACAAACCATCGCTAGTTGCTCTAACTATTTTATTGAAAGTAAGCACCTGAATATGGAGGTTACATTCGAAACATTGTCGTGTTTTAATATTTTTATTGTAATTTTAAAAAGATATTGAATAAGCTAAAGTGGAAAATATACAGTATTGTATTATACGAGTACCTTCATCGTTTGTAATATATTATACCTTCATCATTGGAAGAAATATATAAATATGGCGTAAAAGATAGTTTTACACATTTCTTGAACTTAATTCATTTTAATAATTCCATTAATTTCAATGAGAGATGCGGACGCTGAGGATGATAGCAGGAAAGACTCATCGAGATAGGGTGAGGAACACGGCTATCCGCGTAATCTGCAAGGTGGAAGATGTCGTGAGATGGGGCAGAAAGGGTAGAAGATACTGGAATGCGTACGTGCAGAGAATGGATCCCACCAGAATTCCAATTTAGCGGTAATTATGTTCTTATTATAATTACTATTATTTTATTGAATCGCTCTTTCCATCATTCCATTATACCTTCATCATAAGTATTGTATTATACCTTCATCGTTAGTACCTTCATCATTGGAATAAATATACAAATATGGCGTAAAAGATCATTTCACATTGAATGCTTTAATGCTTATAATTAATAAGGTTATGAATTAATATTTTCTAATTTAAACTTATGAAACCTAAGAAATTTTAAGTATTTCGCGTGTCATTGACTAATCTTTATAATCATGTATCGTGTACGCGTGAAACAATATTACGTGTTACTATGTATAATATTTTTATAAATTCAACTAATTGGGATATTATCATAATTTTAACACTAATGAATAGATTCAATCATAGTTTTAGCATTGTTTTATTTGCTGTTTAATCCTTAGCTATTTGTGTGGCTGGGAAATTTAAAAATATGTAATTTAACCTAATCTCCGTAACTGATATTTGATATCAAACAAATGTCAGTAATTTTGTATTTCAAAGTACCACATTTCTTTAGAGTCCGGTAAAAAATTCTTGAAATATTAAAACGCTGCGGTTATAGTCTGATTCAGTGTGATTCATAACTATAGATATTGCAAAGTTCTGTCATTTATATTATTACTCACATTCTTGGAAACGCTTGGAAATTCTGGGAACAATTAAAACAAATATTATTCATTTGTGCATTTGAATTTATTGCGATAGTCGTTTGTGATAACGTACCAACCTTCCTCTGGCGATGCTAGTAGGGAGAAAAAACGTACTTCTGAACATGACCACTTCGGCGATCGATGTCTTTTATATTAGTGAAACTACGTTCAGAAGACAAATACTCTTGACTATAGAGAGTATCTTGACTATAGAGAGTAGTCCTACAGATAGCCAGAGCCAATAGAAAGCTGTTGTTTAGTGTGAAAATTAAAAAGGTCTCATATTTGGGTCATGTGCTAAGGGGAGAAAAATATCACCTGCTTCGACTGATATTAATGGGTAAAGTGGAGGGACGTCGGGGAGTTGGTAGAAGGCAGCTGTCCTGGTTGCGGAACATCAAAGGGTGGACAGGAATAACAAGAGTTCAGAACCTGTTCAAAGTGGCGCAGGATAGAGATGCCTTTGCTGCAGTGATCGCCAACGTTGGGGGGACCTGACACGGCACCGAAAGAAGAAGAAAAGAATCTGTCGCCAATTTATTGTCATGTGAATTCTATTGTACAACAGACCAAAACAGTGTGAGAATCATACTATCACACCGGGAATCGAACCCAAATTTCATACTGTGAGAGTCTAATACTTTTATAAAAATTATATGTTATGTGTAAGATTAGCAAAATATGTACAAACGTGTGTAATGTTAATGGAGTGGGTATACATGGAACATAAAAAATTGCGCTCATTATCAAGGAACACCGTTCTTTGTTGCCGTAGTCCGCTTCAAATGGCGGGACTCGGCGTGTCTATGGTAGCATTATGTGCCAACCAGCGCGAGTGTTATTAAAATGTAATGAATGATGTCATCCATAAATCAACGACAGGCAACAGATGATGTATGGGCCATGAGCGCACACGAGATACAGCTTTTCACAAAGGTAGGGTTGCCACAATAATCTAGGTACAGACCAGGACACAAATCAAAACTCAAAAAAAGTAACGTATAGAGTGTTCCACGCTGAGGGAGAATACTGTCCGTAGTAGTTCACATCTTGGTCATGTACTGTGTGGTGTGGGGAAAAGCACCACCTTCTCCAACTGATATTTAAAGGGAAAATTGAGGGACGCTGAGGGTCCGGTAGGAGACAGATGTCCTAGCTGTGAAACCTGAAGGAGTGGACCGGCATCCGAAGTGTGGAGGAACCGTAATCGCCAACGTTGGGGGGACCCGACAGGGCACTTAAAGAAGAAAAAGATTTATTCATAATAGTAAACACGATTGGAAAACCTAACTAAATTGGAAGCCTTGGAATCCAAGTAAAACCAACTAACAATCGTGTTTACTATTAAAAATTAAAGCGTATGAAGTTTGTTTTCTAGTAGTTTTATTAAATTTTATGAAAATCATACGTTTCGCTTGCTTATTCATTATCAAATGTCTGCAAGGAGAAACATGTCATTCTCATAAGATATAATAAATCTATATACTGTCACGAGTGGCTCAGGACAGGAACAGGTTCCTTGAGGTGATCACCAACGTTGAGAGGACCAGACAAGGCACTTGAAGAAGAAGAAGAAGTAGTTGGTAGGTACCTACCTAATAAAAAAAACAGATAAATATGATGAAGGAAATATTTTTATTGCCTTTGTTAATTTAGCTAATAAATTTATGTTTACGATGTAAACGGAACCAGAAATAGAGGAAGACCGAGGAAAATAAATCAAATATTGAATTTCGGCCATGTGAGGAGTCAGAGAAATCGACGCGCATGCATGACACTATGTATGAATGTTGAGGTAGCGAGAGAAATATGTCAGGAAAGAAAAGTATGTCAGTCCATTCTTTCTGCCTACCCCTTCGGGGAGACGGCGTGATGGTTAGTAAGTTAGTTAGTTATTATGAGTTAAACACAATATAGACTTCAATTCAACAGGAACAATATTATTTTCATTATATTTTGCATTCAACAGTTCAAAAGGAAACTGTTCTTATATTTTTCTGTCTTATTGACCAGTTTCAGGAGCTCCGGTTACCCCATAATATATTTGTGAAATTCAGAACAAGTCTTATTGAAATTAAACTGCATTGAACTTGATATTTGATGGGCCAACCGGAACGATCGGGACAGAGTTTCATAACCGGTGACATGTCCCGGTGTACCGGGACGTATGACAACCCTACGCAAAGGTCATATCTATCCGTGGACAGTGGCGCATTCGGAGCTGATGAGTCTGGTCTGGTCCATTCATCAGGATCATCATCATTTAGAGATTATTTCATTCATTCGTTCATTCATTAATTCGAAATATAGAATTCCACCAAGATGTTACAGCTATCAAGAGAATATTTTCAATTATATTACGTATTTTGATTAGACTTTCTTTCGCGATTTTAATATGAGGTGATCTGGTCCATTCATCAAGATATAATCATCATCATTTAGTCGTCCATTCATTCATTCACTAATTCGCACTACGGAAAGTGGTTACTGCTCGAGCTAAAAGAAGTCGTGGAAGGCGAAAGAAGTTATGGCATGACCAAAATATTAAATTACGACCATGTTCGAAGTAGGAACACTCTTGAGCGTGCATGTCACGATGTGTGAATATAAAAGATGTGCGAGAGTTATGTCAGAATAGAATCCTCTATGCCTACCCTCTATACCCCAGATTCTCAAAGTGGGCGATAACGCCCCCTTGTGGGCGTTTGAGACACTTAGGGGGCAGTAAAAGACCCGGAAAAAATAGAGAGCGTGGGCAGATAAAAAAATATAGTCTAAAATGACAAAAAAAAAACACGCTTATCAATTCTTTCTTTTCTTCGTTCGGTATTCTACCATATGTCGTTTTCAGATACGTAAAAGATTTAATTATATTTTAAAATTCAAATATGTTTTTCTAAATATTTGGAATAAATTTTATGGGAGGGGGGGCGTTGAACGTTTATTTTTCTTGGGGCGGTGGCCCAGAAAAGATTGGAAACCTATGCTCTATGCTTACCTCTCCGGGGAAACAGCGTGATGGTAAGTGATTAAGTTAACAATTTAATTGAAAACACTTTTATTATCGCGTATAAAAAAGAAAATAAATTAAAGCACGTAAAACGCTTAACATAAAAAAGCGCCATATCGAAATAATACTTTATTTCATAATTTATTTAGGAACCTAAAATAGTACGCATGTATTATATAATACATAAACACATGTTCTAATAAAAACGTTAAAAAATTAAAAATAATAAACTACATACGGTTACAATCTGATTACATTACTTAATTCTACTCTGAATTTGCTTATATTATTCTCACTTCTGACATTCGCCGTAATATTGTCACACAATAATACGAATGAAAACGTTTTTTTTCTGAAAGTTTTATTATATTTTGTATGAACGCCATGTTTGCCTGTCATAATGCCATAGACAAGCGAAACAACATTAAAAAAATATGATAAAACTTCTAGAAACTGACGATTTCATTCGTATTAAATATTTAATATGGAATTTTACAACATTGTTCAAGAAACAATAAATATTGTTATACAGCTTCTGTCACTTTATTCATGCAGATAATAAAATTACATTTTCTTCCTCTTCTTCTGTTTCTTAAGAGGTATTAGCCTCCTGCGAGGTCGTCTCCCAGCTCTCGATCTAAATGTCTCTTTGGTTGTCTGCCCAAAATGAAATGAAGAAGAAAAATTTAATATTTTATTAACAATTGAATAAGATAATGTTTTTTTAGTGTACCTAGTCATATTTACATATAAATATACAGAAATAACAAAAAGGATGTCTCTAAAAAACATATTCATTAAGATAATCGTATGATTTTACTCAAATCACTTGAAGGAAGTTCATTTTAAATAATAATGTAATAAAACGATATTTTTTAACTACTATCACTTTTGTCTTTTTTTCGAGAGCGACCAGTTTTGCCAGGCTCGTTGGCATCATTGACCAGTCTGTCGAACCTGGCGAAATCGTTCGTTGTCGAAATAAAGACAAAAGTGGAAGTAGTTAAAAAATATCGTTTTATTGAATTATAATTTAAAATGAGCTTCCATCAAGAGATTTCAGTAAAATCATACGATTATCTTAATACATATGTTTTCTTTTTTACAGATATTCATTTTGTTAATTCAATATGTTAATATTAAAATCTGACTACGCTACTTTACTTTAACACATAATGCAATGATATAACAACATTCAGAATGCACAAATAATTTTATAATGTGACGTCACTCTCCATGTCTTAGTCATCTTATTTCGGGCTCATTACAGATAAATGCATCCGTTTTTTGTTCGTGCAATGTCAGTACAATGATGTTGGATCATTCGTTGAATGAATTTAATCATTAGACTATATGTTTACATTGCATGCACGTTTCAAACAGGAATTATATTAATAATATTATGTAGGTGTATATTAAATTATCGGAGCTGCAGCTTTGTTCTATTCTGCGCATGATAAACAGGATTTAAATTTTGAAACAATTTACGAAAGCTTTCAAACATCAGTATTCTATAATTAATGCATTTGTAAATTAAATTTTCATTAAATTTTGTTGTATATTTCAACAATGTTATGTAAATTGCGTTATATAACTTTATTGCATTAACATTTTATAAAAGTTATTTGCATGGAGGGCACAATAAAATTGAACGATGCAAGCTGTAATTCAAATACATTATGATCAAATACAATTTTGGTCGATTTTGAATAATTAATTACGCCATTGTTTAAGAAACAATAAATAGGTAGCTAGTCTATCGAAATTAAATATTTTTTAAATAATTTAACAATTAGTCCATTGTTTTGGCCAAAACACTATGATGCTTCAACATCATAACTGTTAAAATTTAAAACACTGTTATAATATCACAATTTCTTTTTATGAATAATTAATAATAGCGACTAATAGCGACAATAGCGACACTCTCAGTGAACTGAGAGTGTCGCGACAGCTGTTGCGCCAATTGGTGTTGGCATCATCAGGTGTTAGAATAAAACTCACAAGTTTTTTGTAACACCTGATTATGCCAACATCGGTTGGCGAAACAACTGTCGCGACACTCTCGGCGAATAAAAAGAAATTGTGATATTATAACAGTCATTATTTAACATTTATAATGCACTATATTTTTTTACTTACGCTAAGGCATTAACACTGTGGAATTTCATAGTAATATACTTTGGATATTGAAAATAACTTTGTTTAATCCACTATTAATTAAAAAAATACTATAAAATACGACATGTTTCGGAGGATGTAAAAATGTCAGGTGTTCAGGTGTAAAAATATAATGATAATATAATTTTTACACCTGAAGATGAAGGTATACTCCGAAACATGTCTTGTTTTATAATATTTTTTAATAAAGAGTGGATTAAACAAGGTTTTTTTCAATTTCCTAAGTACATTACTATAGTTTTTGTGCTTTATCGAGTTTCTGCCTAAAAACAGAACAATGTTGGCTACTGAACAAGTCATGTGTATAATTCACAATGTGCATATTATTTTAGTTATAATAATAAACGTGAATGTTTAATGGTTTTACTATGTTTTTTATTCATATAATCTCTTATACAAATATCAGTTACAAATTTGTTTCGCCTTGCGAGGGCATTTTCATATTATTTATTCATTGAACGGTTTGTATAATATACATATTTTTTTCATTTTAATACATATGCTGAGCGAAGAAATTCGCATAGACAAGCGTAGCGCTGAGAACGGAGACAAAAGAATACATTATAGTGCCTTTGTCAACTTTTATATTGAACCGCACCATATCCGGAGCTCGCGATGACTAGTGACTATTGTGGGCTGTCTAATGCGTGTTTAACACTGCAATGCACATCTCAGGAATATTGCATCCTGTACTCGATTGAAAATATTTACCCAACGCGTATGTAAATGTAAATGCTTTGAGATAATACAATAAACATCTCGGCTCCATAGTATACTATTCTTCACGAAGTTAGAACCCAAGATAAAAAAATAATAAACTTATTTCTGAGAACTGTAAACGAAATAACTTTATTTTTTGTATCACTATTATATTTTATTTTACGCGACAGCTGTTTCTTCGTATATATGTATATATGTTTCATCAGTATACGAGTATAGTACCTACATAAAAACTTTTCGCCTGTACAATCTAGCTAAAAAATAATAATACTACCTTCATCTTTGTCACCTTTACTATTAATGTAATCTATGTACTTCCTGTTATTGTTTATCGTTTTTAATTTATTATGTTTCAATAACCTAACCTTACCTAACCGTTCTTTTAATTAAAATATTTAGGTACCCAACTCAATTTCAGCTAGAACTTCAAAATGTTATCAAAGAAATTATTCAAATTGACATAGGAACAAATACACATAAAGGTTCGAATAATCACGAAAATTTGAGATTTGATATATTATTGTAACACCTGATGAAGTCGTGTAAAATAAAATACAATGGTGATACACAACAAAGTTTATTCATTAACAGTTTAAAAAGTTAAGGTATCATAGTGTTTCGGTCAAAACAATAGACTATTTATTTCTAAGAGAAATTTGGGACACGTTGCCAGATTGATAGACGATAGATGGACCAGAAGGGTGGTGGGGTAGAGACCCTGCGGGGATAAAAGAAACAGAGGGAAACGCCCTATACGGTGGTCCGATGATATTCGAAGAATTGCTGGTGATTGGATGCGAAAGGCGCAAGACAGGAATACGTGGAGAAGTATGGGGGAGGCCTATGTCCAACTGTGAACGACAACGGCAGTTTAAGTAAGAGAAATGTATCTTAATTAGTTGCAACCCGTGAAATATTAACGGATGTTATGATTTTCTACCAAAAATTTGGATCACTCGTAATCAGTAATAAGTTTTTACTTTCAATGTATTTTTTTTTCAAATAAGTTAGAAATTTCACAAATAACAACAACAAATTATAGAATTTTGGATGATGTCAACATTTGTTGAAGAAACAGCTGTCGTAAAATGAATACAATTGTGATGTAAAACAAAGTTTTTGCATTTGCAGTTATAAATTGTATTTTTGTTTTCTACACAACTTTCATACAATAATAATCAGAACAAAAATTAAAATAAACCAGAAACATTATCTTAAAATGTTTTAAAGCGTTTTTATTATTATTACTAACTATTTTTTATGAAATTAAACAAGATATTTGATAGAAATAAAACGTTGAATGTCGGCCACGTTAGAAGTCGGAAAAATCTACGATGTATGAATGTTGAGGAACGAGAGAAGGATATCAGGAAAGACAAGTGTGGCAGTCCATTATTTTTGCCAATCGCTTCGGGGAGACGGCGTGATGGTTAGTTAGTTAGTTTCAAAACAAGATTTTTCCACATTTAAGTGGAAAGTCAAATTATTTGACATAATTTTTCGACATTGGTAGTTGTACCATGTACCGGGTTTAATTGTATCATTTAAAAATATACTCGTATATATTTACATTACCAACCATAATTTCGATGTCTGGTATGTCTTCCTAATTGTGATTGCTGTTTTGCTATCGAATATTGAGGATAAATTATTTAAAAAAATTGAGAATAAATATTCTTTTAAGCTAGGAAATCAAGGGTTAAAATAATAACATATTCTTTTCATATCTTGAATAAATTGATATGATTATGCAGGTATGCCTATTGCTGGTCTGGACTGACGTCCTTTGCGTTGCAATTACCACTCAGTATTACCTCATTGTTCAGGATATCGTTAAAATGTTATTCCAATATAATATGTTCACGTATCGATATGTGCTTTCAATGCTCGTAAAATTCGCCGTGACTGGTGGAATTTCCTTTGTCACACGAGAAAAAATTGAGTTTGCACAAAATAATAATTCAAACGAAGATATGCGTCGGAGAAGTTCAGTCGAGATTTTTAGAGTTCTTAACTCTTAGAATCCTATACACTGCATTTGCAGTGGCGAAAAAGCGTGCCCGCGGTCCTTTACACTGCAATTGCAGTGTTAGATCTGTACTTGGTTTTGTCATCATGTAACATCTCTACCAGTTAGTTTAAAACAAAAGTAAAAATGTCATTTCATCAAGTATGGTCTTGGCTTCATGTTGGCATTCACAGATTTTTCTTTATACTCAGGGTTTAATTTAAATAAATATTTTTTGTCAGATGTAAATCGTACGGGCTGAACTGGAATACTAACACAGTCACGCGCGGGCTTGAGTGTATGGCGGTACGAGTCAGATTTCAATGTTTTCGTTATCTTTAGGGTGCCCATATGTTATGGACGAGAACCGAGAACAAGAAACTGTTTAGATTCTTCTAAATGGTAAAGTTTGTAATGTATTGCTTGAAAGGATGTGATTTGAAAATATGTGTAATCTGACAGTTTTGGTATTTATAACTACGATTGTGTTAATTTAAATTTTTTTTAAGAATTAACGTTTTGGATTTCCATTCCATCCAAGACGATTTTTTATGAATTAAAAAAATATTTTTGTTGGTTAATTTTTTTTCGATATGTTTCAAAGAATTCATTGGAAAAAATTATAAACGGTATGAAAAATTATATAATTATATCGATATGTTTCGAAGGTTATATATAGGTATAAACCATCCAAACATGTCGAGATAAATAAAGTAAGAAGCGGAAAAATTATTGTTTTAATTTATTAAAAATTGATGACAGTGTTATTTCAATAATTTAAATTTTACCAATTGATAATGATGAGATTGAAAGATTTTTCTTAAAAAAATATATTTTTATTATTTGAAATTTCTTGGTTGAAATTGTAAAAAACGAAAAAAAAAACATTAAGACTAACCGGATGACATTTCTTGCGTAATATTCCCTTGACTCCTAATACAAAAAAAAATCGTTGTTCTTGGAATTTTACGTATACGAGAGTATATCACAACGCCCGCCCGAAACAAGTCCAAACATGAACAACGTGTGGTCACCTACTCGTATGTTTACACAGCGCGGCTGCGATAGTGTGTGTGTACGCGGCAATAATTTCGTAGTGTTTATTTAAAAATTCTATAATTAATTACCGAAATAGTAACATGATATTCAAAGGACTCATTATTTTAGTGAGAAGTACGTTCTCGGGTCTTGTGAAAGAATTTTTACGATAATCCATATCGTTGATTAGATATGAGTGTTTCTTTTTGTGGATGCTGCGTAATATGGTATTTTTTTTAGATAAAAACACTTAAAAAAAACTTGTTTAAGTACTGAAAGTACATCTTTTATTATTTATGAAGATAGATTATAAGTTAATAGTTCATTTGGCATTTTTATTTTTTCGTTGAAAGTCTTATTTTACTCATAATTAATTATTGTGTGAGAGCGTTCGGAATGTCAAAATTTACGCCGTTCCAGGAGGACAGTTATTGAAAATTCGCCCAGTGTCCTAAGGGTTAAAGTTGAATACGTTTGTAAAAATAACTGCCGTAATAAAAACGTGAATCTTTAATGGTTTTTTATTCAAGTTTTACAATTTTGGCAATGAAAGAATCGCGATATCTTATGTTTATTGTGTATATATTTTTTATATTAAATGATAAAAGAATTAAATAGAATATCTAAGTGTATTATATATATTTTAGGGTCATTAAGATGGTTTGGATATATGGAAAGAATCCGGTATAAACTCTGCTGGACAGTCTTCAAAGCGTTACATGGAATGGTACCACGTTATACATATATCCGAACTCTGTATAACGGAAAATGCAGTAGAAATGAGATCTCTAAGACGAATGTGTGACAAATCTGTAAATAATAGAGTGAAAAATGCAAGTATAAGAAGTGAATGTGGTGTGAATGAAAGTGTTATGAACAAAATAAGTAAAGGGTCATTAAGATGGTTTGGACACATGGAATAAATGAATGAAGACAGAATGGTAAAGAAGGTATATGTAAACAGCGTGAACGGAGCTATAAATAAAGGCAGACCGAGGAAAACGTGGCACGATCAAATCAATCAAATATTGAATGTCGGTCACGTAAGGAGTCGGAGAAATCGACGTGCGTGCATGACAAGATGTATGAATGTGGAGGAATCGAGGGAAGTATGTCAGGACAGAACAGTGTGGCGTTCCATTCTTTCTGCCTACTCCTCCGGGGAGAGGGCGTGATGGTTGGTTAGTTAATTAGTTTTTAGTATATTAAATGATAAAAGAATTAAAAATAATATATAAGTGTTGATCAATGAAAGCGAAAACGGCCGTTCATAATGGAATTCTGGCCCCAACCCTCATGTATGGAAGCGAAGTGTGGAAATGGCAGAAGAAGGATGAGAGATGAGGTCCCTGACGACGTATGTTTGGTACGAGAACGATATACGACAGAATCTAAACTGCTGATATAAAAAAGGATGTAGAGCGCAATAAGGTATTATGAAAATAATTATGAAAGGATCGCTGCGTTGGTTCGTGCATATGAAGCACATGGATGAATGGTAAAGAAAGTATACGCAAACGATGTAAATGGAGTACGGAGTCGAGGTAGACCGAGTAAACCATGGCATGGCTAACCAAATTAATCTAATTTTTAATTTCGGTCATATGGTCATGCTAGAAGTCGGAAGAATCAACGATCGTGTATGACTTGTTGTATAAATGTAGAGGAAGCTATAGAGGTGTGTCAAGGTAGAGTAGTGTGGCGGTCTATTCTCTCTGCCTACCCCTGCAGAGAATTGGCGTGATAGTTTGTTTATTTTTGTTTTTTATGTGTTAAAATTTTTAAATGTAATATTCTACACTGAGAGAGGACGTCTACGGTCCGAAACATGCTAGTTGAAAGTGTTGTGAAAATACAATGCTTTACAAGTATTTTGTCTTATAATATTCACATTTTGTGAAATTTTTTATTTTTATATATTTTTTAGAAATAATGACCAGATGATGGGGGCGTATTCAATACCTTCTTCCAAATAGTAAATATTTTTTTATTAATATTTTTTATTGTATGAAATAGATACAGCATTATACTCAAACAGGTTTTTTTTTAAATTTGCCATCAAAATGGGCCATATTCAAAATTCTAGTTCATAATGAAACTATTTTTCAAGAAATGTGACTTCTGAAATTAAATAAATGACAATAAATTTTTATTTTTTACATATTGTTTATATTCCAAAAAAATATTTGTGTCATTGAAAAAAAAAAACTTAAATATGAATATACTTCGATATTTTTCTTCTTCTTCTTTTTTAAATATTATAGATCTGACGATCTGTGAGATAGAAATCATGTCTCATAGGATGATGAGGTCCAGCTGTCATTCCATCTTTTCACCCATAATAATAAAGGGGCTCAAACTTTCTCCCTGTCTTATACTATTGCTTGCAGAAATTTCCCTGGACAGTTCATTGTCAACCTCAATTTTTGTTTTGCAATTGGTATACAAGTCTTTATCAATGTATTGAATATTCCTCCTTCCTGGAATTTTCTCTCAATATCCCTTAGCAACACCCTGTCAACCTTAGTCAAAACGACAAAATTTAACTAACTTACTAACCATCATGCCGTAGGCAGAAAGAATGGACTGTCACACTTCAACCGATGCGGCACTCCATCCTTCTCTTTACGCCCCGCGGTAGACGCGGTGTGATGGGTCGCGAACAAAACTTATATCGGCTATTTTATTATATTCCCTTCCTATGTTATCTTTATAAAATGAAATAAAATATTTCTTAAATTAATATTATTTTGACGATACTAAAAAAACTCATATTATGTGTTGGTGTTATGAAAATGGCATGTGTATGTGTGAGGCTTATTGAAATTAATTAATTCAATGTCAAATACTCGAGTCTCATATACGGAAAACAGAAGCCAGCATTCAATAGCTCAAGAACTCTCGGCTGAAGATGGTCAAACGAGGGAATAACAATGTCATCAAAAGTAAATATAAATAAATCGAAAATACTCCCACATCTTCATGGTCGATGTACTCGAAGAATGATAAAATCAAGTTTTTAAATGGGATTTAAAAACGTTCTACAATGAGAATCATTCTCTGTAAATTAACTTGATTTTTTTTTCTCTCTCTATTTTCTCGATTTGAATTTGGTCTCCTACACAATAGTCCTCCGCTGTCCCTCACCATCTTTTTTTCATTCTTCAGGTCTTTTCAGTTTCCTTCATACAAGCTGTGGTTTGTCATAGAACAAAGTGAAAACGTTGATTCATTTAGAAATAAAATTAAGTGCTTCAACAATTCATTTTATTTCTTAACATGTTGACTGCCATTCCTATTTTAAAGCCATTTACTATTGTCTACTTTTTTACTTAATGTTTTTCTGCTCTTGCATTATATTTATTACACCTTTTTGTAATGATCATAAAAAACACAGAATTCATATATGTTTACGAACTGTAAACTCGTGGTGGGCATCGAAAAGTTAAATATTATGACATTTTTTTATGAATTTTTTTTCTACTTTCGAGTTTATTTTTCTCGACATGTTTCGAAGGCTTACACCTTCATCATCGGGAGAACGACATAAATAGTTTATATCGTTCTCCAAATGATGAAGGTGTAAGCCTTCGAAACATGTCGAGAAAAATAAACTCGAAAGTGGAAAAAACAGTGTTTTAATTCATAAAAATTCGTCATTATGGAATTCCACAGTGTTAACCCTTTAAGTTTATCTTAAGTTATATATTATATTGATAAAACGAGATAACTCGGGGTTTGCGTGTCCCAGCCAATGCCAACGAGTTATCTCGCTGTTGGCAGTCAACGTGTTAAAGGTGTAGTAAGTTTTTGTTGGTTTGACTTAGATTGTATTTTAAATGAGATGAATGCTACTGATATTTAAAAACATCTGTTGTACATTTAATAAACAAATTAAAACAATAATAATTTCTTTTGATATTATCAATAACACATCATGCTTGTACCCTTCAAGTGTATTTATGCAAAATGTGATCCAAGATCAGTCAATAACACAATTTCAATACATTATGTACTTAAAATGTACTTAAATTATTTTATGTCATACCCATAGGCAGGCTATTCAGCTTAAACATATCTCATAGGTGAGTATTTAAATGATATTCTTGAACAGACATGCCCTAAACAACTAACTTACTAATCATCACGCCGTCTCCATGAAGGGATATGCAGAAAAAACGGACAACCACATTGTTTTTTCCTGACATACTCTCAATTTTTAAAGTTAATATTTGATTGATTTGATCATGTCTGCAACATTAGTGTGAACGGTGAAAATCTGGAACAAGTGGATGAACTTGTTTATTTAGGAAGTATGTTTACAAAGGATGGGAGAGTGGGAAAGGATATTGAAAGAATGGTTGGGGTAGGCAACAAACTAAATGGTGCACTTAAAGTTGTTATCGCAAACAAAAACCTATCCAAAAAAGCTAAGTTGTTGGGTGTTCTTGTGCCGACCCTTATGTATGGAAGCGAAGCAAGTGAGTGAAGACATAATGGCGATGAAGGTATATGTAAACGACGTGAACAGAGTCGACGAGAAAAAAAGAAAGGCTGAGGAAAACGTGGCACGATCAAATCAATCAAATATTAAATGTCGGTCACATGAGAAGTCGGAGAAATCGACATGTGTGCATGACAATATGTATGAATGTAGAGGAAGTGAGAGAAGTATGTCAGGAAAGAACAGTGTGGCGGTCCATTCTTTTTGCCTACCCCTCCGGAGAGACAGCGTAATGATTAATTTCTTCAGTCTTCCTTTATTTCTAGTTCCGTTGATATCATTTTCATATTTTCATTACTATTCTTTCTTCATTCATAACAATATTAGGTATATTTTATTGGTTCCAGAGTTAGATTACTGTAACACCTGATGATGCCAACACCTGTTGGCGAAGCAGCTATCGTGACAATTTCATAAATATTAATTAAATAAATTTAAGCTATAAATGTCAATAAGTTATTTTTAAATGTTTCATGTGTCACGTTTTATTTTTAAATTGAATTTGAAATAACGTGCACGCGTGGAGTGCGTAAGTAATTAGTCAAGTAAATTTCACTATATATAATTGTTTTATAGATAATCATTGTTCTTCCGACGCCATATTTGGTATGTATGGAGATTGAGTTTCCATAATAAAGGTAGCAGTGACTACTTCAAGATGAAATCAAACACGCCGTTACCACGGCATTGGATTCTTAGGCTTATTGAAAAATTCCACTTGACTTAAGCACCATCAAGAAAATATTCCATACACAAAACGAGAGGACGGTAGACACTCTCAATTCAAGTACTTACCTAGATTTAGACAGAGCCAGTATTTATCAGGTGAATAATAAATACAGTGGGCTCCCGTGTATACGGGGTGGTTAAAAAAAATCTCCCGACAAAGTAACCTCTT
This sequence comes from Lepidostoma basale, assembly GCA_022606425.2. Classification (NCBI taxonomy): domain Eukaryota; kingdom Metazoa; phylum Arthropoda; class Insecta; order Trichoptera; family Lepidostomatidae; genus Lepidostoma; species Lepidostoma basale. The sequence continues at coordinate 283,736 of JAHDVF020001034.1, read as the reverse complement.
CTTCTTTTTTCCCCTCGCCTCTTAGATTGTGAAAAGTCCTGAGGAAGCTCGCATAGAGCGAAACCGGTAGGCCCTCATCATCACAAATAATGTGGTTGTATATCAAGTACAAAAAGTATTTAATTAAGTGTTATAAACTAACTAACTGTCAAACTCGCCATCTCCCCGAAGGGGTAGGCAGAAAGAATGGACTGCCACACATTTCTTTCCTTACACACTTCTCTCGCTTTCTCAACATACATCGTGTCATGCACGCACATCGATTTCCAAGACTCTTCACGTAACCGACATTCCATATTTAATTTTTTTGATCGTGCCACAGTTTCAAATGTTTAAACGCTGGTTTTGCTACACTAGATTTTCGCAATGTTTAAAAAAAAGTATGGTTTAAAATATTGAAACAGTTAATTTACAAAGCGCTTTATCCGACTGAGGATAATTGAGAGTCCATTGTTTTTATTTACAAAATAAATAATCAAATGATTTTACTGAAATCTCTTGATGGAAGTTCATTTTAAATAATAATAAAATAAAACGATGTTTTTTAACTACTTCCACTTTTGTCTTTATTTAGACAGCGACCGGTTTCGCCAGGCTCGCTGGCATCGACAGACTGGGTCAGACCAGTCTATCGGTGCCAGCGAACCTGGCGAAACCGGTCGCTGTTTAAATAAAGACAACAGTGGAAGTAGTTAAAAAACATCGTTTTGTTTAATTATTAACAAAATAAATCTTAAAAATTTTCACATGAATATTTAAAAATAACTGTACGCAGTACGTTCATGGGTTCACCTAAAGGCTTTTTAGTTGGTTGTGATGGGGCTAAATTTCCTTGGGCACAATTAAATACCATATATGAGTATAATTGTGTATTCAAATAGATTTCCATGGGTTGCTATCTGGAATCAACACATATTCATGACGTTTTAAATATGTAGAAGTAGAAAACATGTTTGTAATTCAATAAAAGCGAAATAATTTATTTATATATTAATACAAGATGCACATAAATAAATAAATTATTATGATGTTATTGCAAAGTATTCAGGTTCTCGCTTTGATTGCAGTTTACAATTTTATATAGAATTTACAATAACATAAATTAATACATAATTGAACATAATGTTTATCGTCCTATGCATAATAAGACATAAATGTTGTTTTTCATTGCTGATTAATACTTCATAAATATTAATAATAAACCTATAAAAGCAGGTATGTTAAATGGCTGAATTGATATCAGAAATTTAATATGTTTAAAAGCGTCCTTTTACAAGATTTTATCAACTGTTATTTTATCTATTTACAATTATGTACCAAAAAATACCTATACAATTTGTAGAATAGAATGAAAATGAAAATTAAAAAATTAAGTGTATCTCCGTTAGTGCTTTGATTTCATTGTACATGAAAAAATTAACGATGAAAGAATGATAAAAAAAAACTATATGTTAACGATTTAAATTGAACTAGAAAAAGAGAAAGACAGAGGAAAACGCGGCACGATAAATAAAATCAAATATTGAATGTCGGCCACGTGAGAAGTCTGAGAAATCGACGTTCGTGCATAACACGATGTATGAATGTTGAGGAATCTAGAGAATTATGTCAGGATAAAAGGAGTACCAATGCATTATTTATGTCTAACTCTTCGGGGAGATGGTGTGACCGTTAGTTAGTTAGTTTTGTTTATATGTTTCACTTCAACGTTGTTGAATTTTCACGTTGTTGAATTTCATCATCTGGAGATCAATATTCTTCTTCTTTTCCGGCGCTACAACCCTTGGTGGGTCTAGACCTCCTCCAAGAAACGCCTCCATCCCGTCCTGTCTCCGGCCGCCACCTCTTAGTCTTGCTGCTCCAGGACCCGACAATCTGCCACGGCACCATCCAGCCATCGCAGTCTCGGTCTACCGATGCTTCTTCGCCCTGCTGGATTGTCATACAACACTCTTTTGGGGGGCTCCAGATCTCCCATGCGGTGCAAGTGCCCTAGCCAGCGCAGTCTGTTAATCTTTATAAACTTGACCACGCTGACGTCTTGGGATAGATCGTAGAGCTCTGTGTTGTATCTCTTTCTCCACGTCTGACCATCCTTAACCGTTGCGTTGCCATGTGGTCAATCGAGTTTCCACTGCCAATTTAAAGTTGATTTTCTTAAAACCTATGGACCCTAATATTATAAAAAAATTGTAATCCTCCATTGAAGTGTTCTCAATATTTCGTAATAAAAAAAAGCAAAAAATTACTTCCTTCATCCCAAAAAAAATATTTTTTAAGACTGCCCTCACCTTCATTCGTGTTAAGGTAGAATTTGTTTTGCTAATATTTACAACTTTATCAAAAGTGACAAATACTAACTCGCTGTTTTAAACGTATTATAAATTATATGTTTGGCCTTTTCTCATACGTAATAATACCGATTGTGGACGGAAACGCAGCACGCAACTTAATAATATCAGAACTGTGAAAATATTAACACTTTACCAAAAGGGATAAATATTAATACGTACTCGTTGTCTTGAACGTAATATACATTTTGCCTAGGTGCCTTTATCATACGTAAAATTATAGCGCTGCGGCGCCGCTGGGCGAGACAAGTTCATACTTGCTGTCAGTTATTCATATGCTGTCTCGTCATTCTATATCAGAAATCGCATGGTTCCAGAAAAAAATTAATAATGATATGTTTTTCAAATAATCCATGTATGTTATAGATATCAATCTATTTCTAATGAAATTCCCTACAAGATGACATAAATTAAATTTTGATTCATCGAGTCATATGCTTGATATTTATAGATAAAGTTAGCGGTAAACTGAATTGACCACATGGGAGCGAGCGTTTTGTTTTGAACACGGTACGTTAAGGGTTAATGGGTCCGAAGATTCTGCGGAGGATCTTCCTTTCGAAGCAGTTTATTTTGTTTTCATCCCGTTTAGTGAGCGTCCCCTATACAAGTCTCCGAGGCATATGTTAGGACTGGTCTAATCAGCGTTTTATATATGTGGTCTTTGTCTTTCTAGAGTCTTTGTCTTTCTGGAGATCAATACAAATCAATAATATTGAGATACAGAGAATGGCTTAAACAATATTTATTTTAATTTCTTATAAATAGGATTTAAAACCAAAAATAATAAATATTCTATGCAAAGAAAAAAAAAATTAATCTTTAAAATAAGCAGGTATACTTGAATGGTATATTATACAGGTAGGCCGAAGTTTTTTAATAGCCTTTTATAAATAATAACTTTATAATTTTTATATTAATGATTGATTATACGATCTTGGCATTATTGAGTAAAAACTTTATAATTGAATTTAAAAATATTGATTATAAAATTGTGCTTTATTTAAAAGTTATTTAAAAAAAATTGGCATTGAAAATAACCGCGTACGTACGAGTATCTAGTTAAAGCGTTAAAGTGGTATTGGGAAAAAAGATCAATCCTTTTTAGGTAATGAAATCAATTTACGAACCAATTATAATATAATGAAGACCTGCATTCTGAAACACTACATGGAGCATATTCGTAAATTGACGTGAACACTTGGAAGATTATCGATTGCATCCCACATTTTGCATCATTACTGATCTCGGCAATATTATCTAAGAAATGGAGTCGTCAATGTTATTTAATATTAATTTACTATTATGCAAATAGTAAATTATCACATTTCAAGTATATTCAAACCATTTACTTTGTAGTTACCGTTAACAAAGTGTTAATCATTCAATTACTTTGAATATTGATTTTGTATCTGAAATAGAAGTTTTTTTATATTAATTCTTCTTTTCTTCATGTGTCATGTCGGATTCCCCCGACGTCGACTATCACTTGAGAGTGCATGTTCTTGTTTTGCGCAGTTTTAAATAGTTCCTCGACTGTTCTAATCCCAGTCCAATCACGAATGTTCCGGAGCCATGAGATCCGTTTTCTCCCCACACCTCAACTACCCTCTATTTTTCCCTTAATGATGATGATGATAATTTGTATAGCGCTATTTTTGTGAGAGATTCACACTTCAAGGGCGCTCTTCATCCGAAAATCTTATTTTAAAAAGAAAAGTTTTAAGAGAGCTTCTGAACACTCCTTCGTCGCGTCGTCTAGATTGCGAATATTGTAGGGCAGCCTGTTCCACGCCGTCGGTCCCGCGATGCCAAAAGCGCGATCCGCGAAGTTTGAAGCTCCTTGGCGTCGCGGGACAAGAAGTTTTTGTGTTACTTCTTCCTTCGAGGATCGTAGAGAGTTGACTGCCGAGGGTTCTGTGAGGTAGTGGGGTGCTTGTCCATGTAAGGCTTTGGGAATAAGAAGACATAGTATATAATCGATTCGCTCAGGTAACCTTAACCAGTGAAGTCGATAGAGCATTGAGATGACATGTGTGAATTTTGATGCACCAAAAATTAATGTTGGAAGGTGATTTGGTGGGTTGTTGATTTATGTGGGGACATGATTTGTGTGTCCCGGAGTGTTCCTCTGAAGGAGGGTCGATTTTGGGCGCTTGTGGTGGCTGGAGGTGTTTAGGTTGTAATTTGAGAGGTATTTTAGTGTGGGGTTAGAATGTGAAGGGAGTCCTTTGTAAAAACGTTCGACAAGTTTCAGAATGAATTCATCTATCATCGGGATTCCCGATTCTATGTGCAGTTGTGTGATCCTGGTCCACGAAGGCGCACTATCTTCTATCATTCTCAGTGTCTTCATCTCGGAAGTCCTCAAAACTTGTTTGATCCTGACTGTATCTACTCTTGCCTCAACGCCATATCTTATTGTTCTTCTTCTTCTTCTTCTTTTAATAGATCTGTGACACAGAAATCATATCTCGTCGGATGATCCAGCTGTCGATATCGATCTCTTAGGCGGTCTTCCAGGTGGGCGGTGTCTGGAGGGGATTTCATAAGCGGCTGTATATGCAAGTCTGTCACCATCCATTCGGGCTACATGGTCCCTCCAGTATCTTCTTCTGGATCTACTCCACTGAACGATATCCTCTATTTCGCAAGTTTTTCTTATTTCTACGTTGCGGACACGATCTCGGAGGTTTTTTCCAGTGATTGATCTTAGGACCTTTATCTCCGATGTTCTTAGTAGTCCCTTGGTTCGCACAGTGTCAGCCCGCGTCTCTACAGCGTACGTCATGATAGGTCGCACGCATGTTTTATAGATTCTGATCTTGCTGTCGACACGCATGTGCTTGTTCTTCCAGACCAGATACTTCAGGCATCCTGACACGGCAGAGGCTTTACTGACTTGTTCACGTACTTCGGTATAAAGGTCATTTTGGCTGCTGATCTCTAATATCTGAAACTCATTACTTGCTCCACAGATATATCATCAACAGTCAGCTTACATCTTGTAGCCTACATGTTATTGTTGCTTTTAAAAAAATAAAAACTACCTTGTAGAACTTTAGCTACCAAGTAAAAATATTGTAACACAACATTTTGTTAGGTACATCATTCATCAAAAGTTTACTCCGAATTTGCGAGACATATTGACCTAATCCACTACATTGAAAAGATGGGTAATCTATCTTTACATTGTATATATTTAATTTTACACGAATACACGAATTTATAAAGCATAACAAATACATAATTAATATGAATACATATTTGCAATTACACGTGTCATTAATAACGTAAAAATAAAAATTTATAGAAATGCGTAAATAATTATAATTTATGCACAAAAATGATGTCGATGCTTGCACGTTTCACGTTTTTATTTTCTTTATTGGAAAATAAAAATATGCAGATAATTCAATAACTTTTTAAATTTATGCGCGACATGAAACATGATTTACGAATGTTTTATGCTAGATTTGATGTTACTTTTAGAGCCACACAAGAGTAAAAGTTGGCCGGCAAAACTCTATCTTTCAATTGTTTAGATATTATATTCACAATCTAATCAAAGGTATCAACATGTTTTAAAGTAAATGCCTATTGGTAGCCCATGTGAATAGTTCTAAGTGTGCATTATGTTAAAAACTAGGTGGTAAGACTCTATTTTGTAAGATTGTTTTTATTTTTGTATTTTTAAATAAATAGAAGTTTACATGTGGAAGTGCGGGACACAGAAGGAAATACAAAGTAGAGTAAATGTGGCCTGGCATCCCATTGGGTTTGACGGGGACAGGCCTAGAAAGTGTACGAGCGAGGCTGACGAAAGGGTGCCGCTGCGCCCTATAACAGCCTCGGGTATGTGGTGGGAACCCTTCTGTGGTATTAATAAACGATTTTATTTATTAATGATTAATGAATTGATTATCAATTCAAAAGATATGACATATTAATTTTTTAATCTGATTGTTAATTATTTCTTGTAATATAAAAAAAGGTATAGATTTTACATCCTTTAAATGAATGGCTATTATGTTCACTAATTAAGAAAAAAATAAAAGTTTGATTATGACTAACGGTTATTTTTTAATTAATTTTTAAAACACCTGGCCTCAATAAATTTCAATAAAAATTTAATTCGTTTTCTCTCAAAAACGGTTCACTTTTGCATAATGCCTTACAGACAAAATTCATCGAAAATAACCTCCCTTACAACTTCTAGAAGGAATGTATTCAATAACCAATAACCCTGTATATATTATTTTTTACATAAGCTACTTTAAAACTAAATTGAAGCAAGAGCACTGTCAGAACCAAACATTTCCTAAGTGTAGCAGAAATGAAAACATTGCGACATATCGTGGGTATATATATTTGAGTTGATGAAAGATAACCAACGAAGAGATTAGCAGAACCTGCAAAATTGATGACGTAGTGAGATGGAGTAGGTAGAGAAGACGAATCTGGTGGGACCACATCGAGGCTGCGGATCCAGCGAGGATTCCTAAGATTCCTTAGCACGAGACTCCAGAGGGCCGTCAACCAGTTCGACAACCAAAGAAATGGAGAGAAAGCTGGTTGTATTCATCACATAAAGGAATTTGATATCCTGCATAAACAGATCGCAAGATCTACAATAATTGGAATTAGGGGATGAGAAATCTTAATTTTTATTCTCAAATCCCTTACGAACCACACATATGATTGTATTTTACCTTCTTTGCTTACTATTTATAATCACACAATTATTTAATTGTATCTCAATAGAGACGAAGACGCAAACTGGAAACTGAATATGGATGATCAAGGTGTTTACAGGACTTATGACCTGTCATTGGTTGGGTTAAGCGCACGCTTTAGGTAATTACAACATTCCCCATTCCACCTTTTTAACCGAATTAACTACCCTTTGGTGAAAATCCAGGATTTCGTATACAAGTATAAGTATACATTCACAAAAATATCACACAATTAAATTACTTAACTTTTTCAACTTTCAATTTCAATTTATTTATTATTTTAAATCATAAACATTACTGTATATAACCAAAGCGCTTATGAATATACAGGTAGGATACAAAAACATAAAAAAAAAACTATTTTGAACGATGGAGTGCCGCATCGATTAAAGTGTGGCAGTCCATTCTTTCTGCCTACCCTTTCGGGGAGACGGCGTGATGGTTAGTTAGTTAGTTTTAAACAGAATATACAATTATGAAATTTAAAAATTACAGTATAAACAATAGACAAAGACACAAAAAAAATACGAGATAATTAAAAAATTAAGACCAATTAAGTTATAAGAAACAATAAGAAGCACAACACATGTCATTATTTAAGAGATGGATGTTTTCTGAGGGTAGCCTCACTATCGTGGAAGATGTCCACATCCGAAGAGATGCGGTTTAGAAGGATAATGGCCCTGCCCACGGGCTACTTACTGCATTACAGTTTGTTTTTGAGCTAAATCATTATGATACGATATACAAACACCATAGAAACAATTTGATTAAGAATTTTACAAATCTGTTTTTGTTTAGAATCTTCAATTTCGTTTCATGCGTCGTTATTGAAAAAGTACGCGCTGAATGGAATTTATCTGTACATTTCTTATAGTACAACGCATTTGATATCAGATTTTCATTTGTTATGCCTTTGCATACAGAATAAAGTGAACAATAGAAAATATTGACGTTTCTTTACGACTAAGTCACGACTCGAAGTGACCGTTAAATGACGTAATATAAGAAGACTTGCTACCAAATAACATTACGTATATACAAGTGCTGGTAATGTGCCAACAAACCGCTTATGTAAGTATATGTAGAATATTCTGTCAATGTATACACTTCGCCCTAACCAAAAACAGTTATTAATATTTTTTTATAAATTAAAGGCGTCACTGTGGAATTCCATATTTAATGAATTTTTTTTTACTAAAACAATTTTGGCCTGTTTTCTAGAAATTTTATTATACTGTATGTGATGACATGTTTCACCGATCTAAGGCATTATGAAATGTCTCATAAAATATTATAAAACTTCTAGAAAACAGATGTTATCATTCGTATTAATTATTTAATATGGAGTTATGTTAATGTTGCTCATATAAACTGTATTTTTTAAAACAATATTAATGTACAATAATTCTGAAAATTTTCATAGTTTCAGATATATCTTACAGGCCTATAACAATCGTTGAATAATTCTGAAAGCAATCAGTATGTATGAGGTTTTTATGAGTAAATAAATTTAGGATTTATAATGTAAATCTACGGATTGACTATGATCAAGCCACGCCTGTCTCGCTGAATTATTCAACACATTCCATGCAATTCATTTATGAAGACATTTGTAAATTGCCTACACATCAAATTATGTATTCAAGCCTAGCTTAGCTATCTGTAATCTACAGGCCAGTGGGGGCACCGAGATTATACCACAGCCATCAACTTGAACATCTTGGCTGAGATCGGATTACTGCAGGACACGGCTGTGAATAAGAAGCTGGATAGATACAAGATATACGCGTAAAATATTCCAGCATATCCAATGCCTTGAAGATCATTTTTATGTGCCCTTGAAGTGAGTTACATCGATAAGAACCTTTTTTGCGGAACATACGCTTTGTATTGAATGCCTGCGTGTATGCGAGTAGTAACTATTTCTAATATGTATGTGCGTAAATTATCACGATTTATATAATAATTCGTGCGATCCTGGGAATGTACATACATATGAGTTATTTGCCAGCAGCTTGTTTATAATTCGTATATGAGTACACCATTCACCATAAATACATTAATCTTTCTGAGGAGACTGAAACAATCTCCGAAACGTCGTCTAATAAGTCACTATCCTTGGACTTGGATCTTCTGGCTTACAGAGGTTCAGCTCTAGTGGCTATTCCTCTTACGTCTGTAGGAAACATTGTTGGAATGTGATTTGGTAGTTGTTTTATGATGGGGCTAAATGTATGGCCCGGAGTGTCCCTCCGAAAGAGGGCGAGGGGGGATTTAGGGTTTATGATAAAGTCTTACATTATTGTCGAGGAATGGAAGACCAGCTAGGGTTGGGATTGTATTTATAAAAAAAAGTCTGTTTCCGAGGGGAAGATAAGAGGAGCAGTGGCTGGATGGAGTTGTGGTAGGAGATAGCATCCTGCGTGAGACCATTTTGTTTGGCGGAGTACGTAGTGGGCTATCGGGGAGGATTTTTTTTATCCGCACAGGGGTAAAGGACTGAATGATGGTGGATATCTTGGTGGTAAAAGGTCATTATTGATAAGGAAGATGGTAATAATTTAGGTCGTGGTCTGGAAATGAAAGATATGAAGTTGGAGTAGTGCAAGGAATAATAGAGCTGGAGTCGCAGTACTCTGATGTACCAAAGGAGTGTGGTAACGGTGGGCTGTCATCGGGCAAGGACGTTTACATTACTCATTAAATGATATAGACCTATCTTTCCTCAATGCCAACCTTCCTCTTTAGAGAGAAAGGGAGAAACTCGCCGAAAATTTGAACATCGATGTTCATTCCTGTATACCGTTTCGAGCTCTCTAATTTTACCGAATTAGTCCATGAGAAGTAACAATGGCGTATATTGGTATTTGACAATGTGAATGATTGCATGTGCGATTAATGAAGTGTTAAGATTGTTAAGATGAAAATAGATGTGGAATAGTTAAAAAAAATTACTTATGTTCTGTGGCAGATCTAATACAGCTGATCTTTATTTTATTATCTCTTAGTAAATTATAAAAACATTCCATTTCGAAAATAAATATTTTTAACATTTTGCATTTTTAAGCGTTTTTTTTCGTTATACGTAATTCAATAGGAATGAACTTATTCTTCTTTAAGGTTGGTTGCATCTCTGTCCTCCTGGGATGTCGACTGCCAAATATCTCGCCTTCTTTTCGGTGATCGGCCACGTGGTATAGGAAATGATCTTTGGGGTTCTTTTTTCTGGCATAGGGAGACATATTCGTTCCAGTATCTTCTCCTTAGGCGTCCCATTCGACAATGTTTTCAGCCTCGCAAATAATAAACGTAAAACATATTCCATAATTTAATATGTACAATATTACATTCGCTATATTTATTTCGAAGCATCAAAACTAGTATTTTGTGTGGAGAATATTAATTATTAATTTATTTTTTGTTGTTTCAACATATAAACATTACGTATAACTTCATACTAAAGTATTTATTGTTTCTTGAACAAGAATGTAACACTCCATATTAAATTATTAATATGTATGAAAAAACTATGGTTTTCAAGGATTTTTTTTATAATAATTTGATATTTATGTACGACATGTTTCGCCCTTCTAAGGCATTATCAAATGTCTTTGTTCTGTCTACATTTGAAAACTATCGTTTTTTCATACATATTAATAATTTCATATTAAATGTTAAATTAAGGAAAATTTTGGTTTTCAGAAGTGTAACGATATAAAAAGAGAGTAACATAACATATAATACTAAACATGCAGGCTATTATTTGATAGGTAATTCCAAAAATTCGTTTTCTCCTCTTTTAAAAAAACCATTCCGGTACTTATTTATTCACGGTGATATTACGATACACCACTGGATTACACAGAAAAATCGCAAGGAATTATTACCAACAGATCGAATGAATCTTTGATGCCACGCCGCTTGTAAGTTCGCCATATTAAAACGTAATGCAATCACTTTTTACATATTGTTATTGTAATCAAAAATAAATTTGCTGAAAACCCGCAAGAATAGAGCTCTCCTTCTTGCTACCCACGTAATGATATTAGTAAAGTCTCATAAGGAAAAAAAACTGAATGAAATAAATTCTCAAATATAATAATAATAATTATAATATTATGATAACTTTTAAAGAGCCTTTTTGTGATTTAATGATTTATACGGGGCGCATTAAGATATGTTTTAAACTTAAATATGAACTCTGCATCTGACATTCGCGATCGGTTAGAAAAAAAGATGAAACCAAAAAACAAAATTATACTACCATTTTAAAGCGAATTTCACGATTGCTTCAGGTTTCGTACTTTAAAAAAATTAAATACTATTAACGTTTATCCAGCACTTATTGTAAACTGTTAAATTAAAAGACTTTGTTTTATGAATCATAATTGTATTTTTATTTTTCGCGACAGCTGTTTCATCAACCTGTGTTGACATCATCAGGTGTAACAATAATATTTCAATACTTTTTGCATCTTGAACAATAGTGTAAAACTTCAAATTGAGCATTTCATTTTTCAAGTCCATTTTCTGGAAGTTTTATTATGTTTTATGGAAGTGACTTGTTTTGCCTTGCTATGGCATTATCAAATGTTGCATCAAACAAATAAATGCATATTGCTTTAATAAAAACCCAAGAAGGATGAATGCGTGATAAATAAAATTAAGAAAGGGTCAGGGGAAGAATGCTTAAAAAATTATAAACAAGTAGTGTGAATGGGAAAAGAAGTCGAGGAAGGCCAAGGAAGACATGTATTACTGTAAGGCGGCCATGTTCGAAGAAGGAATGATCGACGAGTATGCATGTCACGATGAATATAGAAGAAGCGCGAGAATTGTGTCAGGATAGAATAGTGTGGCGATCCATCCCCTCTGCCCACCCCTCCGGAGAAATGACGTGATGGTTAGTTTAATTAGTTAGCTACTCCCAAGATGTTTAAACTTGTTATTGTCATTAAATATAATATAGTATCGTAAAATGAGAACGAGATAACTTTTTAATTTATTTTACCTTTTTAATTCCTCGTGATACCCTTGGCACAATAGATAGATAGAGTATATAAAGTACACTTCTTAGTCATATTTAAATTAATACATTGTAACTAAATACGAAATTTTTTAGACAGAGAACGTTGTTTTTTATAGCGGTATGTATACACAGTTCAACCGTTGTTACTTAGCGTGCAAGGCATTGTCATATTTTATACGAAATTGAATGTTTTTTAGTAAAAAATGCTTTATTTAAAAACTTCTACTGTGTTTTTCATGTTGTTGATGGATGGATATGTTGTATTATATTACAATACATAAAAATATAAAGTAAAGAAAAAAAATATATTTTTTTTGTATGCAACAGGTTTTTAGAACCCAATTTACACACTTTACACTAAAATACAGTACATAAATTAAAAATACAAAAACATAGTTATGAGATATTAATTGGAAATAGTTTAAAATAAACAAGTATGTATTTTAGTAAAATAGCTGAGTCAGTACTCGTATTTAAGATTTTTATTTTATTTAATTATTCAATTGCTAGTAAAAATGTTTGCTGTTTTTTTTTTTGACAAATATAAGATAAGTTACATAATACTGAAATATTGAAGTGTTGCATACAATATTCATTCGAAATCATAACAAATTTTGCGTTTACTTAACATGTTTCCATTTTCGCCAATTTGAACTGTACGAGCTATAAGGACAAGGAAATGCTCGTACCTACAATTATGACAAGTGTATTTTTTCTGTCCAATAAATTACAAACAGTGGATTGAGATCGAAGCTGGATCGAATAAGCAGTACCTACCCACCTACCTATTGAGTGATTTGCATTAGCCGAGGCCCTAAGGCAAACTAATCTGAATACCTCGACTTTAATGGACCTATCTGACATAGGGAATTTGATATCTAATGTGAATAAAGTACAAAGCTCTTTTGTTATTATTGTTATCTTTACTCAGATATAGCTACAAGAAAATCGATACTCTTAAAATTATACTCTTGAAATGTGTACGTATTGCTAAGTAAATTCACTCAATTTAGGTGACCATACAACTCTTACATGGTCTTTTTTTATATATTTTTTTTGTATACAACAGGTTGTTTGAACCCAATTACTGTATACAATTTGTTTTAGCTATTATATTGATTCTCATGACATATGATAGGTAGCCAATCTATGCCCATTGTATTGTCACGTGAATTCTACACCAGATCAAAGACCTTCGGTATGGAAGTCAGAGCTCTTACCACTCTACCACGAAGGTCGTCTTAAAACGTATACCTATGTATACTTGGTTCTGCTTGGCGGAATGCAGAACTGTGTTCAATTAGGTATTAATTGGAAGTGATAATGTCTCGGATTGATGGAAAAACAGAAGAACAATCTTGCTGTATTCTTGTTCATCTTTCTCTTATCGTAGACTTCACACTATTTATCGTGTATATCTTTCTAACCATTCTTCCCTCATCAATTCGTTCAATATATCCAAACCATCAAAATGATACTATCTTAATTTTATTTAGGACGCATACATCTGTCTTACATTCAATTTTACTTTTTCATTATTCTTAGTGGGAGTTGGACGTACAACGCAATGAGAAGGAGTCTGAATAGGTTCTTCTTCTCACGTGTGCATATCACTATTTTCTCATCGTTTCTGAAACTCTAAGCGCGTTTTTGTGATTGTGGTGTCCTCCCTGCAATCGATCCTATATGTCATAATGGGTCGCACACAAGTTTTATAAATTCTGCTATGATTAATGAATTTAATACGTCTGTCTTCTAAGAGTTTTATTATATTTTAGATAGAATGCCATCTTTCGCTCTTCTAAGGCTTATCAAAAATTAACAATTCCTTAGAAGGGCGAAAAATGTCATTTCATCTAAAATATAATAAAACTCCTATAAGATACAAGTTTTCATTCATATTAATTATTTAATGTGAAGTTTTACATGAATATCAGAAGCAAAGTGAGAATTTCAGATAAACTTAAGCCTTACACGATGGAATTCCAAAATGACGAATTTTTTAATGAATTAACAAAATAATATTTTTTGGATTATAAACAAAGTTTTTTTTATTTCCTAAGTGTTTTACTATAGAATTCCACAGTGTTAATGCCTAAGCTTTCAATAAGTTAATTCTTATTCTCCGGTATTAATCTAATGATTGGTCTGCAGCAAGGCCACGCATCTCCTCTTCCACTCCGCTCGGTCCTCGGCAACTATCTTCAAAGTTTATTAAAACACTGTTTTTCCACTTTTGAGATCATTTTTCTGGACTTGTTTTGAAGGCTTACCTTCATCGTCGGGAGAACAATGTCTGAAACTGAAAATGTATTATATGATCAACGTATACTTCCAGAACTGACGTATGGAACAGAAACGCTAACCCTCATCAAGTCGACACCACAGAGGAAACACGAAAGAGCCATGCTACATGTAAGACTCTCAGACCGGATAAGAAATACTGAAATACGTAGAAGGTCGGGAGTAACATATGTCGTCGAGAGGGTAGCTAAACATGCGGTAAACATGGTCATTTGCGGGACATGTTGGCAGATTGGTAGACGATAGATTGACCAGAAGGGTGGTGGAGTGAAGACCCCGCGAAGATAAAAGAATCAAAGGGAGACCACCCACACGATGGTCCGATGACATTATTAGAATTACTGGCGATTGGATTCGAAAGGCACAAGACAGGGATACGTGGAGAAGTATGGGGGAGGCCTGTGTTCAGCAGTGGACCAAAACGATGTCTTAGTAAGAAAGTAAGATATTGCTTATAAATTATTAATACAATATATAAATAAAAATATTTTACACATATTATTGATTCAGTTTTATATTAGACTATACATATATTTTTTATGAATTAAAACACTGCTTTTCCATTTTTGAGCTTACTTTTCTCGACATATTTCGAGGGTTTTTTATACCTTCATAATCAGAATAACATTATAAACTAACCACCGTTATTTTCAACAAAATGCATGAACCAAATTTGACATGTTGCCAGATTGGTAGACGAAAGATGGACCAGAAGGGTGGTGGAGCGAAGACCTCGCGAAGATAAAATAATCGTGTGGTCACGAAAGACACGTGGTGGTCGTAAGAAAGGAGGAATGGGGAATCTTGTATTACATAAAGCGTGTGCTTAACCCAACCAATGACAGGTCATAAGTCCTGTAAACGCCTGGAACACCATATTCAGTTTCCAATTTGCATCTTCGTTTCTATTGAGATACAATTAATCCTTAAAATGATAACCCGCAATGGGTAAAATCTAGTATTCGTCTATACATTATAAGTATAAGTATTTGTATACATTAATGGGATAAAATAATCAATGGGAGACCCCCCACACGGTGGTCCGATGACATTAGAACAATTGCTGGCGATTTGATGCGAAAGGCACAAGACAGGGATACGTGGAGAAGTATGGGGGAGGTCTATGTCCAGCAGTAGACAACAGCGTCTGTTTAATGAATAAATAACTATGAAAATTTTCTAAGTAATTACATAAAACGAGCGGTAGAACATTTCTGACAAGATGGACAATGTGTCAGGTGCCATGTATCTTTTCATATAATTGATATCGTTAATATTGATTACCGACGCAGGCCGATTATAATGGACCGGTTTGCGGACATCTCGCTGGGTATACTTTTTTTATCACGGTATCGGTTTTAGTTAACATTTAATCGACATTTTTTATCTGATAGTTAGGCTCGATACGCAAGATGCGAGTGTAAAGAATTTAAGATACCCAGCTCGATACAAATTAAACATGCGAGCGAAACCGTTAGAATTTACAAATCATGTTTGTGGGCTGAAGGTAAAGAACCTTAACCCTTAATTAGGCTATAGAAAAATATTTTACGCTTGATATTATCAGTTTATTCTCTGCACTACTCGAACTTCATCTCTTTGACCGACTAATCACGACCTAAATTATTATCATCTTACCTATAAATAATGACCCTTTATCACCAAGTTATCCACCATCATTCAGTCCTTTACCCCTCCCGCAATCAATGCGGACAAAAAAAAATCCTCCCCGATAGCCCTCTACGTACTCCGCCAAACAAAATGGTCTCACGCAGGACGCTATCTCCTACCCCGCGCCACCGCCCCCTATCCATTGCCGCTCCCATCCATCCATGTCCAGCAATCCTCTTCAGATCGTCGGTCCAGCGGACAGGGGGACGTCCAACTCTACGGGATCCTGTACGCGGTCTCCACTCCAGAACCCGTCTCCCCCATCGGCCGTCGGTTCTCCGACAGATATGGCCAGTCCATCGCCACTTCAGCCCGCCCATCCTCAGAGCCACCTCAGTCACCTTGGTTTGTTGACGAATAAATTCGTTTCTAAATCTGTCCCTCAAGGTTATTCCAAGCTTGGTTCTTTCCATGGCGCGTTGGGCGACCTTGAATCTGTAGACTAGACCTTTCGTCAGTGTCCACGCCTGGGCTCCGTACGTCATGACTGGCAAGACGCACTGGTTGAAGACTTTAGTCTTTAGGCATTGTGGTATTTTAGAGAAATTACTTGCTATTGAAAACATTAAATTTTCATTGAAATACAATCATAATTAAATGTATCTGTGTATATGTTTTTAAAACTTTTTTTTTATGTATGATATACAACAGGTCGTTTTGAACCCAATTACTGTATACAATTTATTTTTTTAGCTATTATATTGATTCTCGTGACATGTGACAGGTAGCCAATCTATCACCATTTTATTGTCATGTGAATTCTACACTAGACCAAAGACAATGTGACAATCACTCTGCCATTGCCGGGAATCGAACCTGGGACCTTCGGTAGGGAAGTCAGAGCTCTTACCACTCTGCCACGAAGGTTGTCACTTAACACCTTAAGTATAGTAGGTAATAAATGAATAAATGAAAAAACGATATATATAAAAAGGGGGTTAACGCCTTTTACCTTCAAGGTATGTATACTAATCACTGTTGATGAGCTGGTAGTCATCGTTCCTCTACGGCAGTCTCCCCGGAAGCCTGTCTTTCAAAAATGTTAATGGTCAAATATCTACAGCGTGGCGGGTGCTTTGAGGCGTATAATTTTGTAGATATATCACAAAATATACGTATTAAAAAAACATCTTTATACTTTCGTATGGAGCACTTAATTTGTGGTGTGACATTAGTAAATATAATAATAATACACTTGTAAAATTTGCATATAAACCACTTATTCGTTATAATCACCAACCGGTTTCGCTCCCAACGGAGCTTCGTCAGGGTAACAGAATATACTGAAATATTATATTTATTTACTTGAAATAGCACACATGTACACAACACATGTTCTAATAAAAAAACAATTAAACAATCAAATATAATACACATCAATATAAGGTTACATTTTGTTTACATATTTATTTAATTCTATTCTAAAAAAAATTATGCTCTGCACACTTTTGACATCCTCCGGTATATCTTCAATTTTAAATGCTTTATACATTCTGAGATTTGCTTTTTTTCTTGTTTCATATTGATGTTCATGTTGGTTACTCTTTATCTTACTTAAAAATTCTTGGGAAGTGTGCCCATTAACAATTTTGTGAATTAGTAATAAAACGTTGTACGTAATAATTTTTTTAAATGACATAATTTTTAGCTCTTCCAGCATCACTTTAATCCTGGCATATCAGACATTAACCTGGAGAATGGTTAATCTTCGCATATCTTCTTCATATGTTCAAATAATATGCTGCTACAGTAATTTATATGAGGGAGAATGATTGCGTTATCAAATCAAATCAAATCAAATCAGTTTATTAACTCAAAAGACATTACAAACAGGAAAATGTTTAAGGCATCTATTGAGTACAGGTAAAATATTATAAAATACAACAAAGTACCAGGAACGCATTAGAGATGGTTCGACATTAGGAAGACAACATACTTTCTAAAGTCAAGAGTATTTGTCCCCTGAACGTACCTTCACTAATATAAAAGACGTCGATCTCCGAGGAGACCACATTCTTGCAGGTTTCTGCGCTGATATATCGTCTAATCCTGCCCAGAAGTAATATTTTTTTAACCATCTTCTTAGTAACATATTTTGTATTTTGTGAAAAAGTAAGTCTGTTATCTATTAGGACACCTAAATATTTGAATTCGTGTATTTCTTCTATAATTTCATAGTCTATCATCAATGTTGGTGCCATAGGTATTATTTTATTCCCAACATCCTAGAATTTTGTTTGTGTCACATTCAATTTGAGTTTATTTTTCCTAAGCCATATGGAAATATTGTTAAGATCCCCATTTAATTTATTCACAATAGATAGGTAGTTTAATATTGGTTATGTCCATGCTTTGTAGTATCCATTTCGACGAACGGTTCATTGATAGTCTATTCGAATCGATATGGAAAAAATAGAGTTATGAACAGAAACAACAACAGCCCATCACGCCGTTTCCTCGAAAGTGTAGGCAGAGCAAATGCACTACTCGATCCTGACACATCTATCTAGCTTCTTCCTCATTCATACAGCGAGTTATACACGCAAGTCAATTCTTAAATAATTATTTTTCTAATAAACTCGATTCTTCGATAAATGGTACTCGTATTATAATTTATGCTAACTAGTTTCGCTTGGACACAAACTTCATCAAGGCAATATAATAACTATATTGATTATATTGCCATGATAAAGCTTGGGTCAATTATAATAACCATACCGAGGTTTAATGCAAAGTGTTTTATTTTTAAATATGTATAAGTTAAAAATTTCTTACCACAAAGTGTATGCTTCATATGAAATAATTATATTTTTTTCTTCATCCGTATGTCCAAATAGAGTTATTTAAAAACTAACTAACTAACTAACGAATGAAATACCACACTTTTCTTTCCTGGCATATTTCTCTCGCTTCCTCAACATTCATACATCGTATCATGCCCCCCCGTCGATTTCTCTGACTCCTCACGTGGCCGACATTCAATATTTTATTTGTTTGATCGTGCCACGTTTTCCTTAGTCTTCCTGTTTTTCTGGTTCCAATTACATCGTTAACATATAATTTTTTTACCATTCTTTCTTCATTCATTCTTTCCAAGTGTCCAAACCATCTTAATGATCCTTTTATTATTTTGTTCATAACACCATCATTCGCACCGCATTCACTTCTTATATTTTCATTCGATACTCCATCATACATTTGTCTAAGAGCACATGAATAATTAATATTATAAACACATTTATAATTAATATAGCTGAAAACGTCTGTCTCCTAGGACTTTTATTAAGTTTTATTTTATTTTATGGAATAACATGTTTCGCCCTTCTAAGGCATTATCAAATGATCATCATATCATTTGATAATATCTTAGAAGTGCGAAACATGTCATTCCATAAAAAAATTAATAAAACTCGTAGAAGATAGACGTTTTTATTTATATTAATTATTTAATATGGAGTTTTACACCAGTGTTCCAGAAACAATAAAAAATAGTTTCTTCTATATTCGCCTTCACTTTGTGTTGTGGATTCATATTTGAATAAGTATAGTTACACTTCGTATTACAACACTTTTTTATTTTTACTGAACTCTGCCATGTTTCGGTTACAAATAACCTTGATCAGTTAATACAATTTCAACAAGTTAAAATTGTATTCATTCATAAAGGTTACTTGTAACCGAAACATGTCTGAGTTCAATAAAAATAAAAATTGTTATAATACAAAGTGTAACTATATTTATTTAAATATAAAATAGAGTTATTAATATTTTTATTTTTTTTGTGGGTGGCCCTGATGTACAGCACTAGACAAAAATCAATAGTAAATACCTGAAATGTGTTATCTGAATCAAACCTTCGCGTTACAAAGGGTAAACAGAGTCGTAGTAACATGCACTCAGCAGCAGGTTTAAGATAACAATCCACCCTGCCATCTTAGGCTAGAGATACCAGTCGAATGTGGTAATTAAACATGAAATTATTACAGGTATGTACATTAGTTTGCATTGACAATCCATAATTACTGGAATGTCAATCAACCTGTCTTTAGATACATATAACAAATATAATCGATCTATTCACAAAAGAATTTTATACACTATTCTATTTATTTAACTATATATGCAATCTTACGATTTTACTGAAATCTCTTGATGGTAGATCATTTTAAATAATAATTAAATAAAATACGTATTTTTTGTAAAACGTTTGGTATATTTTACTTAAATAAAGAAAGGTTCTTCTTCTTAAATTTATGCTTTTTAAGAACCAGTTCCACTTTTGTCTTTATTTCGACAGCAACTGGTTTTGCCAAACTCTGGTATCGACAGACTGGACTATTTTCATTACATATTTATTATATACGAGTACTATTTTCCATAATATAAAAAAAATCTTAACGATGTAAATGAAACTATAAATAGAGGAAGACTGAGGAAAACGTGGCACGATCAAATAAATCAAATATTGAATGTCGGCCTCGTGAGGAGCCAGAGAAATCGACGCGCGTGCATGACACGATGTATGAATGTTGAGGAATCGAGAGAAATATGTCAGGAATGAAAAGTGTGGCAGTCCATTCTTTCTGCCTACCCCTTCGGGGAGACGGCGTGATGGTTAATTAGTTTTTTCTTCTTCTTCTATGTTCGCCATACTTTGTGTTGTAATTGTTTTATTTGTCTTTTTCTTTTTTATATACAATACTAACTATAAAAAATATTAAAATTAAAAATCAGACATATTTCGGACAACCCGATCCTTCCTCAGTGATATTATATAACATCTTTCAAAACTGATCATATTTGTAAACAATTTTTTAATATTTTTAATATCTTTATAATATCACTGAGTTGACGGTTGTCCGAAACATGTCTGATAGGTATTAATTTTTATTTTAAAGTTGGTGTTGTATATAAAAAAGAAAAAGACGAATAAAGCAATGTTATTTTGTAAAGAAAAAAAATTATTGCTGAAATTGCTAGAAATTGCTAACTTATTATCAGATTTAATTTCGTTATAAAAAATAGATTGCTAATACGAATAAAAGTAACATTTTTATTTAAAAAAAGCGATTTTTTAAAAAATAATTACTCGCTAAGCTAACTGGCATCGACAGACTAGTGACACTGTTACAAACTTTCTACTTTATAATCATACATATCAGGTGTGGTGAACAAGATTCTATACAAAAGTTTACCACCCCTGATCTGCATGTATATGAAGGATTCGGTTTACAATAGTGTCACCAGTCAGTCGATACCAGCAAACTTAGCGAAACCGGTTGCTGTCGAAATAAGGACAAAATTGGGTATAGTTCTTAAAAAGCATCGTTTTTCTTTAACTAACTAACCATCAAGCCGTATCTCCGAAGGGGTAGGCAGAAAGAATGGACTGCCACACTTTTCTTTCCTGAAATATTTCTCTTGCTTCTTCAACATTCATACATCGTGTCATGCACACG
Source organism: Lepidostoma basale (assembly GCA_022606425.2). Taxonomy (NCBI): domain Eukaryota; kingdom Metazoa; phylum Arthropoda; class Insecta; order Trichoptera; family Lepidostomatidae; genus Lepidostoma; species Lepidostoma basale. Next base: position 262,183 of record JAHDVF020001034.1, on the reverse strand, counting down.
CGTCGATTTCTTAGACTCGTCACGAGGCCGACATTCAATATTTGATTTATTTGATACACGTTTTCCTCAGTCTTCCTCTATTTCTAGTTTCATTTACATCGTTAACATTTTATTTATTATATATTATGGAAAATAGTATATAATAAATATGTAATGAAAATAGTCCAGTCTGCCGATGCCAGAGTTTGGCGAAACCGGTTGCTGTCGAAATATAGATAAAAGTGGATCTAGTTCTTAAAAAGTATAAATTTATTTTATTATTATGGAAAATAATGCAATATATAATGATAAATAGTCCAGTCTGTTGATGCCAGTGAGTTTGGGCGAAACCGGTCACTATCGAAATAAATACAAAAGCGGATGTAGTTCTTAAAAAGCACCGTTTTATTTTTTTCTGTATAATATAATATTAATGAAAATTGTGCACTCTTTCGATATCAGCGAGCCTGGCGCTACCGGTCGCTATCGAAAAAAGACAAAAGTGGAAAAAGTTATTTAAGAAAACGATGTATTTTAAATACATCGTTTTATTTAATTATTGTGGAAAATAGTATTTAGTCATATGGATGAACTTTTGCATTAATACGGGACTGACGGCATTCCCAGAAGATACGAATTTAATGCAGCTTGGAGTTCCTTAGATTAAGCCATCATAAGGGTATTTTCAATCTAGTTCCCGACGATTATTAAACAGCTGCTTAGACCGGATCACGATCTCAGTTCTGGATCATTAATAATAACTAAGCGATCGAATTTTCAACAACTATTGCATTCTGCTAGCAGCGTGTTAACTAGAAATCCTTGCTCTTTATCTCATCTAATTAAAATGAACCGAGAGATCTGATTCGGGAATAACTTGGATAATTATCAACTTATTGAACGCTAAGGCTAGCTTCCTCCACATTCATACAGCGAGTTAAATCGATAAACCACGGTATGGTGCTATAATTTATGCCAACAAGTTTCGCTTGGACACAAGCTTCATCAAGGCAATATTGATTATATTACCATTATAAAGCTTGGGTCAATTAAAATAACCATACCGAGGTTTAATGCAAAGTGTTTTATTATTAAATATCCATGGTTTAAAATTTCTTACCACAAAGTGTATATTGTGAAATTATAATATTTTTTTCTTCTTGCGTATGTCCAAATTATTATCAAGATTAATATGTCCAAGACAAAGAGAATCACAAATGATTCCACCCTAATCTTGATCCACGGCGTCCCCCTCATGACCACAAACAGCTTCTGCAAACTCGGTAGTATGATAGCGGGCTCGGGAGGTATGGAGGAAGATGTAGCCAACAGACTTAACAAGGCAAGGGGAGCTTTCGCTATGCTTCGCCCTGTATGGCGCTCCGGTATCATTTCGAGAAAGCTCAAGCTCCAAATATTCAGCAGTAGCGTTAAAAGCGTTAATATTTATTTATACAGACATCATTTGTCTTTGCTCCGTCACGCAGAACCAACCTGTCTTTGGTGATGCCAGATGATCGGAAGTTGAATTTAATCATCTCGGATTTAAACATTTTTATTGTCAGTGAGGCAATGTTCATAAAAAATATATTGACAATTCTGGAAATAGTACTGCCTCACTGACGTCGCCATATTTGGGATCATTCAGATACTCGTATGTTATCTCTTATTTTCATATCGATATTATATTTTTGTTTACCTTTTTTCCAAACGAGTCGCCTTAATGTTTTTCGTTTGTTATGTTTCATTTGTGTATAAGAAATATATATAATAATAAATGAAATAAAAATAAAAATAAAAATTATTAATATTACTATTATAGAAAGTCTACAACAATTGGCGGATAAAATATTATGCAAGTTAATCAAATGATTTTACTAAAATCTCTTGATGGAAGTTCATTTTAAATAATAATTAAATGAAATGATTATTTTTAATTAACTCATGACAATAAAGTATTGGGAAATTGTGATTTAAATTGCCCGCGCTGAATATAAATAAATAAAAATTGCTAAGTATGTAGGACTGTCTTTTATAATTATGCTAAAAATTAATGTGATCTGTCAACCAGTTTGTTTACAGCAGCTGGTTGAAGCAGGAATGCGTCAGGATTTTTTCAATGAATAAAAATATTGGACAAAAAGTGTCTTAAATTTGGTATCTCCAACGGAATTTCGTGTGCGGAATCGTTGCGAATGGAAAAGGTTTATGATGTATCAGTTTAATCAATAACTCTAACCTACGATTGGAACAAAGCATTTTTATTTCCATTCATTTTCAGACGATCGGGAAAACGTCGAAGATTTGCCTTGTTCTGGACGACCTGGATAAATAATAAAAAAAATCACAATAAACAGTAATATACGAAATAAAAACTTCCTTGTTAAATTTTTTTTTGATGTTTTGTTTTAATACCTTATATTGAGGAAAATGAAGTATACGCCGTTTCCCGGAGGGGTAGGCAGAATAGATAGATCGCCATACTGATCTGTCTGATATACCTCTCGAGTTTCCTTTACATTCATACGTTCGACGATTTTTCCAACTTCGAATGTAGTCTTTTAATACGAGTAATTTATTAATTTGTTCATGCCCTGTTTTCCTCGGTCGTCCACGGTTTCTCTTTAAACTCACACTACTTGTATACAACTTTTTAGCCATTCTTCTCTCACCCCTTCGTTCTATATCCAAACCATCTCTAGGACCATTTTTTTAATCATACTTATGATACAATTATCTGCCGTACATTTTTATCCTTATTTCGTCATTCGGTATTTTGTTATAAATCGTTTTCTCGCACATTATTCTCAGTGATCTTATTTCTACGACATTTATCCTATTTTCTTCCTTAGTAAGTTAAGTATCTATACTTAATACGCCTTTTTCAGATTTGTAATATTATAAGCGAGTGACATATTTCATCTTGTTAGGGCACTATCGAATTCGATATAACTAGCTATAATAACTAACTAAGCATCACGCCGTCTCTCTAAAGGGTTAGGCAGGAAGATGAGATCTCCTTCCTTTTCATTCCTGACACACTTCTCTCGATTTCTCATTTATGCATGGTGTCATACACCCACGTCGATCCATTACCTTAAATACTGGATTCTATTCCATAAGCTCGGGTACATAAAGAGCAACACGTTTGAATTTCCCTACATTAAGAAAACGTGACATTTTCATAAAATAAAATAATTCTTCTAGAAAACAGATGATTTTGTTCGTATTAATTATATACACCATACATATGCATTTATTTATTTACATTTTTTAAATTATATTTTCTCCAATATAAGCTATTATATAATAATACTAATAATACAAAAAAGGAAAAAGACCATGAGAATTGAACCAATGTCCTCTGAATCAGGAGCCAAGTGTTTAGTACCCTTATTTTTTTTTAATAGTTTTTCTTATTGTTCCGTGAACAACGATTAAAACCTTCATATTTATTATTAAAATTAATGAAAATGTATTTTTTTCTAAAAGTGATATTTTATTTTATGGGAATGTCACTTTCGCCATGAAGGCTTTATCAAATGCCATATCAATCAAAAACACGCTATTCCCATAAAATAAAATAAAACTTCTAAAAAACAGACACACATTATTAAACAATATTTTTACGTTCTTACTAATACGTCGTAAGTCCACCTCTGTTCTTCAGAATTTAATTGGTGACAGAGGCGAAGGGAGTAATTGGACAGTCTACAAGTTTCACTCTGGACAAGCGACATCCGACATGTGATTAAATTGCGAAAATGAACACCTCAAGTTAACACGGGATTGTGATTAATAAATAATAATTTAAAAAAATACTATTATTAATTATTAAAATTCGAGGGCATGTTTTTTCTCTTATGGAAGGATTTTGGCATCTAAACGGGTTGGTTACTTTAATTTAAGCCGCCCCTGTGGCAAGAGGAACAAACCCTGTTTGTTGTCGCCCACTGTGGGTCAGAGAAATAAAACGCCGAACCAAAGTTGCCGACATCATGGATCGTCTAGCTAAATTTATTTATTTATTTTGGGGTAACAAACAGCGAATAAGTATATACTCGTATATACTCTAGTGTACAGATTCAAGGTCGCCTTACGTGCCATGGTAAGAGCCATGCTTGGAATAAACTTGAGGGACAGATTTAGAAACGAATTTATTCGACAACAAACCAAGGTGACTGAGGTGGCTCTGAGGATGGGCGGGCTGAAGTGGCGATGGGCTGGCCATATCTGTCGGAGAACCGACGGCCGATGAGGAAGACGGGTTCTGGAGTGGACGTACAGGATTCCGCAGAGTTGGACGCCCCCCTGCCCACTGGACCGGCGATCTGAAAAGAATTGCTGGACATGGTAGGATGGGAGCAGCAATGGATAGGGGGCGATGGCTTGCTTTGAGAGAGGTCTACATTCAGCAGTGACTGACAGACGGCTGATGATGATGATTTGTATTTGTTTATTTTGTGAGAGCGTGGGAAAGAGGGGTTAATGTACCCGTAGAATTAATGTGGCATGGGTCCCTATTATTTTGCTCAAAATTATATTTAATGTCAGTCCCACATGGATAGGGAACGGACCTAGAGATTGCATGAGCAAAGCTGACGAAAGGGCGCCCCTGTGTCCAATAACAGCTTCGCGTAGGCAGTGGAAGTCCCTCTTTCTATTATAAAAAAAAATATTAAACATATTTTTTTAAATTATTGATGTGGTTGATTGAAATTTCTTGGTAGAAGTTCATTGTAATTATTGTGAATAAAAAAAAATTATTAAGAATTTTTCTATGTTTTTTGTACTGCCTACCCGAAGCTGTTACGTTATTTTGGGTACTCGTTGTACTAAGATTAATAAATTCAAAAGTAATGTTAAAAATTAATTAAACTTTGATGCGTGCTTGGCGTATAATTTATTATTAAATATATGTACATATCTGAATAATAAAGAGGACAGAAAAAATGGTAGTTTATGGTATGAAGATGTTGGCTAAAAACCTCGCAGATTAATCGGTCCGATAAATCCACAAGATGAAAATGACTCCACACCGTGTATTTACCGAAACCAAGGGCGGCGCCGTGATTATGTACGGAGCGTATTTACCTGAATAATTGCCTCCCACTACTGAATTCTATGACACCCAGGTGTGTGGAATTATAATTTCGTGTAGGTACTATGAACAGTCAATGTGCTTTTCAAGGAACGGGTATTTTTATAAAAAAATTCATCATAGTAACCACAGTTTGTAACATTGCGTGAATGAGGAGAACCTAGAGCAAGTTACAAACTTTATAAAATATTGTTAGGTTACATGTTCAGAGTGGATGGCCGATCGGACAGTGACATCGAAAGAAGGCTTAGTGCGGGTAACTAACAATAAGTAAGTGTATTTAGGTAGTACGTTCACAGCGGATAGCGGACAGTGACGTCGACAGAAGGACTGGTGTTGGTTACAAAGTGTTTTAATCATAATATAAAAAGATAATCCGTTGTTTTGGCGGAAACACTTTGATATTTCAACATTATGAACCATTTAAATAAAAAATACTGTTATAAACACAGTTTATTGTAATACCTGATGATGCTGACAGCTGTCGCGACAATTTCAAAAGAAGTATAATCAATTGTGACATTCTATAAGTGTTTTTATTTAAACAGTTAATATAAGTAAGCAAAAACCCGAATGTCATCAAGAAAGAGTACGAAAATATTTTGAATACGAGAGAGCAAGAGAGAAATGCCCGTGAAAGTTTCTGGATTATTTTGAATATGTTCTGATTATTGTTGTATGAGTGTAGTGCTGAAAACAAAGAACAATTTGGTGTTGTTAATTGTGAAATTTTTAACGTACCTATATGAAAAAAAAATATTTACATAAAAAGTTTAAACTTATTATGATTGACTAACTAACTAACTAACTAACCATCACGCCGTTTCCCCGGAGGGGTAGGCAGAGAGGATGGAGCGCCACATTATTCTATCCTGGCATAATTATCACGCCTCTTCTACATTCACACATCGTGATATGCACGCTCGTCGATTGTTCCTACTTCAAACATGGCCGCCTTTCAGTAATTGATTAATTTGATCATGCCATGTCTTCCTTGGCTTTCCTCGACTTCTTTTCCCATTCACACTACTTGAATATATATTCTTAACCATTCTTTCCTCATCCATTCGTTCCATATGTCCAAACCATCTTAGTGACCCTTTCTTTTTATTTATCACGCATTCAACCACCTTACAATCCTTTCTTACTTCATCATTAAATATTCTATCATACATTTTTTTCCGCACATTCTTCTTAGTGCCCTCCTTTCTACGGTATTTATCCTACTTTCGTCTTTCACTTCCATACATAAGGGTCGGGACTAGAACTCCATTGTGCACTGCCAATTATTTCGATTATATTAGTTAAAACTTATTTCTGATTAGATATTAGTGAACCAAGTTTTTTAAGGGTAGAAAATCCTTACTTCCTTGAATATTTCACGGGTTGCACGTGAATTCTACCAGACCAACGAGAGCGTGATTTTTTTTTCACAGCCATTGCCGGGAATCGAACCCGGGACCTTTAATCTGGCAGTCATAGCTGTTGCTACTATAAGACGAATGCCGTAATCCTTTTTATATATCGCACCTTCGGTAAGAGAAGGGCATAATTATTAAAAATTCTCAAAATGACTTAAGTATGCCAATGTATTTTAAAAACATCCCTTTATCTGGAGGAACAAAGTCTCTCATTAAGTTAAGTCTCATTTTGCCGGAGGGCGATAGTGTTTGATCAATATAGCCAGAATAACACAATATTATTCTACAAAAATCTTAAAATGTCTCTAATGAAAAATTACAAAATGTGCAATTGTGCCCTTGTCTTACCGAAGGTACGATATGGTAGTGTGTTTTTTTTTTCAATTTTTTTTATTGGTAACTAACTACTTTAATTTTTCTTTAGTATATATATATATATATATATATTTTCACAGATAGAGAACGTTCGATTTTGAAAATTTGGTTTGGTTCATGTGGTGCGCTGCTCCCGTAAATTTGGAGAAATTTCTTGTATAAGTGAATTGTTTTGGTCAATTTGATTGTTGCCGCAGTTTATGATAGTTATTTGTGACACAAAATACGTTTTCACTCTTCTGATGTTAAAATACTACAAGTTTTTTCGTTTATAAAAATAATTTTGACAGGTGTAAAAATTAATTTTTCATTTGTTCCAATGACAATTTGAATAAATTATTCAATCAAATTTTCAAGTTTTTGCTGGTGTTGGATTGTTTTAAGTGCCTAGTTAAAATGAAAACAGTGGAATAAAAAATTAAATAAACACAAATGTCCGGATCGTCCAGCTGACGACAAGTGCACCATCTAAAAGAACATTATGTGTTAAATTATTTTTATGTGTTATTTTATTTTATATCATTGTATTTTATATAATTTGTTTTAGATTTATTATGTAGACGTTGAATGATCGAAGTGTGCGCGGGAGATGCCTATTGGTGGCGATGAGGTTCGCAACCCACCACACCGCGTCTCTCGCGTTGGCGAAAAGAGAAGAATGGAATGCAGCATCGATTAAAGTGTTGCAGTCCATTCTTTCTGTCTACCCTTTCGGGGAAACGGCGTGATGGTTAGTTAGTTAGTTAGTTTTCACAGATAGAAATTTCTACTTCTCTCCAGGCATGAGGTCATAGAGAAAAAACATTTGTATTCCGAATGAGTTCCTTTTACTATTTTAGATGACATCATCCCAAGTGGCTCTGGGATGGGCAAGGCTCACGTCATACTGGACTCTCTGACCAGACGTGACATAAGCGCTGTACGAATATGAACACAGTAGAAATTACCGACTTGGGCTCACTTAGTTTTAATAATTAATTAAACCTTTCTTATTTTTAATTATTACTTACTTTGATTTCACGATTTTCGTTACAATTTAAACAAAAACTAAAAATATATTTAGTTAATAATAATTAAATAAAACGATGTTTTTAACTACTTCCACTTTTGTCTTTATTTAGACAGCGACCGGTTTCGCCAGGCTCGCTGGCATCGACAGACTGGTAACACTATTATAAACTTAGTCCTTTATATACATACAGATCAGGGGTGGTTAACATGATTCTATACAAAAATAATCTTCAAATATTTATGTAAAAATTATTTTTTTGTTTTTTTACATAAATATTTGAAGATTATTTTTGTATAGAATCATGTTTACCACCCCTGATCTGTATGTATATAAATGACTAAGTTTACAATAGTGTTACCAGTCTGTCGATGCCAGCGAGCCTGGCGAAACCGGTCGCTGTCTAAATAAAGACAAAAGTGGAAGTAGTTAAAAAACATCGTTTTATTTAATTATTATTTAAAATGAACTTCCATCAAGAGATTTCAGTAAAATCATTTGAATATATTTAGTTCTTGGTTAATTTCATACCAAGGGATTTTTTTGCTGGTTCTTGGGATGTTACTTGGGTCTTTAATGTGATAGTTTTCCGTTTCTTTCCACATTTGTATACAAGAGGATACTTGAACCCAGCCAATGCATACAACTTTAGGAAGCCAATCTATCGTCATTTTATTTTTCCGTGAATTCTACATCAGACTACCATCTACAGGAATCAAACCCGGGACCTTTGTTGTGCCAGTCGCAGCTCTTGCTGCTCTCCTACGAGTATGCTAAAAAAATATATATTTATATACATAAATCGATAAAATATATATTTTTTAACAATTTTACTAGAAAGCTACATTTGATAATATTTTATTATAACATAATAACAATGATTAACTTAATACTCACCAGGCAACGTAGTTATTTTTAAACTAACTAACTAACTAACCATCACGCCGTCTCCCCGAAAGGGTAGGCAGATAGAATGGACTGTCACACTTTTACTGATGCGGCACTCCATCCTTCTCTTTTCGCTCCGCGGAAGACGCGGTGTGATGGGTTGCGAACCTCATCGCCACCAATAGGCATCTCCCGCGCACACATCGATCGTCCAACACCCACAAAACAAATCTAAAACAAATAATATAAAATACAATGATATAAAATAAAATAACAAAATAAAAATAATTTAACACAAAATGTTATTTTTAGATGGTGCACATATTGTCTATTTAATTTATGTTCCACGTATCAACCGTTTTTTTTTATTGAGCACATAATGTAATAACACAAAATGTTTTTTTTCGATGTTGCACATGTTGACATGGACGATCCGGACTTTTATGTTATTTTTAGTTATTTTTTGTATTAAAAAACACGATTTTTTATTAAACTCAAAATGTGTCTAATACCTAATCTGGCAGGAATCGAAGCAGGTCAACCATCAACAAAACGTCAAAATATATTATTTTGTAAGCTAGTGCCACTGGCGATGACTTATCTACCTTAATAGATATATAGGAATGTGGATATGGCGTACAACAAAATTTTAATACTCGAATATAAAAAGTTTTTATATTTAGTAGGTGGAGGTGAAATAGGTTATCGAATTGTTTTAATTAGACATATATTCTTAACAGTGGGTGAGGTGAAGGGAAAACCCCCTAAAAAATTACAGGCGTTTCTTGAATAACGCGTTTAAATTTCGCCATATTTGATAATGTCCTAGCAATTCGAAACATGTCATTACTATAAAATATTCTTGAAAACTGACGTTTCAATAGTATTGAATGTCTTAATTTTAATAAAATATGCTCAATTTTTTTTACTGTTAAAATTTAAAACACGGTTATAATATCACAATATCTGTTTATTCACTGAGAGTGTCGCGACAGCTGTTTCGCCAACCGATATTATCATCATCAGGTGTTACAGTAAGCTTGTAGTTAATAATAGTTTATTGTCAGTTGGCGAAACAGCTATCGCGACACTCTCAGTGATTAAAAAGAAATTGTGATATTATAACAGTATTTTAAATTTTAAATTTTAAATTCAGTGTTTCGGCCAAAACAATGGATTATTTTTTTTTAATTATGGAACAGCGTTTTTAATGTAAAATAATAAGGAGCCCATTGCCTTTTGAGGTACTTCATCATAGAGTAATATATTTTATACATGGTGTCCCGATTAATATACCGAGTGCTTATTTACGGCAATATGGCGGCGATAAAATCGGAAACTCGATAGATTTATTGCCCGACAGCGGTAAAAAATGTCCACGTTGTCGGCTCATATCTGATCACGATATATGCGATTTCGGCTTCAGATAGTACATACACATGCTCGCCACTACCTTCCCGGGTCAATAAATTATAAATTAATTGTATCTGGGATTATCTTCGGTGCACTTCTACAGGAGCGAAAACAAAGTCATTCATTTAACCCTTGTGTTTCGAGCTTGACTTCAACTCGAATAAAATCCCTTTTGCACGATGCTCACAAATGTCATTTACATCATTAAAAAATGTATTCTACCTTATAATGGGAAGGATGAGGCACGAAAATCCTCATTTCAAAAAATCTATTAGATTTTAATTTTATTATAGTTTCAATCCTAGGGATTGATGTGTAGCAACATTTTTGCTAGTTTTTGGGATGCCATTTGGGCCTTCTTTAATGTGGTAGTTTCCAATTGCTTTCTACGTTTATAAAAACCAGGTTATTTTAACTCAATTACTGTATACAACTTCTCAGCTATTGATTCTCAGAACATGAGGTAGTTTTCTATCGCCGTTTTATTATCACGTAAATTCTACACAGACCAAAGACAATGTTATGATTTTTTGTAAAAGACTAATACCAAAGATTTAAATAAACGATATTAGAATTCACTTTACAATCTTTCATATGAGCAGAAAATAGGTCATTATTATAAAGAAGGAATCTGGTGGTGTCCAGGCTCAAACCCAAGTCCGTAGGATCAGGAGCCAGCCCACCACCGTAATAATCACATCGCTGGGAATTGAACCCGGAACCGGTGTGGCAGTCAGAGCTCTTGCCACTCTGCCACGAAGGTCGATTTGGATATACACGTATAAATATTATTTTTCAGCAACTTAACAACATTCAGTACTTTAAATGCAGGATCATCCAGCGTTATGTAAATAAATCATAAGCATCAAATATTCACCAGCGTCCTCAATAGTATGCTATATATTATAAGTAGGGTGTGGTGTACCTATATAGTATGGATGTGACTTAAAAATCACTATAAACTTAATATAAAAAACTCGGGGAGTTTATAAATAAGTCTCCGTTAAACATTAAGATCTTTAGCACCTTTACAGTGTCCAATGCTGTTCTTGGGGCCATTAAAAGACCATTAGTTAATCAGATTATAATTTGTTAGACGCAAATGGCTATGGATTAGTTATGTCCCTAGGCGGAATCCTTCTGTAGGCGGGGCAGACTTAGAGCTATCTGGAAAAAATCTTGCAGGACGAAGGTAAGGGTAGATACTTTAGGCTCTTTTTTACCACGAGGTTATAACAGGACATTAAAAAAATATAAACTCGTTTTGAGGGGTTTTATTAATTATTCCACCGTAGTTGCGGTGGAAGGATGATCTGAACAGACACGACGGAATAACCTGGATGCAGTCTGCACAAGACAGAGTGATATGGATGCGAATGGAGGACGCCTTTGTCCAGGAGTGGATGGGAATAGGCTGAGGAAGAAGAAGAATAAGATTAATTCTTATTGTATTTTCAAATTATTGTTTTTGTTTAGAGACGCTGAGGATGATAGCAGGAAGGACTATTCGAGATAGGGTGAGAAACACGGCTATCCGCGAGATCTGCAGGGTGGAAGATGTCGTGAGATGGGGCAGACAACGCAGAAGATACTGGAATGCGCACGTGCAAAGGATGGATCCCACCAGAATCCCACACGCTGTGGCGCATCAGATTCCTGCCGGCTGCTGTCCCCCCGGAAGATTGCCGAAGAGATGGAGAGATAGTTGGGAGTCACCCTCCCAAGAGAGGTCAGCCTGATTTCAGGAACAGACCATAGGTCTATGGAGAGAAGAAGAAGAGAAGAATAATAATAATATAATAAATATTTGTTTGTAAATCAATTATAATTATTATTATTTTTTAAATTTAATTTAGCTTTTTCCTCTCATCCTGGACAAAGATTTTTTATTCCTTTCATACTTCGTTTAAAAAAAATAGTTTTACGTCATTACTTGAACATCATTAAATTGTATTCGTTCACTCAAAGGTTAACTAGAAAACGTCTTCAGATAACTACAATTTAATAGTAGTATTGAAATGTTTGCGTTCCGGCAAAGATGTGTTCGAGATAAGGTACGATACCTCGCAGTGAAAGAAAAATTAGTTCGAAGATTCCCTGCGGTAGATTTCCCTCGAATGATATACTGGGGACAAGATGGCAATAACGTGTTTTTACTAGGAAACGAGTTAATTGATAATGGCTGATAATTAATATACCTGTGTTGAAATAGAGACAGAATAAGAAGTTTTTATATTATATATATTTGTACATATTTAATGAATTGATTATCTATAATTCTTTTAAAATGTTACTTATATGTATCTTAATTATTCTATACTTTTGTATGATGCACTTAATTTGTGGTATGACCTTATTCAAAATAATTTAAAACTGCTCGAGTAATTTGTTTTTTAAACATCCTTATTTGATTTTTTTAAAACTTATCGGTTTCGTCAGAGTAACTAACCCCACATATTTTTTTTGTTTTGAGGTTGTTTTGTTACCCTGACAAAGCTCCGGTGGAAGCAAAATCGGTTGGTTCTAACTAACTAACTAACCATTACGCCGTCTCCCCGAAGGGGTAGGCAGAAAAAAAGGACTCCTATACTTTTCTTTCGTGACATATTTCTCTCGCTTCCTCAACATTCATACATCGTATCATGCCCGCGCGTCGATTTCTCTGACTCCTCACGTGGCCGACATTCAATATTTGATTTATTTGATCGTACCACGTTTTACTCGGTCTTCCCCTATTTCTAGTTCCATTTACATCGTTAACATATAACTTTTTTACCATTCTTTCTTCATTCATTATTTACATGTGTCCAAAGTATCTTAATGGTCCTTTCATTATTTTGTTCATATCACCATCATTTGCACCGCATTCACTTCTTATATTTTCATTCGACACTCTATCATACAAAGATTATCCACACATTTTTTCGGTTGGTTATAAAAAATAAATTACTTTAATTATAAACTATTCTGTATATAAATATGTTAACGAATCATGATAAATAAATAATAAAATTAATTTCTTCTACATTCGCCATCATTTTGTGTTATGGATTCACAATTGAATAACTTTTTGGAAACATTGTAGTTAACTTAGCTTGTAGTCCCATCTTCTAGTCCCATAATTGATTTATTTCCCCTGTCTTATAATTCCAACTAAACAACAATTTACCCTGCCGCAAAACTAAATTTTCCCCCCTCCACTTTTCACTGGTTATTTACTATATACGTAATAACTCTCTTTTCAAATTCATACACTGAAGAAGGGAAGTTTGTGTCCCGAAACATGTTTGTGAAAAGTGCAAAAAGTGTTGTGATAATACCTATACAATGTTTCCAAAAAGTTATTGAAACGAATTTAATATCACACTTACTCCAATATCCGTCAAATCTTTTTCTATTATTATTTGATTTTTATTATTAACTAACTAACTAACCATCACGTCGTCTCCCGAAGGGGTAGACAGAAAGAATGGACTACCACACTTTTCTTTCCTGACATATTTCTCTCGCTTCCTCAACATTCATACATCGTGACATGGCCATAAACATAAACATAAACATTCATAAACAGTATTATTAATTATATTAATAATACTGTTTATGAAAGTGGATAAAACAGTGTTATTAATATATTCAAAATATCAATGGAATTCCACAGTTTTAAAGTCTTAAACCTTTAATATAGTTGTATCTCAATAGAGACGAAGATGCAAATTGGAAACTGAATATGGTTGATCAAGGTGTTTACAGGACTTATGACCTGTCATTGGTTGGGTTAAACGCACGCTTTATGTAATTACAACATTCCCTCTATTGAGATACAATTAAATCATGAATTGATAACCCACGATGGGTGAAATCCAGTATTCGTATACAAGTATAAGTATACATTCACAAAAAAAAATACTTTAATATAGTGATTTGATTTTTAGTTTCCACATGATGTTCTTTTAAGCTCATTTATCCTTCGCTTTATGATTCCAGCAATCAATTTCGCTCAGGTTAACCAGACTAAACACCCGCTTAATGCTGTCTAGGCCTTCCTATATTTTGTTTTCCGGCTGGTCATGAAGCGTATAAGTAAAATCCTTTGGTTCTCTCACATGATATACGTAGCCAATCCATGTCAGGCGACTAGCTCTCTGGTGCTAAGTCAATGAGAGACTTTTGATTGCTTTTATACACCTAAGTTCTGTTACACCAGGGTCCAAGATCACACTTATGTGCTTTGTTTAACATGTGCACACTTAAGTCTTTGCTTAAATGTAGCCAGATGTCGGACCTAGAAAAGGATCGAGTGCGGCTGACAAAAGAGCGCAGCTACGCCCTATAACAGCCTCGGGTAATCAGCTGATACTTCGATACTGTCTTTATTTTTCTTTGATGTTGAATATTGAACATAATTTTCAATGTAAATTGAGAATCTTAATTATATTCAGCTGGCACTTTTTTTAATTTCGGAATCAAAAGTTTGTATTTTTAATTAAATAACTCTGAACAGATCTTAGTCACTAGAAATTCTTTAAATTAATATAGATATTTAACTTTATCTGACTGTTTCGTAGTAATAATCAGCAACTGTTCTGTGTTATTAAGATAAACTAGTTGACTTTTTCGAAAGATTATCTTCTGATATTTTGTTTTGAGAGCTATAAATTCCTTCGTAGTATCTTCCGCGACACTTCAGATCATTTCATCCATAGTCAACATATCAAGTCACGCTGATTGAGCCTTTCTATTACCGATGCGCATGCGCTGACCTCGAATGACTGTACAATGAGGCGGCTATAGGCGTTTGGAGGCGACATGGTGATGTTTTTTTTAAATAACCTAGTATTTACGACAACCCCTGGTACCTACACTGACAATTCTAGAACATTTTTTAAAAAAGGCTTTCAATATCCAACATCACTACACAAGTTGTGCACTACAGAAAATGTTTTTCACACTATTGCAAAATGACTTCCTATGATGAACGATCTCAACATCTTGTGAGGTTCGGATATAGGAACTAAAAATAAACAAAAAATATTAATAATCATCGTATGAATTACCATCTAATAGTTCTGTTTTGCATCATTCAGCAAAACGTATTCACTCAAGTAACATTTGAAGTAGGTACTTTTTTTTATTTAATATGCCAAGTGTAATTAACACATTCATTCCCAAAAATATGTTTATTTATATTTTATTTACAATGTTTATTTATTTACAAAGAGTTTTATTTCCAAAGTGGCGATGGTCTGGTCATATCTGTCGGAGAACTAACGGCCGATGAGGGAGACGGGTTCTGGAGTGGAGACCGCGTACAGGAATCCGCAGAGTTGGACATCCCCCTGCTCGCTGGATCGACAATCTGAAGAGGATTGCTGGAAATGGATGGATGGGAGCAGCAATGGATAGAGGGCGGTGGCGTGCTTTGGCAGAGGCCTACATTCAGCAGTGGATGACAGACGGCTGATGATGATGATTTAAAAAGAGTAAACAATGTTGTGTCAGTGTGCCTATAATACATGTGTAATAATAATAGCTACATACGGAATAGGGTTAATTTAATCAATTTGATTACACCATGTTTTTTTTAGTCTTCCTTGACTCTTACTCCGTTCAACACGGGGAAACCGGGGCTCATATTGGGGGTCGTAAACAAATCTAATACCATAAGTTTAAATCTTCCGTTTTATCATTTATATTAAATAAAAAAACACGTTACAAATAAATGAACTAGTTCAAATGTTCTTCCAAATACAGAGATTGATTAGAAATTAAAATATTGCACTAACAGTTTTCCATGAAATTCAAGATCAGTTCAAATTTCAAGGTTGACAATATTCAAACTAACTAACTAACTAACTAACCATCACATTGTCTCTCCGAAGGGTTAGGCAGAATGAATGGATTGCCACACTTTTCTTTCCTGACACTCAACATTCATACATCGTGCATTGCACGCGCGTCGATTTCTCTGACTCCTCACATGGCAGAAATTCAATATTTGATTTATTTGATCATGCCACGTTTTCCTCGATCTTCCTCTATTTCTGGTTCCATTTACATCGTTAACATATATTTTTTTACCATTCATTCTTCATTCATTCTTTAATAACAATATTCAATATATTTGTTGTAGGACGATCGAAGTGTGCGCGGGAGATGCCTATTGGTGGCGATGAGGTTCGCAACCCATCACACCGCGTCTCCCGCGGGGCGAAAAGAGAAGGATGGAATGCTGCATCGGTTAAAGTGTGACAGTCCATTATTTCTGCCTACCCTTCCGGGGAAACGGCGTGATGGTTAGTTTGTTTGTTTCAATATATTTATTTATGGCTAAACTTGATATCATAACACAACGTGCAATTAACATATCGTCAGTTCAAAGGTAAAACTCATTAAGTGACATTTCAAATTTTTCTCCTTTTTTTGCAACTTCCGCATCAGACTTGTGAATTCTACGTCAGAAAACAATCACCAAGTGTATTTATTAAAGAATAACAGTTATTCTTTAATAAAAACACTTGGTGATTACTTTCTGACGTAGAATTCACAAGTCTGATCAGGAATTGCAAAAAAATAAATAAATAATTCAAATGTCACTTAATGAGTTTTACCTTTGAACCGACGATATGTTCACGAATCATGGTACTTTTTTTAAACTTTTCTTGGAAACAACGAACGTCATTAGTAAAGCAACTAATGAATGCGTCGGAAAATATTTATGTTACTGATGGGTATCTATCATGGCGTCAGCTTACCGTTTAATTTATAAACTTGCCTCTGGTAATTCTACTGGAGAAAGCAATCGGACAGCAGCACGTGATCACTTTAGAGATATCTTTCATATCTATGAAATAAACTTCAAGGGACAAATACACAATATTCTAAGATTTATATAATTTTCTTTACGTCGGGCAATTAAGTTTGTCCACCTAGTCCAAAAATCTTGTTCTTATTGGGGTTTTTAGCATTAATTTAATAGTTTTAATGTTTCTGCATAAGTATGAGTATGATCTGGATAAAGTATGATGATGTGTTGATGACCGTGTTGCCGAACTGAAGTGAAATTGGCCAGAAAATGTCGCGAGATAAGAAACAGATAGATGGGCACCCAGAGTCTTGAGCTGTCGACCATGGGAAGGAAAGAGAGGCATCGGTCGTCCCCAAAAAATATAGGCTAACGACATAATTTCAGCCAGAGGAAGATGATTGGTGAGAGTTGTGGAGGATAGAGCAAAATGGAGACTGTGTGTAGAGGCATATATTAAGCGGTGGAGAGAATGCGAAGAAGTAATAAAAGAATGTTCTCATAATTGTTTTCTGTTAACTACCTAAGACAAGATGATTAAAATCTTCTCAAGAAGCTACTGTATGGTATGTGTAAGTAGCATATTTTAAACGCATTATCTTAACTACTTTCTACCATTACTTGTGCGACCACATAAGTACCACGTTAATAACATAGAGCCATAATTTACTTTCATATAAGGTAATATTGGTAATCCAAAGAAGTAACAAATGCGAAATTATTCTTCTTTCTTCGTTTCCTCATTGCTGAAGGTCGTGATCCATGGAGCTGCCCGTTGCTAAAACAAACGCCTCCAATCCTCTCTGTTCGCCGAGTAGAAGTCTCTTCCAGTCATCTCCTTAGTTTGGTCACACCCCACACAGGAGATCTGGCTCTACTTCTTTAGCCTGGAACACTTCCCTGTGACAAAATTTTTTCCAGGTTCCCAGCTCTATCCTGGCAACCTGACCCAAGAAACTCAATACTCGCCAACTGCACATTACAGATAGTCTTCCTGTTATTTTGAGCTCATTAAGGACTGAGTCGTCCGTCTTTTTTGAAGTCCACGCATCTTCAGCACGCGACGCTAACATCACATTTCAAAGGCGTCAATTCTGGTATGGTCACGGGATTAAATTATTGAATAAATCTGTCACACCTCCGTGGTGCATAGGGCCTCAAGGAACCTTCTCCACCCGATTCTATCGCATGCCTGATGCCTAACATCATCCCAAGTGAGGCCTATCGCATCCCTGATGCCTAACATAATCCTAGTAATTCAGCTGTAAATTTAAATGTTACTGTCTCTCATTGTGAATTGAACCTTTAAAATTCCTAGAAAATTCAGTTGCGATGATACTGTTTATTATTTTGTATTGAACATCAAAAATTCACAGAAATTCAGTTGTAAATTTACTTATGACACATCATTAGTTTTAAGATAAACCTTAAAATTGTTTATTTAACAACTCAAAATCTGTATTATATACTTTCTCCCCCATCCTTAAGATTTCTAAACTCAATATAAGAACACATTGTTTGGCGATTGGGTTCAGTTTGAGAATGCCCTCGCAAGGCGAAACAAATTTGTCACAATTTATATAATTTACAACAACAACCACAAACTATCACGCCGTTTCCCCGCAGGGGTAGGCAGAGAGAATGGACCGTCACACTATTCTATCCTGGCACACCTCTCTAGATTCCTCCACATTCATACATCGAGTCATACACGCACGTCGATTCTTCCGGCTTCTGACATGACCAACCTTTAATATTTGAATAATTTGGTCATGCCATATGTTCCTCGGTCTACCTCGACTCCTTACTCCATTTACATCGTTAATGTATATTTTTTTAACCATTCTTTCTTCACCCATGCGCTCCATATGTCCGAACCAACGCAGCGAACCTTTCATAATTGTGTTCATAATACCTTCTTTTTATTTTTTTATAACTAACTAACTAACTAACCATCACGCCGTCTCCCCGAAGGGGTAGGCAGAAAGAATGGACTGCCACACCTTTCTTTCCTGACATATTTCTCTCGCTTCCTCAACATTCATACATCGTGTCATGCACGCGCGTCGATTTCTCTGACTCCTCACATGGCCGACATTCAATATTTGATTTATTTGATCGTGCCACGTTTTCCTTGGTCTTCCTCTATTTCTGGTACCATTTACATCATTAACATATAATTTTTTTACCATTCTTTCTTCATTCATTCTTTCCATATGTCCAAACCATCTTAATGATCCTTTCATTATTTTGTTCATGACACCATCATTCGCACCGCATTCACTTCTTATATTTTCATTCGACACTCTATCATACACAGAATATCCACACATTCGTCTAAGAGATCTCATTTCTACTGCATTTATTCTACTTTCATCCTTCCTTTGCCAGTTCCATGCTTCGCTTCCATACATAAGGGTCGGTAGAAGAACACCATTGTGCACTGCCATTCTAGCTTTTTTGGATAGGTTTTTGTTTGCGATGACAATTTATATAAATTAAATCTAAGTAAAAGGACTAAAAAATCGTGTTTACTATTATTAAATTAATATGGAGTTTTACAAAACTAATACCTCAACGATCAGTAAGTCTGAAAGTGTTAACGACCCAATTGACATTGACAGTACCTACACACTGTCGATACGTTCTCCACTCCCAAGGCCGCCAACTAAAGAACGGTTTATATTTTATTATAATTCACTTATGAAATATGATGGTACTAATTTACATTCACATCAAAACTTTATTTTGCTTTTCATAACTTTTTGATGTCGTAAAAAACTTATTTTATTGCCGATTGAACGTATGCACATTAAAAATATTATGTTTGTGCACATAATATTATCAACTGTGTACGCTTATTTATATATTTATAATCCCAAAATAAATATTTAAATTAACACATATAACGACTAGCATTTTTATTTTCATAATGTCATAATATCTTTCCTTTTTTATATATTATATTTGAAGATAAATATACATGTATACCTATAGATATAAATGTATTTCAATTTCAATTTCAATTTATTCAAAAAAATTATAAACATTACAGAAACACATCCAAATCGTTTATAACCACAAAAATAAAATTAACAATTTAAAAAAACATATTTACAAATAATATAACAAGAAAACAAATAAGAGTAAGTCAGAAAAAAGAAAAACAGAAGACAATTTTAAAAAAAATATTCGAGAACAGTTTGGTAAAGATTAACATTTTTGTACAATAAGTAGAGAAGCAAATAGTAATTTAATACATAAGAGATAGATGCTTTCTGAGGGTAGCCTCACTATCGTGAAAAATATCCACATCCGAAGAGATGCGGTTTAATAGGATTATTGCCCTGCCCACGGGCATTACCTTAGGTAGATTGGTTCTACACAGTGGCAGGTGAAATAATCTATGTTGCCTTTGTCGCAGATAATTGTCGGGGACAAACAAAGTCAAGTCATTCAAAATATCAGAGTTATGTATTCGACCACGAATCAGTTGAAAAAAATGAACACCCAGGTGGATGGTTCGTCTAATTTCCAATGATTGGTAGTCCAGCATACCCAGCAAGAAATCAGTTGGGTACAGCCAGGGATAGTAACCGTTCTATATAGACTTAAAGTTGTCATCGCAAACAAAAACATATCCAAAAAAGCTAAAATGGCAGTGGACAATGGTGTTCTTATACCGACCCTTATGTATGGAAGCGAAGCACGGAACTGGCGAAAGAAGGATGAAAGTAGAATAAATGCAGTAGAAATGAGATCTCTTAGACGAATGTGTGGAAACACTGTGTATGATGGAGTGTCAAATAAAAATATAAGAAGTGAATGCAGTGCGAATGATGGTGTTATGAATAAAATAATGAAAGGATCATTTAGATGGTTTGGTGCGGTAGAGATAAGGTCCCGATGACGTATGTGTGATAGAACGATGTACGACAGAATCTCAAATGCTGCTATTATGAAGGAATGTAGAGCGAAAGAAGGTATTATGAACAAAATTATGAAATGATCGCTGCGTTAGTTCGAACATATGGAGCGCATGAGTGAAGAAAGAATGGTTAAAAAAGTATACGTTAACGATGTAAATGGAGTAAGGAGTCGAGGTGGATCTAGGAAAACATGATATGACCAAATTTATCAAATATTAAAGGTTGGTCATGTCAGAAGCCGGAAGAATCGACTCGCGTGTACGACTCGATGTATGAATGTGGAGGAATCTAGAGAGGTATGTCAGGATAGAGTAGTGTGGCGGTCCATTCTCTCTGCCTACCCCTGCGGGGAAACGGTTGACATAGAGACAACAAAACATGGCCAATTACATGCTACCACAAATATTATACAGCAACTGACATATCTATATAAATATATAAGAAGAGCAAAGTAACAATATTTTATTGAGTCAAAGAGAATAATAGTAATACTAATCATAATGAATAATTAAAAAATCGGGTGGTGGTCTAGGGGATAGAACGCTTGGCTCCTGATCCAGGGGACTTGGGTTCGAGCTTCGACACGACCAGATTCCTTCTTCATAATAATGAGCAATTTTCTGCTCATATTGAAGATTGTAAAAGAAATTTTAATATCATTGATATAAATCTTTGGTGTAGACTTAAAAAAAAAGATGAAATATTGTATAAATATTGAAAGAAACAAAAAAGTAGAGTATCATAGTTTCATTCGCCCCGAAGGGTTGTTCCAGTTCCAATCATTTTCTAAAAATCACTTCAATTAAGATAGAATACATCGATAGGATGGACAGCCATACTGTTCTGTCCTGACATACCTCTCCAGAACCTATACATTCATTCGTAGTAAGATGCACGCTTGTCGATTTTTCCGTCGTGACCGCCTTTTAGCATTTGATTAATTTGGTAATACCAT
Organism: Lepidostoma basale; assembly: GCA_022606425.2. Taxonomy (NCBI): domain Eukaryota; kingdom Metazoa; phylum Arthropoda; class Insecta; order Trichoptera; family Lepidostomatidae; genus Lepidostoma; species Lepidostoma basale. The sequence goes on along the minus strand of JAHDVF020001034.1, from coordinate 240,311 downwards.
GATTTCCATGGTCATCCACGGCTTCCCTTTCCACTCACACTGTTTGTATGCAACATTTTAACCATTGTTCTCTCAGGGAACCTTTTTTATATTACTTATAATGCAATCACCTGCCTTACATTTCTTCATTATTTCTTCATTCGGTATTCTATCATATATGGTTTTCCCGCACATTCTTCTCAGTGATCTCGTTTATATGGCATATATCCTACTTTCATCCTTCTTTTGTAGGCTCCAAGCTTCACTTCCATACATAAGGGTTGGCACTAGAATTGGATTGAACACGGGTGAATAGTAAATATTTAATATTTTCATTGTTTCAACAGTTTATAATTTTTTTAAGTGGTCTGTCAACATCCCTGTGTATCTAAAACGCATCACCCACAATCCCTCGGGAAATTAATGCCCATAGTTTTTGTTGGTCGAGCAAATATCGCTAATGAGCAAAGAGGACTACTTTTTATACACGAACCGGGATTGAAAGAGGGCTGAGTCGGTTCCGTGGATTCTCCGTTTTTACTAAGTGTCTGATCGTGACGATAACAAAATTGGAATAAGGAAAATGTTGTAGTAATTTGTAGGTTACAAAGATTATCATAAAAATATGTTTTTCATGCTAAAGATTTTTGTAAAGAATTACATCTTTTAGTATAATATAAGTAATTAAAGTACGTAAAATTACAATATTGTTTGTTTTTTCACTTTTGTATTTAAATAAAATAATAATTATTATTATTATTATTATTTTGTTGAATAGCTCTTTACATCATAACACCATGAGTCAAATCGATGTAAAGGGTATTATAGCTATCATAGTGATTCTCGTGACTTTATAGCTAATTTATAGCCATTTTATTATCACGTGAATTCTACATCAGACCAAAGACTGTGTGACTTGTGTGACAATCACACTGCTCTCGCCGGGAATCGAACCCGGAACCTTCGGGATGGCAGTCAATGCACCAAACACTCGGCCACGATGGTCGTGACCGAGTGGTTACATGCTAATATATGATTTTTACATCTTACATGATAATACATGATTTTTGAGGTTTGAGTCCAGTAGGGCTGTGTACGTCTGAGTTTTTGGTTAGTTTGTGGGTACTCTCTGTTTACTGAAGTGATGGTGGCTGGCAAGCAAGGTATAAATATCTCTTTCGAGGATTTGGTGTAAAAGGAGTGCATTTTTACACAATTTTAGTGACATATTTATAATATATTTTTAAGTATACATAAAATAAAATTTTGCAAGTTAATAAGCGTCCGCCGGCAATGTGACTATTCGATAATATTTATAGCTGTTAACATAATTAGGTTTTCCTGATTTTACTTATCATTGCAAACGGAAGTATGTAATATTTTAAAGATATTTAATGTTTGTTTTGGACAATACCAAAGAAGGGGGTTCCCACTACATACCCGAGACTGTTATTGGCCGCAGCGTCGCCCTTTCGTCAGCCTCGCTCATGCACTTCCTAGGCCTGCTCCCCATCCATCCGTGATTTACATTTAATATATTTTAGATAAATTAAAGGCGTTAACACCGTGGAATTCCATAATCCTGCTGTTTTTTCCACTTTTGAGTTTATTTTTCTAGACATGTTTCGAAGGCTTACACCTTCATCATCGGGAGAGCGATTATATTGCTATATGAAGGTGTAAGCCTTCGAAGAATGTCGAGAAAAATAATAAATAATATATTAATATTTGGGATTCCAGACCGCATTTAATCTAATATTTTTCCCCCTTCTATGTCCGACTCACTTACACATGTAAACTTACACTATATTTCTTATAGCTAACATTTAGTGAACTTAACCTAGGTATCACTGTGAAGAAAAACGTTTTTTTGGACAATACCAACGTTTAAAAACGTTTATTTAGGTGCCATTGTAATGAAATCATGTAACCATATATGCAGGTGGCTTTACCGTTACACGATACCGTGCCGCCAGCAACACTACAAATTTAGCTACTCTCTAGGCTATTGTCTACCATCCAGCCAACCGCATTAATCTACGCACATATTTGTGGTATTTGAGTAATAATTTTCTATATTGTAAGTGATTGACTGCGGAATGAGTCATATGGATGATATTTCTTTCATCCACATCGTCATGTCGAGTCTTTTTTAATATTTCATGTATCCCACTACATTCATTATTAATAAAATAACTTGTTGGTGTAAATAATGGTGTTTTTGTGGAAAAAAAAGATCTTGGGGTCCCAGCATCAAGGAGTTTAAAAATCAATTGTATTTAAAAATAAACCCATCAATTGGCTTGTTTACATTATTTTTTATTCAATAGTCCATTGTTTTGGACGAAATACTGATACTTCAACATTATTACTGTTGAAATTGAAAACTCGGTTATAATGTCACAATTTATTTTTATTCACTGAGTGTCGCGACAGCTGTTTCGCCAACCGATGTTGGCATCATCCGATGTTACAATCGACGACAACTTGACGACCTTCGTGGCCGAGTGGTAAGTGCATTGACTGCCACCCTGAAGGTTCCGGGTTCGATTCCCTGCGAAGGCAGTGTGATTGTTACACTGTCTTTGGTCTGGTGAAGAATTCACGTGACAATAAAATGACGATAGATTAGCTACTTATCACATGTCACGAGAATCACTAAGATAGCTATAATACCCTTTACATCGATTTGGCTCGTGCTGTCATGATGTAAAGAGCGATTCAACAAAATAATAATAATAATTTATAGTTTATTAACAGCTGTCGCGACACTCTCAGTGTATTCACTGAGAGTGTTAATAAAAAGAAATTGTGATATTATAACAGTGTTTTAAATTATAGAAATAACTTCTAGAAAACAGACGTTTTTATTCGTAATAATTCTTTACAACAATGTTCAAGAAACAATAAATCCATTGTTGCAGTCCTATTAATGTTTTTTATTATCCTTATCCATATATAATGCAAACTAATATGCATAACCAGTATGAACACAAGGAAAAATATCAATGAATTATTGCTTTACTTATAAATACATATTAATTTGTTTTTGCTCCCACTGAAATTAATTACGCTCGCATTAAACTGTAAGGCTAGTAATTAAACGTACTTGCTAGTTTTGATAAAAAATAACAGCCATTATATTAATTTAATAAATAATTAAATGAATATAATGGCTGCTTCATAAATAACAGTAACAAAGAGCAAGCGGCCACGCGATAGATAAAAATAAAGGTAATATTCTGTTAAGTGACTTTATAAAAACTAACCAACTAACTAACCGTCACGCCGTTTCCCCGGAGTGGTAGGCAGACAGGATGGACCGCCATTCTGCTCTGTCCTGACATTATTTATCAGTTTTGTTGAGATGATGAGACAGTTGTAAAGAGTAATGCTATTATACTGAATAGGTAGCTAAATTAGGAACGACCTTCGTGGCAGAGTGGTTACGAGCTCTGACTTCCATGCCGAAGGTCCTGGGTTCGATTCCCGGCGATGGCAGTGTGATTGTCACACTGCCTTTGGTCTGGTGTAGAATTCACGTGACAATAAAATGGCGATAGATTAGCTACCTATCACATGTCACGAGAATCAATATAATAGCTAAAAAATAAAATTTGTATACAGTAATTGGGTCCAAACGACCTGTTGTGTACATAAAAAATCAAAAATAATAATAATAATAATAATAATTATCGCCATTTTATTTTCAAGGGAATTCTACACCAGACCAAAGACATTGTGACAATCACAATGCCATCTTGTTATATGCCGATAGATATCTCCGACAGCAACAACAGAGATTGTTTTACCTACCGGCCGCCAGAACCAACCTGCCTCTGGTGACACCGGTGGGAAGAGCAATTAGTCTGCTGAACGCGGTCTCCTCGGAGATCGACGTCTTTCATATTAGTGAAAGTACGTTCAGGGGACAAATACCCTTGACTTTAGAAAGTATCTTGTCTTCCTAATGTCGAACCATCACTAATGCGTTCCTGGTATTATGTTGTATGTATAAAATATTTGACCTGTACTCAATAGATACCTTAAACATTTATGCTGTTTATAATGTATTTTAAGTTAATAAACTGATTTGATTGATTACTAATTTCATCTTATTACAAGTTATTATTTTAAAATTATTATCCAATCGCGCATAAATTCACTATATGAAGCCACCGACCCTTCGTCTAAATGCCCCCCAAACACTTCTAAATCCTATATAATCGCCCTCTAGAAATTTTGGTCAACTTTGGAAACCCATGGTATAGGTCCTTTGCGCCGCAGAAGAGTGACCGGATGAATGTGAGGAAAAGAAAATAATAAAAAAAGATTTTAATTCACAGATACTTCAAGTATCCCGCTGTGATCAATGAATTACAATATTTTATAATATTAAACTTTTTACTCAAGTAAATACTTGCATTGCTGTTAATGACTATGTGATTCTTTATTTAAAATAAACTGGTAGCTACCCCGATACGTGAATCAGCGTATATATGCGTATTAAGATAGTGTGGAAGATGTATTTTTTGTGGTTATATTTAATGGTTTGCCATAGATCGTAAATATATAATAACAATACTTGGTATCATCTGTAATTTATGTGACAGAAGAAAGTTTCTTATAAATATGTAGATATGGCGATTAACATAAATACAAAGTATTTACGAATTTGGGGTGAAAACAGTAATGTTTTGTTTAATATTATAACATATATTATATGAATTTAAAAAATAACAAAACACAGTATTTTCGATTGTTGATATAATTTTCTCGACATGTTTATGAACACGCACCTAGAATCGGAAATCCTGATGATAGATGAATTCTCATCTGACTCCCTTCACATCATAACCCCCCAATAAAAGATCTTTCAAATTGCGACCAGAGGAACACTCCGGGCCACACAAATCAATCATAACATCACATCTAAAACAATCACATTTAAAAAGACATAATTTATATAGAAATTAATAAATGATTAATTTGTAATTGATTGGGAATGGGATTGGGAATAAGGAGAAAGGAGTAAACGGAGGAATCTGATTATCATTAAAAACTCTGAATACCATGTCGATGTTATTTAATTTGCAATTAAATTTGATTGTTAAGTATTTATTCACTGTCAAGAAGTGAATATATATAATACTTAACAAGATCATACTTATACACGATACACAAATAACTAATTAACTCGTAACGAATTATTTTTTTTTCAATAAAATATCCCATTTAAGAGTAAGATAAGTATACCTGTTTATGTATGTATATATAAATAATATTGCATTCGAAAATTACTGCACGAAACGAAAAGGGAAAGAGTATTAAAAATGTATGTGCTAAATGTTTGAAGGCTAACGTATTTCACAATTCGTATAATTAATTTAATTAATATTTATGAATGGACTCGCCAATCTTATTAAAAAATGTCTTCAGAATAATTTATTATTTTTTCGTCTTCCCATTAAGTCTTCTCGATTTCAATAAAGATTGATGTTACTCTGTATGTTATTAATGTTCTTTGATTTAAAAAAAATCTCTTCTACTACTTATTCTTCTTTTCGGTGTCAACCGGTGTGGGTTTGGCTTACTTCGCTGCCTCCTATCCTTGGTCATCCCTCTCCATTATCCAGGATTTTACAATTTCCTCCAGTTCCACGCAGTCTGCTCATACTTCTCGTGCGGTATTCATTTAGACAAAATCTTTGGTGTTCTGTTATCTTGCATTATAAAATACAACATCTCAAAGAATTTCAATGGCTTTAAAGTCCACAAAGAATCCAGTATAAACTCTGCTCGTCAGTCTTCAAAGTGCTACATGGAATGGCACTAAGTTATATATGCGAACTCTGTATAACGGACAGCCTAAATACAAGGGAATCCACACTTCGCTTGGCGAACTCTTCTGCAATAGGAAGACTAGTTGAGCTGAAGCGTTGCACTAGTACAAATTTCGGGGATCGAGCCTTTGCGGTAGCCGGTACACCAGTTTGGAACAATCTCCCATCACATTTAAGATGCATAAATGATCCGACAGATTTCAGATCTAAGCCGAAAACTCCTCTTTTTCATATTTCATACCCAATTTAAACTTGTATATTTTGTTCTACTATACTTTCAAACTGATCGCAAATATCATATGCAGCATCAACATTTAGATTTTTAGATTTAAAACACGTCTTAATGCGCCCTTGAGGTGATTACATCACAAAAACGGCGCTTTAAAAATTACCATATTATTAATATTATTATTATTTCTAATTGACCAGACCCGTGGTGTTGAGACTTACAGAATCTCACCAAGGGTCGTGGTCCTACATATTGTCTAAGGGTAGATTTACGAGCTTATTATCACGCGAAGCTTGAAACTGAAGTACAATTATAACATTTACTTTTATGTAAGCTTTAAAATATCTTAAAAACATGCCATAAAAATTGTTTAATTATACACTTTTAATAGACGCTAATTCTTAAAAATAGTTATTTATACCCTTCCCGTCAACCACCACCAGTTCAGTAAATGGGTATTAATACCTTTCCCGCAGACAATGAGTAAATTATAAGAATGATTTTAAAATGTAATGCCAACGTCAAACAGATGACATCGAAACAATTGATCGCGAAACGATCAAAGCACAAATTATTCGGATAATTATACAAACAATTAAAACAAAAGAACTTCACTTCACACAGTGGCAGAGATGAGGACGCTGAGGATGATAGCAGGAAGGACTATTCGCGATAGGGTGACGACCTTCGTGGCAGAGTGGTAAGAGCTCTGATTTCCATATAGAAGGTCCCGGGTTCGATTCCCGGCGATGGCAGTGTGATTGTCACACTGTCTTTGGTCTGGTGTAGAATTCATGTGACAATAAAATGGCGATAGATTGGCTACCTATCACATGTCACGTGATTCAATATAATAGCTAAAAAAATAAATTGTGTACAGTAATTGGGTTCAAACGACCTGTTGTATACATAAAAAAAAAAAAAAAAACACGGCCATCCGCGAGATCTGCAAGGTGGAGGATGTCGTGAGATGGGGCAGACAACGCAGAAGATACTGGAATGCGCACCTGTAGAGGATGGACCCCACCAGAATCCCACACGCTGTGGCGCATCAGATTCCTGCCGGCTGCCGTCCCCCCGGAAGACCGCCGAAGAGATGGAGAGATAGCTGGGAGTCAACCTCCCAAGAGAGGCCAGCCTGATTTCAGGAACAGACCAAAGGTCTATAAGGAGAAGAAGAAGAAGAACTTCACTTTTAAATAAAGTGCAAATCCATCAGTTCTTATGACATTTACACGTAAATTTCTCACATCATTACTTTCCTTTTAAAAATACAGATATGTTAATGATACATTATAATTCATTTCCATAGGAATATACTTAATTGGATGGATTATCTGTTGGTGAAGTTGTTAAAAAAAACTTGACTTTTTTGAATGAAAGAAAATTGTTAGAGCTAATGGGAACTTAGCAAAATGTCAAAAGGTTAATAATCCGAATAAACATATGAATGGCCCTCTATACGAGTTTGATATTGCAATGTCTATTTACATCTTAGCTAATCGGAAGATTGGAAACTTTCAAGGACATTTGCATAATCCAAGAGCCCGAACGTTAGATGTCATAGGTCAAGCAATAATATTCGTTTCTACATTTAAACATTTTATATTATGTTGTTAACTTAAACGATTTTGATCCCAGAATTATAAAAAAATACAATCTTAATAATACGAGTACAAAAAATATTGTTTATAACATTCAAACTACCACTTTAAATCTTATACAGTAAGACAGTGACCGGTCTCATTAGTCAAAGAAGTCAAATATCAACTGTACATCGATTTAGATTGCTTTTTAGAGTCGAATTTGTTCAAAAGATTTTGTTTTTAGAGATCGGTTATAACTGCTGTGTTGCAGTGCTGGATTAAATTGCTTTTTAGAGCCGAGTTGGTTCCAAAAATCTTATTTTCAGAGGTCGGTTATAACTGCTGTGTTTCAATGTTGAATTAAATTGCTTTTTAGAGTCGTATTTGTTCCAAAAATCTTGTTTTTAGAGGTCGGTTATAACTGCTGTGTTGCAGTGCTGGATTAAATGGCTTTTTAGAGTAGAATTTGTTCCAAAAATCTTGTTTTTAGAGGTCAGTTATAACAAGGTGCAGTCCTGGATTAACGCAGCGCGGGCCCATAGAAAGTGTTGCAAAAAGCCCTGGGTTTTGTATGATAAAATAATAAAATAAAACACAATTTTTACTAACTAACCATCACGCAGTCTTCCGAAGGGCAGAAAGATTTGATCGCCTTACTATTGATTTTTGATATAACATACTTCTCTCGATTCCTCAATTGTGATACATCATGTCAGACACGCACGTCGATTTCTCCGACTCCTTACGTGGCCGTCATTTAATATTTGATTGATTTGATCGGGCTACGTTTTCATGGATCTTCCATTATATTTTGTTCCATTTACATCTTTAAAAATATTTTCAAGCTATTTTCTTTACCATTCATTCTACTTGTCTAAACCATCTTAAAAACCTTTCAATAAACATATATTCATAACACTTTCATTATCACAGCGATCACTACTAGTATTTGCATTCGACACATACAAAGTTTTATGACACATTTGTCGTAGCGATCTAATTTTTAATGCTTCTATTTTACTTACACTCTTATTTTCCATGGTTTACTTCCATACATGACATAATGACATATTTCGCCTTGCTAAGACATTATCAAATGTATGTCGTTCGTCTTAATTATTTACTATTTATATAATATTCCTTTTATTACCTATATAATATAAGAAACTGGCAGTAATCAAAATAGGTCAACCATCACCAAATATCAAAGTAAAGTTTTTATGTAAACTAGCGCCACAAGCGATGGCTTGTGTTCCTTAATGGGTAGATTGGAATGTAGAGTGCAGAGTATGAAATTTAAAAATTATGTACAAATATTGATAGATATTTCGGTTTTTAGCAAATTTGCCACCCCATGCAATAAAGGGTTAAAAACTAGCACAAATATGTATTTATAAAATCAACAAAATTATATTTAGTATTTTACTAAAATTAAGCATTAATCAAAGTTTGTGGAATGTTTTTTACTGGTAACCAATTAATCCTAAACGTGTAATTATGAAACGACCTATCAACTCTCCTTTATTTTTCAATAATAACAATTACCTTGGTGCCTTTTTTTTTTTGCTTGTTATAAAATTTAATACTACTCGTAAGTGAATTTTTTTACCTTGTAATTGTAAACGGAATGCATGTGGGTTGAGGTGTAATTATTTATATTTTAATTCCTTGGTATCAGTATTACATTATTGTAATGCAATAGCGAAGACTGCCTACGTACTAATTAATTTATTTCTATACATATTGGTCACGACAATTGAATGTTGTACATAATAGAACAATATGAATTTTTAATTTCAATAAAACTTAAAATTATCAACTAACAATTTATTATTTATTGTTTCTAGAACATTGATGTCTTCTTCTTCTTCTTCTTCTCCTTATAGACCTTTGGTCTGTTCCTGAAATCAGACTGACCTCTCTTTGGAGGTTGACTCCCAACTATCTCTCCATCTCTTCGGTGGTCTTCCGGGGGGACGGCAGCCGGCAGGAATCTAATGCGCCACAGCGAGTGGGATTCTGGTGGGATCCATCCTCTGCACGTGCGCATTCCAGTATCTTCTGCGTTGTCTGCCCCATCTCAGTACATCCTCCACCTTGCAGATCTCGCGGATGGTCCTTCTTGCTATCATCCTAAGCGTCCTCACCTCTGCCACCCGTACTTTAGCATTCGTTCTTGTGGTATCCGCTCTGGTCTCAATGCTATATGTCAGTATAGGCCTTACGCAGGTTTTATATATTTTGACCTTACTGTCAGTTCTCATATACTTGTTTTTCCATATTATATCCACATTAAATAATTAATATAAATGAAAACGTCTGTCTTATAGGAGTTTAATTAAGTTTTAAATGGAATAACATGTTTTGTCTTTCTAAGGCATTGTGTAAAGTGATGTAAAACTCCATATTAAATAATTAAAAAGAATGAAAACGTCTGTTAGAAGTTTCATTATGTTTTATGTGAATGACATGATTCGCCTGTCTAGGGCATTACGTCTATAGGTATCCATCACTAAGCGGCGAGTGTTTAAACCCCACGAAGATGGTTAGGTCAGTCGATTACTAATGTCTTAACCCCTATGGTGCGGTCGGCTTCATTTGCAATAAAAAATTGTTTCGAACTGGGTTTAGCTACATTTATAGCTCAAACAGATAGTCGCAGTTCATAATAATTCTTCTTCGGTCTCAATCTAAAGATTGGTTGTCAGCAAGGCGATGTATTTTTGCTTCCACTCCGCTCGGTCCCCGGGAATTCTCTTCAATTCCGCATAGGAGATGCAGCCCATATCTTGGCAAATCTGGTCTAAGTACTCCTGGCAGGGTCGTCCTATGCCAATCGATCCTTCGACCATTCCCTCCAATATATCGAATCGCAACACATGACCAATCCATCTCGCGCGCCTCTCCGCTATGGTGTTCAATATGTGCCTGTTTTCTTCAACTCTGCTGAGAACCGCCTCATTTGTAACGTGGTCCCTCCAGGAAACATGGGCAATTCGTTGGTAGGTCCACATCTCAAACGCCTCCAGCTTTTGCTTAGTAAGTAAGTAAGGATCTAAAGAAAAAATGTTTGTAAGATACATTCAAATATGAACTGCAAATGTAGGCGCTTTTCAAAACCATGTTTTGGACAGCAAATCGTCACCAGATAGTAAGAAGGTTCCAACTGTCAAAAGAAAAAAGCTGAGAAAAATGAAGTCTAAGTTTTGTTGGTTTCGGGTGTGTATCTTGGAATAAAAGGGTTCCATCTGAAGCAGATGAAACTCTTTTACCGAGAAGCGTGTAATTTTGATTGATTTGATTTGAGTCAAATATTGAATGTCGGTCACGTGAGGAGTCGGAGAAATCGACGTGCGTGCATGACAAGATGTATGAATGTAGAGGAATCGAGAGAAGTATGTCAGGACAGAACAGTGTGGCGTTCCATTCTTTCTGCCTACCCCTCCGGGGAGACGGCGTGATGGTAAGTTAGTTAGCTAGTTAGTTAGCGTGTAATTTTTTTTCTGGCGACAGTTGGAATAATAAAGTTCTAATAGTAAATGAATCCTTCTTGAGCGAATCGTGTGATTTGAATGTTCAGATGGAACTTGATTCTTTTTGTAACATCAAATTGACGATACTATTACATGTTTTTTTTTATTGTACGTATAGATAAGGTTAGAACCTATTTCACGAAAAAAAGCCAAATGTGAAATTTTGTTAGTTAGAACCCTCTTACTCTCAGGTGACGAAATGTAGTCAGCCCCTCTTTAGTGGTTAAAGTCAGCTATTTTTCGGATTGATCAGTAGTCAACTAGATCATCAAACTATACATGGAGAAGAAGACTATTTAAAATATATTAATTCCGATATTAGATATTAATCCTTCGTAGATCCTCTATCATTTGGGACCCCAGAGAAAGAACAGTCATCTTGGAGCTGGAAAGGATCCAGAAACGATTTTTAAGGTATTTATACCTCAGGGAGTATAACTGTTATCCTTTATGTACCCCTCACTGTTTCTCTCAGGAGTGTTGGGTTTCAATACTCTTGAAGCTCGTCGAATGATCTTTCTGGGAAAGCATTTTTTTAAACTGTTATCCGGAGGGATTTTCAATCCAGGAATACTGAGAGAGCTAAATCTGTACGTTCCCCATAGTTATAGCAGAGCAAGGGGGCATATATTATTTTATGCCCCAAATTGCCGCACAGAGGCCCTTTGAAGTTCTCCTGTATTGAAAGCGATTCGTCTCTTAAATGAGGTTGCAGAAGAGATAGACCTCTTTGGATGCAATTATGGCGAATTTGTAAATACCCTTATGATATAGGCAGCAAGCAAATAACTGGCTTTTCCTATTCATAAGGTTCTATGTATATTTCCTTTGATATTCTTTTTTTTTCACCCTTTACATCGATTTGGCTTGCGCTGTAATGATGTAAGGAGTTTTTTCAACGAAATAATAATAGTACACATCAGAATGAGATAATCGCAGATAGTTCAGTGTACTGTGGATACACAGGCAGGCATATGGAAACACATTCGAAAATCGTTATTAGACGCTGGTGAAATTTATGGCTATGAGTACGAATTAAAATGTTGTTAACTCTGTCAAAATTGTGATTTAGCACTTCTTTATGGCTTAAACGTGTTACGTATTTTTTACCGGTGGCTTTTTGGAACACGGTCTTTTAGAACTCGTTGTTTGATAGAAAGTTGAATCGAGTCTAGGTACTTCCCTCGCTGGAAATGTGTATGTAAATTTCCTATTCAACTGTCAATATCGTGTTTTAAATACAATTATTAATCATCATCATCGTTGGCCTATGCTACGGCTATATCCACCACAAACTCTATGTCGAAACAAGTGATAAATCTTTGAGGCATAGAATTAGCAAAACAAACAAACAAACCATCACGCCGTTTCCCCGCAGGGGTAGGTAGAGAGAATGGACCGCCACAATACTCTATCCTGGCAAACCTCTCTAGCTTCCTCCACATTCCTACAACGATATCGTTCTACCACACATAGTCTTAGGGACCTCATCTCTACCGTATTTATTCTGCTTTTATCCTTCTTCTGCCAGTTCCATGCTTCGCTTCCATCATTAGTGATGGGACCAGAACTCCTTGTTAACGGCCGTTTTCGCTTTCATTGATAAATTCTTGTTTCCAATAACTATTCTTAAAGCTCCATTCACTTTGTTACCCGCACCAACCATTCTTTCGACGTCACTATCCGTTCGGCCATCTGCTGTGAACATGCTACCTAAATACACAAATTCCCTCACCTGTTCAAGGTTCTCTTCGTTCACACTTATATTCCAAACTGTCATTTGCTCTTCCCTTTCAAAAACCATCTCTCGACTTTCCGACATTCATCATTAAATCCTTTGACTTGCATACCTCATACATTCTCGACCCCAAAACTTGTAATTCGTCTGCATTATCCGCAACGAGAACGGCATCGTCCGCGTAAAACAGACAATTTACAGACAGAATACTCATCTTAGCACCAGCATTTATACCTTTAAGTTCTTTCATACACTTGTCCATATACAGATTGAACAACCATGGAGACATCACTTAACGCCCTTCGTGATATCAAACCGGGGCGTGATGTCCCCATTTACCCTAACACTGGCAGTGCTCCCTTCGTAGAATTAGCAAAAGAAGGAAAATACATCAAATGATTTTAGTGAAATAAAAATTCATTTCAAATTGTAATTGAATCAAATTGAAACGATGATATTTCAACTTTAAATACTTCCACTTTTTGTCTTTATTTCGCAGCGACCGGTTTCAGCGACCGGCATCATCTGACCAGTCTTAGACGACAGAGACCAATCCAATGCATGATATAATAACGTGTAATCAATGCATCTTCTTCTTCTTCAAGTGCCCTGTCGGGTCCCCCCAACGCTGCCGATCACCTCGGCGAACCGGTCCCTGTCCTGCGCCGCTCGGAACAGCTCCTCCACACTTCGGATGCCGGTCCACTCGCTCACGTTTCGCAGCCAGGACAGTTGTCTCCTTCCGGGCCCTCGGCGTCCCTCATTTCCCTCCAAAATCAGTTGGAGAAGGTGGTACTTTTCCCCACGCAGTATATGACCCAGATGTGAGATCTTTCGAACCTTGATAGTTGATAACAGTTCCCTGTCAACTTTAGCTCGCCTCAGGACTTCGGTATTGGTAACCATGTCTGTCCAGGGAACTCTGAGCATTCGGCGATGGAGCCACATTTCAAATGCTTCCAGTCTGTTCATTGAGTTAACTTTCAGGGTTCAAGTTTCACACCCGTACAATAAAACAGACCACACATAGCATTTGATCATTCTCTGGCGGAGTTTCAAGTTTACGTTATCATTGCAGAATAGTGATTTCATTTTCATGAGCCTAATAGATATAATATATAGTATGATTTATCCACTGAAGCAAATATAGCAGTATACCATATAATGGAGTCTTAATGCCAACCCTTATGTATGAAAAAGTGAAGCTTGAAACTGGCCAAAGAAGGATAATAGTAGGGTAAATGCCGTAGAAATGAGATCACTGAGAATAATGTGCAGAAAACGGTATATGATAGAATACCGAAGGACGTAATAAGAAAGAAATGTAAGGCAGATGATTGCATCATATGTAAAATTAAAAAAGAATCCATCAGATGATTTGCACAAGTAGAACGAATGGATGAGGGAAAAATGGTTAAAAAGTTTTATACAAGCGTGTGAGTGGAATGACGAGCCGTGAACGACCAAGGAAAACATGGCGATGACCTTCGTGGCCGAGTGGTAAGTGCACTGACTGCCACCCCGATAGTTCCGGGTTGGATTCCCGGCAACGGCAGTGTGGTTGTCACAATGTCTTTGGTCGGGTGCAGAATTCACGTGACAATAAAATGGCGATAGATTTTACATCGCTATACAATTTACATCGATTTGGCTCGCGCTGTAATGATGTAAAGAGCGATTCAACAAAATAGTAATAATAATAATTTATTGAAAGACGACTGGAGTTCGAAGTCGCGAATAACATCTTACGGTGTGCATCTTACGGTGTATGAATGTAGAGGAATCTAGAGGTATGTCAGGACAGGGCAGTATGGCGGTCTATCCTCTCTGCCTATCTCTCCGAAGAAACGGCGTTAGTTAGTTAGTTTACGTACAGATATGGTTATTTTTTAATGCCGGGATGTGGGCGATAAGTAAAAAAGTAATTAGAAGCAAGACGCTGTCCATGTGAAGCCGTTGCGAAACAAAAATGCTTGACTACTTCGTCACACTTTCCATCATTACTCACCCAATCAGAGATGGAGCGAGCGATACGGCTTCAACTCATACGACGAATAAAAAAATTGTACCAGTTTACGGGACAATGACTTATAAATGCATTGTAAACAGGGTTATTAGCGTTTACCACTGGTCATTGTCCTTACGGCGACCATTACAGTTAGACGCGACAGCGGAGTGTCGACCACATGAATTTATCTCAAAACACATCCTACGCGCGTGTAATTGTCGCGAACGTCATGTTTGTGCTTAAAAACCAGCGGCGGCTTCACAATCCACGCGTTAACAGCCACCGAAAACGGGTACAATCATTTTAAGCAAATAGGATCGAATTTGGCAAAGCAACCCTGAGAGAGAATGTCCTCTTTTCATATTATGGTCTGTTTTATTGTATGGATGTGAAATGTGGACCTTGAAAGTCAACTCAATGAACAGACTGGAAGCATTTGAAATGTGGCTCCATCGCCGAATGGTCAGAATTCCCTGGACAGACATGGTTACCAATATCGAAGTTCTGAGGCGAGCTAGAGTTGACAGGGAACTGTTATCAACTTTCAAAGTCACGTCTGGGTCATACTGCGTGGGGAAAAGTACCACCTTCTCCAACTGATATTGGAGGGGAAAATTAAGGGACGCCGAGGGCCCTGTAGGAGACAAATGTCCTGGCTGCGAAACACGAGGGAATGGACCAGCATCCGAAATGTGGAGGAGCTGTTCCCCATGTTCTGAGATTGGCCTCACTCTGAAACTGCCAAAAATGTAATCCCAATGTGGTCGAACAGCGTTACTCCATCCGCCCACGCAAACATTCTTATGCTGTACAAGTTCTTCTTCACGTCGTTTTTATAGGGTCTAGCACTTGGAACCGCAGGTCATGGCTGGATGCACTAAAATACCTTTCCATTTATGTGGACCAGCATTGATTTGTCGAATGGTACTCCTTACAGTTCTCGCCACTTCATCCATCCGGTATTTATCATGCTCGTGATGTCGGCTTCATGTTGATTTTTTAGGCGACCAGCACTTAGAACCGTAGGTCATGCCTGGACGCACTAAAACACATTTTTACTTTATTTGGACCGGTATTCGTTTGTCGCAGAGTACTCCAGACAGTTTTCGCCACTTCATCCAACCGGTAATTATCGTGTTCGTGATGTCGGCATCCAATATCCCGTCATTTCGAATGATCGATTCTTGGTACTTGAAATCTGTCACCTTCATCAAGGAAGCATCCAGGTGATATATCACTTCAGTTTTTCTGCGACTAATTAGCAAACCGGCTTCAATTAGAACAGTGTTTCTTAACCTTTTAAGTGAACCGCACCCCTATGAATCTGAAAATAGCTCTCCGCGCTAGGGGTGGGCAAAATGAATCATCTCAAGGATTTGAGCTGAACGGATCACTCAGCAAAGTGAGTCGACTCTTTTATATAACTCACGACTCACTATTTTTTCTTTTTAGCGCCGTTGTTTAAATAAAAAGGAGCAAAAAAATAGGTTGACTACGAAAAATATCCCTGAAAAAAAAACACAGAATTCATTGTCGACTTTTTTTTGTTCATTCGTGAAAATCGGACATTCGATTTTTCCAAATGAGCAAATAAAAAAGGTCGACAACGACCATATTAATAAAAATGTGTCACAATAACACGCTGCTCTAATAACGCGGTTTCGACTTTGCTTCATTGGGGGATTACTGTAGTTTTCAAATCTTTTATTAATTTTTTTAAATAATTTATATTGTTAGGGATTTCTCCCACCCCCAAAAATACCTTCCCACACATCCAAGGGTGCGGGCACCCCAGGTTAAGAGCCATTGATTTAGAAGATAAGTTCTCAGAGGGGGCGGTACCGCTCTACAATGGACGCTGGATCCTTCCTCCCTTACTCCATGGGCTGGTATGGCTACGGCGGTCCAGAAGCTAAATGAGGGCGTTAAGGCCGTCATAGAGGTCGCCGTGGTGTATTTATTTATAAAACTAATAATGATATACTCTATTCTCGAATAAACATTTTATCTATCAGTCAATATATAATATAGCATTTTCAACATATTGGGTTAATAAAAATTTAAGAACACAATTCATCAAGAATACGCACATCTTATTTGGTTTAGTATTGTGGGCGACATATCTTTGCAATTATTGAATATATAAATAAAAATTAATAAAAAATACGTATTTTTAGTTTAATTCCACTTGATTTATAGCTACGATCGGTTTCGGCAGCTCGCTGCCATCTTCTGGTATAAACCTGTCTTAAAATCAGGTGGAATTATACTAAATACGAGTATATTTTGAAGGTATATTTTTGTTATTGTTTTTTATTTTCATTATTTCTAATGAACTTCTATCTAGATCTAGACATTTCCATTAACAACATTCTAAGCAAGTTAAAAATAAAAAAAATCGATTCAAATAATTCAGCATACTTTGATAAATAGTTGATAAAATATATATTGTAATATGCAGAAATAATTTAATATTCAGAATAATATTATTAATAACTTTTCTCGTTAATGGGTGGTGGTCCAATAAAGGTTTAGAACCTTTGCATTAGATTGTACAATCAATGACAAAATGAATTCATATTAAAATAATTCTATTATATGTTCACAAAACAGGTATTAGAAATAATGTGTGATATCTGTCGCTGGTAATCTGTATGAATGCTTTGGGTGTTCCCATTGATACACAGGAAATAGCAAATAGCATTATAAACAGGAAATAGCATTATAAAAGATGGATATTAGCGCCCATTTAAACAACACTGCAATTTATAAATTTAAACACGCGGTCTTGATAAAATAATGAGCTTTATTTAAGCTCACTGACCGTATTCTGCTTTCGATTTATATTATTTAGATGTATTCGAGGTCACCGTGAGTTTTGGGCATGCTAACAATTCCGCTAATTCGAAATGTTCTTTCAGTTTATGCTAATGAAGCATCAACTTTATTATGCAAAGAAAAAACTATTTCGTTTTTATATTGGCTTTCCGGGTGAACTTCCTTAACCCTCGAATACATATTGAGAAAAAAAAAACTAAATAAGACAAAAAACTCCAGTTGACGACTATGATACTGAGAATATAATATCTAACGATGTATGCAATCATCTAACCTTATAATCGTTGGAGGTAATTTTACCAGAAGAACTAACATCGCCCGAAATATAAGACATGAAGATTAATAAAAAATCAATTTAAAAACATTTAACTTTCACGTTGTCGGTATAATTTCAAAAAAGGAACAACATGTTTATTTAAGGATAATTTCAAATATTTTTAAATTAAGAATTTCCTTCACCTTCACAAAATTAAACGGGTTATTATGAATTCTTATTTTAAACAGTCCATTGTTTTGGCCGAAACACTATGATACTTTAACATTATAAACTGTTAAATTAATAAAGTTTGTTTATAAAACAAAGTTTTTCAATTTAAATGTTTATAATTTTATTTATCGTAATGTTCAAAATGTAAAATATAAAAATACTAATCGGAATAAGAAAATCATTTAATTATTTACAACAATGATGTAAAATATCATTAAATTTTGATGATGAAAATAATTTGATTTATCTGATTTGAAAAATATGTTACATTTGGTGAAAATATCCACTTTCTAGGTGTTTTTTATTTATTTATTTATATGAATGACATTCTAGCTTCTAGGATATTATCAGCAATTTAATAATGCCCTAGTAAGGCCAAACATGTCACTACCATAAAATATAATAACACTTATTAAAATCTGACGTTATCTTCAATATTAGATCAATTAGTTTTTGCTTGAGTTAATGTTACATGGACAGCAAAATTGTTGACATGATCTCGATGGAAGGACCACATCGGGAGAATGGATCCAGCGAGGATGCACGAGACTCTAAAAAGCCGTCGACCACCAGGACGACCACCAAAGAGATGAAGGGAAGGGTGGACGTCTTCGTCACAGGAAGAAATTTGATATCTTGTATAAACAGATTGTTTAGAGGGAAAGGAAAACATGGAAAGAGCCATGTTAGAAATAAGCCAAGCGACAGAGTCAGAAACGATACGGTGAGAGAAAAAACAAAGGTCACTGACATCATCCACCGGATGGCGACTCTAAAATGGCAATGGGCAGGTCACGTAGCCAGAAGTTCAGGTGAAAAGTGGACAAGAAGACTGCTGACTTGGAGACCGTAGAAGTGCAGGGCGACCGCAACTACGGTGGAAGGATGATCTGAACCGACACGAATGTCGGAATAATCTGGATGCAATCTGCACAATACAGAGTGACATGGAAGCGAATGGAGGAGGCCTTTGTCCAGGAGTGGACGGGAATAGGCTGAGCAAGAAGATAAACAGATTGCAAGATCTACAATAAGTGGAAGAAGAAGTAGAAGGACAGCATTGTTAAAGATTGCCAAGAATTTAAAATGTATTTCGTTTTACTATTTTAAATATACGCTGCTTTAGTCATATAGAGGGTTACGGTAGTTGGTCTCGGCGGTGACGTTATATTTTGTGGTCCGTATTGTACAATGGAATTTCAGTGGGTGGTGGAGGCAAGGATGAAACTAGCATTCTCGTATATATATTATGTAAATACATAGACACTTAATATACCGATATCTCTGCATCCAGAAAAGTACACAATGCTATAATATTTCAGAAACGTTAAGGTGGGTACCCATATTGCCATAGTCACATCATATTTCGCGACTCCGATTTGCTTCTAATGAGGACTTTCCGTGAAGCGAACTCGTGCCTCATACATCCGTATCGAAATAATATTTTTTTACATTCATCTTTATGTTTGTATTTACGGTGGATAATGAATCTATGACAGGGTTATACTGCACCGTCAACTCCAAATAATTTAATTTTATATAAACTTAAGGCGTTGTTAACACTGTGGAATTCCATAATGACGAATTTTATGAATTAAAACACTGCTTTTTTTTCTTCACTTTTGAGTTTATTTTTCTGGACAGGTTTCGAAGGCCTTCACCATCGGGAACGATATAAACTGTATAATGATGAAGATATAATGACGCGGTATAATGATGAAGGTAAAAGCCTTCGAAACATGTAGAGAAAAATAAACTAAAAAGTGGAATAAATTCGTCAAAATAATTTACTATGTACTCGAAGACAGTACCGAATTACATTGTGTTATTCTGTACTCGTATATAGGGTATTCTATAATATATTATGCATGGTACTCTGTAGGTAGGGTATTCTGCATGTACATGAATACTGTCTGAAGTATGCAGAAAATGTGATGTCACAGGGAGTGTTCCAGGCAAAAGAAGTAGAATTTTATCATCTGCGAGATGGTGTGACTAGATTAAGGAGATGTATAGATGAGAGAGACCTTTACTCAGCGCTGCAGGCTGTGGAGAATAGAGATGATTGAAGCGTTTGGCTAAGTCACGGGCAGCTCAATGGATCAAGACCCTCATCTGTGAGGAAACGAAGAAAAATGGATTCCAATTAATCTGCTGAACGCGGTCTCCTCGGAGATCGACGTCTTTCATATTAGTGAAAGTACGTTCAGAAGGCAAATACTCTTAATTCTGGAGAGTATCCTGTCTTCCTAATGTTGAACCATCTCTCATGCGTTTCTGGTAGTATACTATACACAATATGTTATTTTACCTGTTCTCAATAGATGCCTTAAAAAATTATTTTGAAATGTCTGTTGATGAAATAAACTGATTTGATGTTAAATTAACATAGTATATGAATTGTAAAAAAACACATAGATTATTTTTTTAAATCTCATGAAAGACCAATGCAGTGCAAATATGTAAAACGAGGGTGCGAGGGCATGAACTGCTTCTCATATGTTTGATTTGAAGAGGGCTGCAGAAGACCGAGCATTTAACGAAAATTCTTTTAAAGGGTCGACCTTCGTGGCAGAGTAGTTCTCACTTCTTGACTTCCATACCAATGGTCCCGGGTTCAATTCCCGGCGATGGCAGTACGATTGTCATACTATCTTTGGTCTGGCGTAGAATTCACGTGACAATAAAATGACGATAGATTGGCAACCTATCACATAAATTGTATACAGTTATTGGGTTCAAACGACCTGTTGTATCCAAAAAAAAAATAATCTGGACAATTTTTCAATGATCTCCACTTCTATAATATATACTGCTCTTTTTCCCTCTCCTCGAAATATAGTCTCCTCTCTAAAATTACTATTATACTTTGATAGCCCAATTCTCTCCCATAATGAAAATGAAACTTTGTGAATACATTGTCTGCGGGCAGGGTATTAACCCTTACCACTCGTTATGTGAGTCAGGCTCAACACAACCTTGGGTTGTGAAAGGTGTTCAACCAGACCTTTTAGAAGAACGAAATGAATTTCCATTTTTTATGGGTTTACCTACGAATGTTTTGTATCGTATTGTGTTTATATTGTATTATAGATAACATCATGATGATTTTGAAAATTTGGTTTGGTTCATGTGGTGCTCCCGTAAATTTGGAGATATTTCATGTATAAGTGAATTGTTTTGGTCAATTTGATTGTTGCCGCACTTAATGATAGTTATTTGTGACACAAAATACGTTTTAACTATTTTGATGTTAAAATTATCTAAGTTTTTTCGTTAATAAAAAGAATTTTGACAGGTGTAAAAATAAATTTTTCGTTTGTTCCAATGACAATTTGAATAAATTCTTCAATAATATTTTAAAGTTTTTGCTGATGTTGGATTGTTTTAAGTGCCTAATTACAGTTACTTTAAAAAACACAGTGGATAACGTGGAATAAAAATTTAATAAACACAAATATCCGGATCGTTCAGCTGACGACAAGTGCACCATCTAAAAGAACATTAGGTGTTAAATAATTTTTATTTATTATTTTATTTTATATCATTATATTTTATATAATTTGTTTTAGATTTATTATGTAGACGTTGAACGATCGAAGTGTGCGCGGGAGAGGCCTATTGGTGGCGATGAGGTTCGCAACCCATCACACCGCGTCTCTCGCGGGGGCGAAGAGAGAAGGATAGAGTGTTGCATTGATTAAAGTGTGACAGTCCATTCTTTCTGCCTATCCTTTCGGGGAGACGGCGTGATGGATAGTTAGTTTTTATCATGAAGCAAAAATATTTTTTTCTAGTTGACTGTTCGGTTTTTTTGCAAAACAGCTACGCGTCGAAAGGATTAATAGGTACCCATTCACAACTTTTAAAGCAAATATTTCTTTCTAACTAACTAACTAACTAACCATCACGCCGTCTCTCCGAAGGGGTAGGCAGAAAGAATGGACTGCCACACTTAAGCCGATGCGGCACTCTATCCTTCTCTTTTCGCCTCCGCTGGAGACGCGGGGGCGAAATGTCAAACGTCAAATGCTAATATTTCTTTCTATCCAGAAAATATAACTGAATGTCAATAAATTATATGTAAATGTCAATAAACAGTGATATATATGTACAATGCATCTTACTTACAAGTATAAAATAAATATATTTTTAATAACTTTATCTAAATGTCAAATTTTTTATCAATTAGAAATAGTTTATAATATAAGTTTTTGTTAATCAAATAACAGTTATATTAACTAATTAAAATCTAACTAATTAACCGTCACGCCTTCTCTCAAAAAGGAAAACAAACAAAAAATAGACCACAATACAATTCTTTCCTGACATACTTTTCTCGCTTCTTTAACATTCATACATAGTATTATGTATGCAAATCAATTTTTATTGACTCTTCACGTGGCCGCCAATTAATATTTGATCGATTTGATCATGTCACGGTATCCTCGGCTTTCTTCTTTTTCTTGTTTCATTTACATTCTTAACAGACACTTTCTTTATCATTATTTATTCATTAATTATTTCCAAGTATCCAAACCACCATAATGACCCTTTCATTGCTTTGTTCATCACACTTTTATTCGCATTGCATTTATTTCTTTTAATACTATCACTCAGTTAATAATATAATCGTTTTACTATTAGATTTAAATAAATCAGTTTCATTCTTTCTATAAGTTTTCGTAAAATAAAGTATCCGTTGAATGAGTTTGAATAGTTAATAATGGATATTCACCTTTATCTGTTATGTATTATACATAAAAAAAAAAAAAAAATTATAATAGTCACTGAAATTTTAACAAGAACTGTCAATATTGAGGCGAAAATTCGATAACTTTAGATGGAGTATTTATTTAAATTAACTAAGCCAGTATATGGGCTTATCATGATAGTGATAATTGAACAAATTAATTTTGATCAACTCACGAAAACAAGAATCGTGTAAATTATAGTAAGTATAAATCATTTTAAAAATGACATTGAGAATTTTGTGTCTTATATTTATTCAACGATCTTAAAAGCAAATACACGCCATAATTACATTTTCCAGTCAGGTCAAAACAAGTCAGGATAAAATAGACATGCAGAAACAGTAAATAATGGATCAGGATCTTTAATCAGGAATCACGAGGATAGATAAATGCATAAAGAAACCCACTGAACAATTTTATAACCCCGATACTTCCAACTGTCGCAAAAATACCTAAAATGATATCTTCTTCAAAAGAATACCGGGGTCCATACAGATCAAGCCTCTACTTAAACTAAAAGATCAGAGAAGGGGTTTCTCACTACATGCCCGAGGCTGTTATAGGGCGCAGCGGCGCCCTTTCGTCAGCCTCGCTCATGCACTTCCTAGGCCTCTTCCCCATACATCCGGGACTTACATTTAATATATAACAATCGCAAGGGGATGACCAGGCCACATTTAATCTAAAAAACTAAAAAAGCAATAAATCATCTAAATATTATTCTTCATGGTTACAAAAGGCAAAAAGGGTATCTAGGCCACATTTAATCCTGTTTAATTTCAATCGATTTCTATGTCCCAATCTAACAAAACAAAGCAAAATATGGTACACGATTTTATGGCCTATTATAAAATTTATTATTAGTTTAATTTCAGAATTTGGGTTGAGTTTTTTTGCGAGGATGCTACGAAAATATGTAAAAATGTTATACGATTTTGTGATCAAATAGCCGATTTACGATCGTATTCCGGAGGTTAAGAGTTGAATTACCACACTTTAGGTGATATTTAATACATACACACGCAGCTTGCGTGTAGTTGCACACATTTCATGCTGACAAATTCAACATCTTAATTACCAAAACGTTCTTGAATTCTTCCATCCATTAACCGCCGTGTCTCCCGCCGAAGTGAGCCAATCAAAACACCCACAGCCGGGCAAACAAAAAACTTCACATCTGCCCAGCTCCGCGCCGTGTGGGATGGACATCATTGTACGAGACTTGGTTCTGTGGTACTCGTACAAGGTACACGCCAGTGTGCGTAGTGCGAGGCAGCTACTGATCACAGTGCTTAAATTTGCTGTAATTGGTTCTGTTTAGCATATCTTCTGCCATTGTAAAATCAACTAACATCATTTTTAAATTATTCTATTTTTTCGCTTGCTTTTGTTCTCTTCACATCCAAAACAAATCAAAATTGACACTTTCGATATTTAACCGTTTGTGTGCTGAGCCGTGCTGGGTCTTTGTCATAACTAAAGACCGTGCCACACTGTTTGAAACAAACTCTCCACAGGGGTGGCCTTGGTGGAGAGCTGTGGAGTCCACTTATTATATTATATAATTATTTATTATATTTTTTAATTTCCATTGTATTTAGAATAATGTTATATTTTTATTTTCATACTTTGCCTGACAAAATAAAGACAAAATGAAAACGTTGAATTAAAACGTATTTTTTCTAATTAACTAACAAACCATTACGGGGTTTCTCCGGAGGGTAAGACAGAGAGGATGGACCGCCATATTATTCTATCATGATATAACTATCACGCCTCTCCTACATACGCACATCATGAAATGCATACTTTCATTCGTCGTTTATTGATTGGAACACGCCATGTCTCCCTTGGCCTTACTCGATATCATCAATTACATGTTTCGCCTTGAAATGGCATTATCACTCCACTTTAACAACTGAGTCGTTATACCGCCCTGATGAAGCTTGGGTCCAAGCGAAACTAGTTGGCATCGATTAATTGTAATTTATAAATATTATATAATGGTTATTAAACCATACCGTGGTTAAATATGTATTTTTTTACTTATTTTATAATTAGAAAATGTCTTACCACAAAGTGAGTGCTTCATATGAAAATGTTATATTATATATAAATAAAATTAACCTTATTTATATTTTCTTTTGTTGTTTATATACGAATTGTTATCGATGGAATATACGAGTATATATACCAAACCACGTGATCACGTACAGACATTCCACGACGTATTTAAATGTGTTCATAGTACAATGTTAATGTACCGTGTGTTTATGTAACATACTCTTGATACGCATTAAATCCCCAGTGAATGCTTCAAAGAATTTCAATTGGTATCGGTTAATTTGCAGACAGGAGATATCATTTCAAATTGTAGTAAATTAGTGCTTACAACCATTCCATTAAATACTGTACTCTTACTTAATCAGTTTTCGCTCTATTTGGTAAAAATTCAGTAGCGGTACAAATGTCGGCACGGTCTCACGACCCACCAGGGACGAGGGGTGAATATTCCATATTTATATATTTATTAACTGCTTAACCTGTGGATAACGTGGAATAAAAATTAAATAAACACAAATGTCCGGATCGTCCAGCTGATGACAAGTGCACCATCTAAAATAACAATATGTGTTAAATTATTTTTCTTTGTTATTTTATTTTATATCATTGTATTTCAGATAATTTGTTTTAGATTTATTATGTAGACGTTGAACGATCGAAGTGTGCGCGGGAGATGCCTTTCGGTGTCGATGAGGTTTGCAACCCATCACACCGCGTCTCTCGCGATGGCGAAAATAGAAGGATGGGGTGCCGCATCGATTAAAGTGTGGCAGTCCATTCTTTCTGCCTACCCTTTCGGGGAGACGGCGTGATGGTTAGTTAGTTAGTTAGTTAACTGCTTAAATTTGTAACACTCTTACGGTATCACAATTTTTATTATTCACTTTTTAAGTGGTGTGACAGTTTGCATTATCAAGTTTTATAAACAACTTGTAATTTGTAACATCTGATAATGTCAACATCGGTTGGCGAAACTGCTGTCGCGATACTCAAAAAGAGAAAAGTAAAAAATATGATTTTAAATATATATTAAAATTTATTTAAAAAAAACAATTGCATGTAATCAGCCAAAACACCGAACTATTTACATATTTGTTTATTATTTTAAGTTTTCTATTATCGCAGAAGTAAAGGTTACTTTTATATATGGATTTCAATATTCCCGTCTTTTTCTCATTTTTCTCCCTTGAAAAATTCACACTTTTATAATATTTTTAAGCATGACATGCATGGAGAGCATGGCATGACCAAATTAATCAAATACTAAAAGGCGACCACATTTGATGTCGGAAAAATTGACTGCGTGCATTTTACGATGTATGAATGTAGAGGAAACTACAGAGATATGTCAGGACAGAGCTGTATGGCGGTCTTTACTGTCTGCCTACCCCTCCTGAATACGGCGTGATGGTTAGTTAGTTATTTTTAAAATATAATCAATAAATTACCTGAAATATAAAGCAAATATTACGTACAATGAAATTATAAAAATAAAAAATCTTTTTAAAATGTATATTTAGTTAAAATCCACTTATGTTTGTGTTTTCTTTATTATATACAACCAATTAAACAAAATTTTATATCCAATTATCGATATGTTCCCATTTCAATGCAATCCTAAATAAATAGCATTTACCCCCACCTCAAGATTAAACTCTACCCTCTCTATTTTAGTACATCAATCACGATTTTGTATCATTTTATTCTAACTAACTAACTAACTAACTAACCATCACGCCATCTCCCTGAAAGGGTAGGCAGAAAGAATGGACTGTCACACTTTTACTGATTCGGCACTCCATCCTTCTCTTTTCGCTCCGCGGGAGACGCAGTGTGATGGGTTGCGAACCTCATCGCCACCAATAGGCATCTCCCGCGCACACTGCGATCGTGCAACACCCACAAAATAAATCTAAAACAAATAATATAAAATACAATGATATAAAATAAAATAACAAAATAAAAATAATTTAACACAAAATGTTCTTTTTAGATGATGCACATATTGTCTATTTAATTTATGTTCCACGAATCCACCGTTTTTTTAATTTAGCACATAATGTATGTAATAACACATAATGTTTTTTTTCGATGTTGCACATGTTGACATGGACGATCCGGACTTTTGTGTTTATTAAATTTATGTTACACGTATCCACCGTTTTTTAAAATAGCTGTAAGTAGGCACTTAACCAGCAAGAACTTTGAAATAATATTGAAGAAATTATTCAAATTGTCATTGGAACAAACGAAAAATTTATTTTTACACCTGTCAAAATTCTTTATAAAAACTTTAAAACTAATATAAATTTAACAGCAAAACAGCACAAACGTATTACGTGTCACAATTAACTATTATAAAGTGCGGCAACAGTTAAATTGACCAAAACAATTCACTTATACGCGAAATATCTCCAAATTATTCATTATTCTAAAAAATGTATTATGAGGAAGAATGTCTGCAGTCCAAAACATCTTTAAACATGCTATTTAAATGTTTAATTCAGTGATGATTACTAAAAAAAATCCTTATATAATCCATTATTTTGACAGAAACACTGTGATACTTTAATTTGGAGCACTATCTTCTTTCTTCGCATTTCAATCTAAGGGATTATTTTATACCAAAGTCTTCAGTCTCGTCTTCCACTGCGCTCGGTTTTCTGCAGCCCTCTTCAACTCAACATATGAGACGCAGTTCATGTCGGTTGTAATTTCACGGATTTGGACATTTTCAGTGTCAGTGAGGCAGTATTCATAAAAAAAATATTGCAAATTCTGGAAAGAGTACTGCCTCACTGACGTCGACATATTTGGATTCCTTCTGTAATGTACGATTTTTTGATCTCATGTTGTTTTATCTTATTTTTGTAACACCGTTTTGTGTCCAAATGAGTCGCCTAAATGTTTTATCGTTTGTAATGTCTCATTTGTGTATCTTGTATAAATAAATAAATAAATAAATTAATTAATTAATTAAAAACTAAATAAATTAGTATATTTATATAATTTCTATGAAATGTTTCGATCCGTTGTTTCCGTCAATACGTGTTACAATTAACTGATCACAATTAAAACAACGTCAGTGACATGAAGAGTGAGAAAACCGAGAAAATACTGTTATTATTAATTAGAACAAGGAATAATACTCTTTGCTTTTCGTGGGCACGCCGATTAACACATAGTGTACTCCTACGTCACTGTCGCTATCTGCCAGAGTTGAACCAAGGACCCGCGGGTCAAAGGCCGGCCGCAACTGGCTACAGAGCGCCGAAACTGGATAACATGCGTCACCCAATCGCCGCCAGCCCTGTCACCAGCGGTGACGTCACCGCAGCGTGCCACTGGCTCGTGCTGGCCGGCACGCGAAAATCTATAGCGCCATTGTTAATCCTGGAGTGCTAATTGATCCAGATCAGCCGGCGTGACACGACCAATCGCTTTATGGCATCAATTCAAATCACTTTGGAACATAGCAAGATATAATAATACCAGACGGAGTCAAAAGATAATGTTAAATCTAAGCAGTCGGCATACTACAATGGCAGTGGTACAAAAGTGTTAGTAGTGTACTGTTGTTTAATCCAAGCACTCGGCTTACTATAATGGCAGTGATACAAAAGTTTCAGTAGTGTAGGTAGGTTCTCAGCACACTACAATGGCCCTGGTAGAATAGTGTCAGTAGTGAACTGCTGTTAAATCCAAGCAATCGGCACCTTACAATGGCAGTGCTAGAAAAGTGTCAGTTCTGTCCCGTTGTTAAATCCAAGCAGTCGGCTTACTACAATGGTAGTGGTACAAAAGTGTTAGTAGTGTACTGTTGCTAATTTTAAAAAATCAGCAAACTACAATGGTACCGGTAGAAAAGTGTTATTATTGTACTGTTGTCAAATCTAAGCAGTCGACTTACTACAATGGCAGTGGTAGGGACGTATCTGTAGTCTGTTGTTAAATTCAAACAATCAGTACATGCATCAACACGCCGACATGACATGACACTCCGTCCCCACGGTAGGTAGAAAGAATGGATCGCCACGCTGTTCTTTCGTGACATACTTCTCTCGTTTCCTTGACATTCATACATCATGTCATGCACGCACGTCGATTCCTCCGACTCCTCACGCGGCCGACAATCATTATTTGATTTATTCGATTGTGCAAAGTTTTCCTCGGTCTTCCTCCTTTCTTTACCACGTGTTCATACCATCTTAATGGTCCTTTAATTATTTTGTTCATAGCACTTTCATCCACACTGCAATCATAAATTATTAAATTTACGTTTCGTTCCAAATTCAAACCTGCACCAAAAATTCCACAACCAAATTCACGTTTAAACACAGCGGATTATAATATATGATACAATTATGTTATTAAAATGGAATTTATTTAAAAACAGGCTAACATAAATAAAATTTCCCTCCTTCATATAACATTATTTCGTATTCTCGTAGTAATAAATACTAATTAGGAAGCCAAACGAAACATGTATTTTTTTCCATCGTTGAATGAATTTGTAGCAATTATTATTAACTTAGCCATAAACCTAAAGATTTAATCGCTTTTATGCAAATGCCCTTCAAAACGGTAACAACGTTATACCGGTGTCGATATTAAGGAGGCGGGTATCTCGCAGCCGCACACTTTATTATATCTTTCCGTAGGTACCTTTGAGCTGACGGAATGTCAATGTTAATACTTGAGAACAAAGAATCATAAGGTTAATAATTATACTTAATTATACTGCATACAAAAAATGGTAAGACTCTCGTGCATTGGCATTGGCTGTATCATCATATCAGTCGAACTTGAAATATAAAATTCATTCTTTATTCGCCTTCACTTTGTGTTGTGGATTAATATTTGAAAAAATATAACTGCGCTTGTTATTTTTACAACACATTATTATTCCTTTCATAGACATGTTTTTACAAAATTTTGTACATTGAAAAAGGTTATATCATAACCGAAACATATCTGTGAAAAGTGTAATAAAGTGTTGTAAAAATACTAAGTGCAGTTAATATACGAGATATTCAATTATAATACTTTAATTTTAGATAAACAGGCGTTAAAACTGTGAAATTCTATAGGATATGTAGGTTCTAAGATCAATTACTGGAAAAACTCTCCGAGATCGTGTCCGCAACGTAGACATAAGAAAAACTTGCGAAATAGAAGATATCGTTTGGTGGAGTAGATCCAGAAGAAGATACTAGAGGGACCATGTAGCCCGAATGGATGGTGACAGACTTGCATATACAGCCGCTTATGAAATCCCCTCCGGACACCGCCCACCTGGAAGACCGCCTAAGAGATGGAAGGGCAGCTGGATCTCATCATCCGACGAGACATGATTTCTGTGTTACAGATCGTCAGATCTATTAGAAGAAGAAGAATGTATGAGTGTTGCGAAATCTTGAGATGTATGTCAGAATAAAGCTGTGTGGCGATGCATCCTCTCTGCTTTACATCTGGAGAAACGGCGTGATGGTTAGTTAGTTTGTTAGTTAGAGCTCTCAATAGAGTCCCGAATCAGTTTGAAAAATGTGTCACAGTGAGCCCTGCACTTCTCAGTTCAAGAGCTTATACATGTATATGTGTACTTGAACGATGTGTATACATGTGTGCATGTTATCCGCACGTGCCTAATAACAAATGCAGCATTCGTCCGTATGCAACACGAAACAATGTGGCCGGGCCATTAAAAAAACAATGCATGCACAATGACGAACCATTTTGTTTGTAAATGCTGCTTTAAAAATACATAATTAGTCAACATCTTCTGCATGCTGAGGACAAGAAAGTGGCGGGAAAGACACAGAAAATGCATCGATCAAACGAGATAATTTAAACATTTTTATTCTTTACTGGTGCACCGGCTGAACAGAATTTGAAATTGTGTGTGATTGTTAGAAATATGAACTAAAAAGGGTTCAGGATAAGAATAAGCGATTATCAAGGGAGTGAGTTATTAAGCCCTAAAGTAGGGTAGGGCGGGACTAAAAGTGCCGATTTCGACCTATTCCATAATTTATTTATTTATTTATTTTAGGGTAACAAACAGCGAATAAGTATATATATAAAAATACACAAAGGAGTACTCAAATAATAAGGCCAAATACATGTAACCACAAATATAAATGAATGAACAGAGTTAACATTATAGACTTACGAAACGAGATTTAACTAAACTAAAACCAAGTTAAAACTAAAAAAAACACTAACTAACCATCACGCCGTCTCCCCGAAGGGGTAGGCAGAAAGAATGGACTGCCACACATTTCTTTCCTGACATGTTTCTCTTGCTTCCTCAACATTCATACATCGTGTCCTGCACGCGCGGCGATTTCTCTGACTCCTCACATGGCCGACTTTCAATATGTGATTTATTGATCGTGCCACGTTTTCCTCGGTCTTTCTCTATTTCTGGTTCCATTTACACGGTAAACATATAATTTTTTTACCATTCTTTCGTCATTCATTCTTTCCATATGTCTAAACCATCTTAATGATCCTTTCAGTATTTTGTTCATAACACCATCATTCAAGATAAAACTAACTAAGGTAATAGTATAAAAATTAAGAAAAAGATAACAATAACAATACAAAACTAACTAACTAACGCCGTCTTCCCGAAAGGGTAGGCAGAAAAAATGGACTGTCACACTTTTACTGATGCGGCACTCCATCCTTCTCTTTTCGCCCCGCGGGAGACGCGGTGTGATGGGTTGCGAACCTCATCGCCACCAATAGGCATCTCCCGCGCACACTTCGATCGTGTAACACCCACAAAATAAATCTAAAAGAAATAATATAAAATAAAATAACAAAATAATAATAATTTAACACAAAATGTTCTTTTTAGATGGTGCACATATTGTCTATTTAATTAATTTTCCACGAATCCACCGTATTTTTTTAATTTAGCACATAATGTAATAAACACATAATGTTTTTTTTCGATGTTGCACATGTTGACATGGACGATCCGGACTTTTGTGTTTATTTAATTTATGTTACACGTATCCACCGTTTTTTAAATTAGCTGTAATTAGGCACTTAACCAGCAAGAACTTTAAAATAATATTGAAGAAATTATTCAAATTGTACAAATACAAGTAAAGGAATATAACATTATAGCACTATACACACCGAAAAGTTACTGCAACTATTTTTTTTTAAATCATAAGCGTTCAGGTGAGCTTTTAGTTAGATAATAATACGATATGTCTTCTTTATTCGACATACTTTGTGTTGTAATTGATATATTTCTCTTTTCCTTTTTTTTTATACACTTTGTTTGTATAACACTTACATTAAGTGTTATACAAATTAAATAAACAAAGTGTATAAAAAGAAGAAAAAGAGAAATACGGATATGTGTTCCACCCACAAGAAAATAACTGATATGCAACGAAATTATATCTATATAGCTATATATTATGTAGTAAGCCTTGCGATTCGGCATATTTTATATTTCTGAGAAAAAAACATATTTTTGTTTACATTACTTATGATGCAATCATCTGACTTACATTTCTTCCTTATTTCGTCGTTCGGTATTCAATCATATATCGTTTTCGCGCACATTCTTCTCAGTGATCTTATTTCTACGGGATTCATCCTACTTTCATCCTTTTTGCCATCTCCAAGCCTCACTTCCATACATAAGGGTTGGTACTAGAACTCCATTATGTACTGCCACCTTTGATTTAGATGAAATATTTCTACTGTTAAACCGAACAAAAGTCATAGACATAATGGACCTTGTCGCTAAGCAGAAATGGCAGTTGGCAGGTCATGTCGCCAGTAGGGAACATAGCGATGGGCACCCAGAGTCCTCAAATGCAGACCATGGGATAGAAAAAGAGGAGTGGGCCGACCCCAAAAAAGATGGGCCGACGACATTATCCCTGTCGCGGGTAAAATGTGGCAAAGAAAAGCCCAAGATAGAGTGGAGTGAAAGAAAATGGAGGAGACCTATATCCAGCAGTGGAGAGATGGCTGAGGAAGAAGAAGAAGAAGAAGATTTCTACTGTTAAAATTTAAAACAATGTTATAATATCACAATTTCTTTTTATTCGCTGTGAGTGTCGCGACAGCTGTTTCGCCAACCGATGTTGGCATCATCAGGTGTTGCAATAAACTATATTGCGTTTATTGTAACACCTGATGATGCCAACATCGGTTGGCGAAACAGCTGTCGCGACACGCGACAAGTAAAAAGAAATTGTGATATTATAACAGTGTTTTAAATTTTAACAGTATAAAACAATGGACTATGAAATATTTATATTTACAGTGATGACGTTTGTTGTTTGTAATGTAAAAAAATAAATATATTTAAAAAAGTCTGCTACGTGAATGTGGCACGTCGGTTATTATGTGAACGGCGCCCTGCGAACGACGCGCCGCGCCGTGTGTGTAGTTGTTGCAAGGAATTTATTAAAAAGACACGCTGGCTCTGACAGAAATGTCGAGATTTTCCCATGCTGATGGAAATTCTCGCCTCGTCCTTAATCGACATGTAATGACTCGGATTATTTTCCGACAGACTCGTGAACGCCATTTCGTAACAGAGTAACAACCATTTGAAATTGCACAATAATATTTCTAGATCTCATGAGTCTGTGGTGCAATACTACCGGGATGTATCCATTTCATTCTAATAACTACCATCACGTCGTTTCCCCGGAGGAGGAAGGCAGAGAGGATGGACCGCCATACCGTTCTGCTTCCTCCACATTAAAACATCGTAACATGCACGTTTGTCGATTTTTCCGACTTCGAATGTGGTTTATCGCGTATCTGAAGAGCCTACACCTATAGATCATGTATGGAAATGAAGCGCGGAACTGCAGAAAAAATTATATCTCTTGGATGTGTGGTAAATCTGTATATGGCAGTGGCAAATGCAAATGTAAGAAGTGAATGCAGTGAGAAAGTTATGTGAAGTGAAGTGTTATGAACCAAATTTTGAAAGGGTTATAAATATGATATAGACACCTGGAAAAAAAATGAAGAAATAATAGTAAAAAAAAATGTTAACTACATATCGCACATTCTCTGAAAAACTGTCACAACACAAAAAATCGGTTCTGAGAAAAACACATTTTAATATTTTTTTACCTCATATGAACTACAATGTTGTAATGATAATGAATAATAAGCGTATATTGTTATTATTGTATGTGAAATTCATCAATCTATTAACTAACTAACTAACTAACTAACCATCACGCCATTTCTCCGGAGGGGTAGGCAGAGAGGATGGATCGCCACAATGGCCTGTCCTGGCATACCTCTCGGGCTTCCTCTACATTCATACATCGTACCATGCACGCACGTCGATTATTCCGACTTCGTATGTGGCTGCCTTTTAGTAATTGATTAATTTGGTCATGCCATGTTTTCCTCGGTCGTCCTCGGCTATCAATCTATTCGTGGATTATAAAACATATTAGATGACAACATTTTTTTATTTTTATTATTTTCATTGAAAACAAACATTTTCTGTGTAAACAGTTTTTCAGAGGATGTGCGATATAATATAATACATAGAATAGAGGAAAATTGAGGAAAACATGACACAATCAAATAAATCAAATATTGAATAAAGAGAAATCGGCGTTAACGCATTTCTGTCGAATCTTTCTGCCTATGGTGACGTTAGTCAGTTATTAAAAGATGTATTGATAATGACATTGTTTTGTTATCATATAAAATCCAGGGCCTCTTGGTAACATTAGCTATATAACCCTTTAACATTAGCTGGTAACCCCGCGCCAGCCTGATCCGGCACTGTTCGTTTACTATGGTAATTGTCAGAATTATCTGGATATGTTTATCTGATCTTACAGAATATTGCCTTATTTGGAAAGAATACTGTATTAATTTAAAGGAAAGAAATTGAACTACAGATGCTTAGAGATAAAGATCAAATATGAAAGCGCTTTATCAATTAAATAACTCTTGTACTAAGAAACATTCACTTTTTGTGGTTACAATATAAACTTGTTTGAAGGAATTCATCATAAAACTGACAGGTTTCAAATGCTGATATAAGGAAGGAATGTAGAGCGGAAGAAAGTATTATGAACAATGCCTAACATTAACAAAAAAAATTCTCGTGTATACAAAATGTCTTTATAATTATGTATTTAGTGTGCTTCCACTTGTGTTTATGTTCGACCAGTTTCGGCAGCTTGCTGCCATCTTCTGGTGTGGTTCAAGATAGCAGCGAGCTGGCGAAACCGGTCAAACATAAACACAAGTGGAAGCACACTAAATACATAATAATAAAGAAATTTTGTGTCATTTTTTTTAAACTGTTAAATTAAATAACTTTGTTTTTTGTATCATAATTGTATTTTATTTCTATAGGCCAAAACAATGGACTTTTTAAAAAAAAATGTTTTCATAATTTAAAATGAACCTACCAAGAAATTTCAATAAGACATAGACTTGGGACTTAGATCTTCTGGCTTACAGAGGTTCAACTCTTTTGGCTATTCCTCTTACGTCTGTAGGAAACATTGTTGGAATGCGATTTGGTAGTTGTTTTATGATGGGGCTAAATGTATGGCCCGGAGTGTCCCTCCGAAAGAGGGCGAGGGGGGATTTAGGGTTTATGATAAAGTCTTACATTATTGTCAAGAAATGGAAGTGTAATGTAACTAACCACCCATTCCCACGAATCACTTTCCTATGTCAATGTTTTGAATCAAGATTTAAAAATATTAATTATTATGAACAATATCGTGAAAATATCACTACTTTGGTTTGGCCATATGAAACGCACGAATTAAGAAATATTGGTAAAGAAAGTAAACATAAACGATGTGAATGGAGTACGTAGTCGAGGGAGATCGAGAAAAATTTGGCACGATCAAATTAATCAAAATTTAAAGGTCGACCATTTTAGAAGTCATAAGAATCGACGTGCGTGTAGAAAAATAAAGATTTGTTTGTGGTTTGGTTTGATCACTAAGTTATGTTTGTGATTAGGAAGGATATTCCTCTTTTGATCTGTGTAATTTTTTTGCGAAAAAATTATCATCCTAGATGAACTTATCATGCGAACGAAACAAAAGAGCAATTAGAATATGATTAAATTAAATTTTTAAAGAAATGTTGTTTTTTTTATTTTTGTTTTCTTTATCATCTAACATCGCTCGTCTTTTCCAAGTTCAAAATTATTCACAGTGATTCAAGAGATTTTATTTGAATCGAAATCTACCACGTCATACTGAAAAAGCGAAGCGGGATTTTACTCTATCAAAAAAATGCTACCACTGATGACGTCATCGTTTTTAACATTAATAACTATATCTATTTAATTTACTGCATTAATTGAAACTGAAGAAAAAAAAACATCACGCCGTTTCCTCGCAGGGGTAGGCAGAGAGAATAGATCGCTACACTACTCTATCCTGACATACCTCTCTAGCTTCTTCCACATTCATACATCGAGTCATACACGCACATCGATTTTTCCGGCTTCTGACATGACCAACCTTTGAAATTTAATTAATTTGGTCATGCCATGTTTTTCTCGGTCTACCTCGACTCCGTACTCTATTTACATCGTTAACGTATACTTTTTAAACCATTCATCGTTTACCCATGCGCTCCATACGTCCGAACCAACGCAGCGATTATTTCATAATACCTTCTTTCGTTTTCCTAATATCAGCATTTGAGATTCTGACATACATCGTTCTACCACACATACGTCTAAGGGACCTCATCTCTACCGCATTTATTCTGCTCTCAGCTTTCTTCTGCCAGTTTCATGCTTCGCTTCCATACATATGGGTTGGGACCAGAACTCCACTGTGAAGCATTATATGTAATCCTTGAACAACTGAAGCTCAACTATTATTAACTAACTAACATACCTTCACGCCGTCTCCCCGGAGAGGTAGGCAGAAAGAATGGAACGCCACACAGTCCTCTCCTGACACACTTCTCTCGCTTCCTCTCTACATTCATACATCTTGTCATGCACGCACGTCGATTTCTCCGACTCCTCACGTGACCGACATTCAATATTTGATTGATTTGATCGTGCCACGTTTTCCTCGGCCTTCCTCTATTTCTAGCTCCGTTCACGCCGTTTACATATACCTTCTTTACCATTCTGTCTTCACTCATTCTTTCCATGTGTCCAAACCATCTTAATGACCCTTTCCTTATTTTGTTCATAACACTTTCATTCGCACCACATTCACTTCTTATACTTGCATTTGTCACTCTATCATATACAGATTTGCCACACATTCGTCTTAGAGATCTCATTTCTACTGCATTTATTCTACTTTCATCCTTCTTTTGCCAGTTCCACGCTTCACTTCTATACATGTGTAGAACCAATCTACCTAAGGTAATGCCCGTGGGCAGGGCAATAATACTATTAAACCGCATCTCTTCGGATGTGGACATTTTTCACGATAGTGAGGCTACCCTCAGAAAGCATCTATCTCTTATGTATTAAATTATTATTTGCTTCTCTACTTATTGTACAAAAATGTTAATCTTTACCAAACTGTTCACGAATATTTTTTTTTTAAATTGTCTTCTGTTTTTCTTTTTTCTGACTTACCTACTCTCATTTGTTTTCTTGTTATATTATTTGTAAATATGTTTTTTTAAATTGTTAATTTTATTTTTGTGATTATAAACGATTTGGATGTGTTATTCTGTAATGTTTATAATTTTTTGAATAAATTGAAATTGAAATTGAAATAAACATAAGGGTCGGCACAAGAGCACCTCAACTATTATTATTTAGTTGTATTTTGCAAAAGTATGTAATGGCACTAAATTGCGAGTATCCAAAGTTAATAAACGAGCGTGCTTTAGCCTAGTACTTCGTACCGAGATCTCAAATGCAAACCAACTAAGTACAAACCCTGACAGTTATTATCATTAGGCGAAACTAACGATCTGCTCTCTGTGAAGTATTATAGCCCTAAGGAAATGTTAATATAAAGGTCACATTTGCAAAACAGACAGCGTTCATTTGATAGCGGATAGTATGGGAAAATATGTATTGATTATTTGTGATTCTCCTACGATAATTAAACATTAGTAAATGTTAAAGTTTGTTTTGAAATAATATCACGTTAGCGCTAGATATCGGTGAATGTGTCTTCGATTTACGATTTCAATGATTTTGTTAAAGGTTTCTTACTTAACCCCCATTGTGCGGCTGGCTTCATTTGCAGTAAAAAAAAATGGTCGTGTACTGCTATTGGCTACATTTACAGCTCAAACAGATAGTTCCAGTTCATAAAAATAAACATACAATTTAGTAGTAAGGATCTAAAGTAAAAAAAAATATAAGATACATTCAAATATTAGCTGCAAATGTAGTCTGCTGCAGTTCAAAACCACTATTTGGACTGCAAACGTAGTTATCTACACTATAAGGGTTAAGGAGATATTTTTCGTACAGAGTAACTTCATGGTATTTTATTTAGTTAGAAAGTTTCAATCCTGGGATTGGTTTGCAGCAATTTCTTCTATTCTTCTCTTCCATTCTTCCCTGTCTTGTGCGGCTCTTTTGAAATCTGCATATGATGAGCAGCGCACTTCCACCAACAGGTCCTCCAGGTACTCTCGGTGTGGGCGTCCCCTAGAGTTTGTCCCTTCGGTCATACCCTCCATTAGAGCATGCAAAAGACCTTCTTGACGTATTACATAGCCGATCCATCTTGCACGTTTTATTGTAAATTTATAAATCGTGTTTTATAAAACTCGTACCATATAAATTCAGAACATAAAGGTAAATCGAATATAAAACATTTTGTATTCAATTCAATTCAAATTGTTTCTAAATTGATGTTACGAGTACAAACGAACGTATTTAAGTTGCCGTTTTGGAAGAATGCATCGTCCCAGGAATATAAGAATAAGTATGACGCTAAGGCAGCTAAATACGTATTAATGTTCCGTCATATGCATGTGACCCAAAGAAAAAATGGTTGGGTCCCCAAATTTCTTTCTTTAGACTAAAGTGGAAATAGTTGTTAAAAAACATCGTTTTATTTCATCATTATTGACATAATTAGTTGAATATGTTCACTGATATTTTAATAAATAATATCCCCGGACGCCACTGGCCCGGCGGTCAATAATAAACTCTATGTACAAATTTTAATTGAAAGAGATGCAATGTGAAGCGAGGACTTAATTACAGGCCCAGTAGGTAGGTGCCTATTGTTTATCTCTCTTTCGCCTTTGTTTCAAAATGAAGTTAATAAAGCTCAATTGTCCAATTAACACGAATGTTCACGACTGTTTCGCGGCTGCGGAGGGTTTTTAAACTTTCATCTCGTTTTCAAAGGCGGCTCTAATTAGTCCAATAAAAATTTTAAGTCCCAGTAGATAGCCCCCACGCTCGTGCATTAGGTATGCTCTTTCATTTGCTGAAGACTCGTCAACTGTGGCATAGCAAAAGCATAGATAAAGCATATTAACCCCACTGTGCGGTTAGCTTCATTTGCAGTATAAAAAAAATCGATCTCGAAATGTGGCAAGCTTTATTTGCAGCTCAGACAAATTATCCCATTTAACCATAGTATTTTTCGCTAGTTTTAATCATAGGCATTCCATTTGCAGCAAAGTGTAACATTTTTACTGGTTGTTGTGAAGCCACTTGGGCCTTTTAATGTGGTAGTTTCCATATTTGTATACAGCAGGTTCTTCTTCCTCAGCCTATTTCAGTCCACTCCTGGACTAAGGCCTCCTCCATTCGCTTCCATGTCACTCTGTCCTGTGCAGACTGCATCCAGGTTATTCCGGCATGTCTGTTCAGATCATCCTTCCACCGTAGCTGCAGTCAACCTGCACTTCTCTTTGCCATCCACGGTCTCCAAGTCAACAGTCTTCTTGTCCACTTTCGTTTTTGAGCTTCTGGCTACGTGACCTGCCCATTGCTATTTTAGAGTCACCACCCGGTGATTGATATCAGTGACCTTTGTCTTTTAGGCTTATTCCTCACATAGCTCTTTCCATGACTCTTTGGGTCACTTGTAGTTTCTCGGCACTTTGTTTGGACAGTAGTTTCAAGACCATAAGTACCAACTGGCAGAACGCAGGCTTCATAGACTTTTCGTTTCAGGTTGATCGGAATTTTCCGGTTTTTAAGGATGTAACTCATGTTTCCAAAAGCTGCCCATAGTCTATTTTTTCTATTTAGCTCTGCGGTTTGGTTATACAGCAGGTTATTTGAACCCAATTATTGTATACAACTTTTAGCTATTGATTCTCATGACATGTGATAGGTAGGTTATCAATCAACATTTTATTGTCACGTGAATTTTATACCAGACCTTCAAGTGGAAGAACCAACAACCACAAAGATGTTACACTTGCTGCAAACCAATCCTTAGGAATGACATTTAAATAAAAGTATATTATTATCACGGTGTGCCTGAAGAAAATATTATCATCGAGATGTTATTTGATCTTACAAAAACAAAGACATTCTACGAAACGTAAAATCAAAAACTTACTTAAGAATATATTTATTTTAACATTTGAGACGAGATACTAAACTAGAAAATATACCGTCTCATTGTTTTTTTAGGAAAAAAAACGCGACTAGTACTAGAGACTATAATAATGTTTTTTCAAGAAATGACATTTATAATGGAATCAAATAGATTTTCAGTATTTTCATAGCTTTTCGACGAATACTAAAAGATTTTGCAAAAAACTTGTCTCCATTTACATTTTTTAAAGTAATGAAAAATAAAAGGCTCACCAAGAATACATAAATTTAAGTTTTATTTTCTCAGAAGACATTTTTTTATGAATTCATTTTATTAATTAACTAAGAGAAACATATGTAAGATACGTTTGATATACCAAATGAAACAAATTTTGATAATTGGGTTCTTGAGAATGGGAGAAAAACTTGAGCCTTGTTAAAGAATAAGAATAAGAACCAAGAAAGACATGCGTTCTTGATTGAATAAAATAAAAACAATATGCCATTGATATGGTTTGGAGATATGGGATGAATTTATGAGGAATTTTTTTAAAATTAATTAAAAGTTGAGACAGAAGAATTAAACAGATCACCAAAATTAATAAATTAAAATGTCTAACCACAAAGTAATTGCTTCACACAAGAAATAGAAATAGAAAATAAATAATGCTTTCGGGCTTTTTCTCTTGTCCCTTAAAAATTGTTAACAATATTATGAATCCATATCAAATTAAAGATTGACTGAAAATTTTTATTCGAAAATATATAAATAGCTACACGTTTGATTCCCGCCACATTTGCTAATGATTAAGCAAGGCGAAAAATGTCACTGTCATGAGGTATTTTTTACTACACATTTAGAAAACCGATGTTATCAATATTTAATGTGGAGTTTTACATTAATTGTTAAAAACAATAAATTTAAAAAATAAAAAATATTTTTTATTTAATTTTATTCACCATCACTTTGTGCTTTGGATAATTGAACAATACATTTTTAAACTTTGTAACATCACAGTATATTTAAAAGAAAAATAAAAAATATTTTTTAATCAAAAATGTTTCGGGACGCAAAGCCCTTCATCAGTGTAGTCACATAATAATATACAAAATAAGTATTTATACAAATTTTCATGAATGGGGTCAGTTTTGAGAGATGTGTAAAAATATTTTGTTTCTAATAATTTTTAAATTTAATTTTAAATGTTTTGTTGTGTCACAAAGTAAAACAAAACATTATTTTTTGTGAATGTTAACTTATACTTGTATATGAATACTGGATTTCACCCACCGTGGGTTAATCATGATTTAATTGTATCTCAATAGAGACGAAGATGCAAATTGGAAACTGAATATGGTTGATCAAGGTGTTTACAGGACTTATGACCTTGTCATTGGTTGGGTTAAGCGCACGCTTTATGTAATTACACATTGAAACTGACATGTGAAATTAGGCATAAATTTGTAACATATATACAACTTACAAAAATTTGTCTTACATGGTCATAAAGAAAAAGGTGGAATGGGGAATGTTGTAATAACAAAAAGCGTGCGCTTAACCCAACCAATGACAGGTCATAAGTCCTGTAAACACCTTGATCAATCATATTCAGTTTCTAATTTGCATCTTCGTCTCTA
Organism: Lepidostoma basale; assembly: GCA_022606425.2. Taxonomy (NCBI): domain Eukaryota; kingdom Metazoa; phylum Arthropoda; class Insecta; order Trichoptera; family Lepidostomatidae; genus Lepidostoma; species Lepidostoma basale. The sequence goes on along the minus strand of JAHDVF020001034.1, from coordinate 198,115 downwards.
TTGAGATACAATTAAATCATAAAACAAAACATTGTTCAATATTTCATGTATTCGTATGATAAAAACAAAAAGGTTAACAATTTAATTTAGTAACTACATACTATACACACTTCTTGTTCGTATTCAACTGACTCAAATTTACATAAGGAAAAAAACTATTTATATTTGTGGCAGACCGCATATAAAATACATAAGTTAAGCCGCGTTGTTGGTATACTGATGGGAGTCACTGGAGGATATTTAGGTCAGTTGCATTGTTGCATAGAATCACAATAAATTGTCCTCGATTTCGTACGTGAAACATTTTTAGAGCATTGCACAGTGGCGTCTCTTTAACATTTTCTAACGGATCTCTCTCCTTTAGGAATTCACCACTTTATAATAAGCATTTTTTGAAAGAATACTTATTTATCTATAAAAGCATTTATTTTACTTATTTCTTATATTTATTCGTCTTTCATCCTTCTTCTGTCAACTTCAAGCTACACTTTCATACATAATAATATGGTAATTTTGTCCTGTATTATAAATTGTAAGTAAGATAATTGTTCCATTGTGTACTGCCATCTTTGCTTCTGTGGATATATTGTAGTGCTTCTGTGGATATATTTTAGTGCCAAGTAGTATTGTAGTGCTAGTGCCAACCCTCATGTATGGAAGTGAAGCTTGGAGCTGGCAAAAGAAGGATGAAAGCAGGATAAACGCCGTAGAAATGAGATCACTAAGAAGAATGTGCGGGAAAACGTTGTATGATAGAATACCGAACGATGAAATAAGAAAGAAATATAAGGCAGATGACTGCATCATGAATAAAATTAAAAAAGGATCCCTGAGATGGTTTGGATATATGGAACGAATGTATGAGAGTAGGATGGTTAAAAAGTTGTACACAACCAGCGTGGGAAAAGTAGCCGAGGACGACCGAGGAAAACATGGCATGACCAAATAATCAATTACTGAAAGGCGGCCACATTCGAAGTCGGAATAATCGACGTGCGTGCATGGTACGATTTATGAATGTAGAGGAAGCCCGAGAGGTATGCCAGGACAGGGCATTGTGGCGATCCATCCTGTCTGCCTACCCCTCCGGGGAAATGGCGTGATGGTTAGTTAGTTAGTTAGTTAGATAATTGTTGGCTGATGTGAAGTTTAGAAAGATGGCATATTTGGGACACATTCTCCGCAACGAGAAATGCGATCTGCTGAACCTCATCATAAAAGGGAAGATCGAGGGTTGGTGCGGTGTGGGAAGACCCCAGATGTCCTGGGTCCAGAATATCAAGGAATGGACCAGAGTTCGGGGGGTGGGGGAGTTGTTCCGTCCAGGCACAGGACAGAGAGGCCTACGCCAGGGTAATAGCCGACGTCGGGAGGACCTGACATGGCACTAGAAGAAGAAGATTATAATTTTCGGTTCTAAATTTGTAAAGATGGATTTAGTTCACTTGCTTGAAGAAACTAACAAATAACGTTCCTTATCTAAACATTTTCTAGAAAATGTCTGCAAACATTTCGTGAAAAACTCTTGCATAAGTTCTGTCTGCCATCACGGGGGGGCGAGAAAATCATCGCGTGACTCGTTTTCTACGCCATGAATGAAAAATTATGGCAAACCCGTGCAGAAGAGGAAAAAGAAATATATTACGGTGCTTCAAGATAAGAAAGTTCAGCGTTGTAACACGTCCAACCTTTCGCCATTGTTGCTGGACAAAAAGTGGTATTCACAGGTGAAACTGTAATTTTTAAGGGATATTCATTGCCACGTGATGATAAGCGCAAACATTTATTAATACCATTCATTCGTCTGTTTTAAAATCGGGTATACCTTTCTTTTAGATATTTTTATCCTAGGGATTGATTAATACGAATGAAAACGTATTTTTTCTAGTATTATTTTTAATGAGAATGACATGTTTTGCCTTTCAACAGGCGAAACATGTCATTCTGACTTCTGAAATAAATAAATAAATTAAAAAATGAAAGTAGTTATTAAAAACATCGTTAAATTTAATTATTATCATTACAAGCTGACCCCGTGAACTTCGTACCACCTAAGAATTAATAAATATTGTATTAACTTATTAGCTGAATTAAATTCAATTATTTATTAAGTTAAAATGAATTAAGTTCAATAAATGTGCAAAAATCAAATTAAAAGTATTTATATTACATTGATATGAATGTATTTCACATGGCAGCAAGGGACTTGCTTTATTGAAGCGAATCGAAATGATTCGCGTAGCATTGTTGCATTACTTTCTGTTAAACTATTATATTTACTGGATTGGATGCACACGGGTCGAATTTTTCCGATGTTTAAATAGTTATTCTGCTATTCGGGACGGAGACAAATCCAACAAATCAAAGATCATCAAAATCGGTCCAGCCGTTCTTGAGTTATAAATGGCATAACTAACACGTCTTTGTTTTATTAAAGAGAATATTATAATAGCACGAAACACTACTGCTTCGTGTATAAGTTATTTTGAATTAAGTGACAATATAATGTAATATAAAGATGTAATAAACTCCAAATTTGGTGAACAAAAAAAGTAACTCGTTTCGCGAATGCATAAGTAATTTTAAATTAAAACCTTGTACACGATTTTATTGTTGTTCCTTAGCATTCCAATAGTACAACATAATCGACGGAATCACGCTTCTAGTTATTTTTAATACATTCTTTACTCTTGATGTAATTAAAGTTCATTCAATGAAATATTACTACAATATATACCGAATGCACTGCATACTCGAACGAAGTATATAAATCTATATAAAACATATTAAGAAATGTCATTAAATGTATCGTTTTCGGGCACATTCTTCTAATTTCTACGGCATTTATCCTACTTTTATCCTTCTTTACCAGCTAAAAGCTTCACTTACATACATAAGGGTTGGGCACTAGAAATCCGTTATGTGTTGCCGTCTTATCAATGATTCAACATAGAGTTTTACTTCATAGATCAAGGAATATATCTTTTTAACCATTCTTTCCTTATCCATTCGTTCTATATGTCCAAACCATCTTCGTGACCCTTTCTTAATTTTATTTAGGACAAATTCATCTGGCTAACATTTCTTTCTTATTTCATCGTAAGGTACATTGTTTTTCCACACATTCTTCTTAGTGACTTCATTTCTACCGGATTTTTCGTTATCATCCTTTTTTTACCAGCACAAAACTTCACACCCATACATAAGGGTTGGCACCGGATTTCTACCGGATTTTTCTTTATCATCCTTTTTTTACCAGCACAAAACTTCACTTCCATACATAAGGGTTGGCACTAGAACTCCATTTTATCAATTATTTCATATGGAGTTTTACTTCATTAATCAAGGAACAATAAAAAACATGAAATTCAGTAACATCAGTATAGGTTTTTCAATTTTCACACTCCGAAATTTAATCAAATGACGTTCTCTTATTCACATGTTCCTCATGCAATCTCTTAGAGTTTTGCCTCCAATTTATTTTTATTTTTATTTTATTTATATATTAAGGGTAACATACAGCGATATCAATAACATATTTATTATAAAACATTTAGAATAATTTAAATAAGGCCTTAGAATAATTTTCTAATTCTGATTTTAAAAAAATGGTTTTATTCACGTGGTGCTCCTGTAAATTTGGAAATATTTCTTGTACAAGTGAATTGTTTTGGTCAATTTGGCTGTTGCCGCAATTTATGATAGTTATTTGTGACACAAAATACGTTTTCACTCTTCTGATGTTAAAATAATACAAGTTTTTTCGTTTATAAAAATAATTTTGACAGGTGTAAAAATAAATTTTTCATTTGTTCCAATGACAATTTGAATAAATTCTTCAATCAAATTTTCAAGTTTTTGCTGGTGTTGGATTGTTTTAAGTGCCTAATTAAAATTAAAACAGTGGAATAAAAAATTAAATAAACACAAATGTCCGGATCGTCCAGCTGACGACAAGTGCACCATCTAAAAGAACATTATGTGTTAAATTATTTTTATGTGTTATTTTATTTTATATCATTGTATTTTATATAATTTGTTTTAGATTTATTATGTAGACGTTGAATGATCGAAGTGTGCGCGGGAGATGCCTATTGGTGGCGATGAGGTTCGCAACCCGTCACACCGCGTCTCTCGCGTTGGCGAAAAGAGAAGGATAGAGTGCAGCAATGTTGCTCCGATCATTTTCTTAAAATTTCGTTCAAATGAAAAACATCAATGTCACCAAAATGCTTGTTGTAGTTGTCACAGATTCGATACAATGCCGCGCTCTGAGCTTAGTTAGTGCGATAAACAGGAATATGGAAAACTTGGCTCGCGATGCGTCTCGTGCGGGACATGGGGGTATTGAATGACAATTTGCTGAGAAGTTCAGAATTGTCAATTTTAAAGTGAATTATTTTATGAAGCAACATCATATCATGAAGAGTACGTCTATTTTCAAGAGAGTCCAATGGGTGAAAAATTAGGGCAGATTTGTAATCAATCTATCAATATCAGTGTCTTTGTCTCAGAAGTCCTCAAACTATACTATCATATTATGCATATAACATGTTTATATTTTAACGTAAAATAACGTAAATATATGTCAACGAGTTACCTCAATATAGAGGTGTGAAAGTTACTTAGAAAATAATTAATAAAAATATGCACATTTATAAAAAGCGATAAACATTTTTAATTCGCTCCAAGCTACATAAAAGCTCACTCGCAATAAAATGATATATAAATAAAGATTAGAAATGCCTAGTGTGAAAATGCAAACAATTTTTTTATATGATTTGATTACACGCACTAAAAATAAATATGCAGAACTTAGAAAATTTTAGTAAAATTTTTACCTAACGACTTCTGGAAATCACGATAAAAAATATATATTACATTTAAGTAACAGGGAATTTAACTTAATTATCCATTAACATTCCTCAATTCTTTTATACTGTTTTATTCGTATGTTAAATAGATTCTCGATTAGCTAGAAGATAAGACCTGGTAATAAGAAGGCGATAAACTGAAGAAAAAATATACAATTTCCAACACGAGCGATGATTTCGAATAAACGATACGATACGATTACGATAGCTTTGATTACCTGCGTAGTTAATACTCCATAGTAAAAGTGTTCATGCCTCGAAACAGGATATTAAAATAGTTTTAAAGGTAGTACGATTCTATTCGAGTGAGATTTAAAAGCCGTTTTTCCCGTTTCGAGGTCTCATTCAAGTAGTCATTAGCTTCTAAAAAATACTACAATTATAATAATACTTAAAACTAACTAACTTACCATCACGTCGTATGGACGAAGGAGAAGATGGAGGGAATTGATTGCCACACTGCCAATTCACGTATATACAGGTTTCACACCGTAGATTTATTCGACTTTTCGCATAGACGCTTGTTAAAACCATTTTTTTATTGATTTAAACTACAGGTTCCCAAACATTATCAACCTATCGTCCCTTAAAAAAAATAATCACGTGTATCATGGGTTACATCCGTAATTTTCAGACAATTTTTTTCCGGTGATAAATGCCGTCCCTCTTAGTTAACTATATTAAGTTTGGAAAAACAAGATTATTTAATAATTAATATGAATGAAAACTTCTGTTTTCTAGGAGTTATATTATATTTAGATGAAATGACATGTTTCACCCTTCTAACGCATTATCAAATGTTTGAAATTTGATAAATTTGTTTGACAACGATAAAACAAATATTTGTCATTTGATTATGCCTTAGACGGGCGAGACATTTTATTCCATTTAAATTTAATATAACAGATATTTCCATTCATATTAATTATTGAATATAGAGTTTTTTCATCATTGTTCAAGAAACAATAAATAGGAATAATTAACTTACTGATTAACTAATCATTATGCCTATTCCCCTGGAGGGGAGGGCAATATATCAGGACATTGCTCTGTCCTGATATTTATATTCCTCAAGCTTCCTTTAAACTCGTACAACGTAACTATATATGGAAATAATTATTTTAAATAAACGTATGGTGACAATTTAGGGAGCCGCCAAAAACGGTCGAAGACACGAACATTAGTGGATTTTAACATAATATACATAATTTTTTTTTAGATAAACTTAAGGCGTTTAATATGACGCATTTTTATGAATTAAAACAGTGTTTTCTCCACTTTTGAGATTCGACATTTAAAAAAATAATGATTAAATAAAACGATGTTTTTTAACTACTTCCACTTTTGTCTTTATTTAGGCAGCGACCGGTTTCGCCAGGCTCGCTGGCATCGACAGAGCGGGATCCCAGTCTGTCGATGCCAGCGAGCCTGGCGAAACCGGTCACTGTCTAAATAAAGACAAAAGTGGAAGTAGTTAAAAAACATCGTTTTATTTAATTATTATTTAAAATGAACTTCCATTAAGAGATTTCAGTAAAATCATATGATTAATTTAAAAAAGTGTTTACTTTTTTTTATTACATTTTCATTGTTTAAATTCACTACATTATAATTTTTACATACCTACTTTATTAATCTTAATGGAGCATTTTATAGTAAGCTCATGAAAAATCTCTACTATCTGGAATATTTTTATTGGCTGATAGCATTTTATTTTACGATGAAACTCCCAGTATTATATAGGTAGGTACGAGTGTATTCGGTACCTTCCTACCTTGATTGCTGTTGGCCACTTGCTCCACGGAGAACAAACGACTTTTTAAGCGCTCCATGTGAATATTAGAATAATACAAATAAAAGTTAATTAGATATTCAGTAGATTCCAATCTTAAAGCTCTAATGATATATGATTCGAATTCGTTAAATTTTCTTTCCGCACGAGATGCGGTCAGTTTGTTGATACGGCGAACCGGCGTCGGCGCACCACCTACGCAAAAGTTCTCTTACGCGCTTTTGCTTAATTTTATCAAAAAAAACTAACTAGCTTACCATCACGCCGTCTCTCTGCAGAGGTAGGCGAAAATTATGGACTGCCGCACTTTTCTTTCCTGACATACTTCTCTCTAAATAATGAAAACAAAAAATATATTTTATATTAATAAGAGCCCGATTCGTAACAAAAATATGCCTATGACCACCGCCTTAATCCATTTAATCAATTCTGAAATAATAAACTCGATTTGCTGGCTATTTACCGAGTAAATGGTCTTCACAATAACACACTTTGGCTTTTAGTTATATAGATTTAGTGTGCTTACACTTGTGTTTATCGTCGACCGGTTTCGGCAGCTGGTGTAGAACAGAAGATGGCAGCAAGCTGCCGAAGCCCGTCGACTATAAACACAAGTGGAAGCACACTAAATATATAATAATAAAGAAATTTTGTTTTAATTTTTTTTTTGTTTTCTTTATTTAAAATGAACTTTTACCAAGAAATTTCAATTAAAAATATTACTCGAATGATTTTACTGAAATCTCTTGATGGAAGTTAATTTTAAATAATAATTAAATAAAACGATGTTTTTTAACTACTTCCACTTTCGGCTTAATTTAGACAGTAATTAATTGTCTAAATACTGTCTAAATAAAGACAAAAGTGGAAGTAGTTAAAAAAACATCGTCTTATTTAATTATTATTTAAAAATATTAATTACATAATACTTTTCTCTCTTCCTCAATATTCATAAATCATGCCATACACGCACGTTGATTTCTCTGATCGTACCACGTTTTCCCCGGTCTTCTTCTATTTCTTGGTACATTTACATCGTTAACAACACTTTTTCACTATTCTTTCTTCATTCATTCTTTCCATGTATCCAAACTATCTTAATGTTCCTATGAATATTTTGCTCATAACAGTTTCATTCGTACTACATTCACTTTTTATATTTTATTTCGACACTCTATCATACACAGATTTTTCACACATTCGTCAAAGAGATTTATTTTCTTATTTTACGTTTTATTTTACGTTCATCCTTCTTTTGCCAGTTCCCTGCTTCTGATTCATTCACTTCGGTTCTGACTGTCATGATTTCTTCTTTTTCGAAAATCATTACCTTATTCATATTCATCATCAGATCATTTCACATGCATACCTCATCTGGCTAGACCCTACGTGATCGAGTTAGGAATACAGCAATCCGAGAAATCTGCGAGGTCTAAGATGTGGTCAGATGCGGACGTCAAAGACGGCGATACTGGCATCAACATGTAGAAAGAATGAGCTCAAATAGGATACCACACATAGCTTTCCATGGAACGCCAAACGGACAACGCCGACCAGGAAGACCCCCGAAACGGTGGAGAGAAAGCTGGAGTTCAGCGTCTCAAGAGGACCCGCCTGAAATAACAGACTCCTGAGTCTACCAAAAGTGAAGAAGAAGAAGAAGATCTCATACATATTAGTCACTAGGACTTGAAGTATAATGTTTAATCATAAGATATAGAAATATGTTCAACGAAAAAAATATTTTACAAAACCGTAACTTTTTATTAAGAACCAGAGAGAGGTAACTGTAGCAGGTAGCTACTCGAAATGAGTGATTCGAGTTTTGTACACACAATTTCATTAAGTCATTTCGTTAAACTAATTTACATACAAATTTCTATGAGTGAATTCCTAAAGTCGGCCATTAGTCATGAGAGGTAACCTGCCACTGAGTTATTAAGAAACTTGTGATAAGAATCAACTCAGAATTAACTATAGGTATTCGTAAATGGCACCTTCAAATGACTTACGCATGCCTTGGTTATTCTTGCATTGAACCTATATTTATATGATTCTCTGCCTTATCTCCGGACTATCATTTTCTTAGAATTAGAAGTGGCACATCCGTATTTTGAGGAGTAAGACATATTATGGACTTGTTATATTATTCTCTCTCTCTGGTTTCAATCCTTCCATTCTTCCATGTCTTGTGCGGCTCTTTTGAAATATCTGCATATGATGAGCAGCGCACGTCCACCAACAGGTCCTCCAGGTACTCTCGGCGTGGGCGTCCCCTAGAGTTTGTCCCCTCGGTCATACCCTCCATTATGGCATGCAAGAGGCCTTCTTGTCGTATTACATGACCAATCCATCTCACACGCCTTTCGGACAAGGTCCTGAGCAGGTGCCTTCCTCCTTCGATTCTTTGGAGAACCTCCTCATTTGTAATGCGGTCTCTCCAGGAAATTCCTAAAAGTCTTCTATAGGACCACATCTTAAAAGCCTCTAGTCTCCGTTTATATCTTTCGGATAGGCACCATGTTCGCAGCTGTGAATCAAGATACTCCATACATAGGTCTTGATGATGAGTATTCTCAGTTTTAGGTCTATATTATTCGATTGCTTTATTATTTATTTCGTCTATGTTATATTATTAAAATTGCTATATGTTTCCTATGATTATCCTGAGTGCAAGAATATAAAAGTAAAAACATATAAAAAAAATACTCACCAGCCGGTAAAACCGAAACTCTGACTAATTATTGAATATTAAGGAAAACGTATTTACGTTTTCCGGAAATTTTATGACATAATAGAAATACATGTTTTCCTATACTGACATGCAGATGACAGTAAATAAAATATATAGCTCTCATATACTCGTAATATCTTATTTCAGGAAATGGAAATTTCCTAAATATTTAATCAAGAGTTTACATCATTTTTGAAACAATGGTAATTAAAATGTGTCATTTTTCATTTACTCCTTCTTTTAGAATCTTCTTCTTAAAGTGCCCTGTCGGGTCACCTCGGCGAACCTGTTCCTGTCCTGCGCTCAGGAACAGCTCCTCCACACTTCGGATGGCGGTCCACTCCCTCACATTTCGCAGCCAGGACACCTGTCTCCTACCGGACCCTCGGCGTCCCTCAATTTTTCCCTCCAATATCATTTGGAGAAGGTGATACTTTTCCCCACACAGTACATGACCCAGATGTAAAATCTTGCGAACCTTGATAGTTGATTACAGCTCCCTGTCCACTCTAGCTCGCCTCAGGACTTCGGTATTGATAACCATGTCTGTCCAGGGGATTCTGAGCATTCGGCGATAGAGCCACATTTCAAATGCTTCTAGTCTGTTCATTTAGTTGACTTTAAAAGTCTACGTTTCACATCCATAAAATAAAACAGACCACACATGGCATTTGATCATTCTTGAGGAATGATATAAATAAACCCACCAGTGAAATGTTTCCCTGCTGTATGCTAGGGCGTTTTCTAATGTCACTTATTTCCGATATATAATTGTTTTGTTTTTTTCAATATTAACCAAACTTCTTAAAAAACCTTACTTATATTGAATTAACAAAGAAGATAATAAATTCCGAAGTGAATTTGAAATTATTATCAACTATCGTGAATATGGGGTTTACTTAATTATTTAATTCTATATAATTTTATTTTTCTAAACTGTTGCTGCGCATGCAGTTTTCATTTACTTTTAACACGTATCAAAATAAAAAGTTAAAAACAAATGTTATACAGTAATTGGGTTCAAACAACTTCTTGTGCACAAAAACAAGTCTTTATTAAAATATTTTAAGAAATCTAAATTAATCATTTGATATTGCCTTATCACAATGCGAAACTTTTCAATCCCATAAGATTTTCATTCGTATTGTGTGTATAATATATCATTTTTAAGAACCAATTAATAATTATGTTTATTTATAATGAAACAAAAGGGGAAAGAGCATGAAATTATGCGTGTACTACACAGAACACTAATTATGTAAAAAACAAACGTGTTGTGCCTATATACCGGGTTCATATAGAAGTTTTACGAGTTATGAATGTTGTAGATACATAAAGAATAAAGCAACCGTAATGTGTATATAAGGAACATAAAATATGAATTATGTGCACACTAAAACAATAAAACAGAAGGCAAAATATGTAATAAAAAGCAATCGCTATTCTTTGTTTCACGTAACAGGTCAGTGCCGGAGACGTTATCTCTTTCTTTAACGGTCAAAATGTAATGAAAAGACAAAGGATAGAATTCTTCTATAATAAATGCTTGAAATGTTTTAGATTTAAGAGTATATACAAAATAATTTTGTGTATTCATGCACAGGTAGGTACTTGATTTATTAACTAAATTATTGATTTAATGCACGTATATTGAAACAAATGAGCAAATACGGATTGGAATTCTTTTGAAATCACAAAAAAAACGAAAATCACAAATTAAAATGGTGTAAAATAATTATTTTACACCATTTTAATTTGTGATTTTCGTTATTGAATATTTTATTTTTATTAAATATAAGAAGATATAAGATAAGAAATACGCTGAAAAAGATATGCATCTTATTTAAAAGTTGAAACAAAAACTAGAAAGTTATGTACATAGTGTCAAATGCAAATATAAGAAATTAATGTAGTGCGAACGAAAATGTTGTAAAAAAAAAAAATGTAAGAAACGCAAAGCAAAACATGTCTTCTTTTTCTATTTTAGACCTTTGGTCTGTTCCTGTAATCAGGCTGGCCTCTCTTGGGAAGTCGACTCCCAGCTATCCCTCCATCTCTTTGGCGGTCTTCCGGGGGGACGGTAGCCAGCAGGAATGTGATGCGCCACAGCGTGTGGGATTCTGGAGGGATCCATCCTCTGTATTTTCTTCATTGTTTGCCCCATCTTACGAAATTTTCCACCTTGCAGATTTCGCGGATAGCCGTGTTCCTTACCCTATCTCGAAGAGTCTTTCCTGCTATCATCCTGAGCGTCCGCATCTCTGCCACCCGCACTTTAGCCTTTTTTCTTGTAGTATCCGCTCTGGTCTCAATGCTATATGTCAGTATAGGTTTTACGCAGGTTTTGTATATTCTGACCAAAAATATGTCATTCCTATAAACTATAATATTATATAATAAAACTTCTAAAAAACATACATTTTCATTCGTTTTGATCATTAGGATGGTTGGGGCGTGTGGACGGTTTTAAAAAAATTATAATATATTTTAAAGATGGAACACGAAATAGAGAGAAGCCGCCAAAAATGTGGCACAATTAAATCACATATTTTTTTTATTTCGGCCATACGAGTAGTCGAATAAATTAACGCATGACACGATGTATAGTGGAGGATTGAGTACGTCAGGATATAAATTTGTGGCTGTTCATCATTTCTCTAAAATAATGTATATTTACATCGAGATTTGCTTAATTGCTCACGCTTCAATAAATTTAAAGTTCATTATTTAAAATAATTCATTATCATATTCAGAGCTCCTATGCTTTCTTCGTCTTGTTCCGTCTATGATTTTAATGTTAGTTGTCAACCTCAATAGATTCCACACTCCATCTCGATTTATGACATGATCATCCATCATTTCTCTTGCTGACCAAGTCGCTCAACTCTCATTAAAATACTTTAAAATCTATTCGTTTAACTGTATTATAATTATGTATTTAAAATTATCCATACACATTCGTATTGTGTTTAAATTATTAATGATATCAAATAAATTCATCGACATATTCTTGTCATATTATAAATATAACTAACTAACTAACTAACCATCACGCCGTCTCCCCGAAGGGGTAGGCAGAAAGAATGGACTGCCACACTTTTCTTTCCTGACACATTTCTCTCGCTTCCTCAACATTCATACATCGTGTCATGCACGCGCGTCGATTTCTCTGACTCCTCACATAGCCGACATTCAATATTTGATTTTTTTTTATCGTGCCACGTTTTCCTCGGTCTTCCTCTATTTCTGGTTCCATTTACATCATTAACATATAACTTTTTTACCGTTCTTTCTTCATTCATTCTTTCCATATGTCCAAACTATCTTAATGATCCTTGGAACTGGCAAAATAAGGATGAAAGTAGAATAAATGCAGTAGAAATGAGATCTCTTAGACGAATGTGTGGATACTCTGTGTATGATAGAGTGTCGAATGAAAATATAGGAAGTGAATGCGGTGCGAATGATGGTGTCATGAACAAATTATTAATATTATAAATATTGTTGTGAAAATTAATAAATATATGTGTGTATATAAAAACATCTGCCTAATCATAGGAATACACTATGCCATACGAGATAGTATATAAAAAAGTTGAATGTTCGGTTATCTCATAAAAATACACAATAAATTTATATACGAGGTCTGTTCAAAAAGTATCGCGAATTTTATATTTTTTCAAAAAGTATTTATTTATTCATGAATATCTATTTTGTCCCCTTCAAAGTAATTCCCCTCGGATATAATACATTTATGCCAACGTTTTTTCCAATCCTCGAAGCACTTAAAAAAATCATTTTTTGTGATCTTGTTCAGCTCCTCCTTCGATGCCGTCTTTATCTCCTCAATCGTGGCGTAGCGTCGTCCTTTCATGGGCCTCTTCAGTTTTGGAAACAGGAAAAAGTCACAGGGGGCCAGGTCTGGGGAATACGGTGGCTGCGGCACCATTACTGTGTTGTTTTTGGCCAAATATTCGCGCACAAGCAACGATGTGTGAGCAGGGGCGTTATCATGGTGCAAAAGCCAGTTTTTGTTCTTCCACAAATCCGGGCGTTTCTGGCGGATTGCTTCGCGCAAATTGCGCATAACTTGCAGGTAATATTCCTTATTGACCGTACTACCCTGTGGCAAGAACTCATGATGCACCACGCCCCTGCAATCGAAGAAAACTGTGAGCAAAACCTTCACGTTCGACCGAACTTGGCGCGCTTTTTTTGGTCTTGGCTCATGCGGCAGCTTCCATTGGGATGATTGAGCTTTGGTTTCCACGTCATAACCATAAACCCATGATTCGTCACCAGTTATGACCCTCTGGAGCACATTTGGGTCGTCACGGACCGAGTCCAACATCTCCTGAGCAATGTTAACGCGATGCTGTTTTTGGTCGAAATTGAGCAATTTTGGCACGAATTTCGCGGCGACCCGACTCATGCCCAAATCATTGGTTAAAATCGAATGGCACGAGCCAATCGATATGTTTAGGTCCTCAGCAACTTCTCTAACGGTGATTCGACGATTGGCTTATACTATTTTCTTCACTTTATCAATGTTTTCGTCTGTTGTTGACGTGCTCGGGCGTCCGGCACGCTCTTCGTCGTTCATATCTTCTCGGTCCTCTGAGAACATTTTGTACCACCGATAAACGTTGCTTTGGTCCAAGGTAGCTTCACCATATGCCACAGTCAACATTCGAAATGCGTCCGCGCACTTTATTTTGTTTTTCACACAAAATTTGATACAGATTCTTTGATCCATTTTTTGGAATAGGCAAAAATCGAAGACGAGCCAAAACACATCCAAGCAAAACAGCTGTCAAAAATTAACTAAACATTCAAAATGGCCGACCTTGTCAGCATAAGTAAGGGACATGAGTACCAACATAACGCTACAAAAAAATCAAAAATCAAATATACGTAGCCAGCGGAAATTCAAAATTCGCGATACTTTTTGAACAGACCTCGTATATGATAAAATCCAGATGAATCCGGTTTTCCTTTTAGAATCCACAAATATATATGTATATTTTTTAATACGTTTGCACAGATGTCTTGATTTGTCAAAGAGTTATATAACAAGCAATGTTATATTCGTAAGTATTAGAGAAATCAAACCACGATGCCAGATTTACTGTTCTTGTGCCTTTATTAGACCAATAAACAAATTAATACATGAGTCACCGCCTTGGAAAGGTTTCCATAGTACAATGACTTACACTTTGTGGTTTTAAAATGACTCATAGTAGATATAATTACGAAACTATTAAAAAAATAAATACTACGTATAAAATCATGTTATTAAATCTATCAATTATGTATTGTTCTAACAATTATTTATTAATATATAATATAATATTATAAACCAATAATAACTCCTTATGCGGGAAAGGTATTAATACCCTATTTTGTTATTTTATTTTGTGAATGTATGCTTATACTTGGCGATAACCTTTCACATTGTGTTAGTAAAATAGTTCTGCTAAATGCTAAAAATTAATCTCCATAGATGGCGTTAGTATGTGAATTATATAGAGCAATCTTTAAAAAAAAAATTAACATATGTAATCAAAATCTTCATAGATGGCATATTGAAACTGACATGTGAAGTTAGGCATAGATTTGTAACATATACAACTTCCAAAAATTTGTCTTACATGGTCATAAAGAAAAAGGTGGAATGGGGAATGTTGTAATTACATAAAGCGTGGGCTTAACCCATCCTGTAAACACCTTGATCAACCATATTCAATTTCCAGTTTGCATCTTGGTTTCTATTGAGATACAATTAAAATTGATGTATTAATACCCGTTTACTAGATTGGCGGTGGCTGGCGGGATGGATATAAATAACTCTGTACTTTCGTATGAAGCACTTAATTTGTGGTGTGGCGTTATTAAAAATAGTCCGAAACACTGTGATACCTTAACATTTTAAACTGTTAAATTAAATAGCTTTGTTTTATGTATCACAATTGTATTTTATTTTACGCGACAGCTGTTTCGTCAACCTATGTTGACATCATCAGGTGTTACAATAATAATATAGCAAATGTTAAATTTTCTTGATTTTTCTTTCGTGATTTTTATGTGTTATTGCGTAAAATAAAATACAATTGTGATAGATAAAACAAAGTTATTTAATTTAACAGTTTAATTTAACAGAATTTTTTGTAATGTAACAAAAGAATATTGCAAAAATATAAATTTATATTTTTATTACGAATTATTTATTATTGAGTTTTATTCCACCTGTTTGAATATATTGTATAATATTATTCAACTATTCATCACATACATGTTTTGAATGGTTGTCATCCTTCATCAGCGTAAAAATAGTTACATATAAATCATTTATTATATCTTAAATAGTAAGATGTAGGGGGAAATTTTCATCACATTAAAAATAATATTTTTGGTATTTAAACCATAATAAATAAAACTACCATTTATAAAACGACCTCAATCCAACAACGTAACTTCCAATAGGTAGAGGAGCAACAGCAGTCGGGCTGATACTTCCAAAAGCCAAGATCCAAGACAAGAAAAGACAAAATTAAAATTAATTTGATTACATAATTTATTGATACTATATTTCAATATGAATACATTATTTTTATTTTGAAAACCTGTTATTACACATATCACAATACATTTTTATTAAATTGTCGGGACAGCTGTTTTGCTAACCTTTGTTGGCATCATCACAAACAAGTAATTAATTAATTTAATTGTTCCAATTTCTTAAATATAATACTCACATGTTTAAATAATATGACATAGGATGTTTAGTATAAGAAACTGGCTGCATTGAATATTCTTCTGCAATTGTGCGTATCTCTTGACGTATGTTGAACTTTGGTAAACCCAAGAGCACGGTATGAAGTTCCTACAATTCAAATCAACGTAGGAACTCTATACCTCGCTAGTGGAAAATACCTTCGATGAATTGCTGCTGACACGTCTTGAGTCCTTGGTGGGTTGCTTGTTACTGCATTCTTGAGTGAAGACATGGCTTTTATTACTAACATAAATTAAAATTAAAACAAGTATAATCATAGTAATTTTGTTTACATGCAATAAATAATTATAAATAAATAAGTTCAAAAAATATTTACAAAAAAAAACATGTTTTTAAGAACGACTTTAGATATTGTCATTATTTCTATACTGTCCGGTTTCGCCAGGCCCACCGGGATCGACAGACAGTTTAAGATATTGTTCAAGTCACAAATAATGAATACACGCTACAAGTGATAAAAAAAAAAGAATTTAAAAAAGTCAAATACTGTTTTTTACTCAAGTAAATACAAAATAGTGTTTATATTAAGTATTATAGAATTTCTGATTTAATCCAATTAGATGATTAAAAATATACAGTATAACAAAACAAACACATTTGATTACAATAATGTTTAAAACAGCTAAATTTACAACAGATAATAAATTTAATTAAAATATAAAAGTAAATTCAAAATTTACCAGGTAAAAAGATAAAATTACAAAAGTTATAATATATTATACATAATAAATACTTAATCTGATGATAAGTGAATCTATATAAGATAGGTTCTATGAGATAAAAATAATTAAATAAAACAATGTTTTTTAACTACTTCCACTTTTGTCGAAGTACGAAACTTAACGTGATATTTCGTGTGGCTACCCAACATATTTGGTTCAAAAGACAAAAGTGGAAAAAGTTAAAAAAAACATTGTTTTATTTTATTATATTATTATTTAAAATGAACTTCCATCAAGAGATTTCAGTAAAATCATTTGATTATCTATCAGATAACATTTAATAAATTCTCAACCTCGCCTTAATTTTAGATTATATATTATTCATTATATGCATTATGAATCAAACTTAACTGATATATTTTAAGGAAAGTAAGAATATTCCGATTATTATGCATACAAAAATATTTTCAAAGCTAAGAAGGCGAATTAATGAAAAAACTGTGATATCACGCATAAACAATGTGTGCCAGGACATTTTGTACGAGGTGGAAATATATTACAAAATATTTCAGTACTCTTCTTGGTGGAGATCAAAGGGCTTGAAATACGAGTAGGATCATGTAGCTTCTCCTGCTTATGTTATGGCGGAGTTGTGTAATAAAAGAAAATACACATTACAGGAACAAAGTCCTCGTGATTTGCTGTTCTCAGCAGGATCCTTAGAAGGAAGAGGGTTAGGGGGTGTATTCAAGTTGGGAGCAAAATTTTACTAGTTTCTTTATTTCAATGTGCCCCGTATAATAATACTACCCTCCCATATTTATAATTTCCCACCCCCTAACGCCAGGGGTGAGATGGAAAGAATTTCATAATACCACGGTTTCATCGGGGAATACTCTTTATATTACCAGCAACAATATGTATTTTTTTAGATTAAATATTTAAAACGTATTGACAAAATTACGAATATAATATAAAAAATTCTATTTTTATCATTTTTTATATTAAGTATGCATTGGCATTTATGAAATTTTCAAATTAAGACAAGAATTTTAAAAATTCCAATATTAAAAAATCACAAATATTTCAAAAGGTTATTAACGCCTCGGGCTTTTGCAATTAAGGATTTAATCGATTCGATGGAAAACAATTATGAATAAAAATAACTGAAATTAAATTGAATAGTCTATTAGAAATTTATCTAAATAGATCTATTATATTTATAACGTTACAATTAAATATACTGGTTTTATAATTAAAATCAAATAAATGATTTTGTAGTACAATATTAAAATGTTATCGTAAAAAAACCTATGAATTCTAGACAGTTTGGTTTCTAACAAAATTGCCTACGAAATGTATATTTTTCTCTAAGTCTCAATTGAAATTAATGGGTTTGTTGAACTTTGTGGGATCAATCGTATAACCACAGTCGTTCGGCGAGAATATTCAAGATTAAAGTTTTTTCTCTGACGCCTAAACCCGCATACGAATCAGACAAACTGCTCAAGTTATCTCGGATCTAGATACCGCTGGATAGTATTAAGATGAAATAAAATGAATGGATATTTAATTAATTATAGCAGCTATTGAAAATTGAATTAATAACGTACATATAACGATGAATTTAAAAAGTTGAATTCATTTGAATAATTAAATGCTTACATATTTTATATAAAAATAATGATACACTCACGCTGGGAAGATAATGCTTCCGAGTTAACGTTATATTTTTTATCTTAAGGGGGATCCTATTGACTCTTCGAGCGGCGCATGGTCATCACCGTGGTGATGGCCATGCTACGCTGAGGATTGATCTGATCCCAAGTACCTATCCACACCTACTCGACTTTGGTCTCCCCTGGAAACTATGCGAAATGTTAGAGATCGAGTGTGAATAACCTCTGTGGATAATATTGATGCATAGGCTAACGTGGAAGGACACCTCGCCAACCCGTCTGGCAAGCGTGGCGTTGTAATGCCAACCACCCCCCGTATGACATGTCATACATTGAGAAGTATGGGGGAGGCCTATGTCCAGCAGTGGACGATAACGGCTGTTAAAGAAGAAGAAGAAGCTATCATTGGTTTGCAGGATTGGTAGCCGTATAGAAACATACATGCATAGTATAAGAAATCTATTATAATACAAATAGTACATTTATACATAATTACAATTTAACATTGAATATACATATTATATCTACGGTTATATCTTAACGCATGTAAGAACAGAAAAATACAATTCAGTTATTGAAACTGAACGCGTAAAATATGACAAAATATAATTTTAATCTATATAAAATATATACATATAATAGAATATATAAAAGAGGAGGTTTTTTTAAATATAGAATTAATTACGAAATATATAGGAAAGATATCAAGTTTTAAAAAATCATTAGGTACATTTATTGTCATTAAATTCGACGGACGCCTCGTTCGGTCGACTGAACATCAAAGGGGTCCGTCAGAAGTCGTGATATATTATTTGAAAATAGAAAAATCGATGATTTCGGAAGGGAAGTCCGCCCCCAGGCGATGCCAGCGCCATACGAGAGGGGTGGCAGAATTATATTATTAAATATATGAATGAATAATCATATGATCGCACCCCACACTACTCTTAGCGAAATATTAACCATATAGAATAATGAATGATAATTTTTTTATCGCCTAACAATAAAACTATTTGGCAAATATATTTACAAATGTTGGTACGAACATGATAATTATACACACGTTGAGTATAAATTTCATTAAGTCATAATTAATAATTCTAAATCTCGTGTCAAGAGGTGTGCAAGTTTTTTTTAATTATACATATATGTATCTTATTTTGCAATAACATCGTGGTACTAAATAAAAACTTTCTTAAAAAAGTTTTCCTCGGTCGACCTTGACTCCGTACTCCATTTGCATCGTTAACGTATACTTTTTTAACCATTCTTTCTTCACCCATGCGCTCCATATGTCCGAACCAACGCAGCGATCCTTTCTTAATTTTGTTCATAATACCTTCTTTCGCTCTACATTACTTTCTAATGTCAGCATTTAAATCAATGATATTATAATTTTTTTTACAATCTTCAATATGAGAATAAAAAAGGCCTTTATTATGAAGACGGAATCTGGTCGTGTCTAGGCTTAAACCCAAGTTCCTTGCACCAGGAGCCAAGCGTTCTAACCTCTAGAGCACCACCCGATTATAATCCATATGTAATATATTTTTTACCAGGTTAAAATTTTTCAGAATTCACTATATGTGTAACGCCACGAATGAAAGAATAAAAAAACGATTTGCCTTTCGTTCACATATTATCTTTATTTTGCATAGGTATGAAAATTTGAGAGGTACGCGAGGTTTCATCACTCCCTCTCCAGTTTCCAATCCCGTCGGCGGATTACTTCCTTGAGGAATAATGCCATTCCTTCCCCTCAGAAACAAATAATACGGGATATGCTCGGCTTACTGTAACAGTACTAACTTTTTATGCGATTCTATCACAAAATACATGACGGCCTAAGTACCTGATAAATTACTTTTTGACAAGGGATTTTCTCCTACTCACACACGCCGTTAGATATTGAAATTTCCAGCAAATCCCATGAGATTCATATGATAAAATTCCAATTTAAAAAAATGACTTAATGATATTTCCATTCAATAAATAAAATAAACAACTATTGTAGAAGAAAATATATATTAGTGTTTGAAAATTCACGGTAGAAGTTCATTAAAAGTAATTAAAATGAAATAAAAAAAGTCGCCATTAACCTAGTCTGGAGCAGAAGATGGCAGTGACCTGCCGAAACCGGTCGAAGACGCAAAAATTAGTGGATTTTAACTAAATGTGCATTTAAAAAATACAATTTTAAACCACTAAGATAATACGTGCGTGCATGATACGATGTATGAATAACAGGTAAGAAAAGTGTGGCAGTCCATTCTTTCTGTCTAACCCTTCGGGGATTAAAGTACATATGTATACTGGGTATGTCTATATCTCGTGGTATTGTCTTCAATGGACGTTTCGGAAGATCCCGGAGATTTCATTTTTAAAATAATCAAGTACTACTATCCTACCCCGATGATGAGGTCTGTAACGATCTCCAAAACGTCGATCAAAGAAACAACGGGACACGGACATACTCAAGATGTAATTTAATTCTATCAATTACAAAAGTGATTTGAATCGTCAGCAGTAATATCAACAAAGCAATAAAAATACACTAAATTGATAACGTGCTACTACAGAATGCAGTAAATAAATAAATTGTATCAATTAAATATCGTATATCTAGAATTCTTATTTTAAAAACCAGTTGAAAAATTATTTAAATGTATAAATAATTTTCAATTAATTATAGCCTAACCTCCAAATTAATACTATATCAATTGTCAACTGGTTTTAGAGAGATGATTCTTTCAGATAATCACTCCGAAGAAGATATAAACCGAATCGAAGCCGGTTGGCAGTAGACATTAGTTTGAAATATGGCAAAAACTAGTTTGTAAAATACTTCATTTCGCTATTTTGAAAAGCGCCATGTCTGGAATAAATAATCTAGCCAATGTCATACCATAAAGGAGTGGTAATATTAAGTATTGCCATATGCAAAAAAAGATTGTAAAATTTTATTAATAAGCAATATAAAACCGGCTGGCAAAATTAAATTGAGCGCGGTTGTAAAATTAATATATCATAGTTGTTATTTGTTCTAACAATTAGTTTATTGCGCTCTTAATCAGTAGATATATTACCGTTGAAAATTTAAGACACGTTATGTACAAATGTATAGCAATTAATTATTTGCTTTATCCTATTAAATAAGGCAAGTTATGTAAACAGGTACTTGTGAATATGAAGAATTTACACGAGTAGGAACTGTGGTTTAGTACAGCGATATACATTTTTCTCATTTCCCTATAAGCCATAAAACGGCATTCAGCATCTGCTGTGATTCCAGAAATGAGTTCGGCTATTTAGTACACGACCATAAAAACAATTCGGGAAACCAAATGCCTAGTAGCTACGCCAAGGGTTGCACCCCCTCTAGAAATCCCTGCTAGCTACCCCTGTATTAAACATTACCCCTCTCCCCCTCTAACTAACCTCTCTTCTATATCGGATCTTACCTCACCCCCGTCACACCCCTGATACTTCACATACAGAGAGCTGTGTAATTCTCTTACCCTTAAACTTGCTGTAATGAGTAAACATCTTTAATTTAGTGTTTTAAATAGTAATAAAATAAAAAAATTATATGCTAATCAATTACTAACTATATCAGAAGTTGGAACAACCGACGAGCGTACGTGTCACGGTGTGTAAATGTAGACGAGGCGCGAGATTTATGTAAATAACAGAGTAGCGGTCTATCATCTCTGCTCAGCCCTCCAGAGAAACGGCGTGGTGGTTACTTAGTTTTTTTTATATAAAGAATATGTTGAAATAATTAGCGTCGATGGAATCAAAATACTTGTTCTAAGTTATGTTTGTTATGTTTAAAAAAATAAAAATACACATTTGTTTTATAGTGAGATCAGACCATATAAACCACAATATATTTTTTTATATACCATAAATATTTATAAAAAAACATAATGGTTATATTATCAGGAATACTAAAGTTAATAAAAATGAATTTAAATTCAGTTGATTTCCGCTGTTGAAGATTTTATCCGTTGGTAAACATGTTTAAAATCGAAAACCAGTTACAAAATAAAACTGTATTGGCATTAAGTATGAAAAAAGTTAATTTTACTCAAAAAGGAGTTTGCGATCGTTAAGGCGATTCGATTATTTTGACATTTAAAAATCTGTATGCAAATTTTATTACATGAAGGAGATATCCCTTATGTTCTTAAGCGTCTATATTAAATTTTCGATGTTTAGTTTTGTCCACGTGATCTGAACTATAAAATAATATTTTTAAATTAGAATGGAATTAAATGATTTTAGGATGATACCCAAGACTATGGAAAGACAAATGCTTGTTTCTATTTGATGGACAATGTTGCCAGACATTATTACAGTCGGGAAAAGAAGTCCGTTCAGAGTTGCGCAGTATTGAGATGGCTTAGAAGAAGAATAGAAGACACAAGAGAGATACCATTAAAGTTTTATATATTTGTAAAAATGTGTCAGTATGTACGAATTCGCAAATATTATTTCTAACCCAAAAGATCATAAAAATGACTCAAGATAAAAGTGTAAACAAGGCGCTGCATTGAAACATGAAAATGGGGAAATATTTACTTGAGTACATTGTACACGCACGTACTTATATTAAAATGTATGAAATATTTTTAAAAAGGTCATAAAATGAACGTTCAGACGAACGAAACTCTGGCAATGAATTATAACTCCTAGCAGAGCACTTAGCACTCCTCCCGCCTAAATATCCCGCGCTGTTATACCGACCGAGAAAAAAAGCGATAAATTTATTTCAATCGGTTGGCAGCGCCGAATCGCTTATCGCACGCATCACATCCACATACTCCCGTCCCACTCTAGCCGAGTATTATCGCGAATTTAGAAACGCGCGAGAGGGAGACGACAGCATGTCCGGGTTTAGCCGCACGCGTAATTTGTTTTGACATTTATAAACGCGCACCACTTTCCCGCCCCTTTTCCCGATTTTTTTCTCCTCGAATTTCGAATATCGAATGGGGGCGCTCCCCCAGGCTCCGCGAATATGTAAAAGCGGTGCGAACATGTAATATTGATGAGCTCTGTGCGTGTGTGCGTATGTTCTCTCTCTGTCATTTATCGTACATACCTATACATAAGCGCATGCTTGATTTTACTGACATAACATCGAAACATTAATTATTATAAATGAAAGTATAAAATTTTAATATTAATGATTATATCCATTAAAGCAAAGATGACATTACATAATGGAGTTCTAGTGCCAACACTTATGTATGGAAGTGAAGCTTGAAGCTGGCTTAAAAATAATGAAAGTAGGATAATGCAGTTGAAATTAGATCACCGAGTATGTGCGGGAAAACGATATATGATAGAATACCGAACGACGAAATAAGGAAGAAATGTAAGGCAGATGATTGCATCATAAGCAAAATTAAAAAAAAAGATTCTTGAGGTGGTTTGGACATACGGAACGAATGGATGAGAAAAGAATGGTTAAAATGTTGTATACAAGCGATGTGAGTAGAAAGAGAAGCCGTGGAAGACCAAGGACAGCATAGTATGACCAAATTAATCGAATACTTAGGCCATATTCGAAGTCGGGAAAATCGACGAGCATGCATAACACTATGCATGAAAGAACAGCGTGGCGGTCCATTCTCCATTATGTTAGGTTAGTTCGCGGTCCGTCTTTTTTGCCTGACAATCAGAAGGTACGGCGTGATGGTTATTTTGTATAGTGAAAAAATATCTCAGTATTTATCATTAAATTAACTTGCAAATTATTAAAGTTAGATTTGCAAGAACATTTTAGATAATGTTTCGCAGAGACCCAAAATCACTAAAATCCCAAAAAAATAAAATAAGTCGCAGATTATAGGCCCGTCGAATTTCACGCTGTGTTTTATTACCACAGGGAAATACGGCGAGAATTTTTATTATAACTTCACCTTTATTAGTCATATGTTTAGCGGCCATTACCGCCGTCTTACGTCGCCAAATCACAACGTCTCCGTACAACCTGCTATTTAATAAGCCACTTAGGACTTAACAATTATGTCACGTTTTTCAATCGTAGTCCTATATTGTTAAAAAAATAATTAAATCTACTTTTAAAAAAACGCCAAATCGATGGAGACATATTAAATAAGGGTATTATGACGTTTGTGGTTTTAATTTGGTAAAACTCAGTTATAAAATTAATATATAATGAAAGCGCAATTACTGTTTCGGTTTTACATTGATTTATTTATATATAATATAATATATAAAATATATAATACAAACAATGTGGCGATGAGGTTCGCAACCCACCACACCGCGTCTCCCGCGAGGCGAAAAGAGAAGGATGGGGTGCCGCATCGGTTTAAGTGTGAGTCCATTATTTCTGCCTAACCTTTCGGGGCGACGGCGTGATGGTTAGTTAGTTTTTTTTATATAACCCAAACTATAGTTACTTGGAATGGCATTCTCAAACATTTAAGAATGCTCTCGCAAGGCGAAACAAATTTGTAACTATTGTTTATATATTTTTATATATAAATAAATCAATCTAAAACCTAAAAAGCAATCGCGCTTTAATTATACATTAATTTCACATATTAAATTGTATCGCCATCAAGGTTGTTGCCTCCGAAACGATAGAAAGTCGGCAAAACCTTCCACCACTTTGGAATGATAATAAGATTATTTTTAGCCCAGCCTAACAATTATATCTAGATATTGACATGAAAAAAAAAGAAGACCGTAGTACATTTTTATATGAATCGAGAATACAATTTATGAATTAAACGATTCAAACTATGTGACTCTCGTGTTTTATACTATGTATACTATTTGATATTTAAATTTTTAATTAGTAGAAAACCAAATGTTTTTGTGTGTATTTTTATTATTTATTAATGTGATTTTTATCCAATTTGAACAATTATAAAAGTGATTTCGAATAACATATGTCAAAATATACTTAATTTAATATGAATGCTTCGGAAAAGTCTGTATAATGTGATAAGTAAATTAATTGAAAAAATATGAAATAATTATCTACATATATTAGAAAATATTCTAATTTCAAAATTTTCTTAATTTATTGTAAACAAATATATCCGAAGTGTACAAAACTGAACTGACAGGCTGGTATTTTGTTCTGTAAAATAACAATCGGTTTAAGGCCAATATAACTTTCACGATGGAATTAGAAAATAAAAATATATAGTTTTTTTTATTGTGTAAGCTAATGTTTAAAAAACTGGACACAAGACGCGACATTAAATATTATGTGTGTTGAGATATTATTACATTTTTTGAGGGGAGGCGTAATATCCTGTCCCTGGGTTGTTAAAGGAGACAATATTTCCATACATATTTAATAACGGCGATGTTAATTTTCCAAAATATAGGGGGAGCGCATTATTCCAGAATACGAGCGGTTCTTGAGCTGAAGAGGAATTTGAACACGAAATCAAAATAATGATCGTCAAATAATCATCCCGAATCACGTGATTTCGAGATAACGCTGCGCTGTTACGAAAGTTTACCATCAATTTTGACGTTCTGGGTCGAAGGAATTTGATTAATCATGCATTACAAACAAACAATAGACCATTTAAAATATGATTGTAGTAAATTATTACACAGCTATGTTCATTTATATGTCTTCTTTAGAACTAATAATGAAAGCGACGTACTTGATAATAGACAAAAATTATTTGAAATAATATTTAGAATATTATTTTAGTGTGATAAGTGTTTTAAGATTAATCTAAACATCCTGTGTTCTCTCAATTGCATAGACTTACGTATATCTTACCCTAAGAGCCATAAAGTCTTAAGTGATTTTTTGACAGAAATGAGTTGTGATGATCATTTCAAATGTTCATAATGTTTCGAATGCTTCGAGCAATTGTGTGCCTAGACGGTTGTTTCTTACAATATGCAATATGTGCGGGATATACTATAATATATATTTAATACTGTGTTGATGATAACGTCTATGTACATAACACAATTTGGACATAAAATCACTTAAGACTTTATGGCTCTCAAGTACAGATGTACTATAATTCAAAAGCATAAAGTGTTGATGGTAACATCATATGTACAAAACACAATTTGGACATAAAATCACTTAAGACTTTATGGCTCTCGGGTACAGATAAATTTCAAATGCACAAAGGGTAAATGATAACACCATTTTTACATAATATAATTTGGATATAAAATCACTTAAGACTTTATAGCTCTCAGGTACAGATATATTTCAAATGCATAAAGTTTAAATGATAACATCATATGAACATAACATAATTTGGATATAAAATCACTTAAGACTTTATAGCTCTCAGGTACAGATTTATTTCAAATGCATAAAGTGTAGATGGTAACATATGCATATAACATAATATGGACATAAAATCACTTAAGACTTTATGGCTCTCAGGTACAGATATATTTCAAATGCATAGAGTGTAGATGGTGACATCATATGAGGCCGCCAGGGCGAGAGTGGTCTAACCCCAAATTTAGACAATGGAGATAAATGCGATTGAAAATTTGACGTTTTTTCCCCATTTAAAAAAAAACTATATATGGGTTAGGGTTTTCTTTAGTGATAAACCTCGTTTGTTTGGTGAATGTCTTTAGAATAGTATTTGAAATATTGGGAAAAATAAAGTTTAAGGATATTTTTTGATGGTTACTTATAATAGACCACATTTGACTCCATATATTTTTATTTTTTGTCAGAGAAAAAGAAGTATTTATGGCGATATCTATGTTTCCACTTGGAAACGGTGGTTAGATTAATTTTTTTTTATAGTAGGTCACAAATAGGTGTGGGTTAGACCAGTAACTCAATTTAAAAAAAAATGTTGGTTAGACCACTCTTGTCCTAGTGGCCTCATATGTACGAGTACATACCATAATTTGACCATAAAATCACTTAAGACTTTAAGGGTCTCAGGTACAGATATATTTCAAATGCATAATTGTTTTTTTGTTGCATGGAGCTCAACCAGTCGGCTATCTACTTAACATTTTAACAGCGAAATTACGTTAAATTCTCATAAAAAAAACGGGCTTTGTTAAAGCGAGGCAGGAATTTACACGGCCATTATATATCTTATATAAATAATTCTGAAAATGTGGGCGGATCAAATTATGAAATATGTTGAAAAACTTGTTTCTTTTATTCAATAATCAACAAATCTTCTCAGAAATAATATTTAATTGCCCGTGACGTTATGTCGTAAATTAAAGGTGTGTGGCAAAAATCCTATTCGAGAATAATACACTCCGGAGCAAAAACAATATCTTTAATTTTTTCAATTAAACCACTTTTTGCACTCTGGCAAAATGACGTGTTTAATTTGGTGTTAATTTAGAAATTTTCCTTGTTTGTACTGAAGCTTCTCTTATTATTACCTACGTATGTATTATCAAGATTGATACATAATAATAACAAATAAAAAATAAAAACTTGTCGATCTTTTACGAAAGTAATTTTAATATAACGTTATTTTATTAAAAAAATTACAAATCATATTTTTATTTTAAGTTTTAAATAGAAAAGATAGCTAAATAGAAAATAATTATAAAAGCGTTACAATTAATACAATTTTTTAAATAATTTTAAACGAACGTGTAGAAGATTATAAGAAATGACATTTTTTTAATTACCAATTTTAACTAACTAACTAACCATACCGCCACACTTTTCTTTCCTGACATATTTCTCACGCTTCCTCAACATTCATACATCGTGTCATGCACGCGCGTCGATTTCTCTGACTTCCCACGTGGCCGACATTCTATATTTGATTTATTTGATTGTGCCACGTTTTCCTCGGTCTTCCTCTATTTCTAGTTCCATTTACATCATTAACATATATTATAATTTTTTACCATTCTTTCTTCATTCATTCTTTTCATGTGTCCAAGCCTTCTTAATGATCCTTTCATTATTTTGTTCATAACACCATCATTCACTTCTTATATTTTCATTCGACACTCTATCATTCACAGATTACCCACACATTTTAAAATAGGTTAACATGGTTTCATATATATCGCCTCACAAGGGCAGTATCAAACTAATTTTACCTAAATTACGCGGTGTCAAAGTGTACTAACAATTATAAGGGTCATTCAATAAGTACATTTAAAAAAATATTTAATGTATTTAATAAATTATTGAGTTTTCAGTTCTATCGTTTTCCATAGATTTAACCAGTAGTCGTCAACAATTTTTATAAAGGGCCAGACAGCAAATATGAGGACATGTATTATTAGCACGCGGGCCGTAGATTCCCGATCCATACTCAAGAACGTGGGTAGGTTCAGGAAATTTAAATCTAAGCTTAAATATGGTTGGGCGGGTGGAATGCAAGCGCGGCCGAGGACTTTAAATATTTAGTGTCTCGTGGCATTTCTTTAAGTGTAAACAATAATTATTTATTCGACCGCAAGTTAAGGCCGCGCGCACTAAACGCGTCGGACGCGGTACGGGTCGGTCCGTAACCGAAATGGCCCGCGACAGCGGTTTTGCCTCTACGGGTAGGAACTTTACGAGCGTGTCGCCGCGTCGGTCGACTAATTTGCATAAAATTACGCCAAAACAAAATGGCGAGAACCGGTAACAGAATAAATATTTCGTTAAAATGGATATTACACTCTCCTCTCGCCCGTGTTCAGTGGCTACCAGTCGATACGGTATCGCTGGATAACGTATTCTCGTACGATATATTGGTAAATTATACAATTGCAGATTGAAGTAAAAGTTACAGTGTTTTACAGCGCTTTAAGAATAAATGAGGTTATGTACCAAACGATTCTGATATGCAAGAGCAAGCTTTAATATAAATTAACTTGTTTCTGTAGCAGACTATCACGCTCAATATAATCAATTATTCTTGTTTTTCCATACAAATTTTCATTTGATTTACAAGTTTTAATATTAAACGACGATCATAAAATAAAAACAGATATATTTATGTATTTTATTTCAATACCGAAAATATAATCGTTTTAACGTGTGATTAATATAGTCAAACCGCGTTTTCTTCAGCACTCCTCGATATCAATGGCTATTGACGCTTTTTATGTATAATACACTTTTTGACCGATTTGCCAAGTGAAACTATCATACACCGTCTTTCAATATATATGATTGATTTAGGCCACATTTAATCCAGTTTAATTTCAATCCACTTATATATCCCAGCCTAACATAACAAAGCAAACTGACGAAGGGGCGCCGCTGCGTCCTATAACAGCTTCGGGTAAGCGGCGGGTAACCTTCTAACTGTAAGTTTGTCCATTTTTATACGTATTAACAATCACTGTATGTTACCCTACAATAAATGTATTATTTATTGTTTTGTTGAATCGCCCTTTATATCATTACAGCGCGAGCCAAATCGATGTAAAGGGTTTTATAGTTATCAAATTGATTCACATGAGATGTGATAAGTAGCTAATTTATCGCCATTTTATTGTCACGTGACACCAGACCAAAGACAGTGTGACAATCACACTGCCATCGCCGGAAATCGAACCCGGGACGTTCGGTGTGACGTCATGGCACTTGCCCCTCGGGCGCGAAAATGGTCAACGAATCGATACTTTTTTTTGTTCTACTTCTTATGCAATAATCGTCATCATTAGCTATAGCTCTCTGTGAGTCTTAGCCTCCTCCAACATTTATCACCATCGCCTTCTATTTTGGCATGTATTCCACCAGTCCTTGATGCCAATATCTACATTCAGCCATCGAAGTTTGAATCTACTGACATTACGTCTTCCTTGAGGGTTTGCGTGAAGAATCTTTTTTGGCACTCATGAAAAGTATTTAAGTATTACGCGAACATAAAATATGTAGCCACTAAACTTGGTTATAAAATTCTATCGGTAGTCTTGCACAAACAGTTATGATATCAGATTATAGATCATTATTCCACAAAATTATGCAGATGTATAAAATTTAACGATTTCAATTACCATGTATGCTTTAGAGTCTTGGGAGATTTCGGCGATCAGAGTACACCAAACAAACATATTATTTGTACATCGTAAAGTAAAGCGCCCCACGTCGTTTAAAAAAACCACATTATATTTTACGATATTTCAGATACTCGTACATAATATATTTTAACGATAATCTCCGCAAATCTATTAGGCATTCCTTTTACAACACATCAACACTTTATTCACATCATGGATAGCAAACGAAGCACATAAATGTTAAGAGTGAAAAAAAAACAGTTTGATTTATAAAACGAACACTTTTTTTTAATGTTTTGAAATTTATTATTTACAACGATGTGCTAGTATAACGTTTGCTGAGTTATTTTAACGACCGTCACTTCGCCTTACCTATTTCCGCTCAGTTTAAATTGAAAAGAAGGTGTGTCAACCCGTTGGCGGTCGCCATATGGGGTTGTCTGCCGGGTAATTCGTACTAACGAGGAAGCTGCTTCGCGGTCTTCGTTTTAAAGAGGACTTGTCCGCCGGTTGATCGATTCGCTCGTTTGCCTGTGGAAAAGAGAAATAACATCATTAGAACTGCATTCCATTTAAAAAAAAAACTGTGGCATATTTCCAAGTAACCTATGTAATATGCAATTCGTAATTATCACACTGAGAAAACATATTTATCGGTTAGCTGATTCAATTCATGCTCAAATTCTTCATTTATATATGAATATGTTCACATAACTGTAATATCTACCAATACCTGACGAAATCGTAATACTATGTTTAAGATAAAAAATTCTAAATCTTATTTATTATAATACAATTCTCAGTAAGGATAGCCCATTTATATCAATGTAGAGCTAAACATCGCTTATTAAACGAAGTGCTTTTTGAAAAACTGAAAGTGTTAATTATGTAGAATTTTTGGATATGTTGGGTTATTAATATTTGAAAATAAGAGTTTTATTAATTATATTCATATATAATGTAGGTGAAGAATTTATTAATGATATTATTATAATATCATTATATTTTAAAATAAATATTATATTATAATAAGTGTAAATAAAACATCACCCTGAACATTTCAAAATTCAATATACCTACTCGTATTAATAATATTGAAAACATTTGTTTTCTAGAAGTTTCATTAAATTTTATGGGAATGCCATTATCAAATATCTTACATAATTTCATAATGCCTCAGTAAGGCGAAACAGGTTATTCCCGTTAGATGTTATCATTCAAGAAACAAAAAAATAAAATTCAATAAAAAATAATTTAATACAATCATAATTAATACCAATGAAAAAGTTTGTTTTCTAAAAGTTTTATTACATTATACGAGTATAAGAATAGCATGTTTACTAAGGCATTATCAAATGTCAGGCCAAGTAAGCCGAAACACGTTATTCCCGTAAAATATATTAAAACTTCTAGAAAACAGACGTTTTCATCCGTAGTAACTTTATAATATCGAGTTTTACGCCAATATTCAAGAAACAATGAATTTTACAATAATATTTTTTGAAAGGATCGTTGTTTGATCTGCTCTCGCTGAAGGGGTTATCTCGATAACGTGTTTCGAAATGGTTACACTAATTTATCAACCGATTCAGTTGCCTTTTTATGAGTTAATGTTGATACAGACGCATACATCTTGCAGACTTTAATGGCAAACATCCGCTAATGCGGGGTTAAAATGCATTCAAAATAACTCGAGGACCAATTACGGTGGAACCCGAGATTATCTGAGATCACAAACCGGAGGATAAAAAATATAATTAATGCCAGGAATTTTAGTTTTGTACGTGAGTCACATCGGCGGGCGGAGGATTGCTTAGAAGTCTTTTGTTCTCGGAATTTAATAAAGGTAAAAATAATTTTCCTCGTTTTTTACTTGGGTAATAAAATTTTCAGACGATTTGTAAACTCTGTTTTGCGGGTACGTAGCTAAAAATAAATGCTCCGAGTATTGTTACAATGATAATTACGGCATCATAACAACATTATAATTTATTATAATTGCTATTGCATATTGCATTAAATTGCAATTAATTGTTTCCCTTCTATTAACAACTCTAATTATATAACGAACCTGCAGAATTAATCAAATCAGCAAAAAAAAGGTTAAATATTAAATTATAATATTATTAACCATGGTATAATCACGCTGGACATTATTCATTTCAAGCATTATTATATGGAATTTTATAATTATTATATTAAGTAGGCCACGTGGGGAGTCGGAGAAATTGAAGTGCACGCATGACACGACGTGTGAAGGTTGAGGAATCGAGAGAGGTGTGTCAGGTGTGTCAGTGTGTGGCGGTCCATACTGTCTTCGTAACTCTTCGGGGAAACGGCATGATGGTTAGTTAGTTATTAAAACATATTTTTGGATCACAATTAATTTTGGTGATTTTTAATGCCAGGAGTTGCGGGCATCGGAAGCGGCACCCATTCGAATCACATGTCGTGTGTTTTGGTTCAAACTCGTCAGAATAATCATGACATGTGGAAGCTGAGCGAGTGTATTATTTGAACACATGGCCGGGCTACTATGCATAATGCGCGCAAACAAAAGCGTCGAACCGCGCACATCCACACACACATGTGAACGGACGCTGCACACACGTGCATTTTGGTATACTCACGCAGACATGCACGAGTGTGACCAACAAATGGAGTATAGAAACGCTGACAAAGAGACGGGAGTAATGAAAGGGTGAGGGACATAATTTGACTCAGTCTGGTTTCGTGTCTTGATCGTTTTACACTAGACGATTCAATACCACGAATCGTCAATCTTCGAGACCTAATTTTGTAACTAAAATTAAAACAAATGAATTAAACTAACCAAGCAAATTAAAAACAGGGCAAAAAATGCATACATATTTCCATTTTAAAACTAAAGTGATTTAACAAGATATTTTAATTGTTCATCTACCGACCCTTATGTATGGAAGCAAAGCATGGAACTAGCCAAAGTAGGATGAAAGTAGAATAAATGCAGTAGAAATGATATCTCTTAGACGAATGTGCGGATACTCTGTGTATGATAGAGTGTCGAATGAAAATATAAGAAGTGAATGCGGTGCGAATGATGGTGCGCGCGTCCATGACACGATGGATGAATGTTGAGGAAGCGAGAGAAATATGTCAGGGAAGAAATGTGTGGCAGTCCACTTTTTCTGCCTCTATTTCTAGTTCCATTTACATCCATACGCAACGTATTTTTTATATGAAATCATAATCATCATTTCTCGGCGCTACATCCCGGTGTGGGACTTGGCCTCCTCCACAACGGTCCTCCACTGACTTCTGTCCCTGGCCATCTCTGTCCATTCCACAGCTCCTTCCATTTTTTCCCAATCTTCTTCCACGCAATCCGCCCATCTTTTCCTCGGTCTGCCTCTTGGTCTCTTTTTATATTAAATACTAATACTAATTATTACGCACTACACTTTCCTATTACGGCTTTCTACGGATATTCCTTTCTTTTATATTTTTTGTAAATTAATTAAGCAATTGTTGACACGTAAAACCATAATGATTGAGGAGTGTAAAGGGTGTCTAAAGAGTGTCTACAACATATGAAGAAGAAGAAATTTTCCTCGATTTAATTCAATATTCTTAATTTAATCATTGATGTTTAATGGATACAATTCTGGTGTAATCTTAATATAAAATTTCAAAGGCATTAATTGTAATTAAGATACCGGTATCATTTTTAAACGGGAGTTAAGGCCGGGGACAGATTACAGCGTTTGTGCGGGGTAATGCGAAGATACGATTCGTGTTACACTGAACAAATGGGCTAAAGGCGAAACCGCGTATGGCTTGTAATTGTTATTATCGCTTACCAGCAGCGTAAGCGCATCTGGGGTCACCGAACACGCAAGACACTTTAGTGTGTGGCTGACGCGCATGTAGTAATAATTAAATTATTTTATTATTTACATTCCGAAGATGCAAGCTAAGTAAAGTTGGTAATCTGCGACCAGGGAGTTAACAAAAGGTCCGTAACAAAACAAGCAGATTCTAGTGTTTAACCACCCTACGTATTTGAACGTACGTGATACGTTCACTTTGACTGTACCATTCTGCGCTATCCCGTATCACGTACGCGCTTGAGAAAAAGTAATGTACCTAAAATGTACAAACTGTTAGGGTTACGCGCGTGTGCCAACAACACTTGAGTACAAGTCTTCATAAATATGATAGTTTTACAAAGAGCAGGCGAAGCGTGCGGCCGAGTATTTGACGTTTTCGTAATTTAAAAAATAAAATTACTATGTAATTAAATTTCATTAATAAAAAAACTGCTTTTTTGTACGTTTCTCGGAAAATAACCTGAAGGTAGGGCGGTTAAAGCTCAAAACTAACGGAAAATGTTCGCATTGAAATATAGTAGGATTTTATATATAATGCAAAATATTTGTTTTATAATTATATCATGGCGAAACTTGTCAATCCTTTAAAATAAAACCGCTCAAATATATCAATAATTCATTAATTTTCGACAAACTTAAGTAATAAACAGCATTTAATTCGGTAGTGATTTTTTTTAATATTATAAATTAAAACAATGTTTTTCCCACTTTTGAGTTTTTCTGGATATGTTTCGAGGATTTTACACATTCGACATCGGGAGAACGATATAAACTGTATATTATTGTACCTATATTGTTCTCTCTCCGGTCTTAATCTAGCGATTGGTCTGCAGCAAGGCGACGAATCTCCTCTTCCACTCCTCTCGATCCTCGGCAACTCTCAACACTCTCGACATATCCCGATGTTGGATATGTAAAACCTTCGAAACATGTCGCGAAAAATGAACTTAAAAGTGAAAAAAATATATTTAAATTCATACCAAAAAAACGAAAATGAATATGCAAAAGATTCATTTTTCTATATATTTTTTAACAAATTAATTTTTAACAATATTTCCATCAGATGTACGAGCTACCATATATTATACATCCACATGCTAAAATATCCAATACCTTCTGACCAATCTGACCAGAGATGCAATGCCGTAATATTTGTATTAGTAAAAAAAATATTCAAAAATTATTTGCAACATTATCATAGCGCAAAAAAATACGAGACCGTCTCTTTGTTCAGAGCTTTCGTGTTGCAAAGCATGAAGGGAGCTTATAAAATCAAAAGAATCCAACGCCATTAGTCAAAGCTGTGTTACAGCAATACGTAGGCAGTTTCAAAATTTGCATTTAAAATTAGGGTTAGATCATAACATTATGTTATAAAGAGTGTTAATATTCCGAGCGCGGTCTGTAAATTTATTCCCGTCCATAAAATGATGAGGAAAATATCTCACAAACGCTTTACGTAATCACTACGGCCGCTATCAGATGTTTGATAAAGTGTCTGTCTATGATAATATTTGCACAATATTCAATTTGATAAGTGCTAAGGGTAAAATTTTCTTGATACACTCTTATGATATTAAAATTTAGGAAATTTTATCAAACTCAAACAAAGTATCTTGCGTAAACGATAAGAGAATTTAATAATCTGAATCTGTTGATACAAGTGGTGGAACATGACTGACACATAAAAAAAGTTAAAAATTATTATTTTATAACATATTGAAATCCGCATATCCGATTGCATATGAAATTCTGACTATGTCGTATATAATATTGTATTTTGCAAATACAATGACTTCGATATTTACATAAACACTTTCGGACTGCACACGCGCTTATTTTTACATCTTAATATTTTTTATACAGAAGAATGACGTCTACAGTTCGAAACATGTAAAGTGCTAAAAAGTGTTGTGAAAATAAAATATATTTCAAGAGCCATTCAAATGAGAATCCACAACACAAAGTGATGGCGATTATGTAAGACAATATATTTTTTTAGTAATAATTGCACATTTAAATATATCAATACATAAGACTCTTTGTATAATTCTTACTCTCCAAAAAATTGTTTTGTTAAATTAATATTAATATTAACTGATCTTAAGATATCTATTGCTTCTTGAACAATGATGTAATACTCCATATTTAAATAATTAATACAAATGAAAACGTCTGTTTTCTAGAAGTTTTATCACATGAGTATGACGTGTTTCGCCTTACTAAGACATTTAATAATGCTTCTAGAAAACTTGCGTTTTCATTCGTATTCATGATTTTTGTACTATATTTACATCGTGTAAGCTTCATTTAAATAATTCATCCAGTAATAACGCCTTTTTGAGGTTAGTCTCGCAATGAATTGATCGACATTACGGCAACGATTTTCATTACGACTCCATCCATCATACCGACAGATTGTGTACATTTAAATATCTGATTGCAGATACACCGGCGCTGTATCAAACAAGTTCTGGGGATACAAGGACCGAGTGTATTATATTATACAAACGGAAAGAACCTAATAATTATTTTACAAGACCTCGTCTTCGCTTACATCGAAAGAGCTAACTTGTGAAATAACGCTGAATAATAAATAACATTAGCGTAGGCAAATGTAATTACACCTCATTTTTTACAGGCTGGCAACTCGACCGAAGATGATTGCAAGTGTTTTAAACGATACAAAGAAAAAGAATTCAATGCTATAGTGAAAATATCAGAACGCATTGGAAATATGATGGAATTTTAAATACTGTTATTAAGATGTATGGAAGATGAAAGTGTTATCAATTTGATGAAGGGTTACGATCAGGGGGAAACGAAACGATAGTTATATTGTGTTTTAATAGATATATAATCGACACATTGTAATACTATTGTTGAACGTATAACCGAGAAAACATAATTTGATACCTTTGTTTAAATGGAGCAAGCGATTTTGTTAGCTTCGTTAAAAGAATCTAGATTAGTATTTTATTTTTTACTACAGATTGTAAGTTATAAATAAATTAACTAACTAACTAACCATCACACCGTCTCTCCGAAGGGGTAGGGAGAAATAATGGACTGCCACGCTTTTCTAAATAATTATTTTCTGAAATAAATTAAATATGTAATAGTACGAAATAAACTGTAATGTTTTCTAGCACATATCAACTTGTCCCATAACGCAACAGATATTCAAATGTGAATTCTGATGATATGAACTTGATACTGACGCCCTTCGTGGCCGAGTCGTAAGTGTTTTGACTACCACACCGAAGGTTCCGGCTTCGATTCCCTGCGATGGTAGAGTGATTGTCACACTGTCATTGGTCTGGTGAAGAATTCACGTGACAATAAAATTGCGATAGATTAGCTACCGATCACATGTCACGAAAAATAAAATGATAGCTGTACCCTTAACATCGATTTGTAAATGATGTAAAGAGCGATTCAACAAAAAAATTATAATAATGCATAGAAACACGAAAGATGGGGAAGACGGGTTCTGGAGTGGAGACCGCGTACAGGATTCCGTAGAGTTGGACGTCCCCCTACCCGCTGGACTGACGATCTGAAGAGGATTGCTGGACATGGATGGATGGAAGCGGCAATGGATAGGTGGCGGTGGTGGGCTTTGGGAGAGGCCTACATTCAGCAGTGGATGACAGACGGCTGATGATGATGATGATTATAGAAACACAATTAATTAATCATACGGATGATGTATTTCGGTTTCATTCCAAGACGGCGCAAGCAATTACAAAGGGAATAGGTAGTTTCGCGTGAAATGTACGAGAATAGAGTAGCAAATTGATTACGGATACATTGTGTTGTGACCAGTGTCGGCCATGCAGTAATTATGTTTTACGTATCAAAAGCATAATATTATTTATGGAGCGGCCGCTGTAGGCAGGCATGGCGGCTACTCGGCGTTTTGCTTTTAGGCCGGCTGTCCGAACGGCGCAAAACTAATGAAGAAATACGCGCGCACTCTATTTCAGCGGTCTGCTCTGCTGGAACTTCTAAATTACATTGCAAGGGCGTCATTAATCACCGGAGGCTGCAGGGAATCGATTCGGCGTCCATCCGAAGCGACGTTACTCGAAATCTAAGACAAGAGCAGCGCAGAGAGAAGCATACGAGTATCATTCAAGGACCAAAACTGTAAGCTGTTCTTTCCTCGTTTTAATTAAGCTTAGATTATAAAGTTATCACCGAAAATCTGATTTGTGTGCAGACACCCCCGTTTTAAGATGTTATGTAAGCATTTTATAAATCAGCAGTTCTCAAACTATTTTAGCGTCGGGACCCTTTTGAAACACTAAATATACTAAATATGTTACGGAACCCAAAAATAATCATTTATTGTTTCTTGAACGAACTCTATATTAAATAATTAATATAAATGAAAACGTCTGTCTTCTAGGAGTTTTATTAAGTTTTTTTTATGGAATGACACATTACGCCCTTCTAACGCATTATCAAATGCCTTAGAATTGCGATTATCATAAATAATCATTTAATGAAAATCATGCACCCACTGCGTGTGTGGTGACCTCGCCACATATTGACTCGCACAAGCTAAATTATTTTGTTTGCAGTTATTTATCGTAGCATTATTATAGATTATTTTGCTCTTTATTACAACGGAGGCCCAGGGCTCCGCGGAGCACACTTTAAGAACCGCTGGTATACATAAATAGTCATAAAATTCTTTAACTAGTTCCAAGTAATAATATCCAGTATTTCAGGGTTTATTCCTTTATTATTGTAAACAATGTATTGGGCCACATCAATAACCTTAATTAACGTAATCTGCTTATTTAACTCATGTATATAAACAACAACGCGCTTGATTCTACCTACATTTGAAAATGTCGTATTAAGGCGATGCATGTAATTTCCATTGAATGTAATAAAACTTCAAGAACGAACATGGAAGTCTTTTAAATGTAGTTAAGTTTAAACGTACAAAAATGTTTTGTTACTGCACACAAAATCTATTAACATTTTAAATAGACAAAAACCTACAAAGATAAATGGATTTCATTAACCCCATTTTTAAATGTCGAATGTAAAAAATCACTTCCCTTCACGGGGCATTGAATAAATTGATGTGAAATCATAAAAGCGTACGGCCGTTTGATTTCGGGTTTCGATTCAAACTTTCTAAATATCCTTGTTCTAAACAAACTCCACCATGAAGTTCCGTCCAATCACGTCCCTTCCGGCGCGCATCCTTTCGGTAAATACGTCTGTAAGGATGTATGAAAAAATAAATAAAAAGAACACAAGCCCTTTCCTTTTTTGTGTGCGTTTATAGTACCTACCCTAAATACGAAAGCAATTTATTTTACTTAACCGGATAGATTACATACTTTTTAAGTTCAACAGTATGCAGACTGTTTAAAAACAATGTAACATTCTTCGATACATCTCAAACATCCTCCATACACTAAATATAACATGTCTTGATCCATTTGATTGCTTAGAATTAAAAAAAATGATTAGTTAGGCTTTCATTTTTTTAAATTTGTGAACCATTCAAAAAAAATTGTCCCTTAAGATTTTTCAGAAATTACATCAATATATTATAATTTTGTCAGGCTTTCTTCTGTTCGGCATCATTTTCAGTAGAAACTTCACATATTATATATAGTGTTTTTTAGAGGTTTGGTTTTTAAACTGGCAACATTGTTTCTACAGACTGTCAATTTTACAGTTGACAGTTGATTTGTAATACGTTTTGCCATTTAACTATGAATAAACTGACGTCAGAAAAGCACTTGCAAATTGTGCAAATTTATTTTGAAAATCATGGTTCGGTTCGCCAAACTTATCGTGCACTACGTCCATTTTACGGTAGACATAATCGTCCATCCGAGCTAGTTATTCGGAAGACCGTGGATCGTTTTCGCACCACGTACACTCTAGTGGATAATACGCATCCACAAAGACAAATGTCGAAAATTAGTTTTCACGATTGCAATTCATTCGAGCTAGCCGCGGTGCTCATATGCCCGAAATCATTTTTAAACAATAATGGCAAAAAATTATCTATTAAATAAAGTCTATATCATAGACATTAACTTTATTTTAATGTGTTTTTATTTCATTTTGAATATGTATTGTATAGCTCTAAAAAAACACCCTTATACACATTGTCATATAAAGGATGTTAATGTCCATGTCTATCAACTGTCAAATTGACAGTCTGTAGAATCAATGTTGCCAGTTTAAATATAACCTCTAAAAAAACAACCTATACTATGAAGATGCTGATTAATACCGAGGAAAAATGATATGACCAAATTAATCCAATTTTATAAGTCTGAATGTGGAGGAAGCTAGATATGCGTGTCAAGATTTAGTAGTGTGGCGGTCCACACCCTTCTGTTGAATTGGCGTGATGGTTTTTTGTAGTTATCAAGGAGTATTCTTGTTAATTTTTAAGTTAAGCGATCACCAACAAGAAAACTTCTGCAAATTAATCTCAGTGTTTAAACACCCCTGCAAGTAGACTTCCGCAAGTTTTTTGGATCGTTTTGTTATTTAAATGCGTTATAGTCGTAAATATGCGTGCTCTTACGTTGTCGTGATAAATTGCCCCGATATCGGCGATGTGAGCTGTTGTAGCTATTTTGGTACTGCGAGTTTGTACCGAGATCTTGTCGTGTTCGTGAACTCGGTGACTTTGTGCGCGGAGTGAAATATTAAGTTACATTATTGCGATCACTCGGGCGCGATACGACACGGCTTAATGAAACTTTAATTTTGCGGGAGAAATTCACACACAATTTTATGAAACAATCAACCCGCGTACATACGAATTAAATCAAAATTTAACAGTCTTGTTATCGAGTATTAACTCACTGTCTGCGGGAACGGCATTAATACCCATTTAGAGGAATGATTTTAATACCCGTTTACTGGAAAGGTATTCTTCTTCTTCTTTTTCAAGTGCCTTGTCGGGTCCCCCCAACGTTGGCGATCACCTCGGCGAACCTGTCCCTGTCCTGCGCCGCTCGAAACAGCTCCTCCGCACTTCGGATGCCGGTCCACTCCCTCATGTTTCGCAGCCAGGACATTTGTCTCCTACTGGGCCCTCGGTGTCCCTCAATTTTCCCCTCCAATATCAGTTGGAGATGGTGGTACTTTTCCCCACGCAGTACCTACATGACCCAGATGTGAAATCTTTCGAACCTTGATAGTTGACAACAGTTCCCCGTCAACTCTAGCTCGCCTCAGGACTTTGGTATTGGTAACCATGACTGTCCAGGTAACTCTGAGCATTCGGAGATGGAGCCACATTTCAAATGCTTCCAGTCTGTTCATTGAGTTATCTTTCAAGGTCCACGTTTCACATCCGTACAATAAAACAGACCACACATAGCATTTAATCATTCTCTGGCGGAGTTTCAAGTATACGTTATCATTGCAGAAGAGTGATTTCATTTTATTAAACGTAGCTCTTGCTGCCTCAATTCTGCATTTAAAATTTGAAACTGCGGAAAGGTATCAATACCCGTTTATTGCAAGTGTATTAATACCCGTTTACTGGAAGGGTATTAATACCCTTTCACTGGAAGCGTAAATAAAATAATATCCCTTTTCGCGGACTCGTTATAAACTGTTGAAGCATATTTCGGTGACATCTTTACATCACATTTCGAAGTACATACACAGTTGACCAATCATTGTATTTAACCAACACGCATAGCGTGATAATCAGCGCGCGAATCTACCCGCAGACAAATTGTTAACGTGACAACAGGGAGTTCCGAAAGTTAATACACTGTAAAAAAACAAATGCAGATTCGACGTTCACATTTTTAGATACGAGTATAAATATACCAACTGCCTTTTTCACCATCGTGGCATTTAAACAGAAAATTAAGGAATATACTGTAAATGAGATTGTCATTATGTAATAATGAGAAACTTCTGTAGATTTATTAATAATCATACAGTGTTAAAAACGCTGAGAGAAACATCAGAATAATAAAGATATATGAGGTTGAGGATATTATAAGCTGGAGCAGACAGCGAAAAAGAGACTGGTACGGTCATGTTCAAATAATGGACACCTATATTGCTTTGCATAATCAGCCTCAAGGACAATAGCAGGCAAGACACTGAGGGATGGCATGAGGAACACCAGAATAAGACAGATATGTGAGGTTGAGGATATTATAAGATGGAGCAGACAGCGAAAAAGTCACTGGTACGGTCATGTCCAAAGAATGGACAGCACCAGACTTATTGCATTACATAATCAACCTCATGGAACTCGTCCTCGTGGAAGACCTCCTAAAAGATGAAAGGACAGCTGGGAATCTACCTCACAGGAGGAGCAACACTCTGGAGAACAGACCACATAGGTCTACAATAAGGAAGAATAAGAAGATGTTAAAAACGCACGTAGATAAAAATCAATAATTTTAATCACAACAGAAGTACTGCTTCAGTAATTGGTCAATAAGAAAATAACGTTTGCAAAATGACGAAAAAAATGCAATATTTAAAAAACTATTGTATATATTAACTATCAAAAGTCATTTATCTTAATATAATCATGAGTAGGTGTCACAAAATAAGTATAAAACGAAACATAATTATTTGAATACAAAAACAATTGGTTTAAAAAATAAAAAAAACAAATTCGTAATTTGATAATAACATGCACGCCTAATTGCGAAAAGTGAATACGTTGCTGCTAATAAAAAAGGCTAATTATGAACAATCTTTTGTTTATTCTCACTGACTCGTAAAATAAAATACAATTAGGTACCTGGTGCCGTACAATAAAACTAATGTAAGCGTATTGTCCAGTACCGCTAAGCTTTGACCCGAGGTTAGAAAGGCGAGACACAAAACATGTCGACCATGCATTATTATTCAATTGGTAACTAGCGTTTTTTTTTATTATCACAATCTGTCCTATTATTACACCACGTACTCTGATAACTGTAATTCTAGAACAAAGGAGAGCATTGAAAGCATGAAAAAAATATGTAATTATCGCTTTGTTCTATAACTGATAATTATGGAAATCAAACAACTGAAAACAGAAATGTGTTTAATGCGCGATATCAAGGTATATAGACCGCGTATTGTCATATTAAAGTAGAGATAAATCTTTGCTTCTCCTCTTCTTTCTTTTATTTTTTTAATTTTTTTTTTATGTATAGGCCTACCTCAGATTGTTTGAACCCAATTACAGTATACAATTGATTTTTTAGCTATTATATTGATTCTCGTGACATGTGATAGGTAGCCAATCTATCGCCTTTATATTGTCACGTGAATTCTACACCAGACCAAAGACAGTGTGACAATCACACTGCCATCGCCGGGAATCGAACCCGGAACCTTCGGTATGGAAGTCAGAGCTCTTACCACTCTGCCACGAAGGTCGTCATAATGTAGTTTTTCTTTATTCTTCTTAGTGTAGGCATTATGACATGTTTTTTTTAAGAGGAAATGGCTTCAAATCAAATCATCTCTTTGGTGGTTTACCCAGGAGTCGTCTACCTTGGGGTTGGCCAACACAATGAGAGGGAGTCTGGATGGGTCCATTCTCATCACGTGTGCATACCAGTATCTTCTCCTTTGCCTCCCCTACCTAACGACATCCTAGACCTCACGTATTTCCCTTATCCTTAAGTTCCTAATTCTATTGCGTAGTGTCTTACTAGATATGTTTCCTTGCTTTCTATTGATTCCATACTAAATAATTTTCATCGTGTCAAGTTAGTTTTATAAAAACAGTCCTAAGAATTGCCTTATCTTCTCGTTATGGTGGAAGGTTTGGCCGACTTCGTGTTGTCTCCAGGGGCGTTTAGTGTTATCGTAAAATCACAAGTGGAGATACTTTTTCCTTGCCATAGTAATATAGGGTACATTGCGGGATAATAACACCATATTGTAATTGCCAAATTTGTGAAGGATAGGTGACACGTATCGGCTAAAAAAGATTAGCTTAATAAGATGCATGTATAAATGATTTGTGTACGATATATTTGAACAAATATCTAAACAAGCTAAAAATATGTTGACCATTTTTGAGAGTCGATTCGATGTTCTTCCATCTGGAACGAGATAAATGTCAACAGTATAATTGTAAGGTACACAGTGCAAACACAAATACATACTTTCTCAAATTAGATTTCAAACTTACACAGAGCTATATGTGTATTTTGAAAGTTGAAAAGTACACAAGTCGAATGTACATATTTGTACTGTCAAAATATTGTGTTTATTTGTGGACAAATAAATCTTTAAAAGGCCGTTCCTAATATAACGTGAGTATAAATCGTCGCGGGAAAAAATGTCCAGGCGAGTAGGCAGGTCCAAGTAATAATAATGAAAAGAGGTGTGTTTGAAGGATAATGCTCGCGGTCGATGTCCTCAGCGG
Organism: Lepidostoma basale; assembly: GCA_022606425.2. NCBI lineage: Eukaryota > Metazoa > Arthropoda > Insecta > Trichoptera > Lepidostomatidae > Lepidostoma > Lepidostoma basale. The sequence continues at coordinate 153,325 of JAHDVF020001034.1, read as the reverse complement.
TCCAGTCCTCATCTGCGCCTCACACGGGATCTCTTTTCCCAAATAAGATGACCATGTGACACGAAGAAAGATAGCTTGTACATTTGGGAACGTTATTATCAAAGGTAAACACGATACCGGAGAGATACGCGGTGGTCGTAAATTATTTTCGAATTAAGAATGTTTGCTCAGTGTTAAACATTATCTGGCAACACTAAAACACTCCTACGTGCTCAACTTGCGCGGCAAAGTACCGCCACGGATCTGTGGAGAGTTCATTAAACGACTTTCCTCAGAAGAGCGGTTTCATTAATTTTACGAACACAATTTAGTAATATTATTACGTGGTCGCTGTGTGTAACTAATATGAATTTGAAGTTAAATAAGTAAATACTGGTTTCGAAGAAAGATTTACGTCGGTATTTTTTTCCGTGGGTTTTTATTTCAGGCACATGTACGAGGAATATTAATTTCTCGATCGTATTCCCGATACGCCACACCCAATTTCGCTAACAGAGTTAAAAGTTTAGGCAGGAACCCGCGGATCGGTCATTCATTACGCTAGTTCAGAACCGGCCCGGGTAATTGGTCAGACTGTAAAGCGAACACTGCCATGCGATATACAATGAAAGCGTTAAATGTGAAACGAAAAAAAATCTAAATAAAATGGTCAATTAAATATCCGAAAACAAGCGTAATCTCAAAAATCGTTGTATTAATAAAGCAATAAAGTTATGTTTACAAGGCTCTGAAATTCGTAATTTCGTCATGGCCACTAATATATCTCACGACAAATCTGACTCTTTTCCTTTATTACCCGCTCATAATTCTAGAATAATTCGGGGTACAAATTTAATCGCATTTTTAATGATAAAACGACCCGGACTACTAGAAAGACGGTCAAAAAAACTGTTAATATTAAACACTAATATATGCAGTTGAAACACAGTCAAACATAAACTAATACGTAAATACTGTTTCCTTACAACTAGCCAGTACATGGAATACTTTGCTTATTCTGGCGCAAAACAATTTCAATTCTAGGCCGCTGGCTGGCTAATAAAAATAAAATTTTCTAAGTCAAAATCCACGGGAAAATAAATACTAATCATTACTTTTATGATATTCGTTATGGGAAAATTCCTGGTTTGCATAGGAAAATTTATGTATCTGAACATAGAAAACTGCCACCTTTGGACGTCAACGTACCTACGTATTTATCGTGGGCTCTCACGGAACGTACCTACGCCCAAAAATACAAACCGAAAGAGCTGGCGAATCGACTAAAGCACTGCCTACGTACGTCGGAAATATTCTCAGTAATATTTTTTTCTATCGCAGCAAAAGGTCATTCCAATCAAAATAAATATTTATTAAGTATACCGGCGTATTAAGGCAAGCGTCAGAGCGAATAAATTCCAGGGTTTATTACGAAAATGCACGAAGTACTTAAATGGCAACGAAAGGAATTATCGAATTTGGTTAATACTGTTATCAAAAATAAACATTGCACATTCCACGGGAGCGTTTTACGACTGAATGTAGGAGGTAAAAAAGTACGTTAATATTTTAATTGTAATTAATTTTTCAAAATAACTAACCATCATATCCAAAGGGGTGACAGAGAGAACGGATCGCTACACTGACATACCCTATTCTGAAATACCTCTCGAGCTTCTACTATATTCATACATCGTAATATTTTGCTTGTCAATTATTCGGACATTGAATGTGGCCACCATTAGTAATTGATTAATCTGGTCATGCCATGTTTTTTTTCAGCTTTTTCCATGCACACTGCATGTATACAACTTATTAACCATTCTTCTCTCATCATTCCGTATGTCCAAACCATCTAAAAATAAAAATAAATGATTATTTTTTTAATTTTATTTAGTATTGAATCATCGGCCTTAAATTCTTTCTTTATTTGGTCGTTCGGTATTCTATCATTTATAGAACATTACGGAATGGGGAATGTTGTATTACATAAAGCGATCGCTTAACCCAACCAATGACAGGTCATAAGTCCTGTAAACGCCTTGACATTTACATCGTCGTCTCTATTGAGATACAATTAATTCTTATCATTTATAGTTTTCCCGTACATCCTCCTCATATATATCATTTCTACGGCATTTATCATACTTTCATCCTTCCTCTGTCAGCTCCTATTGTTTGTTGAACAATTATGTTTTATTGTTTCTTAAACAATGATGTAAAATTACATATTAAATCATTAATACGAAAGAAAACGTCTGTTATCTAGAAGTTTTATTGTATTTTGTGGGATTATCAAATTGTCATTTGATAATGCTTTAGCAAGGCGAAACGTGTCATTGCCATACAATATAATAAAACCTCTAGAAAATAGACGTTTTCATTCGTATTAATTAATTTTTCATTCATTAAAAATGAAGCTATTCATAAAAGCTCGAACGCTCGATGTTGTAACCGACGGAGGCGTTACGAAAGCGGAATGAAGCTTTATCGTTTTGTTCGGATCACGTATTAGAATATTATTGGTTATTCACCAACTTCAAAATCGGTGGTCGGTTTTGTATTTAGAAACCAGTTATGGCCTGTGGATCATTGCCGGTTTCTTGAACCCCGCTACCAAAACTGGTAACCATGATAGGGCACGCCCCCTTAATTTCAGATGCAATCAAGTCGATCTTTAATTTAAACAACAAAAAAAGGATGTACTTAAATACCTACATAACTGTGGTTTCGGAATACTCCTACCAAAGTTTGGTTTATTATACCATAAAAAAACTTCGGTTAGAATTTTAAAATAATGTAAATTTAATATGACCGTTCTGCATAAGTTGAGCTATAAATTATAGTTTCCTAGAGCATCATAATTAAATTTGAAACTTTTTAGTTCAATCTCCATTTTATTATTATTATTTTAAATACCACTGTGAAATAGAGGAAGACCGAGAAAAACGTGGCAGGATCAAATCAATCTACAGTAATATTAAATGTCGATCACGCGACGATTCGGAGAAATCGACGTGCGTGCATGAAACGATCAATGAACTTTTAAGAAGCGAGAGAAGTAAGGTATGTCATGAAAGAACAGTTTGGCGGTGCATTATTATTGCCTACCCCTTTGGGCAGACGGCGTGATGATTTATTAGTTTTGGAGTAGTAACCTGGTGGTGGTCTAGGGCAGTGTTTCCCAATTAGTGTTACGCGTACCCCCGGGGGTACGCGAAGTGGCATCAAGAGGTACGCGCGGCAAACTTTGACGACTTGAGACTGAAGTTGACCAAAAATCAACCGGATTTTCAGAGTTGTGCAAAGAAAAACGTGCACGTTTGTCACCTTAAACTGATTTTCAACGTCATTAGAACTGTATTTTGATTTGTAATAAATGTTTAAAAAAACTGATTTAATTTTTTTTATCATTCCCTCAATAAGGAGGACGGAAGTTTCAGCACTGATCTAAGGGATAGAATGCTTGGCTCCTGATCCAAGAGATTTGGATTCAAGCCTGGATTCGACCTGATTCCTTCTTCATAATAATGAGATAATTTCTGCTAATATTGGAGATTGTATAACAATTTTTAAAGCCATTCATTTAAATCTTGGTGTCAGCGTTTTTTTTAGTTTTAAAAATATATCAATTTCGCTGAATCTTAAAATTCGGTGGACACATGGAAAGAATGAGTGAAGACAGAATGGTAAAGAAGGTATATAAAAACTGCGTGAACGGAGCTAGAAATAGAGGAAGGCCGAGGAAAACGTGGCACGATCAAATCAATCAAATATTGAATGTCGGTCAAGTGAGGAGTCGAAAAAAATCGACGTGCGTGCATGACAAGATGTATGAATGTAGAGGAAACGAGAGGAGTATGTCAGGACAGAACAGTGTGGCGTTCCATTCTTTCTGCCTACCCCTCCGGGGAGACGGCGTGATGGTAAGTTAGTTAATTAGTTTTATTTAATTCTATGCATTATTATAATGTAAATTTATAGTATTTTCGTTGTAAACTACTAAATAAAAAATAATTCAATATAATATTTGATATATCAGATATACCTACTGCCCTTGAGTGCTGGACCAGACGTTAGAACGTGTAATATAAATTTATGTATGGGACTAGCTATCCACTTAAGTAAAAAGATAGTGAGATTATTGTTATTTATATGCTTTTAGTTCGGATACCGATTTCGTAATACAACGAATATAATCCATAAACGAACATACACTGAACTTAAAACGATTAGCCGATACAAAAGTTGGGCTAGGTAGTTCAATAATGTAATAAGTAGAAATAAAGAACAAAAAATAGTTAATAACAAATTTTTATTATTATTATGTTTGTATTGACAGGAAATAAGTAAGCCCTCAACCCTTATACACTTAAGAGACTTGAATGATAAAAAAAAATGTCCGGTTTATAAGTTATATATTATATAATTATTTTGTAATTTCTGTTCATCAAATAAACTGATTTGTTTTGAAAAAAATGATGAAAGTAGAATAAATGCAGTAGAAATGTATAAATTAAGTGAATGCGGTGTAAATGAAAGTGTTATGAACAAAATAATGAAAGGATCATAAAGATGGATTGGACACATGGAAAGAAAGAATGGTAAAAAAAGTATACGTTAACGTTGTAAATGGAACTATTGTAGAAATATAGGAAAAACCTAAGAAAACGTGGCACGATCAAATAAATCAAATATTGAATGTCAGCCACGTGAGGAGTCGGAGAAATAGACGTGCGCACATGACACGATGTACGAATGTTGAGAATTCGAAAGGAATGTCAGGAAAGGAAAGTGTGGCAGTCCACTCTTTCCGCCTACCCCTTCGGGGAGACGGCGTGATGGTGAGTTAGTTATAAACTTTAAAATTAGAATTAAACACTTTTAAAACGTTGTATAAAACCACTTTATTTTGAGTCAGGAGCGCCAACCGGTTTCACTCTGTAACTAGTGTTGGGTAAGACACGATTTTAAAATGAGTTTTGTATGAGGTGCTTAAATACTGAAATGTCTTACTACAATGTAGTGCCTCAAATGTAGTGAGGTGTGACGTAATGCGAATGAATGACTACTATCTTTAAGTAGGGGGTCGGGAAGTGAGGTACCTACATACTGTTCGGTCATACTGGTACAAACGTATTTTTAGTAGTGGTGGGACATTTGGCGTTCGTGTTAATGTAGTGCCTCAAATTTAGTGAGGTGTGACGTATCGTGTATGTGATATTTGTACCGACGGCCGCGCGGTGGCGCATGGCGCGGCGGTGGGCTAGACATACGGGGATCACGTGCAAATTGCGTTAGGGTAGGATTCCTATATCGACATCATTTTACTTTTATTTATAAAAGAATTTATATTATTTTAACAACAAATTAGCATTTAAATGTATATTGTGCATTACTTTCAATGGATTATATTTAAATATGTGGTATAGGAAATGACATCGGTGACGTCACCGATCGTGTTTCTTACAAAACGCAATTAAATTTGCACAAAAATTTAACGTCCATAATGTTTCTGCTTTATCTCTGATATTCAGACACCAATTCTAAAAAATATCATGCTTAATAAATAGAAAGATTTTTTTTGCAAACCAGTGTTTTGATGTACAAAGATCCGCGCCGAGTACTAAAATGGGTGCGCTTGCACGCATGGCACGTGCAAATCACGCGTCTGGGATGTTATGACTCGTGACTGGCAGGTGTCCTCGACCGGATACCAGGATACATGATTTTTCAAATAATTTCATTTTTAAGTTGCGTTTTATAACTGGTGTGTAAAGTCATCTTGATTTTGTAATTTTATGTTTCGTTAAAGTTGATAGTTGTGTTTCTGTTTTAAAATAGAACATGAAAGTATTCATTTACAAAATATGTAGGTATATTTATAATACATACGTACCTACTATTTGAAAATAATACTAGTGATAAAACATTTTGGTTTGGTGAATTGGATAATAGATATTTATGTAGCATCCATGGCATGCTGTAAATACAGTTTAGTTTTTTTAAAGAACATTGGTGTTGGTAAATTTTTTATTTGTTTGGTGGTGGTTTTGTTTCATGTACCTACATATATTTTTAATAAACAATAAAATCATAAAATGTCGGAGTGTAGCCCTGCAATTTTTAAAAACGACCATCATCCATCATCCAACATCGTAAAGTACATAATGCACAGGGAAATATTATTATTGTTAAACAAATTAACGCGCGCCGTATTGCGGCGAGCGTTCACATTATTAGAAACATTGATTATCAGTATTATTAGATACTTTCCCATGTCACGCATGTTCCTATATATCCCAACTTTCAACTATGTCCAATGTCACACTGACTTAGTGACGCACGCAACGACGCAATACACGCATCACACAAACACAAATGTCACAAATAACAAAGGCAACACAAAAATGTCCCATCCGCAGAATGTACCAGTGCCATGTAGTATTGTAGTATAGACAGTACAGTGTGTAGTGAGTAGTGATATGTAGTGATGTAGTAATGTAATGTGTTTGATGTGTTGCCTGCACAGACATACGGCAGAATGTGTTAGAGTCGTGTCAGAATTGAGTTGGGACAAAGCATTAGAGTTGGTACAAACGTATTTTTTGTAGTGATGGGACATTTTGCGCTCGTGTATGGGACATTTGTAGTGCCTCATGTATGAGTTACTCAACACTATCTGTAACGAGCTTCGTCGGGGCTATACACAAACGTTGTATAAAGTGGTTTTATACAACGTTTTAAAAGTGTTTAATTCTAATTTGGATAATTAAAGATGGATTGGTCATGTGTTGCGACACGAATGTTTCCTGCATAATGTGTTGGAGGGAATGTCGAGGGATCGATTGGCAGAGGACGACCTCGCCGAGAGTACCTAGACCAGATTTACCGAGATATGGGCTGCACCTCTTACGCGGAGTTGAAGAGACTTGCCGAGGACCGAGCGGAGTGGAAGAGGAGATGCGTCGCCTTGCTGCAGATCAATCGTTAGATTGAGACCGGAGAAGAAGAATTCTAATTTTAAATATCGCACGCTTAATAGTAAACTGACCGATTATGGTTTAGGTCATAATTGAGTTAACATTAGACAGAAGCTTGTATTAACGCTATCCATATATTTTTCACAATGTTAACGCTATCCATTCGTACGTGTTTTTCGACTGTTTTTGTTAAAACACCGACTCATGTCAGATTGAGCAAAACTTGCTTTTTTTAGTTAAGCCAGTGTTCTATATGTCAAGCGTGCGATATGTCAAAGCACCAATTAATAGTTTCTTTCCAAAGTTTAGTAATGACCTATTTGAAAAAAATCATGTCAAAATTGACTCATGTATGTATACAAAATAAAGATAGTTAATTATTGTACTTGTCACATTATTGAGAAACACACATAACATATCGAACGTTCCCAACGCTTGGGCGCTCTAGACACACAATACGTAAGACATTCCTCAGAATTTTGGTAGCGCCCTGCGACCGCGTCACAGCGATCGGCTCACGGCCGTTATAGGCCGTTGACATCCGCCTTGCCAGCGTACGATTTTTATTTTATTTTCTGGCTTTTTCGTTCTTTCCTCGCGATGTTTACTGCCTGCCGTCTCCGCATCTTTATGACATGTGGTCGCGTGATTTTTCAGCTGAAATTTCATGAAAAATTCTAACCGATCTAAGATTGAATCTACCAAAATCACAACTTTTTGTAAGCATAGAAGGTATCCGAGACTGTTATAGGGCGCAGCGGCGCCCCTTCTTCATTCTCGCTCGAACACTTCCTAAGCCCATCCTCAGGCCATCTATTTGTATACATAAATCCATATATTAAATTTACAACAATGTTAAAATATCACAATTTTTTATTAAACACTTTTTGAGAATATCGCGTCAGCTGTTTCGCCAGCTGTTTGTTGGCATCATCAGGTGTTGCAAACAAATTTGTTTGATTTGTTTCACCTGATGATGCCAATATCGATGGGCGAAATAGCTGTCGCGACATTCTCAAAAAGTATATGATAATAAAAAATGTGATATTATAACAATGTTGTAAATTTAACAGTTAATAATTTTGAAATATCATAGTGTTTCGGCCAAAACAATGGATTTGAAATCTATTATATCTAAGTAAAAGGCAACATTCATGGCTATGAAACCGATAAACCAGACAAATACTGAACCGATTGCGAAGAGATTTTTACTGTTCATGAATATTACTTCGGCAAGGATTTAAAAGTGAATCTGTAACTAACCGAGTAACAATACACCTTTGAATTGTGTGATAAGCAAATAAATCTTTTAAAGCCAGGACGTTACAGTCTATATTGGGTTGAACTATGAGATATGATGATGTGATTCACCAAGAGATGGCGTTCGAATCGGATTAAATGGCAGCTGTCGTCATTAGATCTTCAAAACATTACTACACGTGATGTATATATTATATCCACAAGTCACAATCCTTTTAAACCTTTTATAGAGCTATTAAATTTGAATGAAATACACGATGACAAAAAATTCACTAATATCAGAAGTTATAAAATCCAACATGTTTGTGATATATAATAACATAAATAATTTTTTGATAAACATAACTGAAACTTATATAAATGCTGTTGAATTCCCTTTTTTACGAATCGTAACACCGCAACCTTCATCATCAGGGGAACGATATAAACTCTATACGATGTTCTCCCTATAACGTAGGTAATTACTTAAAAAGCCCATAAGTAGAAAAAAAGGTTTTAATAATAAAAAATTGCACTCGCTTAAAATTTAGTTATTTGTAAAGAGACGATTACATTGGATGAACGCTGGCACGAAAACTAAACCGTCAATACAAACTCCGAAAATCACTTTTAAAAATAAAACTCGTTTGCAATTATAACAATGAGACCTCTGCTTTGAATCGACATCATCGGTCCGTCAATCGTCCCATTGATCGGATTGACCGCTATTTTGAACAAAAGCAGTCACTGAAGGGACTGCACTAGTGATGGTCATTAGTGAATTACTTACATAATCGAAAAAAAATAATAATAATGCAAACTGATTTTTTTAAATCGGACTACCTGTTATAATGACTGCTGTGTGAATAATGATTCGATCTTGTAAATTCTTCATCGTCAGTCAAGTGTCCTGTCCCTACACTTTCACAAATTATGTGTATTTTGAGCCGGGAATAACGAGGGTTGCGTGCACGAGCCCCGATACGGAGAAAGCATGTTCAGTTTATTGCGAAATATTGCTAGCAGAATAATTTTTGTATGATATTATATGAATATTTTATAAATTTATATATTTAAGATAATTGGTTCCTACCACAGAGAACGAAAACACTGGTACCAATCAAAAAAAATTAAATAACTACCTGTAATCAATCATCTAAAATAATGTAAGTATTTTTAAAAAATCGTTACAAACATTGGAATATTATATTTTAAAACAAACACGAACATTTTTATACGATTTTCGCATTAAAACATCCTCGATTAAATAATCGATTACGAATATGAAGAGAACAATCGATTACGTTTCCAGATCATTCCCATCACTTGAAGCATGCCCAGTAGCCCGTAGCCAGATTTTAGACTGATAATTTAGAGACATTTTTAAACGATTTTCGCCTTAAAACATCCTCGATTAAATAATCGATTACGAATAGAATAATCGATTACATTTTCCAGATCATTCCCATCACTTAAAGCATGCCCAGTAGCCCCGTAGCCAGATTTCAGATTGATAAGTCTATTCAATTCGTTTCACGTGGCTATTATAAAGCGGGCAATTGAAATGTCCGAGGAAAACTCGAATAGGGGAATAAAATAATCGAATTGATCGAAGGAAATAGAATTCTCATTCAGAGCGTTGATTGAAATTTTATTCAATCAAATGTCAAAAATGTATCAGAATACTGATGTAACCACTAGATTCAATTGTAATAGATGAATTAGATTCAATTTAAGCTAAGACAATTCACAACTAAATCGTATTGATATTTATAAAATCGAATTTGATTCTGGGTAAAATAATTCATATGAGGAGAAAGTGATAATCTCAAAAAGTTGGATTGTCCAACAAGCAGCTATTAATTTTAGAAGCGACATTTTTATTTAATTCGAAGATACTTAGATTACTTAGAAGAATAGATATAAGTCGGAAGAATCAACGTGCGTGTATGACTCGCTGTAAGAATGTGGAGGAAGCTAGAGAGGTTCATTCTCTCTGCCTACCCCTACGGGGAAACGGCGTGATGGTTTGTTGTTGTTCGAAGATACTTAGCAACGAAAATTCGTTAAATCTTTTGAGATCACAATATCAGTACCAAAATAAATAAAAAATTAATCAGTAAAATTTAAATGACTTGAATATGTCAATTTTTTATTTAAAGTTGTATGTTCATCAGCATTGTTAGCGTAAGCTTATTTTATAACTAACTAACCATCACACCGTCTCCCCGAAGGGGTAGGCAGAAATAATTGAATACCACAATTTTCTTTCCTAACATACTTCTCTCGCTTCCTCAATATTCATACAACGTGTCATGCACGCACGCCGATTTCTCCGATTGCTCACGTGGTCGACATTCAATATTTGATTTGTTTGATCGTGCCACGTTTTCTCGGTCTCCCTCTATTTCTTGTTCCATTTACATCGAACATATACTATTTTATTAATTTTATATGTGTTGCATAATATTTTATCTTATTCCAATATAGCCCGACAAAGACACAAACATATAAGACATAAACTATCATAATTTATGTGTATAAAAAATAACTGATTGCATTGACAGAAATCAGACAATGAAATAAGTCAAAATAAAAAATCTCTCATTAAAGTCAACGTCACAGCAGACTGCAATAAATAAGTATGAACTAATACTATTTACAAGAACTACAAATTTTTTGCAAGTCTACTTTTGTAGTGCGAATTTTTCAACAATATGCTATGAATACAGTTTTATAACGATTTTTTTTATTGTGTGATTTGTGTCATAAAAAAGACTAGTACATATAACTTGTTAAAAACGAATAGCTAGTTGTATAGTAAAAGTTTCGTTAAATGTCGACTTTAATAAATTGTGAATAAAAAAGTTAACCCCTTATTAGTTTCGTGCGATTTTCTCACCAAAGTAACATTTACGAATGACAAGAAGAGGAATTTCTCAAAAGTTTCAACGATTCAGTTGGACAGTTTGATTTTATGGGACACCGATAATGTTGCGTAATAAATTCCAAAATATCTCCGGCGGCCATGCGAACCTGACTGAAATGTCACATACGTGATATAAATTAGACACGATTTTTAGTTTTATCTTCAACAAGGCACTGTGAGCTTTAATCAATTTTATTATGCCGCGTCGGTGAACCGCGCTTCTGCGGTAACAGGTCCTAAAAAAACGATTATCACCGTATTTTGTAGTGCCTTCAAAGGCCTTAGGCAGTGAAGACAGTGGCATCCAAAAATCATATTATTAAAAATAAATAATCTAACCGACACACCATCACGCCGTCTCCCATAAATGGTAGGCAGAAATAATAGACTGCCGCATCGTTCCTTCCTGGCATTCTTGCTTTCTTAACATTCATACGTGTCATGCACAGACGCCATTTTCGGAGACTTAAGAAAACAATTACACTAACTAACAGTTGTTTGTAACACCTGATTATGACAACATATGTTTTCATTTTCATTGCAAACATTTTCGAACATCTTTTTATTCTCCATCAGAGTCGCCTCTGCACTGTTGAAATTAAATATAAAATATAGAAATAAATTATTATATTATTGTAACACCTGATAATGCCAACATAGGTTTACGAAACAGCTGTCGCGTAAAACACACATACAATTGTGATACATAAAACATTTTTTTTTTTTAATTTAACAGTTTATAATGCTAAAGTATCATAGTGTTTCGGCCAAAACAATGGACTCTTTAGTAATATCCTTAAAATAAACACTAACAAGGATAATATAATTTAAACCAATAAACAAAAGAAAAAATGTTGGCGAAACAGCTGTCGCGACAATCTCATTAACATAAATACATAAATTGTGATACGTATAATAACTTTGTTTAAAATTAAAACATTTATTAATAAACAAATCACACTTTATGGTGACATTTTTAGGAGTATTCTAATATTAATAGTTTTCGTTTGACACTTAGATTAAAAAAACCACGAGCCGCCACAGGGTGGCTTCGTGACTCTCCCAATTATACAGACATAGACATCCGATAATTTAATTTGCCCACGAACACTTCTGACCGAGTTGCCACACGGAATAACACAATGCTAGCCGCCGAGGGAGCAAATGCCACCAAATAAATATAAATATTGTGGGTAAAAAAACGCACTTCTGCCCACGAAAGCTCATGAGGTATTTCCGAACCTCTGTAATAATATTTTAAGACCTACATATTAAGTTTTATTCGTAACAACCCCCGCATAATTCTGAATTGAAAAAGTTTTAACAAAATATATCAATGGTACTCGTACATAAACAATACACGAGACGACGTTCGTAGCACAGTCTTCCATAGAAGATCCCGGAATATTTTGCCTGGATTTTGGACTGGTGTTGAATTCTCGTGACAATAAAATGACGATAGATTAGCTACCTATCACAAGTCATGATAATCAATATAATGGATATACCCTTTACACCAATTTTGATTGTATTAGAAATAATTATTATTTATATAACTTTTATAAAACTATTGCGACAGCTGTTTCGCCAATTCGCCATAATTATGTTATTAATAAGTACTAATTTTGCATGGGACGTCGGGGAGTTAGTAGAAGGTTGTCCTGGGTGCGAAACATAAAATATTGGACAGAAACGAACAGAGTCCAAAACCTGTTCCAAGTGACGCAGGACAGAGATGCCTTTGCTGCAGTGATCGCCAACGTTGGTGGGGACCTGACACGGCACCGTCTAGGAGGCAAAACACTTGCCTTCTGATCCAGGAGACATGGGTACAAATCTGGATACGACCCGATTCCTTCTTCATAATAGCGAGCTATTTGGGTTCAATTTGTAGATTGTATAATACATTCTATTATAATACAATTGATTTTTTAAATCCATGGCGTTTGTCTTTAAATTTTTTTTTTTAATTTTTACTTTACACTTTGCACTATGGACAAATTAGTAAAACCACTATTACAACTAAAAATGCAGCATTTTTTTTTAAATGAATACGTAACTGTGCATTCTAAATTTAAAAATTATTTATTTTTAGATAAACTTAAGGCGTTGACACTGTGGAATTCCATAATGACGAATTTTTATGAATTAAAACACTGTTATTTCCACTTTTGGGTTGATTGACGATGATGAAGGTGTAAGCCTTCGAAACATGTTGAAAAAAATCAACTCAAAAGTGGAAAAAACAGTGTTTTAATTCATAAAAAATATATTTAAAAATAAGTTCTTTTTAATCTGTTTCTAACACGGTACCAACGATGTACCTACTTGTTAAATAATTAGATTCAATCATATAAACCACTAAAATTTACGATGTAATATACCTATTAGAAAAATACTTACATGATATGACCAATCGCGTACGTGGTCTCATTGCCACTATAAATGAGGATAACGTATAACATTGAACATGCTAGAAGGAACCTACATTTCATATCTGACCACTGAATTTAATGTAGAAATTTTACGTTTGTGGTGGAGAAGATTCCACGTAAATTTACTAATACCTCAGTGTGTGCGTTTACGTATATGTATACATTTTTAATATTTCACTCACACATAGACGGATGCAGAGTTAAGTGGATCGTAGTAGACTTGTCTGTGGAAGTGTGGCGATCACGCACGAAGGAATGTTATTGCCGTCAATTTACCGATGATTGTCGACTGAAGATAAAATCCCCGGCCTTACATATGCATTTTTTATTCGGAGTGGTAACAAACCCCTGGAAAGGTATTCGATACCTCGATACCCACACTTCTAATACGACGCCTAACTGACGGCGACCCGTAATTTGTGTGAAAGTGAGGCGACAGAACGCTTTCAATATGATACTGGCATTAAGTACGATTGACAAGTGTGTAATTTAGACTATTTAGAATCTGTAACAAAATTCAAACGAACACATTCTTAATTCAAATGTCGCTTTTGTATTCTAAAACAATCTAATTGATTTAAATCTTTTCGTATGAGTAATTGAATTGCAGAATATTTAATGTCCCGGATGTATAAATGTAGAGAAAATTAAGACATGTCAGAATGAAATAATGTGACAATTCATTCTCACTGCCTACCACTCCGGAGAAACTGTGTAAAGTTTAGTTTTTAATTATCAATTTGTATTATGTCTGCACATAAATGAAACGTATATTTCATGTTAAAAACAAAATTCAATATAATAATTAAATAAAACGATGTTTTGTTAACTACTTTCACTTTTGTCTTTATTTCGACAGCGACCAGTTTCGCCAGGCTCGCTGGCATCGACATACCAGTCTGGCGAGTAGTTAAAAAACATCGTTTTATTTAATTATTATTTAAAATGAACTTCCATCAAGAGATTTCAGTAAAATCATTTGATTAAAATTAAATATGTTGACATATTTTTTTAATAAAATCCATAAATTGCATCTTTATAACTTTGCTGGTTTGCTACAATATGGCTACATAAAGTAAATTTCTATATAAAACTAAGATTAATTATCAGTAAAAACATGTATATATTGGATAAAGGATTTAAAAATTAGTCAAACGCGTATTTTTATATTCAACTGTTTTAAAATCACCTAAGATTTTTTAAAATGGAATTCTCAGCAATTCAAATGAAACAAAAAATGTTTTTTCGTACCTACCTACAGGGTAAAATATTTTTTACACCTTAAACCTTTGAACCAAAAGATATATGAGACCTTAGTTGACGGGTGGGACAGATAAGATCGGGAATATGAATAAGGATTCAGGAAAGATTAGAAATGTTAACATTAATGGAGTTATCAAGATAGTGGAGAGATAGCGAGGGGATTTAAGATACGGGTGTAATTCCGGCGAACACGGGTGCCTTGTATTTTGCATAAAATATATATTTATAATATTTTTTGTGTAATACGTTACAAGCATTAGTACCAATAATTAATATTCGAGATCGGGAGTCGTAACAAAAAGATAAAAATTTAATTTAATAAACTATACAGCTATCGCTCTTTCAAGACCGTTGAAAAATGATATAAATTGTAAAATATAAGTCATATTTAAAAAATTAATACGCAAATGAATATAATATCTTATTAATATGTATGAAAAAACGACAGTTTTCAAGGAGTTTTATTATATAATAATATTTATGTATGACATGTTTCGCCCTTGTAAGGCATTATCAAATGTGTATTTATAATTATTAATTTGTATTAAGTCCGCACACAAATAAAACGTTTATAATATTTTTTAAAAAACAAAATTTAAATGCATATTTTTTAAATAAAATCTATACATAGTTACGACTTTGTTTTTTTTATCCAATATGCAACATAAAGTAAATTTCTATAATATATAAAATTAAGGTAGAGTATATTATCAGGAGAAGAAAGAAAAGAAAAGAAGAATATTATCAGGAAAAAGAAAACTGCATATGAAGACTACAGGGGAAAAACAAGGAATGTCAGTAGAAGGTTAATTTGAATAAATTGAGAATAAAGCTAATCAAAGTCTATATATTTCTTAGCAATCGATTATCTGCCCATGGTCGATGACACACATGATTTTTTAATATGAAAATTTTACTGTGGATAGGTACGTACATATGCCGCTAGATGGCATTATTACATTTATTTTGAATTTTAACTGACATTCTTTGTTTTTCCCCTGTAGTCTTCATATAAGATAACGGATTTAAAAAATAAGTCAATGCGTATTTTTATATTCAACTGTTTTAAAATCACTAAAAACTAAGTAACTAACTAACCATCACGCCATCTCCCCGCAGGGGTAGGCAGAAAGAATGGAACGCC
Source organism: Lepidostoma basale (assembly GCA_022606425.2). Taxonomy (NCBI): domain Eukaryota; kingdom Metazoa; phylum Arthropoda; class Insecta; order Trichoptera; family Lepidostomatidae; genus Lepidostoma; species Lepidostoma basale. The sequence goes on along the minus strand of JAHDVF020001034.1, from coordinate 137,353 downwards.
TCACTGTTCTGTCCTGACATACTTCTCTCGCTTCGTCTACATTCATACATCTTGTCATGCAAGCACGTCGATTTCTCCGACTCCTCACGTGACCTCGAGTTTTATTATGTAAATGTGATATTTGATAATGCCTTAGAAGGGCGAAACATGTCTACATAAATATTATAATACACTCCTTGAAAAGTATTGTTTTTTTCATACCTATTAATAATTTAATATGGAGTTTTATATCATTGTTCAAGAAACAATGAATACAATATCTTATAACTGAAAATTAAACTTGTTATAAAATGTATAAGGAATTCTAGAAGCATGTCAGGATAGAAAATGAAACGGTTTATCCATTTTACCTACTTCTCACGAACGTCGTGATAGTTATGAATAGCGTTTTAAAATTATTAAGAAATTTTCAATACTAACTAGCCGTCAGTAGGCAGAGATGATGGGCCGCCACATTGTTGTCTTGTCATAAATCTCGCGATTTTTCTACATTCACACACCGTGAGACGCAAGCTCGTCGATTGTTCCAACTTCGAAGATGGCCGCCTTTCAGAAATTGATTAATTTATGCTTTAAATGTTTTTGTTGTGTATAATATGTTACCTGTTTGGAAGGTAGGTTACATAAAATATTTTTCCCGTCTTGTTATCAATGCTTCTTTCTAAAGAAGATCTCGGATATTTTTATGTTTTTTTTTTCTTTCGAAAGGGTTTAATGGGATTTGCATTGATTTATGTTTGCGATTTTCCCAGCATCCTGCAAGCAATAAATATGCATTTAACCGTGAAAGTCCCGTTCACTTCTCACAATCAGTATGCACACCCGTTTGGCGGATGCAAAACTGACTAATATATTCCGGAACAGCCGCTCTCCCGGAATAAAGAAGGGAATATTATTATATTATTAAATATTGGCACTGGCTAATGTATTCAGGTCTTTGTTGTTAAGTGAGAAATAACAAAACCGTCTGTATTCGCCCAACAATGGGCAAATCCCTTTCACTTGCACGGAAGGTGCATTCTGGGCCACAAAAGGGCTGCGGGGATTGCGTCAACCCTTTTGTCGTGTCTTCTTAGCCGCAAACAGACAGAATAAAAAAACGTTTTAGGGCACCTAGGGATAGTAATGGGATATTATTTCATCCGGTATTTGCATGAACCCAGACGTATCGCTTACGTATTATTAGGTACGTGAATTTTGATGCATTTACAATAAAACATACACTATCAATCTCCCATGCAAACATACGTAAATGTGAATGCATATACCCATCGTATCGTGAGTAACAAAGTCAAGACGCGATATTTATAGAGGTCAATTTTTAGATCAATTATTTTTACAAAGATGCCGCCAAAGTAATTTCGAAAAATACATTTACTCTTGGGAATGTGTCTAATTGTCATTTGCGTCATCTCTGTAATTGACACCAAAGTTTGACCTCTGGACTTGCGATAGATTCTCACTACGAGTAAGTATGATCATACATTTAAATCTAGTAATAAAAAAACTGTTAAATTATTGTAATCAAACAAATACGCAATATACGTAAATATTAAGAATACAGTTTTTTTTTTTAAAGAGTTTAGTTAAGTGTCTTATTTTACGGTATGGATACATGGACCATTATAGGTGCTATCACCAAAAAGCTGGATGTTTTTGAAATGTGGATATATCGTAGAATCTTAAGAATATCATGAACAGAAAGAGTCACGAACGAGGAATCACGCCGTTTCCCCTTAGGGGTGGGCAGAGAGAATGGACCGCCACACTATTCTATCCTGGCACACCTCTCTAGCTTCCTCTTGGCTTCTTTATAAACTATCAATACCTTAAAGCGTAGAAAACTGGAGACTTTTGCACATTATGAGAAACGAAAAATAGAAGGTGCTGCAACTTATTTAAAAAAATTATTAGGTACCTACGTGAATTTGGATGCATTTAACGAAAAACGAAGTGTGGGGAGAAGGAAATCCTGGCTAGAAAACCGAGAATGGTTGGGTTGCATCATAATGTTTAGTGCTGCTGTATCAAAAGTAGAAATAGACAAGATTTTGTCCAACTTCCGATAGGAGAGGAACAAGAATGATACGAATTTAATTGAAACTATACAGATTATTATAACTTTATTGAAGGTTAATTCGTTAAACCTGTTGAAGTCCATAGTAATTTGTAATATAATTAATAATACTGTTTTAATTGACTATTACTCTAAACATTCATTATCATTCATCATTTCTAGGTGCTACATCCCCGTGTGGGACTTGGCCTCCTCCACAACGGTCCTCCACTGACTTCTGTCTCTGGCCATCTCTCTCCATTCCCCAGCTCCTTCCATTTTCTCCCAATCTTCTTCCACGCAATCCGCCCATCTTTTCCTCGGTCTGCTTCTTGGTCTCTTTTCGCGAGGCACCCATCTGGATATAATTTGTAGTGTTCTACCCTCTGGCATTCTTTCCACATAACCATCGCACCGAATGCGTTTAGACTTACATAATCTCACTACTGTTTCCTATTACTATTACTCTAAACAAATTAAATTACTAAATTATTCTAAACTTAAATTACCCAAAACAAATTAAATAAATAAAAGTGGATCAAAAACATTGCTATTAATTTTATTCCGATATCTTTACAACACCAAAAGATAAAGAAACGAAATGCACTAAAAGATACAAACGAGCTTCTTTAGCCGTGTTGTCTGTCAATCCATGCGTTCAAGATTAATATTTAAATACACAAAACAGCTTACACGCGGAGAGTCGAACCCTTTACCGTGTGAAAGGAGCAAATGTGTTTACCGACCGACTACCTGTTTCCATTCTTGTTTGCATGCCCTAAATATTAAAATTTTACGACGGTAAACTTTCTACTTTTTTTACGGCTGCACATGTCGCTGTATTGATCCCTTTTATAATATCAAATGATATATTATTATACGTATTGTGCCTATACATAATGTTACGCAAGGGGTTCCATTCCTTGACCCCGGAGTTTCTTTCGGCTTCTAGCACGGGATGTTTTGAAATGCTGTCTATGTAAATACTTTAATATTGCTTGCTTTATAAGCTCGAGTTAAATAGAAAGGGGAATCGATAGGAAAGCTCCTTTGTCAATAATTATTTATGCTCTTTCCGTTGGATCTACACTCGTAGCCAATTAAAAGATACGTAAAATAAAAATATTTAGTACCTATATCGTAATAAGGAAACGTAAACTTGAAACTCCGACAGAGAATGATCAAATGCTATGTGTGGTCTGTTCTATTGTACGGATGTGAAACGTGGACCTTGAAAGTTAACTCAATGAACAGAATGGAAGCATTTGAAATGTGGCTCCATCGCCGAATGCTCAGGAGTTCCCTGGACAGACATGGTTACCAATACCGAAGTCCTGAGGCGAACTAGAGTTGACAGAGAACTGTTATCAACTATCAAAGTTCGAAACATTTCACATCTGGGTCATATACTGCATGGGGAAAAGTACCACTTTCTCCAACTGATATTGGAGAGGAATATTGAGGAACGTCGAGGGCACGGTAGGAGACAAATGTCCTGGCTGCGAAACGTGAGGGAGTGGACCGGCATCCGAAGTGTGGAGGCGCAGGACAAGGACAGGTTCGCCGAGGTGATCGCCAACGTTGGGGGGACCCGAGAGGGCACTTGAAGAAAGAAAAAATAAGGAAAACTACAACGATTCATGGAGAGGCAAATGCTCGAAGTGAATCTTTGAGATGAAATAAGAAATTAGACACCACACATTTTAATACATAATCAATATATAATACTATCACATACTTCAAGATGGCGCTATATTTAAGACGAAGAAATAGTGTAATGCGAAATAGTTACGATGCATAAAATAAAATCGAGAGTATGCTCTCTTAAATCTTCTAGAAAACCGAGTCCAGGAAGTCGAGTGTTATCATACTCAAAGTAATAAAAAAAATTCCCCCACGTGGTTTGTCAAAATAAAAAGACGTTTAATTTAAACTGAAGGACCATTTTTAAATTATAACACATGACATAATACCCACTCCGAGACCCCGGGGCATGTAGATAGTTAAGAAATAATTGAGGAATCCGAAATAAAACAAAAAAATCATCGAATAAAACAAAAAACAACCCGCGCACATGAACGCACAAAAAATGTACCCTTCGGCAAGGGTTAGGTTGGGTTACCTTCCATTTCATCTTTAAAAAACGTATCCCATCTTTTTGTGACCTTTTTAAAGTTTTTTTTAATCTACCTACTTAATTTTAGAACGTGTGGTTCACTTTTTACCTGCAACAGAATTCAAAAATAGATCACTAGTGAATTAATTTTTATCTTTTAAAAATTCTAACTCCAAGGATTTGTATCAATAGCGCTAGAATTTATTTTACAATCTTCATTATGAGCAGAAAATAGCTCATTACTATGAATAAGGAATCTGATCGTGTCCAGGATTGAACCCAAGTCGCATGGATCGGAAACTAAGCGTTCTGCCACGTAGACCACTCGATCATAAATAATAAAAATTAAATATGTATATTTTCAAGTACTATTTATGATATACCACAGATATCTTATATACGTATAATACGTAGGTACTTTGACATATTAAAAACGATATGTAAGAATTAAAAGGCGGCCATCGTCGAAATGGAACAATCGACGAGCGGGCGTGGCACGGTAAATGAAGGTAAAATTGCGCGAGAGTTATGTCAGGATATAACAGTGTGGCAGTCCATCCTCTCTGCCCACCCTTCCGGATAAATTGTGTGATAGTTAGCTAGTTATTGAATTGAATAATTTATGTAATTTAAAAACCCATTTGTATAATACAACTTGGTAATTACGCCTCAGATAAGTAAATCGAGAGGGTAATTGTATGAAAGTTTCAAAATAAAATGTCATCACCAAGTCATAAACCCAAGAGAAATATTGATCTCAAGAATTCGTCACGATTGGGGACTTTGCTATAGGCCATGTTTTGAATACAAGCAAGTAGAAAAGACTCGATCATATCTTCGACACGGCCAGAACGACGACTGCGGGGCTCGAACCCCGCGCGTACGGAACGCGACGCGAGCAACTAGACGACCAAGCCAAATCCTTCCGGGGGTCACCCGTCGAATTTGCACTTTATAATGGTTGTATCCAAGACGCAAACCTCCCATAAAGTTTTTTTCGGATAAATACATATTTTAAAAGAAAAAGTTTAAATGACATATTCTCAAAATTGTTTATTTTGGTTCTTTTTCGAGTGACTTAGTTTTAATAAATAAATAAAAATAAAATGTTTATTTTTATAGCTTGTAAAATATTCCGACAGGTGTCAGTAATATGCAATCTCATCATGGTATCGAATATTAGTAGAAGGGATCGTTATGAAGAAAAATATATGACTGCAATTACTAATAATCTATATATATAAAACAAAGTCAAAAATCGTGTTAGTTACACCATTTATAACTCGAGAACGGCTGGACCAATTTTGAAGATCTTATATTCGCTGGATTTGTCTCCGTTCCGGATAACAGAATAATTATTAAAACATTTGAAAAAATCACTTAAATGATTTAAAATTAATTATATTTGTCGTACGTTTGACTAAATTTGACTTAATAAACGACGTATAAAATCAAAATGGCGTGTATTTTAGTTTCGGTATCGCCCGTAGGTGGTGTATTGTTGATGCCAGATGTCAATACTCAATGTGAAAGATTTGAGTTGAGGTTATTTTTTAATCGTCGCCGGGATTTTTGGTTTTCTTTATTAATTTTAGATTAACAATGCCCAAAGTTATAAAAATCAGTATAAGAGAGACTATTCTAAAAGTTAAACCCCTTTTGTGAAGGAGAGCAGAGAATATTTGCGCCATTAATACCATTCGAAAAAGATGACAGATGAGTGTTCCGTAGAGATTAAATAACCGATTTATGATTAGTGAATAATAATAAAAATACGTATTGTATATTTTGTATTGATTTTATAGGTGTATCTGTGTACATTCGGTCCAGAGAATTGTTACCATAGGAAATTCAGCCGCGAGTACTTAATAAACGAAATATTTGGCTAGATGAAGACGAGGAATTTCTTTTTTCAATTGATAGTGACACTGAATCATCAAACTCTTCAGATGATGAATATGATGATGCTAATGATGAAAACGGAGTTCATTGATGGATCACACTTATTCAAAATTATGTTGTCTGCTATTTAATTGTTTTAACGTGTTTTGATGAATGTCGGAAAGTCAAAGGTGTTAGTTTTTGAAAGGGAAGAGCAAATGACAGTTTGTAATATAAGTGTAAATGAAGAGAACTTGGAACAGGTGAGGGAATTTGTGTATTTAGGTAGCATGTTCACAGCGGATGGCCGAACGGACAGTGATGTTGAAAAAAGGGTTGGTGCGGGTAACAAAGTGAATGGAGCTTTAAAAGTAGTTATTGGAAACAAGAATTTATCAATGAAAGCGAAAATGGCCGTTCACAATGGAGTTCTGGTCCCAACTCCTATGTATGGAAGCGAAGCATGGAACTGACAGAACAAAGATGAGAGCAGAATAAATGCGGTAGAGATGAGGTCCCTAAGACGTATGTGTGGTAGAACGATGTATGACAGAATCTCAAATGCTGATATTAGGAAGGAATGTAGAGCGAAAGAAGGTATTATGAACAAAATTATGAATGGTTCGTTGCGTTGGTTCGGACATATGGAGCGCATGGGTGAAGAAAGAATGGTTAAAAAAGTATACGTTAACGATGTAAATGGAGTAAGGAGTCGAGGTAGACCGAGAAAAACATGGCATGTCCAAATTAATCAAATATTAAAGGTTGGTCATGTCAGAAGCCGGAAGAATCGACGTGCGTGTATGACTCGATGTATGAATGTGGAGGAAGCTAGAGAGGTGTGCCAGGATAGAGTAGTGTGGCGGTCCATTCTCTCTGCCTACCCCTGCGGAGAAACGGCGTGATGGTTTGTTGTTGTTGTTGTATAAAATTCATTTATTTATAATAATAAAATAATAAGAATGATAATAATCATAATAATAATTCAAACAGTAATTAGAAGGAACAATCATACATAATATAGAGTCAAAAACGATGAATCCTAATATATTAAAGACGATAAACATTATAAGGAAGCAGATTACATAAGTAAGAAAGGGACAAATATGGAAGGTAGTATTAATATTTTTTTGGTAGATTGTATAAAGGAAAAGTTTTTAATGTACTACATATATACTAAGGGGGAATAAGCTGGAATTTGGTTATTTATAACATTCAATTCACGTGCCTTTGCTTTAAAAATTTCAAAAATTTCTAATTTATCAAATTTTTTTTAAATTGTTTGCTATATGCAAAAAAAATGTGTTTTGGAATTGAAATGATGGTCAAAATTCACACAATGATTCTGTTTTTGTATTAAATGTTGTGTTCATATAACCTCTTCAAAATGATCGACCCGTCTTTCCAATATACACGGCATCACAATCCTCACAATTAATCTGGTAGATTCCACTTTGGTTGAATATATTGTCGCGAAAAAATAAAAAACACAATTGTGATACATAAAACAAAGTTTTTAATTAACAATTTATAATTCATTTTAAGTATTAATGCAGGCTTCCACGTGAATTATATTCCATTGTAATTAATATTTTTAATTTTGACATTTGCACATTTCATGAACTTAATTCATTTTAAGTATTAATTGTAATTCAATAAAAAGGTGAATTAAATTTAGCTAATAAGTTAACACAACATTTATTGATTCTGAGGCGGTACGAAGTTCGTCGGGTCAGCTAGTAATAAATAAATCAATGAAATAAAGTAAAACTTACGTCATCAAATTAATTCCGTGCAGCATTCTGGTATTCCAATAACGATTTTATAGCAGACGTAAAAATCTGAAACAAATTAAAAATAACTATTAGTAATGCAAATAAAAATAATAATCAGAAATTATCAACAATAAAACTCGCATTAAAACTAGTAAGTGTGCACCTATCGACTAACACGCATTTATTTATTCACTAAAGTTCGAATAACGTTTTTTTAAGTGTAAAAGATTTCTTTTGATAATGATGATACATAATTATTGGTTAGGGTCCCTAAAATACCTTAAATATTCCTCATAAAACAGGTTTTACTGTTAATTTTGAACTGTAAAAATGCGTTTATAATAAAATGAAAAATAATTAAAAAAAAACACCTTCGTACTTTGGAATCAATTCCTTTTTAGAAAAATGTGATTCGAAAAAAGCATTGACGTACTGTAAACATTAATGGGTTTACTATATATAGGTATATATGTAGCTATATATAGGTATATATACAGATAATTATCTTATGGTATATGATTTTTTTTTAATTGATGAATATATAATTTGTTTAAGATAATCTAATGATTTTACTGATATCTTTGCTGTAAGTTCATTTTAAGTAATAATAAATCAAAACTAATTCCACTGTTTATTTCGACAGCGATCGGTTTCGCCAGGTTGGGTCATCGACGAACAGTCTGTCGATGCCAACGAAATGTCGAAATAAATACAGAAGTGGATGTAGAACTTAAAAAAAATTACGTTTTATTTAATTTAAAATATACATATTTTTTTAGGTTTGCGCTAACAACAATTAAACAGCTATTTCTTTTTATATGAAAATATTAAAAAAAAATATGTATATAAAAAATAAAAAAAAACAATTGTGTCATACTTTTGAATGTTTAGTAATAATTTTTCTCTATCCAAATTAGCAAAGTGTATCCATAATATGGTATTTAATTTATAATCGCAGTGCAATAAAACTAAAATCAAGTTCCGTAATAATGATAATGGACACTGAAATCCTGCAAATTAATTGCCTATGGCGTCTATAAAGATAATATTATTCTGAATTATTTATTTTTAAACTTAGTGGGATCGGACATTAAATATTTTATTACTGGGTATAATTGTTACGATTACGACTCCAGAATATAAACTAACTAACCAGAACGCCGTTTCCCCGAAGGGTTAGGCAGAAATAATGGGCCACCAAACTATTATTTTCCGACATTCCTATTCTGTCTCCTCAACATTTATACATCACGTCACGTGCATTCACTCACGTGCCCGAAATTTAATATTTGATTGATTTGAACGTGCCACGTTTTCCTCGGTCTATATTATTGCTGCGTTAATATGGTGTTCTTCTACCGACCCTTATGTATGGAAGCGAAGCATGGAACTGGCAAAAGAAGGATGAAAGTAGAATAAATGCAGTAGAAATGAGATCTCTTGGAAGAATGTGTGGATACTCTGTGTACGATAGAGTGTCGAATGAAAACATAAGAAGTGAATGCGGTGCGAATGATGGTGTTATGAACAAAATAATGAGAGGATCATTGAGATGGTTTGGACATATGGAAAGAATAAATGAAGAAAGAATGTTAAAAAAATTACATGTTAACGATGTAAATGGAACCAGAAATAGAGGAAGATCGAGGAAAACGTGGCACGATCAAATAAATCAAATATTGAATGTCGGCCACGTGAGGAGTCAGAGAAATCGACACGCGTGCATGACACGATGTATGAACGTTGTGGAAGCGAGAGAAATGTCGGGAAAGAATAGTGTGGCAGTCCATTCTTTCTGATTACCCCTTCGGGGAGACGGCGTGATGGTTAGTTAGTTAGTTCGTATTGTTAATGTATAAATAATTTCATTATTTTGTTAATTCTGACTCCATTCACTTCTTATATCTGCATTTGGCACTTTATAAAAACCACACATTCGTCTCAAGAGATTTCATTTCCACAGCATTAATTCTGTTTTCATCTTTCATTTGCTAGTTCAACGCTTCACTTCCGTATATGTATATAATATAATCAAACATTATAAATACAAGAGTACCTACCCGCCAATCACTCGGTGTTTTTGTAAAATTACAATTATATCAATTAGCATGTGTTATATGGCGTAAGTACTAATTGCACGTAATTCCCTAAGAATGCAAAAAGGAATATAAATTATAATAGCATTTGTAGAGATCTTTAATGGCGTGTTCTGGTGCATCTAGGTACTACTGACGCAATAAACGAAAGCAATATAAAGCGTAATAAGTGAATGATTTTAGCGCATCGCGTATTACCTCTTTTGACACATGCCCCCCTGGTGGAAATATAAAAAAATATTATTCGTTCTTTTCTTTAAACTATTCGTAGTATTAAAAATATTTTGTTTTTAGAAATTCCTATCTTCTTGCAACGTGAAAATACCGTTTTCAAAAATAAAATACGGAATATTATAAATTATGTTTGAAATTTAAATAAAGTTGATTACAAATACATATGTTTAAAAACGCTAGATACTTGAAAACTTCTTAGAATACTTATACAAGCGTTCGAATCGATTGCAAATAAATGATACCGTGTTGATAGCATGTCAATAGTTACCATATACTTATTTAATCATAGGGTCGAAGCACCAGTATTTGACCGCCCCCCCAGTAAATGACCGTTGGTTAATAAAACAAAATAAAATAAGAATTGCTCTATGTGTCCAGTCAAAAAACTTTAATCCCAAGAAACTATGACAAAAGAGGTAGGCAGAGACAACTGTTGGTAAGAAACAAAACTATCAGTTTTGAACTGTGCCTTGTCAAACGGTAAAAGTGCGTCTTCCCGTTGTTGTTTTGAGATTGTTAGTAGTTTTTTTATAAAGAAAAGTGTGGTAAGTGTTTTTTTAATGTTATTTCTTATGTAATTCTTTGAATATTTACATATTTTTATATGTTAGGGTGTTTCATAATGCGACAATGTAACAAAATCTATGTATTGTATCAATATAACCTGAAGTGGTCATTTACTGGTGATCGTGCTATTTTTTTAGAGAAATATTAATTTTAATAGTAATACTCATATTTCAATAAAAAAAGTTAGAGAATTTAGATAAGTCAATGTGTTTTTTATAGTTTTCTTTTATTTTGTACACTGAATCAATGAAATTAATGCCTTTAATGTGGATTTCAGTACAAGCTGAACCTTAAACGGTCATTCATTGGTGCTTTGACCCTATTTGCATTCATTTTTTTTTGTAAGAATTTGAATAAAACTCACGTGAAATGGAGCCGTTTTTATGTGGGCATAATTTTGATTCGGATCACTTTTCAAGAGCAAAATCAGAAAGTATTGAAGGCGGAATTGAGCGTAATTAACCATTGAAGCGGAGCTGTCTGCCGCACAAATGACGGGGTACTTAAAATCAAGCGAATGTAATGGATGCCTTTTGGACAGCTACGCTGATAATACTTCAGTTATCTGGCGCGGGGATAATAATATTATTACCGCCTGATCTGCTGATGATTTGGGACAGATTACAGTCCAAAGACAGGTGGACCAATCATCATCACGATAATTACACGAAAATTATGTTATACCCCCAAGGATGCCCCCCAGTACTTACTTGAAAGTACGCACGGGACTTGCTCAATTATCGCAATAAATAATATAGAACGCACCTTCGATTATATATTTTTTTAAATATACATTAAAACAGTTCATTTGTTTCGTTGTATTGCCACTCGTATGAAAATTACCATAATGCAAAAAACACTATACAGTAATCTTTTTTAAATTGATGCGTTCGAAATTCGAAACATGGTTAAATATAAATCTGCATCAAATACATTATGTCAGATATTTATAATTATGAGAAACAATGAGAGAATCAAATGTACTTATTTGAATTGAAGCCAAATTATTTTGAAAAATGATAATAATTTTTTTAATCAGAATGTTTTATGTTATTATATATTATTTAAAGTATACATCTAACAACGATGTATTTACATAAATAACTCCTAATAATTTATTTGATCCACTATTTTCTAAGACAAAAACTAATTAACTAACTAACTAACCATCGCAACGTCTCCCCGAAAGGGTAGCCACACTTTAATCAATGCGGCACTCTATCCTTCTCTTTTCGCCCCCGCGAGAGACGCGGTGTGATGCGTTGCGAACCTCATCGCCACCAATAGGCATCTTCCGCGCACACTTCGATCGTTCAACGTCTACAAAATAAATCTAAAACAAATGCTTTAAAATCCAATGATATAAAATAAAATAACAAATAACAAATAATTTAACACATAATCCTTTTTTAGATGGTGATCTAAAACAACATTATAATAAATATAATTTATTAAGTTTTGTATATGAAAATATAAATTTAAATGATGCAGATGCAAACAAAAAATATTAATTTGTATATATGGGAAAATGTTAAGACGCAATATTCCTTAAACAAGGAAAAAAATCAAATAAATGATAAATCTGGTGATAAAATAAAATATATACACATATCTTTTATTATTAGATTCTCTGTAGATTGATTTCAACCATGGTAATGGTAAAAATATATATCATTATAATATAACACAACCGAAGACGAGTGTTCCGAGAACATTATTTTCAACTCACAATTTCTAAAGCGATAATCAAGCTAAAAAAAACAGTTCATAATCACAAGCATTCTGATATGACATATAATGTTTAGCATATCCGAAGGCAAAAAAAAATATTCGAGAAGTGACGGCGAGTCGGTGTCAGCCGTCACTAATCGAACCAACTCGATTTTTTATCGATTTAATAAGCGAACGACTGCGGACGCGTGGGAAATGGTGGGTAAGCGGTGTATGTATATCGAAGAAGCGAAATGCGAAACGACTTGTGCCGTCAGATATCAAACTTAATTGATACAGACAACAACGATGGCCATTCATTCGTAACTACAAACATTCTGTCAATTCGGTTAAATGCAACTCTTCGCTTTTTAAATTGAGGTTATGTATATTCAATTCTATCTTCTAAATTTAAACGTTATATGTTTTTTGATAAACTTTAAGCGTTGGCACTGCAGAATTCAATGATTATAGATTTATCATAGTCTGTGAACATATAGTACACTATTTTGTCCGTGTTTTTTTTTTGTTATATACACGTATGTCTTTGACATTTCGTAATTTAAAAAAATAAAATGAATATATAATTAAATGAAATTAATAAAAACCTACTTTTTTTGGATGTTTCTCGGAAAATAACCTGAAGGTAGGGCGGTTAAACGGAAAAAGTTTGGCGAGAATAATCGCTAAATTTGTATGACCGACCTAGCTACAACAGAGCGAGTAAAGTCGCCGGCATCTAACCTAATCGAAATTGATTTTTTCGTCGCTGTTTTTCATGGATTGTTAAGACTTGTACGTATATGGTGGAACAATTTAAATGCGAGCTGCGGAAGACAAGAGAAACCTCAAACAAAGGAGGCTACCACCAACGGAGTTCCGTAAAGTTTGCGTGAAGCCGAACGATTAATTTTACGGAAGCGGACGGTGCATTTTAACCGCGATAAACTTTTTCACCAAACAGAAGAAGATCGCCTGTGTATTTTATGGTTTATCACTTTTGTTATATACGGGCACTAATCACGGTAGTTTTGTACAGAGAGACGGATATTAACAGCAATAGCGCAACGCTACATAGTGCAGTCGACGTAAACGCATAATAATCAAGTAATAAATAAAATAAAAATTGCGTTTATACTAGCGGATCGAGGGATTTCTGTTGAGACTTCATTGCCGCGACATCGACCGCACTAGGAAGGGAATTAGTTCCATCGGAGTAACTGTTAAAAAATCCCGTATACCTTATGTGCGTGTCAGAACAAAGTATTTCTCCATGTCGGAATGTATTCAGAGTTGCCTGCATCGCTCGCACGCAAGTTTCCATTCGCCAGTGGCGACATATAAAATATAACCAAGAACTAGCAAACAAAAAATATGCCAATTCTTTTGGTTCACGTGATTTAACCGTCGAATTTTATTTTTACACAACATCTCAAAGAACTCCACTGGCTTAAAAGTCCAGAAAGAATCCGGTATAAACTCTGCTGGACGGTCTTCAAAGCGTTACATGGAATGGCACCAAGTTATACATATATCCAAACTCTATATAACGGAAAATGCAGTAGAAATGAGATCTCTAAGACGAATGTGTAGCAAATCTGTATATGATAGAGTGACAAATGCAAGTATAAGAAGTGAATGTGGTGCGAATGAAAGTGTTATGAACAAAATAAGTAAAGGGTCATTAACACAATGTTGTCGGGAAACGTAAAACTACGTTTTTTTCAGTTTGGTGCTCAAATGCGGGAAACGTAAAAATACGTTTTTTACTCTCTGGTGGTTGTCGTCGGGTAACGTAATAAAACGTGTTGTGTAATAAATGGATTTTGTTGCTAAATCGTATATCTGACTTCACAATATAATTTCACTCACAAATTTATATTTAGTAGGCTTTACTTTTGATTTATTATTCAATTATAAAATGAAAAAAAAATGTCTAAAAATATACATTTTTGTGTGCTCGAAGAAACCTTGACGCAGATCCCGCTGGCTTGTTTTTTTGACCTTCAATGCGCAATAATTCTTTTCAACTTGTACGGAGAAATTTAAGGGTTCTTTCTACCTAAAGAAGGGATAAATGGTAGGAATGTTTTGTTCATATTTCTACAAAACATTAGTGTTTATGTAAACGTATACATGTTCGGTCGTTCGGTCGTTGTCATTGAGTTCATATAATTATTTTTATACCTAAAACCCACAATGTTTTTTCCGGATGAGAATAAATCAGACGATGAATTGTGTGTAGACAATTTATCTAATTGTTCCTGTGCTAGTGATACAGAAAGACTATTGATGGCAGACAGTGAAACAAGTGATTTATAAAGCAAAATATCCAGACTCAGTAAGGTACAAACATTTTTTTATTGGAGACAGCACGTCATTGGATAACTAGCAGTATTGAAAGCGAACTAAGTGAGGAACCTGGAACATCGACAGTAAGTTTGACACGGCACACTCCAAATCGCGATCCTCCAGGCAGACTTTCTACGAATCTAAAAGTCCATAAATTAGAAAGGATAAAGGGGAAAGGGAAAAAAATACGCACAAAGAAAATGTCGAGTGTGTGCTGCTAAAGGAAAAAGGAGTGAAACTTGTTACATGTGTAAATTCTGTGGTGTGGCTCTTCACAGAGGTACATATTTTGAACGGTACCATACAGTAAAAAAATACTAGACAGTAATTTTGACCATTTTAAATAGTGTTATCTAGTGTTAAATAGTTGTATTGATTTTAAATAGTATTATAATTTGATAAAAATTCTGTGTTTGTATAAAAATAAAACTTCCAAAGTGCTACTTTGAAGCCCAATTTTTTTTGTGTTTGTTTTCCATCATTTCATCATTGAGACACAATAAGGTAAGATGCATTTAAAGTTTCAGTCAATTATCACGGATATTTCAAAAGTTATAGACTTTTAAAATAATGTTGAAAAAACTCGCGCGCAAACCCAAATATCGCCCGCGCCAGGCTGCAATCAGCATAAAACAATACCCGAAAACAATGTGTTAAGATGGTTTGGACACATGGAAAGAATGTAAACGGTGTAAACGGCGTGAACGGAGCTAGAAATATAGGAAGGCCGAGGAAAACGTGGCACGAACAAATCGATCAAATATTGAACGTCGGTCACGTGAGGAGTCGGAGAAATCGACGTGCGTGCATGACAAGATGTATGAATGTAGAGGATTCTAAAGAAGTATGTCAGGACAGAACAGTGTGGCGTTCCATTATTTCTGCCTACCTCTCCGGGGAAACGGCGTGATGGTTAGTTAGTTAGTATAACGGACAGCCTAAATCTAAGGAAATCCACACTTCGCTCGGCGAACTCCTCTGCAATAGGATGATAAGTTGGGCCGAAGCGTCCCTTGGTACAAAATTACTGATATCGAGCCTTTACAGTATTCGGCCCATCAGCTTGGAACAATCTGTATTCACATCTAAGATGCATAAATTATCCGACAGATTTCAGATATAAGCTGAAAATCCATCTTTTTCATATTTTATACCCAATTTAAAACTTGTATATTTTGTTCAATTATACTTTCAAACCGATCGCGAATATCCGATGCATCGTTTATATTTAGATTTAAAACACACCTTAATGCGTCCTTGAGGTGATTACATCGCAAAAACGGCGCTTTAAAAGCTAGCATATTATTATTATTATTATATAAAGCAGTACAAAAGCAACTAACTAATCTCGACTGCCACTGCTTTGTACGAAAACCACGCTTTTCCAGTGCCACCGAAAAAAATATACTACAACAAAACAGGCAAGAAGGTTCTTTGCACAAATCGCCCTTTCATTTATTCTCTACCACAACGATGCCATTGTGTAAAATCTATATTTTTACAAGAAGACTTTTACTAGTAAAACTATTAGAATGCACCCAGATTAGCTTCTACTTTTACGTTAGTAATAAAATATTAGGGCACTTATAAAAAAAGTGTTTTTTTTTTAAATGGTAACTTTTTTTTATACCCTTAAAATTTAAGCCCTTTTTACAATATTTTTTAAATTATACACCTAATGCGATTTGTCGCGACGTTTCGAACGTAATAATTATTTTTATGAGCGTGAATGTCATTTAGAAGGGAAAATATGCGAAAATATGCGAAAATATTTGAAAACGAACCCATTTTTAAATGCCTCCGCCCTGAACAATAGCAAATCAACAGTGTTTAACGTACAGACGAGAAATAATAAATATTAATAATGCATCCATCCAAACAGGGATTTTTAATGGTATGTAAAAGCAGAATAGGAGGTTGAGATGTCGAAATTGGACCCATTGTCACCCCCAAACGGTAGTTATGAATTTTATCATTTAAATCACATTCAGTATATTAATTACGATTGTCTGTTTATTTTAAATAGAGTGACCACACGAAAACATTATCGCAAAAAAATTAACTCCTTGCAGTAATACAAAACCTTGCATTATGATACTGCAAGTGTTCTATTATAGATAATAGAAAAAAATACAAACCATCATATTGTTTCCCCGAAGGGTAGACATAAAAGACGGAACGCTACACTGTTCTATCCTGACATAACTCTCGCGCTTTTTATACATTCATACACCGTGACACGCACTCTCGTCGATTGTAATTGATTAATTTGGTCAAGCCATGTTTTCATTGGTCATCCTCAACATCTTTTCCATTGACACTCCTAGTTTATATATTTATTACCATTCTTCCCCCATCCTTTCGTTCAATATGTCTAAACCATCTTAGAAAGGTGATGATCGATTTTTTTCGTTGATATACGCAGAGCAGGACTACCGTGGGTGTATTCTCAGAGATTTAAAAAATATTTTTGTCACAACCTGGAGAAATCGGGAAAATTTCGATAGGTTCATAATTATTATTATTATTATTTTGTTGAATCGCTCTTTACATCATGACAGCATGAGCCAAATCGATGAAAAGGTCATTATAGCTATCATAGTGATTCTCGTGACATTTGATAGGTAGCTAATCTATCGGCATTTTATTGTCACGTGAATTCTTCACCAGACCAAAGACAGTGTGACAATCACACTGCCCTCGCTGGGAATCGAACCCGGAACCTTCGGGGTGGCAGTCAATGCACTTACCACTCGGTCACGAAGGTCGTCAATTCTCGATAGGTTCATAATAATGGGCAAAGTAGATGAAAAGCGCCCACAAGACACGATCCTCAGTCATGAGGAATACGACTAAGAAGATGAAACTGATACGCAATGGTTTAATTATGCTGTCAGCAAATGATTTGTCTTGTTAACAAGCCAATTAGAGTCTTGAGTTTTTTTACGCACAACTGTCGATAATGAGTTGGCCGGGCGTTTGTGGTACACTCTCAGCGAAACGTTCTCGGAAATGAACATTTTGCAGTAATTATAGCAGACCACCGACACGCGACCGCATCCATGCCGCAAGGGATTCCAAGAATTTCGTCATTTTCCTTGTAAATCATCCTGCTATGGCCTTATCAACCGCGACAAAAAAAAACACCGCCATTTTGTTATACCTACGCACAGCGATACGCAAAGAAAAATGTGTAATCCATTAAAATAGCTATAGTACGTTAGCCTTAACAACAACTATGCAAAGCATTCTTCAAAATAACTACAACATGAAGATAAATAAAGACAAAACAAAGCTGCTGACTGTAGGCCGAACGCAACATCAGATGAGAGTAGTGATGTCAGGAGTTCCACTAAAGAACACCAAGAAGTTTGTCTACCTCGGGAGCAAAATAACATGGGACGGTCGGTCTAAGAGCGAGGTCGACAGCCGTATACATCCAGAATAGGCTTGCATTTAATAAAAGGTCGAAAATAATAGAATCGAATAATATAGACCTAAAACTGAGAATCTCCTAATCAAGACCTATGTATGGAGTATCTTGATGTACGTCTGCGCGACATGGTGCCTATCTGAAAGAGATAAATGGAGACTCGAGGCTTTTGAGATGTGGTCCTATAGAAGACTATTAAGAATTTCCTGGAGAGACCACATCACGAATGAGGAGGTTTTCCAAAGAATCGAACGAGGAAGGCACCTGCTCAGGACCTTGTCCGAAAGGCGTGCAAGATGGATCGGCATGTAATACGACAAGGCCTCTTGCATGAAATAATGCAGGGTATGACCGAGGGGACAAACTCTAGGGGACGTCCACGCCGAGAGTACCTGGAGGACCTGTTGGTGGACGTGCGCTGCCAGATTTCAAAAGAGCCGCACAAGACAGGGAAGAATGGAAGAGAAGAATAGAAGAAATTGCTGCAAACTAATCCCAGGATTGTTTGCAGCAATTTTGAGTTTGCAATGCTTCAAAATACGTCTTGAACCGAATTGGAAAGAGCCGAAAGTAATCTCCGCAAATTGCATCTGTACTACAATCACGATTTAACTCTTAAAAAAGAAGAACAATCATTCAATTCCACAGCGCAAAAAACGAACTCCTTTACGCCTGGTAAAATTGATATTACCACTAAGTAGATAATATTGAGAACAGCCGCGAGGTATTCCATCGCTAGAAAATAATGCTAACTGAATGCTTAGAAAAAATGTAGGTAGGCGTGGATTGAGTTACACCGCGCCATCAATATGAAATAACAATTCCGTTCTGTACTAGACGTTTCCAATGTATTTTGTTTGTCGAAGAGTACGCTGGTGTATTATAATAAAATATTCAAGTAGATGTTTTTTTACCAATCGAGAAAAATCTCGAAACGGATGACGTCGATTGATTGTGTCGAGTAATCGAAAAACGATTAATGACAAAGCGGGACGACACTTAAAGTTCCAACATCCAATGGCACTCGGAGAACTTTGAATTTTTAATGCACAGAGAGGCCTCGTGATTGAATAAATCTTAGCGGCATGCTTAAACTACACCACAAGGTTACAGATTCCCTACGTAGAATAACAATTAAATTGCTTTCTAATCAAGATGGAATTTATGTGTGTTACCTACATTGTTGTCGCTGAATATGGCGTGGCATGTGAATTAGGCAAAAATACCTGTGATCCGCGTAGGAGATTGTTCTCGGGTATGATGCAACATTTGCCGCATACGCGACATGAACAACTAACTCAATCGATATGTTTCATCACTGTTTCATTTTTGTAACGTAAACCTCGATCGCATACTTGAACGCCTAGTATTATATTAAAACGAACGCAGCAGGTTCAAATTTGAATATCAATGAGTGATTTAAGAAAACGTCACCTGAGAGTAAGAAGGTTCCAACTGACAAAAGTAAAAGGCTGAGAAAAATGAAGTCAAAGTTTTGTTGGTTTCGGGTGTGTATCTTGGAATAAACGGGGTTTTATTCCAATTCCAGAGATTCTTTTACCGAGAAACGTGTAAATTTTGTCTGGCAACAGTTGGAATAATAATTTTCTAAGTTTAAATGAATCCTTCTTCAGTGAATCGTGTGTTTTGAATGATTGGATGGAACTTGATTATTTTCGTAACATCAAAATAACGATACTATTACATGTTTTTTTTCTAATTGTGCGTATAGATAAGGTTAGTAAGAACCCTCTTCACGAAAAAAAGCCAAATGTGAAATTTTGTTAGTTGGAACCCTCTTACTCTCAGGTGACGAAATGGTAAAAATAAAACATTTAGATCAAGGTGAAGATAAACTAGATAAGATTAAAAACATTCACGTATTACTCGTACAATGCTGTGTTGCCTTAGTAAGACACGATTTTATCTTACAACAACAAAAAACAAGTGATTGTACAACTAAATGCAGTTTGTTTTACGAGAGGGAGATGCCCAGTTGTAGAATGTTCGAGAAAAACTGAATAAAAGTACTCGTATACCGCGTGGTCGTGATACTACTGGACGCGGTATTCGTGATTTCGATAACCTAACTAAGATATCGTTTGTTCCAATGTTCACTTACATACAGTGTACATCTACGGGTCGTGTTCCCTCCTCCATTTTAAATCTCGTTTCATTGTTCTCCTTGTACCGTTTGAATGTTTCGTAATCTCAAGCCCTTAGCTTTCGGCGGGACGAGTCTCAAATGTTAGTTTCTGGGCATGCGCGCGCAATTGACATCGGTTGCCGCGCTGGAATATGCTTTTGTTTCTAGCGGTGAAGCGATGACCGATTCACCTCGAATTGGAACATGACCCATGTAAAGGTATAGCAAACCTTACACTATCTAATCAAACGTCCGACTCTATTGTTAAATTAGACTCGCTGAATTTATGGCAAACCTACTACAGATTTTCTTTCATATTCGCATTCACCTTGCGTTGTATTATAGATTCACACGTATTTTACACTTAGTATTTTCACAACACTTTATTTTCCTATTCTTTTGGAGTATTACAACCTTTTACGATGAACAAATTTTAATAATAAAGCCAAATTTTGTGCATCGAAAATGGTTTCGTCATAAACAGAACATGTTAGCGAAAAGTAAAATAAAGTATTATAAAGTGCAAAGTTTATATTTATTTATTCAAAAACAACATTTCTAGAGCTCATGTTAACGCATCCACACTAACAAGCTTCCATCAACTTTTGAATACTTGTCAATTATGTTGAGAATTAACACCAATGAAAGATGACAACCATCCGAAACTGGTTTGTTTTCAAAATTTGTTATAAAATATCACATATCATGAGAATCAATAGCTTATAAATATATACAGTAATTGGGTTTAAATAACCTGTTGAATACAAATATATTTTTATTATCATCATTACATCGCGAGCCAAATCGATGTAAAGGGTATAGTTATCATATTGATTCTCGTGACATGTGATAATCTATCGCCATTTTATTGTCACGTGAATTCTGCACCAGACCAACGACATTGTGACAATCACACTGCCATTGCCGGGAATCGAACTTGGGACCCTCGGGGTGGCAGTCAAAGTACTTACCACTCGGCCACTAGCGCAAAGCAACGGGAAACTATCGTATTAAAGGCCCAAGTGTCATCCCAAGAACTAGCAAAAATATTACACTTTACTGCAAACCAATCCCTAGGATTGAAACTTTAGAGAAAGAAAGAATAAATTGTTTTGATTCATAAAAAAAACGTTTGAATCGCGAACTTCTACAAAATCTACGTTTATTATAAAAATAAATTACATCATACGAACGTAAATATTTGGACCAGTATTAAATTGAGTGAGTAACGAGATGGATTAATAGTATAATCACTTTGGATAAACGGTCCGATGTGCTCCACGTACCAGGCTGGCAGGAAGCCGCAATGGTCATGAATGGTGTAGCGCCACGGGAAACGGGTTGACAAGACCATGATTGATTCCAGCATCATTAATCATTTAAATACTGTTTAATATTAGAATTAAATAGGCGGATGCAGCGCCGCCTTTTCGGTTGACTTAAAAGACAAGACGCAAAATGCTAATAAGAGCCCGAGATTTCTGTAAAATACCATAGAAAAAATCGAACAGATCGAAGCCGGTGAGAATAAGCAGTACCTACCCACCTACCTATTGAGTGATTTGCATTAGCCGAGGCCCTAAGGCAAACTAATCTGAATACCTCGACTTTAATGGACCTATCTGACATAGGGAATTTGATATCTAATGTGAATAAAGTACAAAGCTCTTTTGTTATTATTGTTATCTTTACTCAGATTTAGCTACAAGAAAATCGATACTCTTGTAATTATACTCTTGAAATGTGTACGTATTCATTCATACATCGTGTCATGCACGCGCGTCGATTTCTCTGACTCCTCACATGGCCGACATTCAATATGTGATTTATTTGATCGTGCCACGTTTTCCTCGGTTTTCCTCTATTTCTGGTTCCATTTACATCATTAACATATAATTTTTTTACCATTCTTTCTTCATTCATTCTTTCCATATGTCCATCTTAATGATCCTTTCATTATTTTGTTCATTACAATAGAAAAACCAGAGGTTATTTCGTTTTAAGGATAAATTTGATTTTATTGATGGTTGAGGTATTAGTTTTGTAAAACTCCATATTAATAAATAATAGTAAAAACGATTGTTTAGTGGTTTTACTTGGATTTAATTTATAAATTTGTCACAATTTATATAAATTAAATCCAAGTAAACCACGAAACAATCGTGTTTACTATTATAATTTTGATTTATTTATTGTTTCTTGAACAATGATGTAAAACTCCATATTAAATAATTGATATGAATGAACAACAACAACAAACCATCACGCCATTTCCCCACAGGGGTAGGCAGAGAGAATGGACCGCCACACTACTCCTGACATACCTCTCTAGATTTCTTCACATTCATACAGCGAGTCATACACGCATGTCGATTCTTCCGGCTTCTAACATGACCAACCATTAAAATTTGATTAATTGCCTCGACTCCGTACTTCAATTACATCGTTAACGTATATTTTTTAACCATTCTTTCTTCACCCATGCGCTCCAATGTCCGAACCAACGCAGCGATCCTTTCATAATTTTGTTCATAATACCTTATTTCACTCTACATTCCTTTCTAATGTCAGCATTTGAGATTCTGTCGTACATCATTCTACCATACATACGTCTTAGTGACCTCATCTCTACCGCGTTTATTCTGCTCTCATCCTTCTTCTGCATCCTTCTTCAATCCATCACACCGCGTCTCTCGCTGGGGCGAAAAGAGAATAATGGAGTGCCGCATCGGTTAAAGTGAGTCCATTCTTTCTGCCTACTCTTTCGGAGAGAAGGCGTGATGGTTAGTTAGTTAGTTTTTTGTAATGTTTATTTGATAGCTTTTGTATTTGTAGCAAAGATCGAGAACAATGTGAGCTGGTAATAATTATATTAAATTATGAACAAACCACGATGGCTTCCTTGGTACAAGCGTATACTCGTACTTTATAATTAACTGACAAATTATAGCGACATGATGAACAATGGTCTTATTAAACTTACTTCACGCAGGTTTTAATTATGGGTATACGAGAAACCGAGATATTTGCAAAATGCAATTATCATCAGAAATTGGCAAGAACGTAATTTTGGTTTTTATTATTTTTTTAATTGAGACAGACGGCATAATTTTACATTATGTTCACGTACAGTTGTACCAACTGTACGAAGTCTGAATATTAAATATAGTATAACCAAATGTGAATCAGAAAATTATTGCTATATTACTTTCCACCATAATTTAATAAAAATATTTTAACTAACTAACCATCACGCCGTCTCCCCGAAGGGGTAGGCAGAAAGAATGGACTGCCACACCTTTCTTTCCCGACATATTTCTCTCGCTTCCTCAACATTCATACATCGTGTCATGCACGCGCGTCGATTTCTCTGACTCCTCACATGGCCGACATTCAATATTTGATTTATTTGATCGTGCCACGTTTTCCTCGGTAAAAATATTTTAAACTGTTAAATTAAATAACTTTGTTTTATGTATCACAATTGTATTTTATTTTACGCGACAGTTGTTTCGTCAACCTATGTTGACATCATCAATTGTAACACCTGATGATGTCAACATAGGTTGACGAAACAGCTGTCGCTTAAAATAAAATATTGTACAATTGTGATACATAAAACAAAGTTATTTAATTTAACAGTTTAAAATGTTTAGGTATCATAGCGTTTCGGTCAAAACGATGGACTATTTAATTTTTTTTTTTTTTCAATTTGAAATATAGAACCATATCTGTATAAATAAACGGTTAAAATGTTTGTGGCAATGAGATAGATAGACTCGACAAAAACTGAACTGATTGCGACGAAATTTATAAAAAAAAACTAACACTAAAGATTTTATATCAATGATATTAGAATTTATTTTACAATCTTCATGCAAATAGTTACTTTATCGCTAGAGGCGTTACAGTCTATATTGGTGTAAACTAATATTGTTTGACGTGATTGTTTAATTGTGTGTAATGTAAGTCACCAAGAGATGGCGCTCGAATCGGTTTAAATTACAGCTGTCGGTCGTCAGTCGTTCGTCATGACATTACTGCACGTGAATTCAAGCAAAAATTAAAATCATTAATGGATTTCGAAACAAGTTGTTGAATGCATTCCGTTAAATGACATAAATGAATTGATATTGAACTTCAATTGTATTTGTTTAATTTATGTGTTATATATGTATGTACTCGAATATAGCAATAGCGAAGCATTGCCAGGTCCGCTAGTATTTTGTAACGTATCGCTTGCATTTTATTATTAATGAATCGTCATTGGGTACAGAGATACTTTCGATATCAGTGACGAACAAATGAGGCCTCTTCTCGTGAACACAACGTACACACATTTGTATGTAAGAGATATGAAAACAGCTCGTGCAGTGCAATTTGATAGATAAAATTCCAAGCAGTGTAGAACAAAGCACATACAATAGACACAATAATAATATACCTATATGCATACACAAAAAAATTGGCGTGCAGTTCAGATATTAATTAATAAGAGAAAACGATTATAAAAATGGTAAAAATGTGAATGGAGCAAAAAAATAATAATCGAGAAAAATATGATTAAAGATGGAACAATGTGGATACATGATCAGTTGAATGATGGTGGAAGAGGCCATAAAAGTATGTCAAGACTTAAGAGAATTAATAGCTTCCTCTCTGCTTACCCCGAGAGATAAGTGAGATATTTTGATCAGAATGGAAATCGCTCGTTTTATAGGTAATATATATCTATTGAGGATTAATTGTATCTCAATAGAGACGAAGATGTAAATTGTTTTGGAAACAGAATATGGTGGTCGAGGCGTTTATCGATCACTTTATGTTAACAACATTCCCCATTCCGCCCTTCTTACGACCACCACGTCTGACAAATTTTTGGAACTTGTATATATGCTACTATGTTAAATAACTTCACATTTTTTTGGTCAATCTACACTAGCGCCATCTATTAAGATTATTTGTAAAGATAAGATTATTATTAAACAGTTATTAACGAACCAAAATAAGTTTTAATTTGCAGTAATGACTTCGAGAGCACTTTTTACCAGTATCAACAATTTTTTCAATGTCTTCCGTTTTCCCATATGTTTTAAACATGCTTTTCATTTATACGACCACGACAGTTACAGTATAATTTGTATTTAGGGTACATGACCCTGCACATTTTATCCGGCACGGGCCCTATTGTTGTTTTTTTTTTGCAAATTCGAATCTTTTCCAAGAAGTCTTGGATACGGAATATCACGGGAGCAAAAAATCTCATCAGTAGACAACCTGTCTGATGCCGGCAACCGTTACAAAAAAAACAGTTCGAAATTTGAAATAAAAACATTCAAGTCGTGTGTTGTACCGAGTAGGTACTACAATAACGACGGAATGCATTTGATAAAATAATATTTTCACAAAAATTATTGAAAATTTTCGATCACATAATGAAATATTATTCCACTTGATTATTAGCTTCGTCCGGTTTCGGCAGCTCGCTGACCAGAGATGACACCGAGCTGCCGAAACCGCTCGATGCCAAATATCATAAAGAATAACACTTATTTATAATGTTTATTTTTTATATACTTTGTATACAACACTCACATTCATTAAAAAATAAAATTAAATATCAAACATGTTTCGAACTAACCCTTCATCAGTAATATTATATAAATATTTAAAATATAATAAAATTGTTTACAAATATATACAAATATTTATATAATATCACTGATGAAGAGCTGGTTAGTCTGAAACATGTTTGCCAAGACCAAGGAAGACACGGCATGACCAAATTAATCAATTATTGAAAGGCGGCCATGTTCGAAGTAGGAACAATAGACGAGCGTGCATTTCGCTATGTGTGAATGTAGAAGAGGCGCGAGAGTTATATCAGGATAGGACAATGTGCGATCCACCCTCTCTGCCTATCCCTCCGGGGAAACGGCGTGATGGTTAGTTAGTTAGTTAGTATGTAAATAAAACAAAATAAATATTAAAATATGCGCCATTATTTTGACTTTAGAACGGGGTAATCTGTATACCGAATTATGTTGTAAGCGGTAAATATCACAATCGGTAATTTTATTCATACTGAATATATTCGTATCCCTTACAACCCCCGAGGTGTAGAACGCGTGTGGTATGAATGTAGATTTTTCATCTGTTTGAAGTCGGCAAAAACTTGACTGTGTGTCTAAGATATATTTAGTCTTCATAAAATATTTTAAATATCGTTCTCTGCTGCATTAATACGACTTCATTTTTAAGGTCAATCCGGAGTGAAATGAATAAAACTCTTTTCAAACCATTTTATGTCTGTTCGCCTCTTTCATCCAAAGAACATTAACGACAAAAAAAATACAATTTATTCGTTTTATCCGAATTATGAGGGTATTCGAATGGGTTTGAATTTAAAATGATTTCTTCCATCTCTTTCTTTCTACGCACTGCACCGTCCCATGTAACGCATTAGAGACCGCCTCGCGTAATGAGGGTATTCGTATGCATTCGAATTTTAAACTTGTGTGACTTCTCTCGACGTTCCGATTTCAAATAAACGTCTCACATTCCGATATTCCAAATGGCGTCACTTTTTAGCTCCTAACGGATCCGCATAAGGTATTTCTAATAGATTCGTCCACACGGATTTTATCTAAGAATTCCGACGAATTCAAGACCGTTCTATCGGTCTACGGCCATAGACGAAAAAAATATATAATTGATTATCTATGGTCGGAGTCAAATATGGCTAAGCTTTACGTTTTTTTCTACTTGATTTTATGATTATCACAAATGGTTGTAAATTTGATCAAAGAATTTTTCACTGCTTATTCGGACAGTAACTTCAATTTATCTGTTTAAAGAAAGGAAACGAGAATGGTTAATTGAATTGGATAGTTTATGAATACAAAAAAAAAACATCGAAAATTGAAAACCAGGTATATAAAAGGCAAAAGCGGTTATTACGAAAAAAATTATTAAATGTAGCGATTGAATGGGAATTTTGATGCGTACATTTAATAATGTTAGCGTTTTATGCTAAGCGTGTTGTGAAAACGGCTGAGAAATTTTAATTGGTTGAACATCGTTAAAATCGACGAATCAAATACGAGAGATTCTCGCTGTCCATTTTTTAACATGTTCATTCTAAATATCGAAATGTCTTAGGAGTTCTTACGATTTATTTTATGATCGTGCCAATATGCGCCCATTCGGCGACTTGATATATGAAAATGGGAAGAGGCGAACGGGTCCGTTATGGTGCCTAGTATTAAAGTGCGAATTGCGTAGGGTAGACTCGGCAAACTTCGTGATAGTGTGATTTATACGCTACAAAAACGATGACATACTAAAATATTTGATACATAATTTAATTGCTGTTTAAAAAATACCGCACAAAAAAAGTAGGTAAGTTTAAAATATTAAATGATTATACCACAATCTTTAAAAATCGTTTTTATATAATATATACCTAATACATATTTTATTTAAGCAGTAAACCAAGTCATAACTATTCAACTAAATGCACATACAAAATAAAATATTCAAAATTATATTAGTTAACATTGTTTATAAGCGTAAACAAGGCAGCTGCAATCGCTGGCGCTCTAAAATCCACAATATGGAAAAACAAAGACTACATTAAGAGTAAGATGAGAATCTTTAAAGCATGCGTTAGACCAATAATAACATATGGCGTCGAAGCAAGGGCAGACACAGTTAGGACCAAACTAGTTTTGAGGACTTCCGAGATGAAGACGCTAAGGACGATAGTAGGCAAGACGCTGAGAGATCGCGTGAGGAACACCAGAATAAGAGAGATATGTGAGGTTGAGGATATTATAAGATGGAGCAGACAACGAAAAGGGGACTGGTACGGGCATGTTCAAAGAATGGACACCACCAGACTCCCCCATATTGCACTATATAATCAACCTCATGGGACTCGTCCTCGTGGAAGACCTCTTAAAATATGGAAGGACAGCTGGGAGTCTACCTCACAGGAGGAGCAACACTCTGGAGAACAGACCACATAGGTCTACAACAAGGAAGAAGAAAAAGTTTATATGCATATATAAGCAGCGTGAATGGAAAAGTCGATGAAAGCCGAGGAAAATATGGAATGAGTAAATTTACCAATTACTAAAAGATGAACAAGCTGTCTCTTCTCAGACCTTCAAAATCACATTGTGATGGTTAGTTGATTGTTTAGTTTGATAGCGATTGAACTACGAAATGCGCTGAGATAATGATGTTTAAATTACGTTTTAAAATAATGGTATCACGAGATTACCATATATCACGGAGTTAGCCAGTTCTCCGTGTTATACCAATTCATGCAGCACGCATAAAATTTCTAAAGACTTATTCTATGCAGCATTCTACCTGGCGCATGGCGGGCCGCTCGCATTCGCTCCACGTAGAGACTCGCCTTACAATTAATTAAAACTGTGCCTCAGTAAAAACTAGTTCGACCATTACGTGTGGAATATAAATTGTGTATTAGAATAGTAAGCTTCTTCTTATTTTAATTAAGTCTCTTGGTATGCACGAAAATTTATATACCAAGTATACCAAGTATGCACGAAAATTTACAAAATATACTGTAAATATGCTACATTCTAAAAAAATACCGGGTGTCTAACGAGGCTTAGGAAACCGCATAACTAAGTACTTTGTTTTACTTTTTTTTTAAATATAGGTACTTAACTAACTAACCTGGCATAGAGAACAAACCACTCCTCTATTATATTAAACTTTTTTTTAAATGAAAAAAAAATTGTTTGACTTGTTTTATCATATTTTTTGGAAACCATAGCATAATAATAAACGTTAGTTTTATTTATCGTTGCATTAATAATAAAGCAAAATGTGTAATTTATAATTATAAAAAAAGTACGGATTGCATAAGTTTTATCATATTTTATGGATATGACATGTTTCGCATTGCAAGAGCATTATAAAATAATTTATAGAAATTATAATTTTTATCAGTGGAAAAAAAATTAAATAAACACAAATGTCCGGATCGTCCAGCTGACGACAAGTGCACCATCTTAAAGAACATTATAAGTTAAATTATCATTATTTGTTATTTTATTTTTATAAATGTATTTTATATAATTTGTTTTAGTTGGACGATCGAATTGTGAGCGGGAGATGCCTATTGGTGGCGATGAGGTTCGCAACCCATCACACCGCGTCTCTCGCGGGGTAGTAAAGAGAAGGATGGAGTGCCGCATCGATTAAAGTGTGGCAGTCCATTATTTCTGCCTACCCTTTCGGGGAGACAGCGTGATGGTTAGTTAGTTAATTATAGAAAATGTATTAAATCATGCCTATGAAGATGGTCATTGTTCATAAATAGAAATAACTATATTATTTCAAATGATTATTTCAATTTGTCATTCACCCACGCCCTAGAGATGATTAATTCGTAAAAAACGTCGCTTTATAAATCATCCAATATATTATTATTATTTTATCATTAAATATTTTCAATTAATATGATATCTCTGACGATATTGGATCTTTGCAAATGTGCATTTGTTGTAATATGTTGTAATTTTTTTGTCATATTTGTGTTAATAAATTGTTTGAATTATCACAGAAATAACTAAATTGTTTTAAATAAGTAAAAAATACAATTATCACAAAGCAGAGATGTCACGATTTAAACTAAATTCAAGAATATATTTTTACGAAAAAAAGTTAATGCATTCATTTCGAGCTTGTGAATTTTACCGAAATGGCCACTGTTTAAAATTGCAGAAATCGCACTTAATCGAGGAAAAATATTCAATAATTATCACATGTCACTTAGTAATATTTGCTAAAATCAATTTCTTGTTAATTACAGGTGATTTTAGCACGTTCTTGTCATTCAAATCATTTAGCCACCTACATAATTTGACGCGATTATAATTTGGGGATAAAAAAAATGGTGGCCAGTCCGAATTCAAAGGTGTTCGTGTTTCCGGAGTGACCCGAAGCGAATTCGAATGCAAAAAATGTGCAGTCACAGGTGGTGTGTCTGCTTCCTTCGACAATTACTAATGGCAGTTGTGAAAACGCCCCAATTCTTGAATTATAACAACGTAATGATTACTAAGGACCTAAAAAATAACACAATTTAATTTTGTGAAGAAAAAAACCTTTTTATTTATTTATTAAAATTATTTTAGCCAACCTGAGATTTTCAAATTTATTTCAATACTGTGCACAATAGTTTTAGTATCTTGGTGTGGTAGAACGATGTACGACAGAATCTCAAATGCTGATATTAGGAAGGAATGTAGAGCGAAAGAAGGTATTATGAACAAAATTATGAAAGGATCGCTGCGTTGGTTCGGACATATGGAGCGCATGGGTGAAGAAAGGATGATTAAAAAAGTATACGTTAACGATGTAAATGAGAAGAGGTAGACCGAGGAAAACATGGCATGACCAAATTTATCAAATATTAAAGGTTGGTCATGTCAGAAGCCGGAAGAAACGACGTGCGTGTATGACTCGATGTATGAATGTGGAGGAAGCTAGAGAGGTATGTCAGAATAGAGTAGTTTGGCGGTCCATTCTCTCTGCCTACCCTTGCGGGGAAACGGCGTGATGGTTTGTTGTTGTTGGTGTTGTATCTTGGTGATTATCAGTAGTGACAACAAAGTGAAGTAGCGAAAGCTCAAAAACTCAAAAGAGTCCATAGTGTATACACATACGATAAAGATTCAAACCAGTTCTAAACACTCCTGGCACCAGTAAGAACAAACTGTGATTTTTAAACGAAATCTGTGGAGTAGTTTTTGAGTCTACAGGGGACACATATACGAACATTTATTTAGAGAGACCGCCACTACCACGGCTGCGTCCATAA
This sequence comes from Lepidostoma basale, assembly GCA_022606425.2. Lineage (NCBI taxonomy): Eukaryota > Metazoa > Arthropoda > Insecta > Trichoptera > Lepidostomatidae > Lepidostoma > Lepidostoma basale. Next base: position 106,123 of record JAHDVF020001034.1, on the reverse strand, counting down.
GTGGACGGCTACAGACTGATGATGATGATACAAGTGAGTAGTCATTTAATTCACGACACATTTGTTAATACCCTTAGTAAGATATACTAATCAAATATTTCCTAAAACTTCTCTAAAATGTACGTTTTTCTTATTTATTGTTTCTTAAACAGTGATGTAAAACTCCATATTAAATATGATAATTAATACGAATGAAAACGGTTGTTTTCTAGATGTTTATTATAGTTTATATGAATGACGTTTCGCCTTCCTAATGCATTATCAAAGTTGATAGATAAGATACATTTGATAATGTATAATGAAAGGCAAAATATGTCACCTTCTGTTCCCAGAAAACAATTTACATCTTCGTCTCTATTGAGATACAATTAATCCTTATAAAATAAAAATAATTTATCCGCAATGGGTGAAATCCAGTATTTGTCTACAAGAATTTGTATGCATTCAAAATGTTGTTATAATAAAACTTCTAGAAAGCAAACGTTTTCATTCGTATTAATTACGTTTTTCTTAATGTAAAAAAAGATGTAATCTGTACACCAGTATATTGTGTTTAATGTGATCGATGTCCATTATAATTGCAATTAGCTCATTAATATTGACGTCAGAAACACAGATAATATTATAAGAAGTAGTAAGATAAGGTATCGCACCATTAATAAGTTATATGGCGAAGGCGACCCCCGATAACCCGGGCAGACTACGACACTCTTGCCTTAGAAAGTAACCTTCAGTTAACATCTGAGAGAAAATTCGTTATCAACGGCTTGTAATTAATACGTTCAAACGCATAATTTATTACGATGAGTGCATGAATGACATATTCTTAATTGACTATTGTTTATGTACGATTACTCCAGTGAATAAAACACCCCATCAAAGGTATATTAAAACAAAGGAATTAGTTTTTTTTAATCACATACACTATACTCATATTGGACTTGGATCTTCTGGCTTACTGAGGTTCAGCTCTAATGACTATTCCTCTTACGTCTGTAGGAAACATTGTTGGAATGTGATTTGGAAGTTGTTTTATGATGGGGCTAAATGTATGGTCCGGAGTGTCACCCCGAAAGAGGGTGAAAGGGGATTATTGTCAAGGAATGGAAGACCAGTTAGGGTTGGGATTGTATTTATAAAAAAAGTCTGTTTCCGAGGGGAAGATAAGAGGAGCAGTGCCTGGATGGAGTTGTGGTATGTCTCTTATGTTTGTAGGAAAACATGTTGGAAATAAGATTTGAAGTTGTTTTATGCAAGGGCTAAATGTGTAGTCCGGAGTGCTACTACGAAAAACGGAAAGGTAGATTTAGGGTTTATGCTAAAGTCCTGCATATAACGCGGTAAATATTTCCCAAAAAATACTGTGTTGTGTGAAACTGTTTTATATGAAACTAACGATCAATACAAAATATACGTTCATCTTCTTCTTAAACTTGTTTTAGACTTTTGGCATGTTACTCTGTTACTATCCTTTCATCTTTTTGGAGATATTTGCTGTTCTTACAGTCCTTATATAAGTTACTTAATTAATTTTTTATTATAAACATGTCTAAAACAAAACAAAAAACCGTAATAAATTTAATCTATGTACTGAACGAGAGGAAGACGAAATACGTACAAATGTAGAATTTATATAAGTTTGGTTTTACTATGCTCAAAATATACAACTGATTTGCGCGTGTTGAGTAAAACCGCGGTAAGTAAAATATACGTAAAAAAAAAACTTTGCAACTAACAAAATAACGCTCGACTTATAACCGATTTATCAATTGGTTCCGATGTTATAAATTTGTCATTTTGTAAATGAAATTAAATTTAAAACAAAAATGACGCAATGTTCAAAAGCATTACTGCATGGTAAAAAAAAAATTAAACATTTGTATTTAGATTCTTGCATGTTATTACATAGGTTAATTCATGTTACGTATCCTAGAAGAAAAAATATTTATTACAAAATTCATTTGGGTTTATACAAGTTCAGTTGGGATTGACAATAAAATGTAGGTACATATCGCACCTCCAGTCGTAAACTGACTCAATTCAAAATTCATGTTTTTTTTGGGAAATGAAGAAAACCTGTTTCGGTCCTCGACAGTTTTTGGTAAATCACACTATAACTTTATGAAATGAAAATCTTAGCCTTATTGGGTCAGTTTTTGATTTATTGGGTGATAGAGCGCGCTTTTTTAGTCATTCTGTATACTTAACTCAATTCACCAACATTTTGGAATGAGCCGGTTTACGACTGGAGGTGCGATATATAATATATATTTTAAAAATGTGTAGCCATTGTAACCGTGTGTTCAAATCCTTATACGTATATGTTTGTAAATCAAAGCGAATTGCAAATCATTAGACATTATATTCGCATTGATACTGCATCCAATCATTAAATTAACTCGATGCCTTTATAAGGAGAATCGATATAGAAAATTATCGCACATAAAAATCGACAAGATAAAAAAAATATCTTTTGATTGGTTCGTAATCACTTATTGTGAACCCTCGTATCTAAGATAGGAATTATGTATAATATATTTTAATGAAATAATTCGATAATACAGTACAATGTATTCAACTTCCAACATACTATTAATACGGCTGTTTCAAAATAATCTGTGTAAGAACTACGAAAAATAATTTATCTAAAGATTACTACGATTATTTTAATACTCATCATTATGTTACTATATAAATTTGATATTATATAATTACATGAAAATTTTGTAAAATACATGTACTCCATATTTCTCTCGTAGGTTTTATAACGTATATAATTTATTATATTGAAATAATTATATTTTACTACGCCAGTGTAAGATCGAGAATGTTTCCTTTCTAAATCACAATCAAACAGCAAATAAAAATTGTAACTGTTTATTTTATTATCATGGCTATAGATAAAATATTTAGTATTTATGAACTTATATACCGATTGGATTAGCACATTTATTTTCAATTTCAAACTTTCAAATGATTAATATATCCTGTTATATTACATCTCTCTACACTCCTTCCGGATGCATTTGAAGTTTTCATACGTCGTTTTATCACACACGCGTCCATATTGTTTATTTATTGTTGTGTTCATTTTTAATAATATAATATACCTAATCTCAATGGATGGCGCTAGTGTTGATTGAACTAAAAAATGTGAAGTATTTCTCAACATGGTGGCATATTTATACATCTTTCAAAAAATTGTTAGACGTGGTGGTCGTAAGAAGGGCGGAATGGAGAATGTTGTTAATATAAAGCGATCGCTTAACCCAACCAATGACAGGTCATAAGTCCCGTAAGCGCCTCGACCACCATATTCTGTTTCCACAACAATTTACATCTTCGTCTCTATTGAGATACAATTAATCTCTGCTTAAAATTATTCAAAATTATCTCTTAAACGTAAAGTACGTAAGAATTAAAATAAATTTACCGAAATTACTGTTTGAATATCAAAGCAATGAGAGTAAGAATGCTACTATATTGCATGAGTTTTTTTCTGGCAATTATAAATAATGTTCGCGATATATTTTGTATACAAGTACAGGCAGTGGGGACGCAATCTGACATTGTCATTACGTCGGATATTAAAAAAAGAATACAAAGTTTATCGTGACGTAATTATTGTACGAACATGCCATGACTACTGAAGAGGCCTTATCAGAAGTAGTCGAGTTTTGCTGCCAATATTGATACTCTGTACAATATACGACTTGCACACATTTTTACTAAGCCGAGTATAGTTATTCACCGTCACGCCGATTCATAGAAAGAGTGGGTAGAGAGAACGGACCGCCACACTATTCTATCTTGACACATCTCTCTAGACTTCTCCACAATTCATATATCGATTCATATATACAAATTACCTACATTGATTCTTCCTGCTTCTAAAATAGCTAACTTTCAAATTTGATTAATTTGGTCATGCCTGTTTGTCGAGTGTTTTTCGGTCTTCCTCGACTCCGCAATCCATTTACATCTTTAACGTATACTTTTTTAACCATTATTTCTTCATCCATGCGTTCCATGATCCAAACCAACGCAGTAATCTTTCATAATTTTGTTCATAATACTATCTTCCGCTCTACATTCCTTCCTGATATCAGTATGTATTCACAAAAAAAAAAACTTTTGTAAACATAACATTTTATCGCTGAAATTTTAATGATTTATTTAAAATAACAAAAAACTCGATAACTCGTTTATGGTGCATTATCAAATGACACAAAGAGCCAATTCACGAATTTTAAGCAATTTTGACGTATGTTAACAGTATAATTTATTGTCCCCTAAACAATGGTGTAAAAGTGAGATTTAATAACGCTCTAGCAAGGTGAAAAATAACACTCCCATGTAATAAATAAAACATTGACATTCAATATTTTTCAAACATTATGATCTGATCAGTTTTAAATCCATTTTTTTAAATTAGTGTTAAATTTAAAAATGTAATATATTAATAATAATAATAATAATAATATTCTATGTACATCAAATCTTTTTGAGATATTCTTAAATTGTTGGATAAAGGATTTTTTTAAATACCGATCCGTTAAAGAATCGTTGAATATGTAGGTACCACGAAAGCCAGCGTGTTCGGTTCAGTGCAGCCAACTAAAACTATTATTATCCACTTACAAAGATAAGAGTTTTAAAATAAACCGCTAGATGTCAGTGCATTGTCAGTAACAGATTTTGAATCAAGATTAAAATATTCTATGAACACTGTACCACTTCTGAGAACCTACGAAAAAAAAAAGTTGATACAATCAAATCTTTATGACTAATTTTAACAAAGAAAAATACACCTACATCAAAAGTAATAATATTAATCATTCTGATATTCTAGTGAACTTTTTTACACTTGTGAAATACACTTTGAATCAAGATAATTAAGCTGTTTTTTACTCTATGTACAATAAATGCAATAAAAATATGTATATAAAAGTAGATAAAAACAATCTAGATTTGTGTGATTAATTTAATACAGTAACAAAATCTATTATACCTATGTATTAATACGAATGAAAGCGTAAGTTTTTTTAGAAGTTTTATTATATTTTATGGGAATGACATGTTTCGCCCTTCTAAGGCATTATAAAATGTAAGATCAGTTGTTTAATCAATTAATTGTTCGTATTAATTATTTAATATGGAGTTATACATCGTTGTTCATGAAACAATAAATATTATACATATGTATGTTTTCTTTCTTTGTGACAAAACTTTTTTTTAATACAAATAAAATAAAATAAAAATACAAACATGTTTCGGGACACAGAAGCCCTTCATCAGTGTAATTAAAAATATACATTCAGAATTTATCATGATTTTAAATTTGTTTAAATATTTATTTTGTATATTGTAAAATTACCCTGATGAAGGGCTTCTGTGTCCCAAAACATGTTTGTAATTTAATTTAATTTTAATTGTATCTTTTTTTAAATAATGTGTTTATAAAAAATACATAATTATATATTATATCTGCAAGACAAAGTACCTAATAATGAATATGGAACAAACTATTAATCAGTACAAAAAAAAGATTTTACGATTACATGCGACTCTTGAAATGTTTTTGTGTTATAAAAAGTGCAATGACACCTTTGTGTTTAAAACTGTTTGTTTTACTATAAAATCCGAACAAAAAGCACTAAAAGTTCCAAATTCAAACTAGTTGGACATCCGCGGGATGGCAAAAAGTCGTTAAATGTTTAAAAGATACTTGATTTATGTACGCCCAAGTCTTGGGACTTGTACACAGCATCAAAATATTTTTTACGAGTAATTACTATTCGGTTTTAAATTTGGGGTACTTCGTATGGATGCATATTTTATCTCTGTTTGCGCTATGAAAATTTAAACACTTTTAATAATAATAAGTTAATAAATAAGTTTTACTAGCGATAGAATGCTAAACGGCTGATATAGAATGAGTTTGTTACTATAAAAAATTGGATTCCTGTCTAATAATAATATAACTAACTAACTAACTAACCATCACGCCGTCTCTCCGAAGGGGTAGATAGAAAGAATGGACTGCCATACTTTTCTTTACTGACATATTTCTCGCGCTTCCTCAACATACATCGTGTCATGCACGCGCGTCGATTTCTCTGACTCCTCACATGGCCGACATTCAATATTCTGTTGAGTTTGTGTATTTAGTTACTATGTTTACAAGAGATGGGCGAGTGGAGAGGGATGTTGAAAGAAGGGTTGGGGCAGGCAACAAAGTGAATGGTGCACTTAAAGTTGCCATCGCAAACAAAAACCTATCCAAATAATAATATAAAAAAATATTAGTTGCAATCCAAACCATCTTAAAGTTCCTTTCTTTATTTTGTTCACAACACTTTAATTTATGGTACACTGCATTCAATTCTTATATTTTTATTCGACACTTTATCAAAAACGAATTTTTCATGCATACATCTAAAACGTCCAAGATATCTCATTTCTACAGCATTTATTCTACTTTCTTTCTTCAATATTAATATGGTTTTGACAGATGGAAAGAATGAATGAAGAAACAATGATAAAAAAATAGATATACGTTAACGATGTGAATGGAACTAGAAACAGAGGAAAACCGATCAAATATAGAATGTCGGCCACGTGAGAAGACGGAAAAATCGACGTGCGTACATGACACGATGTATGAATGTTGAGGAAGAGAGAGTACTATATCAGGAAAGAAAAGTGTGTCCACTATTTCTGTGTCCACCTTTGGCGAGACGGTGTGATGGTTAATTTAATAAGTTTATTTTCAATCCTAGGGATTGGTTTGCAGTTTATTAACATTTTACTGGTTCTTGGTATGCCACTTGGGCATTTTTAATGTGATAGTTTCCCGCTTCTTTCCACATTTGTATACCAGGTTATTTGAACCTAATCGCTGTATACAACTTTTATTCAGCGATTAGGTTAAAAAACTATTGATTCTCGTGACTTGTGATAGGTAGCTAATCTACCGCCATTTTATTGTCACGTGAATTCGTGAAAATAATCGTACTGAATTATAAATACTATTAATTATAATCACTAGAAATTTTATAATAAATCTTATTATGACGGTAAAATTATCTTTAAAAAAATATTGCATCTAAAAATGTCATTTTGTATTATTTTATAATTATAATCCTCTCTGCCTACCCTTTCGGAAAAAACGGATGTTGGTTAGTTAGTAGTTTTAAAATTTAAATGTTATATTCAAGTTACAACACAAATACCTAGATGATTTTTATAAGTACAATAAGTTTCATAAGCGTAAAAATTAATATGTGGGTAAGTATCTAAGTTTGTAGTAGGTTTGTATAGTAGCCATTTTATTTTGGTATACGTCATAATCTATGGTTTAGAATAGTTATAAAAATGATTTAAATACTATATTTTTCCGCCAGTTCAAAACAATAAATTTACAAATGTGTTAAAATAATAAGTCTTAATGTTGTATTTTATCTCAATAAGCGTAAAACTTTTTTATTGCTTGGGTCAATAACCGTCAAAGGCAAAAGGACAAATTTGCGACAAAAATCACATTTTAGCACAACTGTTAGCCGCATGGATCTGGTTAGATATGTGTTATCTTTGTAAATTTTAACATATAACCGTGAACACATATATTTTAATCTAAATTCTGTGAAAATAGATAATACACCAATACAAAAAAATATATATAATATATTGTTATGTGGTAATACGAAACATATGTATAATTAAGGAAGATCAAAGTTAACCACCACAAAAATACTATAAGACAAGAAAAATAAAATAAACTAAGGACTCAGAAAAAAAACAAATCTTATAATTATTTTATGTACAAAGCACAGAAGATGTAGACGATATTTCGGAGGATGTCAGAAGTGAGAAGATTATGATCAAATTCAGAATAGAATTAAGTTAATATGTAACCAAATTGTAAACTCATTTCATTTATGTAGACTATTATTTTTAATTTTTAACTTCTTTATTGTAATATTTGTACATGTATACTATTTGAAAGAAATAAAAAATATGTATTTGTCACGTTTGAACAAGTTAAATTTGCGTAAAATTGACGAAAACGTACATTTCAAATAAGTTTCAATACATTTTATACGAGTGACAAGATTTGTAATTATCAAATGTCGCGGCAAAGCAAAACATGTCACTATCTTAAAATATAATAAAACTTCAAAAAAAGTATATTGTTTCAATATTAAATAGCTAATACTGAGACTTATATATTATAAATATTCAAGATACAAAAAATAAGTAGATAATAGGTATCACTTCATCATTATCATTTTTAATTCTCAGATTTTAAGATAAAATAAAAACATTTTTAGATTTGAGTACACGCGTTCTTAAAGATACAAAAATTAAGATAACAAAATTTAATTATTATTTATCTATGGATATTAAAAATAAATGGTTTAAATCTATAAAGTTTATATAAGGTTTAAAGTTTATAAAGGCTAATAAAGCCATGTAAACTTTATATATAGTAAAAAAGTTTAATAGTTCAGAATTCATAAAATACAACACGTGCGTTTTTTTTATCCTTGAAAATTCAAAAGATTGATACAATTTTTTCATTGCCTTTGTTAGGTCGGTAAGTACCGCGTTCAACAATACAAAATGAGGACTGCATGGGGTCGGAATTGATCTTTAGATCAAAAGAATAAACCCTAAATTTTACTCAAGTTCAGTATCATTTTACTTGAGAACGTGCTACGTTTATTGAGATTACAATAAGTCAAAGAAATACACTTTATAGCATTGTTACCTATTATTAATACACTTTTAAAGCAGAAAAATTAAAGTTATCTTTGCAATAGATAAATAAAAAAAAAACAATTTAAAAAACGCGTAATGTTTCACGGTGCACGTATTTAAAATTATATAAAAAAACACTTTAACTCTTATTTCTCGTTTTCTTTTTTATACACTTTGTTTATACAACACTAACAGTAAAAAAAAAAGATTACATAGACATGTTTCGGACAACCAGTCCTTCTTCAGATTCTTTTTTTTAAAGTTTATTACAACGCAAAGTATGGCGAATATAGAAGAAACCTTAACTCTTATTTAAAAATGAACTTTTTAAAAAATAAATTACCTACATATAAAATTTAAATTGTATTTTTAATTTAAAATAGTTTTAAGGTTGTAATAAATAAAATAAAACAAATGAAAACTGTAATAGTTTGTTTTCTAGAAGTTTTATTATATTTTATGGGAATAACGTGCTTTAAAGAATTATCGAATGTCATTCCTACAATATATAATAAAACTTCTATAAAACAGACGTTTCCATTCGTATTAAATATTTAATATAGAGTTTTATATCATTGTTCAAGAAACAATAAATAATAATAATAATAAAAACGTTTATTCTTGTAGTGTTTTGTTTATTGCACGCAAATAAAATAAAAAGAGTTTCATGTGAGATTGGCTTTTTTTTTGTTGAATTTTTTTTTTCTTTATTCGTCTAATTTAATGGCTCTACCGCACAGGAATTCACCCAAAAGATTAAAGGTTGTGTAGTTATCCTATAAATAAAAACATTCACCTGTATTTCATGTTTGGGGTGGACACCTGTACGCTGATATTAATTACAACCGACCTCCATATTTCTCGGATATCAAAAGAACTTACGTTTTTTAGAAAATAAATGGCACCTTAACAATCTACAAATAAAGGAAACACCTTTTTGGGTTCGGGGCTAGTAGAAAGGATACCTTTTTTTATTAACGTTTTTTTGAATTTTTTTTTTCTCCGGCTATTAAGATATTTTTTCGTATTTTATAACGTCGTAAATTATAACGGGACTGTGTATTTTTTTTACTTATCGATTTAATGGTTCGATTCTAGTCGTGTAGGGTATGAATGCAATGTTGCAATTAAAATAGGGTTATGTCGCACTCTGTTTTAATGTTGTCAAACTTTCCGAAGGAAATCCAAGTACAGAATAAAAATAACTCACCGTTGTTGATAAGGCTTGAGGCGTGTGTCGAAGATGCACTTTCGTTGGTGTCTCGTGCCTCTCCCACTTTTAGTTGATATATTTTTTTAAAGTTCCGTATGCGTATGAGTTTATTTAAGTGATGGTACTTTTAAAGCACTCTAATTAATAGCGCTGGATTTAGTTGAAATATATATTTTCTTCCCTTCCTCTGGAATGTATTGCTGCCACAATAATCATAATCGAAGGGGCGAGATAAAATTGCGCTTTCTGTATAAAACAGGTGTGTCAACATGACAAAAACACTACACTATAGTTTCACAGAGCTAACATCGGGCCCGGCCGGGGGCGGGCGCGTAGTGCGAGCGGTAAGTCCGGAGCCAAGACGGGCGAGCCGCCTCCTCCGGTGACGCCCGAAGACGAAAGAGCGGTGCTCGGAACTCGGACTCGTAAAAAGCACTGTCTTGGAAGCGAGCTCGACCGGGGAGCCGAGCTCTCCCGAAGGCGTCGTCGGCCATTTCCGCCGACGCCCTACACCGTCCACAGAGCGCACCCGTCACGCGAGGGGTCGGGGAGGGGAGTCACTCGCTACGTCTCCCTCTCTCTCGCTCCCGCGGAGGCGGCGCGGCGCGAGCGAGACGCCGACATCCCGTCACATATCCCTACCGCACATCGCACATAAGTAAATCCTCTCGTGTGATGTGTGGCGGTGTGAGTGCGCGCCTACTCGAGTACATACACGCCCCACACGCGTGCACCCATGCCCGTGTGGGTGTAGAATTAACGTACGCATGCGATAGGCCGAACTATTAACTAAAATTAAAATGAGGAAGAATTTTTTCGGTTCGGTTTGAATTTTTTACCATGTCCTAATATTACGCCATAGTCGCTCTCCCGCGGCGGGCACTCCGCGCGGGTATTTTCTGGTTCCGAGGCACATGTGCTCGAGCTTGGAGCCGCACGCCCACGGCCGGCGCGAGGAGACGCGACCCGCGCGACACTCTGCCGTCCGACAGACCTCACTAATCGCACTCCGATCATATCTCGCGAGCTCTACGCTCCTCCGACTTGGCCATATACCATACCACTTGGAGATTTTTTTTAAATAACTTTTTCGTGAATTTCGTGCGATGCAAAACGCGATAAACCCACACGATTTATCGTCTAAACAGCTGATAACATTTGAAAACGATTCTATCATTCCTATTACGGATTTAAACAACGAAATAAGAAGGCAAGTACTTACACATTTTAAGTATCATCATCTAAAAATATTGACGAAATACATAAATACACGTGTAAACACAAACCTCTAGCCATAATAAATTTTGAATCGAACACAAAATTCGAATCAAGCCCAAGTGAAGTGAATATTAAATTGGATGAAACAATATGCACTTAAAATATGTACGTAACTATGGACTTGTACTATTGTGACTTGGCGCAACGAACTGATCATTCGATTGCAAGGAGCTTTATTCAGCTTCCATTGTTTCATAAGATTGATGACATGGCCATATTGACTTAGGTATACGCCTGAAGTTTATTATGTCATTAAGTGAGCACTTACTGCACGTTATATGAGTCCATGCGCCTTTTAAAACATAGCAACACCGCCAACAATTAAACTACATTAGATATAATACTTTAAAAATAGCGCAAATCGATATAGCAACGTTGTCTAGTTGAAATAATTGTTCTGAGACTAAAAAATATATATAATTGCCTTGATTGTATAACGTATTTACATTTTTCGAGTGTGTCAACACTGTCAATGGAGTAACTACTTAGTTTAAATTATACGTTCTGTACCCGGTTTTATTTTAAACGTGAAAAATAAAGCAAAAAAATGACTGGTGCATACCCAATTTGGAAACACGTCGAGACAATGAAACTTAATGTGTTAAAGCAAAAAATGGAGTCAGATCCGAATAAAATCGTTGTGTATTTTAATGTGAATTTATTTTATCATCAGTACGTGAAGAATTACGAGTGATATTTTTTCTCCATTCCTTAAAATGGCAAATGAATAAGGCAAAATGCTGCTAGAAGAAGACTTTGTATGAAATAAAACTATTCAAGATTTTAATGTTGTTAATTGAATTTTCTTATATATAATGTACAATACTTTATAATACATATTAAGTTTTAGTACACTTGTTTTTTACTTCCAAACATCAGCCCGATGCCATCTTCTAGTTTGAGATCAGATGATCGCAGCGAGCATTTTTGTAAAAAAATATTTTCATTAGAAAGTATGCGAGATGAAAAAATGTCTCTGTGTTACATATTAAATATGATGCAAAACAAATATATCACAACAATATTAATATTGAAGGCATCTATTGAGTACAGGTAAAATATAGTTTAAACAATATAATACCAGGAACGCGTGAGAGATGGTTCAACATTGTTTCTATTATTGATGTCATAATAGTGACTGATGAATTTGAGGGGTTGTTTTTTTAAGTTTTATTAGTCTTCTCGGAGTAGACTCGGGTCCGCCAGTGGCTGTCGAGGAACCGTTGAATTATTCATCAGCGGCTCTGCGAGTATGAGGAACTGCTCGTACTTCGAGAGCTGCAGAGCTCCCGTGATTGCAGCCTTCACAATCACTCGGCGTTCAGTGCCCATTCGAAATAAAACATTACGGACGCGATACGTGATCTGAGAGTCAGAATTACAGAAATGTCCGCCCCAGGGCCCGGGGTTCGCGTGTTATTGCCTCGAAAACGGCACCGAGGAATGAAACGTTCAATTTTATCATTAATATTGTACTGAGGATAATTCCTGCGCCCATCACCAGACTCCGGCAAGAAAATGCCCTCCTTCCGAAACCAGTTCTCTCGATAAATTAACTAAAAAAAAACAACCTTTTGTCCGAAAGCGGTTCTTTTGCTTCCAAATCCGTACTTTAAGTAGGTACTGCTTATTTTTCTTTACTCGTCGCGTTTGCTACATTGCTACCTTCACAGAATTCGTTCGCAGAATAAAGGCAGAAACATACTATTAACACGCCACGCCACCCGATGCCACGTGATGCGTGTTGAGTCGAATCAAATTGTATTGTTTTCTATAGACAGAATCATTCTACGAACACCCGACGCGACGTCATGCGCGCACACGCCACCCGATCCAGACGAGCTAGATCGATGTGTTGCCGGTGGTGGGAGTAAACACGCCACGTCGCGTGTTAATAGTATGTTTCTGCCTTAAACCGATATAAATATAATACCATCTCGCAAGTTTTTTCATCTCGTGTTTGGCAGATGCAAATTGAGGTGTGACAGATGCTAAAAGAAGAAAAATTATGTATGAGAGAAAAGAGGGTAGACATTTCGCATTCGTGGGTTTTATTTCGCGGGCATAACTTTGCATATTTGTCATGTGAAAGAAATCGATAAAATAAATCGATGGAAGGGTTGTCTACAAGGTAAACGCATTTGCATTACTATTGGCGAATAAGTAATCGAAATCATTCAGCTATAACACGAGACATTTATAACCATTAAATGTGTCATATTGAAGATTAAATTAATATTCAATTTGTGTTTCCGAATCCATGAATGCTTTCTACGGTCAAGTTAGTGTGGAGATACTTTATAGTGTATTTTAATCTTGTGAGTGTCTTGCTGGATATAAAATATTATTTTATAGTACATATATCGAATAAATTAAAAGATATGAGCGTTTAAATATTTCGTAACATTAAAAATATCCACTTGTGTGAGTATAAAGAGTATTCAGGTAGGTACCTACACGCGAGATCATTATAATTTTAAGCACTAATTTATTTTGAATAACGCTGCATTATGTTTTGGAGAATATCCGATATTGATTGTGGAAAAAAAAGAATTTTGTAGTCATGAATAAAAATCATGACTAATGCTCGGTCGGAGATCGTGATCTTGCGGGTACGGCTCGGCTGGGGATATGGAGAACAGAAATAAAGAGGAGAGAAACGACCATCTCCTTCCAAAAGGAATACCCAAATTCGTGGCATTACGGAATCATCATTTTATAATTTTATCTTTAAACGAAACGGAGACGACGGGCGGAAATTATTGAAAACACGAAAAGCAATAATCTCATATCGACAAAACGAAACGTCTATCGTATTGAGGAATCCATTTAAAAGTTATTTATGATTATTTATTTTTATTGGCGTGTTTTACACTTAAATGGTAGGTGGATGATGGCATAATTTTCGTATTAATGTCAACACGATCATATTAAAAGGCAAGATTTAACGCAATTCCATCAGTAAATTTGTGTTTATGAAATTAATTAGAATATTTCATTTCTAACTAGAATTACTTTTCCTTGATTTAATAAAAATATACACTTCTCTATTAAATATTATAATGCAATTTTTAGTATTAGCACTAATAAAAAATAATTAGGTAGCACGAATAAAATTAATTGAAATATTTTTTCATAAAAAAATAAATAATTTGTTGTTATTTCTAGTTTAGTGAAATTTTTTTTAATATGTTTAGTAAAATGTTACTTTAAAATAAGAAAAAATATCATATTAAAGAGATGATAAAATTTCATTCAAAATATATGCCGACGGCATATGCGTTTCGTTTACAAGAGCCAAGCAAACAAAAAATATGTATTTAAACACAATCTTAGGTACACCATAATGCCTCATAGTATATTTAATTAAATAGTTGTTAATTAATTTAAATATGTGAAAAATAATTAGCAAAAAATTATCAATTTAATACATTGTATAATGATGTTAAGGAAATGGTAGGTTCATTTTTTAATCATCAATATAAGGTGAAATAAAAATGTTTATCTAAATATTAACAATAAAGTTTTACACCATTGTTTTAAAAAAAAAACTTTGTACTCAGCAATTTTGATCACAAATTTTTACTGTTTTTTTTTACAAGTAAAATTATTTCTGTTTTATAAATACGCGTATAAGAACAAACCAAACGTTAGTATGTTACAATCGATTTGTTAACTCAAACAAAGAGACTAAGAAAACTCTTGAATATGTGTTTTGTTTAAATATTTATTCACCAATAAATGGTCCGGTAGGTAAATTCAGAATTTTTTAAGCAAACAAAGTTCTCTTGTTTTTGAAAGATAAGAATGTTAGTAGCTCTTTGCATCGTACAAAATACTATTTTTTTTATAACGCGTGTTATACAATTTAAATAATTGTGACTGTTCCCAAAAATCTATAAAAATAATAAGTATTATGGTTTATTTAAAAAAAAAGTTTCACTAAGGTTATTAAAAAAATAGATTTATTTTACAAACACGGCTTTCCCGCGCTCACCATACCTAATCAGCACTGCACACCGGTTTCGTGAGGAATACAAAGTACACGTGTTCGGTAGCGCACACATTGCCAGAGAAAATACGTTTTGAATTCGGAACGCGCACTCGAATTATAAATTTGAAAAAAAGTTCCGCGGGATTGGCGTCCCGCCTGGACTTATTTCGGAAGCAGCGCGGCCGCTGTGTGTGTGCAATGTTATACTACGATGCAGAACGCGTGATTGACGTGTGTACTGCATTTTACCCCGCCTTTCCCGCCAATACGAGCGTCCCTCTTTTTCGCGCGCGAATGTGTACTGGCCGCGATATTTCTCTTTCCACACGCCTGACGTTTCCGGCCGCGCTGGGCATGCGCGCTGGTCCTCCGGTAACCGCGCCCCGATGGCATCAACTCTCGTACTGAGCGCGACTTTGAGAATTTTTTTAGCACTCTCTACACGTATCCCCATTTCACTCGGAAGCAATTTCTCTATCTCCATCCCGCTCCCTCCACGGCTTTCACGGCGGAACGACGACGCCCTTCTACGCTTCTTCCCCTCTTTTTAAAAGTCATGTCGTACGTTGAAACCACGCCTTTGTGTTTTTTCCTTTTTTCGCCCTACCTGAGTAACGGGGATACGAATATAGCGGCATGCTTTGATATTGTTCAGCTATGGTTTGTGTCTACGCTAAATGCGATGCCAGCGCCTCTAGCGGCGAGTAGCGGAAAATAAAAACCGGCTTTGAAAAGATTCCAAAAATAATTTGTGAAACTTTGCTATTTGGGTGCGAAAAAAAATCGCTAGATGGCAGGAGTGTGTAAAAATTGAGAAAATAAATTCACGATTTGCCGATACATTTACAATATTCTATTTTATTTACAATCCGAACGTGGGAACACAATTCGGCAGCTTTTTTTTTTTAATTTGTCGACATTAATTAAAAAGATAAATAAAGATAAATAATCGGGTGGTGGTCTAGGGGATAGAACGCTTGGCTTCTGATCCAGGGGACATGGGTTCGAGCCTGGACACGACCCGATTCCTTCTCCATAATAATGAGCTATTTTCTGCTCATATTGAAGATTGTAATGTAAATTCTAACACCACTGATTTAAATCATTGGGGTTTTAATTTAAAAAAAAAAAACGATTTTCTGTATGAATTAACATTGAGATAAGAGTTTTTTTATTTCAACATATTCGATTTCGATTATGTAAAGAAAATAAGCTGAAACCAAAAAAACATGCACATATTATTACAGACCATCCAAAAAACGTAGGTATATCAATATCTGAGAGCTACATTTTTTTTAAATATAATAATTATAGGTACACTTGTAAAATTGGTACATACTTTAAACGACGAAGCTCCGGCGGGAGCGAAACCGGTTGGTGTTTATAACGAATAAAGTGGTTTATGAACTCTTAAATTTTTTACAAGTGTATTATTACTATATATACTAGTGTCACGCCATAAATTAAGTGCTTCATATGATAGTTCATTAAGTTTTAAGTTAATTTTGTGTCAAATGTTTGGGAATTTATGTTATTATTGTCATAGTATCCAGTATATAGTATAGAATATTCAGTACACAGTATGTATAGTAAGTAGTAACACTTTGGACAGACAACCGTCCATGACCGAATCATAACTCAATGAAAATCAGACATGACCTGATATGAAACAATAAAATTCGCAAGACTTTATAGCTATTAGGTACAGGATTTATAAGCATACTATTTCATATTTCAGAGGGCCGTCGTCCACTAGGATGACCACCAAAGAGATGGAAAGAAAATTGGACGTCATCACAGGGGAAAATTTGATATCCTTTTTTAAACTAACTAACTAACCATCACGCCGTCTCCCCGAAGGGGTAGGCAGAAAGAATGGACTGCCACACCTTTCTTTCCTGACATATTTCTCTCGCTTCCTCAACATTCATACATCGTGTCATGCACGCGCGTCGATTTCTCTGACTCCTCACATGGCCGACATTCAATATTTGATTTATTTGATCGTGCCACGTTTTCCTTGGTCTTCCTCTATTTCTGGTACCATTTACATCATTAACATATAATTTTTTTACCATTCTTTCTTCATTCATTCTTTCCATATGTCCAAACCATCTTAATGATCCTTTCATTATTTTGTTCATGACACCATCATTCGCACCGCATTCACTTCTTATATTTTCATTCGACACTCTATCATACACAGAATATCCACACATTCGTCTAAGAGATCTCATTTCTACTGCATTTATTCTACTTTCATCCTTCTTTTGCCAGTTCCATGCTTCGCTTCCATACATAAGGGTCGGTAGAAGAACACCATTGTGCACTGCCATTCTAGCTTTTTTGGATAGGTTTTTGTTTGCGATGACAACTTTAAGTGCACCATTCACTTTGTTGCCTGCCCCAACCCTTCTTTCAATATCCCTCTCCACTCTCCCATCTCTTGTAAACATACTACCTAAATACACAAACTCAGCTACTTGCTCCAAGTTTTCACCATTCACGCTAATGTTGCAGACTGTCGTGGTTTCTTCCTTTTCAAAAATCATTACCTTGGACTTATTAACATTCATCATCAGATCATTTCGTATGCATACCTCATACATACAATTCACCAGGACTTGTAGTTCATGCTCGTTGTCAGCAAGTTAAGTCCTTTTTTAATTTTATTAAATTTAATTAATTTAGTTATAACAAAAAATGCATCCTTATTACAACTATTAACATTTTTATTTGCTTATTCCTTCCTTTCTTTCTCTAACCCCCACCACACATTTCATTTCTTAGAAAATTGCTATGCTGTTCCAAAGGTATACATTTTTTCGATTATCCCTTTCCCTCTCGCACCCCCTCCTCTGATTTTACCACCGTTTGTTAAATGGACATGTAAAGTTTGTATTCTTGTTTAGTTGTTATACTGCCCTGATGAAGCTTGGGTCTAAGCGAAACTAGTTGGAATCAAATATTTTAACCATTCCGTGGTTATACAAAGTGTTTTTATTTATTTTCTACAACAACAACAACAAAAAACCGTCACGCCGTTCCCCGCAGGGGTAGGCAGAGAGAATGGACCGCCACACTGCTCTATCCTGGCACACCTCTCTAGATTCCTCCACATTCATACAGCGAGTCATGCACGCACGTTGATTCTTCCGACTTCTAACATGACCAACCTTTAAATTTTGATTAATTTGGTCATGCCATGTTTTCCTCGGTCTGCTTCGACTCCGTACTCCATTTACATCATTAACGTATACTTTCTTAAACATTATTTCTCCTCCATGCGCTCCATATATCCGAACCAACGCAGCGATCCTTTCATAATTTTATTCATAATACCTTCTTCCGCTCTACATTCCATTTATTTTCTATTTTTAGCCTATAACATTTTTAATACAAGACATATGATTCAATAGTTAGATATGTAATAAATACATTTAAAAAAAAAACAAAATAAAATATACAAAAAGGCATAAAACGCACAAAGAACAAGTTTAATAAAAATAAAAACTTTAAATGTTAGAACAGATCGCAAGATCTACAATAAGGAGAAGAAGAAGAAGAAGATAAAGGAGAAAACTTTTTTATAAATTACGATTCGTCTTTAAAAACATCAATGAGAAACTGTCAGCAACATACCTATGTATAAAAAAAAACAATTGTTAAAATGTTGATTATTATTATTATTAAAACCGGCGTCTTTAGAAAATAAATGCGACAAATAATAGGGTGAGAAAAAAATGTCTTACGTCCGTCACCTGGTCATTTTGTCCGAGTAATACACATTTCACCTATTATTGATAATATTTTCATAAGGGGAGCGCTCTGACGTGTCCTCGATAAACGTTAAATGTTGAAAAAAACTACCCTAAGTGTTCTTGAAACAACACCAAAAAATACTTACAAGCAAGCTTCAAATTGCCATATATAATAAAAGTATTTCAAAACTCTGACAGAGTTTAGAAATATTTTAAGAAAAGATAATATAAAATACAATGATATAGGTACAATAAAATAACAAAATAAAAGGAATTTAACACAAAATGTTTTTTTTTAGCGTGCACATATTGTCTATTTAATTTATGTTCCACGTATTCACCGTTTTTTTTTAAATTAGCAGTAATTAAGCACTTAAAACAAACCAACACCAGCAAGAACTTTAAACAATGAAGAAATTATTCAAATTGTCATTGGAACAAATAAAAAATTCATTTTAACACCTGTCAAAATTCTTTGTATAAACGAAAAAACTTGTATAATTTTAACATCAAAACAGTACAAACGTATTACGTGTCACAATTAACAATATTATAAAGTGCGGCAACAATCAAATTGTCCAAAACGATTCACTTATACACGAAATAGCTCCTAATTTACTGAGAATAATCCTCATCATGACCTATGTATGGAGTATCTTGATGTACGGCTGCGAGACATGGTGCCTATCCG
Organism: Lepidostoma basale; assembly: GCA_022606425.2. Lineage (NCBI taxonomy): Eukaryota > Metazoa > Arthropoda > Insecta > Trichoptera > Lepidostomatidae > Lepidostoma > Lepidostoma basale. The sequence continues at coordinate 86,423 of JAHDVF020001034.1, read as the reverse complement.
AAAGAGATAAGCGGAGACTAGGGGCTTTTGAGATATGGTCCTATAGATTCTATAGGACCATATAGTATAGAAGACTATTAGGAATTTTCTGGAGAGACCACATCACGAATGAGGAAGTTCTTCAAGGAATCGAAGGAGGAAGACACCTTGTTCAGGACCTAGACCGAAAGGCGTGCAAGATGTATCGGCCATGTAATACGTCAAGAAGGTCTCTTACATGCCATAATGGAGGGTATGACCGAGGGGACAAACTCTAGGGGACGCCCACGCCGAGGGTACCTGGAGGACCTGTTTTTTTTTTTTTTTTTTTATTTAATTTTTTTTTTTTAAAAACCCAATTGGGTTATATGGTTACATTTCTAGATCCTACCACTAATTATGTACTGCTTCAGACACTTCTTATATTGAGTTGTAGTGAGATTCCTTGTGTCTTTAGGTAGTTCATTGTAAAGTTTCAGTCCATTGTTCAATATCCTTGATTGTCCTGTCTTAGTTCGTGCAATCGGTAAGTGGTATCTGTCACAATTCCTGGTCCAGTGTCTGTGTATGTCTGAATTTTTAGTTAATTTGTAGGTGCTGTCTGTTGGCTTTTCCATGGTCACTCTGTGTACAATTTTTAAGGTCTCATATTTGGTCAGGTCTGATATGTCCATTTGTTTAGTTTGTCTGTAAACTTGTATGGTTGGGGTATGGTAGTCAATGTTATATGCTAGTTTTATTATTTTATTTTGTTGTCTTTGGAGTCTGGAGATGTCCTTTTGGTTTCCTGTCCCCCAGAAGGGAATCATATATGTCAGTCGGCTTTTTACATACGCTTCGTACATCATAACTTTTTCCCTTCTTGGTATGTAATTCTGTATTTTGTAGAAGAGGGAGTATAGCGATGCTAACTTGTCTGTTAGGTTGTCTATGTGTTTTGTCCATTTTAGTTGTCTGTCCATTGTTAGTTGGTGGACGTGCGCTGCTCATCATATGCAGATTTCAAAAGAGCCGCACAAGACAGGGGATAATGGAAGAGAAGAATAGAAGACATTGCTGAAAACCAATCCCAGGATTGAAACTTTCTAACTAACTTACGGGAGCACCACATGAACCAAACCAAATTTTGAAAATCAGAACCAATACCAATTTATTATATAATTAAAATCAATAGTTTTCGGTACAGCGTATTCATTTGAATGCATGTAAGTAATAAATAGGAACAGGAGTGTGTTAGTAATTAATAGTAATAAATCTTTATCGTTGGAGATAGTACGAACAAGTAAATTGCGATGCTGTGATGAAAGGCCTATCATCGCCGTCAGTAATCTGTAGGCGCGCATTACGAAAAACAACAGATTACTGCACGGAGCGACGCCGACGGGTTGGCGAGAGGGAATCTTGGCCACTCCGTCAACTGAATGCGGCTAATGCTCACAGCTTGTAAGCCATTAGCATATAAAGTAACAATAAATTGAGCTTATATTCCAGCATTCACTTGAATTATTGGGAAATGCTTGGTGTGGAAAAACAAAATGGGAAGAACTGAAAAAAGATATTTTTTAATGAATATAACTAAACTGTTAATGAATAAACTTTGTTTTTGTATCACAATTGTATTTTATTTTACGCGACAGCTGTTTCATCAACCAATGTTGACATCATCAGGTGTTACAATAATATATCAAATGTTAAATTTTCGTGATTTTTCGAATCTTTATGTGTATTTGTTAAGGGTAGGTAGGCAGAAACAATGGACTGCCACACTTTAATCGATGCGGCACTCCATCCTTCTCTTTTCGCCCCCGCGAGAGACGCGGTGTGATGGGTTGCGAACCTCATCGCCACCAATAGGTATCTCCCGCGCACAATTAGAAACTAAAACGTCCGCAAAAGAATGGTAAATAAAGTATGTGTTAACGATGTAAACGGAACTAGGAAAAGAGGAATACTGAATATAACGTGACATGATTAAATCAATCAAAGATTAAATGTCTGCCAAATGAGGAGTCGGAGAAATCAGAAGAAGCCAAGGTGGTTGATTAGTTTTTTACACATTTAATTTTTGGTTTATCAAACCAACCGGTTTCGCTCCCGCCGAAGCTTCGTCAGGGTCACAGCTTCGTCAAAGTTCATGTTATAAGGGTTACAAAATAATGTACAGGAATGTCTTAAATTATTTTTCATAATATTTTCTTTTATATTCGCTTTCACATTGTGTCAGATTCAGATTTATTTCTGAATAAAATTTAAATCATCTTTTTAAATACACTATATTTTTATAGTATTGAAGAACAAAAGACATATGAGGTATTTCCCTTTTATATAACTGCGTAGGAAAATGTTTAAAAGCTATAAGAATACCGAACAGTTCACTCTATTCACAGCGGATGAATTGAAAATATCAGGTGCTTACCTGCCTACCTAATGTACATTATTGAGACAACTTTTGTACATAAGTGAATGGGTTATGCCGGCGGTTCTCAAACTTTTTTGGCGACGGAACCCTTTTGAAACACTAAATATTTTACGGAGCCCTAAAATAAGCAAAATCTGGTTTTATGTTGATTATTTAATTAAAATAATTTAATAGTCCATTGTTTTGGCCTATTTGCGAAACAGCTGTCGCAACACTCAGTAAATAAAAAGAAATTGTGATATATAACAGTGTTTTAAATTTTAACAGTAATAAAATAATTTAATAAAAATCATACAACAATAGGTATATTATATATTACTATAATATCAAATTAAAATACAGATTGTGTTTGACAGTGTTTTAGGCTCGACACCTGAGAGCGTCAACGTATATTTCGGACCTCTGCGTGACACCCATGCCAACGGAAAGGCAACGTTCACTCCGATTAGTAGAAACAAATGCAAACAACATAACAATTCCAGTCAGAGCCTATAAAGCAGGTTTCTATGATCGTGCTTTCAGCGTTGCAGGTCCGTTGGCGTAGAATAGCCTCCATTTTAGTATGAAGTAAGAATAGTGACGTTGAATTTACGAAACTTCTAAAGAATCCACTGTTTGGACAGTTTTTTCTAAGTGCACCCGTAATTGATTTTACAAAACGGCGTACTTAAAATATAAAGTCATCAAAATAATAATATTAAATTCTAAAATAGTACCTATACAAAACAACGAGAACAATAATATATAATAATACAGACAATAACACTGTATTGATTCCATTACACATTTATAAAAATGTTTCCATTTAATGGGAGGTATGAAGATGTTCTCTATTATGATGATTGTCGCAGCGAAACTCTCGCAGAGGCCTTGCGGAACCCCAAGGCTCCGCGGAGCACACATTGAGTACCGCTGGGTTATATAAAGTCAGCCCCCACTTTTCTTGCAGTAGGTAGTTACCCGTAATGAAATACAAATATATATATGTAAAATACTTCAGAAAACTATTTTTTGATCTCTACAAATAACGGGTTCCCCGAGTCGACTGCGCATGCACATTGGTAGATGGAGAAACAACATGACAAGATGATGGAGCGTACAGCAATCCATGCTGCATATAAAGCATTGGCCAAGCTTCTTAGTCAACTGTATCGAAGAGGACATGGCTTATGCATCCAGCAGTGCTGCTTGATTGGACTACTTATATTTTATTTATGAGAAAAGCTGTCATTAATACAATCAAATGATTTTACTGAAATCTCTTGATGGTAGTTCATTTTAAATAATAATTAAACAAAACGATGTTTTTTTAAAATTCTTCTCCTTTTGTCTTTATTTCGACAGCGACCGGTTTCGCTAGGCTCGCTGTCGAAATAAAGACAAAAGTGGAAGTAGTTAAAAACATTGTTTTATTTAATTATTATTAATACAATCAAGTTTACTGAATAATTTGAACGTGATGTTCCTGGTCCATATAGCAATTATAGTGTGCAGTAGAATGCATTTATAATATGCTAAATTCAAGATATTCGACCTTCGTGGCCGTGTGACGAGTGCTATGTCTGTCACACCGAAGATCCCGGGTTCGATTCTTGGCGATGGCAGTCTGTCTTTGGTCTGGTGTAGAATTCACGTGACAATAAAATGGCGATAGATTAGATACCTATCATTTGGCATGAGAATCAATATGTTAGCTATACCCTTTAGATCTATTTAGCTCGCGCTGTAATCATATAAAGAGCAATTATTAAAAAATATTGTGAACGTACATGTACTAGAGTCCTTGACTTGCTGTAGAAACGAAATCACCGAGAAGAATGTGAAAGAAAACGATATACTCGTATAATAGAATATCGAACGACGAGAATAAGGGTTCGATCTCGGCAGTGTGACTGTCAAACGGTCTTTGGTCTGGTGTAGAATTCACGTGACAAAAAAATGGATTAGCTACCTATCACACATCATCTGAATCAATATAATGATTCACATGCTATGTGATAGGAAGACCTGTTGTATACATAAAAATCAAAATAAATAAAATAAAGACTAAAGTTTCTATATACATAAGTGATTAATAGAGTTCAATTTCCAACCCTTATGTATGGAAGCTAAGCATGAAATTGATAGAAGAAGGATTAGAGCAGAATAAATGCGGTAAAACAATGTACTCGTATGTCATACTTTCATATGCTGATATCAGAAAGAAAAGTGTAATGTAAGAAATTATTATGAAAGAATCGCTGCGTTTACTTAGCCATATAAAACGCCTGAATGAAGAAATAGTGGTTGAAAAAAGTATACGTTAACAATGTGAATGGAGCAGAAAACCGAATAAACGACACGACATTGCTAAATAAATTCAATTTTAAAGGTTGGCATATTATAAGTCAGTAGGATCAACGTACGTGTATGAGTCGATGTGTTGGTCAAGATAGATTAGTGTGACAGTCCATTCTCTCTGCCCACGCTTCCGGGGAAACGGTGCAATGGTTTGTTGCTACTTAATGCGTTTGCACCGCAATAGGAAAATTCCTCGAGCATTTCGTGAACAGAATAGTAAAGGCAAATCAATTGCTGGTACACCACCATGTATGAATGCCTTCGACAGTTAAGGTATGCAGGCTCAACGCGCATAGCTATTTGAGGAATGTGGAAACAGAGTCAAACTCTTCTTGTGAGGAAGAAGATACCCGAACCTAGAATATTTGAAGGATCTGATATTTTATAACACAAAATAAATTAATATGAAGTGCTACATATGAAGTGTTAGTCAGCCCTTCTTTGCAGATTAGATACTAGGACATATAAAAGTTAGTACCATGATTCGTCTAGAGCAGAGATTCCCAAACTTTTTTTGGTCGTAGACCTACTGCCTGCCAGATAATGATTTTCGTATATAATATTGATATCAAATAAACAGTCCATTTTTTGGCCAAAACACTATGATACTTCAACATTATTACTGTTAAAATTTAAAACAGTTATAATATCACAATTTCTTTTTATTCACTGAGAATGTCGCGACAGCTGTTTCGCCAACCGATGTTGGCATAATCAGGTGTTAATCAATATACAGTTTATTGTAACACCTGATGATGCCAACATCGGTTGGCGAAACAACTGTCGTGATTTTTTCAGTGAATAAAAATAAATTGTGATATTATAACAGTGTTTTAAATTTTAACAGCAATGATATCAAATCTGTTTTTTTTTCAGTTGGCCTCTCATTTTAACAGTAATTTTTCAACAGTGGATTGATGTCTAAAAATAGTAGGTTATTATAAGTATTATACAGGTATACATTATCTGACATTATTTATCAACACTCAATCTGTGTTAGATAAATTATCTCAGATAATCCAATGGTTTTGGTACTAACTTTCATTAATTTAACATGATATTCCTTCATTACTTCAACATACTTCAACATTTTTAACTGTAAGGCATGCTATATGTAAGACCTTCAGACCGGATAAGTAATACTGAACTACGTAGAATTTTGTTATTTGAAATTTCATAGTAGAAGTTCATTCTAAATTATGAAAAAATCTTTTGGAGAATTCCCAGAAGATGGCAGGGAGCTATCGAAACCGGTCGAAGACTCAAACATCAGTGGATTTTAACTAAATATAGGTAGGTTAAGATTAACAAATTTTTTTTACTATTTTTATTTTATTTTCATTCTATTAATTTAGATTTTTTCATAATATTTGTTACAACAAAAGCACAAAAATTGACCACATTCATGAAGAAATTGTTTAAATATTTATTTTGTTTATATAATATTTAACTACACTGATGAAGGGCTCCTGTATCCCGAAACACGTTTATGTTAACATTTAATTTAATTTGTATTTAATAACGTAAGTGTTGTTTTACAAAATAAAAAATATTCCAAAATTTATAATATCACAATTTACTTATTTAATTACTATGAAATTGTTACGACAACTGTTTCACCAATCTATGTTGGCATTATCAGATGTTACCAACAACTGAAACTGCTGTCGCGACAATTTCATAGAAATGAAATAAATAAATTGTGATATTATAACAGTGTTGTGAAAAAACAATGTTTTAAAAAATTAAAAATTTTTAAACTTAATATTTTTCTAAGCATCGCGAGTCATATGGGTGTAATTTAATTAGATTCCTTTTATATCGTAAGACGTTTAAAAATATTATTACCCGAATAGCGAAATGTCCGGCACGATCCCAGATGTGCCCGCACTGCCTATCCCTGTCTATCATTAATATGGCAGGAGAAATGACAACACAAAACGTGATAGGATTATTTACTCAATGCCATTCTCTTTGGATTAAAATTCAATGTGCATTTTAGTTTATCCGAAGATCATATCGTTTAGATTTACGTTTTAAATCTACTTGACAAAATGGAAAATTCCGTCTTATTAAATACATGTACGAGTATATGACGAAACATGTTATTTCCATAAAATACAATAAAAATTAAAAAAAAACAGAAGTTTCATTCATATCAATATGGAATTTTAAATCCTTGTTCATGAAACAACAACAACAACCAACAAAACCATCACGCCGTTTCCCCGCAGGGGTAGGCAGAGAGAATGGACCGCCAAACTACTCTATCCTGGCACACCTCTCTAGGTTCCTCCACATTCATACAACGAGTCATACACGCACGTCGATTCTTCCGGCTTCTGACATGACCAACTTTTAATATTTGATTAATTTGGTCATGCCATGTTTTCCTCGGTCTACCTCGACTCCTTACTCCATTTACATTGTTAACGTATACTTTTTTAACCATTCTTTCTTCACCCATGCGCTCCATATGTCCGAACCAACGAAGCGAACCTTTCATAATTTTGTTCATAATGCCTTCTTTCGCTCTACACTCTTTCCTAATATCAGCATTTGAGATTCTGTCGTACATCGTTCTACCGCACATACGTCTTAGGGACCTCATCTCTACCGCATTTATTCTGCTCTCATCTTTCTTCTGCCAGTTCCATGCTTCGCTTCCATACATAAGGGTTGGAACCAGAACTCCATTGTGAACGGCCATTTTCGCTTTCATTGATAAATTCTTGTTTCCAATAACTACTTTTAAAGCTCCATTCACTTTGTTACCCGCACCAACCCTTCTTTCAATATCACTGTCCGTTCGGCCATCCGCTGTGAACATGCTACCTAAATACACAAATTCGCTCACCTGTTCCAAGTTCTCTTCATTTACACTTATATTACAAACTGTCATTTGCTCTGAATGAAATTTGCTCTTCTGTTCTGCATGAAACAATATATATTTATTCTTATTTAAAATTAATTATTAAATGTTTGCATCATAAATCAAATTAAAAAAGGATCCCTGAGATGGTTTGGACAAATGGAACGAATGGACAAGAGAATATGGTAAAATGTTTTATACAAGCAGTGTGAGTGGAAAGACAAGCCGTGGAAGACCAATGAAAGCATGACATGATCAAATTAATCAAATTCTAAAAGGCGGCCTCTTTCGAAGTCAGTAAAATCGATGAGCGTGCATGTTGCGATGTATGCATGTAAAGGAAGAGAGATATGTCAGGACGGAGCAGTATGGCGGTCCATTCTCCCAACGGGGAAACGGCGTGATGGTGAGTTAGTTATTTATTTAGTTAACTTGTATTTCATATTAACTAACTAACATTATTCATTTATATTTTCTAAAAATGATTAAATAGAACGATGTTTTAAAGAACCACTTTTTGTCTTTATTTCGATAGTGACTGTTTTCGTCACCAGGTTCGCTGGCATCGACAGACTGGGCGGCTGCACCAGCGAGCCTGGCGAAACCGGTCACTGTCGTAATAAAGACAAAAGTGGAAGTAGTTCTTAAAAAACGTCGTTTTATAAAATTATTTTTTAATGTGAAGTTCCATCAAGAGATTTTAGAAAAATTATTTTATTATTCATGTTACTACCTACACTGTTTTTGGACATTCCTGGTTTGTCATACCATGTTTTCCTCGATCTTCCTCGACACCGCAATTCATGCACATCTTTAATGTATGTTTTCTTAATCATTATTTCTTCACCCATGACCATTATGTCCAAACCAGTAAAGTGATCATTTCATAATTTTGTTCATAATACTTTCTTCCGCTCTACATTTCTTCCTGATCATTATTTGAGATTCTATAATACATTGTTATACCACATAAACGTCGAAGGGATCTCATCTCCGTCGCATTTATTCTGATCTCATCCTTCCTCTGCCAGTTCCATGCTTCATCCATGTGCTTTCATCCACACCGCATTCATTTCTTATATTTGCATTTGACACTCTATCATATACAGTTTTATTACATATTCGTATAAGAGATCTCATGTCAACTAAGGAAATTGAAAAGCTTTGTATCCACTATTTATTAAAAAAATATTAAAAAACACGACATGTTTCGGAGGATACCTCCATCTTTAGATGTAAAATTATAATGAAAACTAAACAATGAAAGACTAATAAAAATCGCATTTAAAATTCGTTACAATAATTCAAATTTAAAAATTAACCTGTGCTATTTGTTATAAGTAGGTACTAACAATTATTTTTTAACAGTAAGAACTAATAAATAATATTAAATAATAATAATAATACATGATGATAATATAAAAAAATATATACATAAAAAATGTAATTTAGAAAAAACATACAATTGAAAAGACATGATTTACATAAAAATTTAAATAAAGTGTTTTTTAATAAATAGTGGATTCAACAAAGTTTTTCAATTCCCTTAGATACAATATTACTATGGAATTTTAAAGTGTTAATGCCTTAGCGTTCAATAAGTTGATATCATTTCTACTGCTTTTAATCTATTTTCATCCTTCTTTTGCCAGCTCCATGCTTCACTTCCACACATAAGGGTCGGTACAAGAACACCATTGTGCACTGCCATCTCAGCTGTTTGAATAGTAATATAAAAATTGCCTGTTCGGGTACGTCCGCATGTAAAAAAGTTTTTAATATCAAGAGCACGTACTGACGGCACGTATGGGGCGATTGGGAATACTTTGGCTTCTTTTGGGATCGATTCGGAATTGGATGGTTATCAACCGAGATGGATAGCGCGCTCCTAATTAAATATTTTATAATTGTTATTCTTGTCTTTCATACTATCTATATGCAATGGTGCATCATAAATAGTTGGGTTCTGTCAATTTAACACGGGGCTCGTGTTACACTCTCAAGTCTGTAGTAGAGACAAAAAAACTTTATTTCTTCTATGTTCGCCTTCACTTTGTATTGTGGATTTACATTTGAATAAATAGAATAAATCTTTGTATTTTTACAACACTTAATTTTTCGATTTGCAGACATGTTTCAGTTGTAAGCGCCTTCTTCAATGCACACATTTTAATTTTAATAATACAAAAAATTATTAACAAATCAAAATTTTAATCCAGGTTTAAATTAAAACACGAAAATAAAATTTGTGCATCGAAGAAGGTCGGAGTCAAAATTTAAAATTTTAAATACAGTTTAAAATAAGAAATTAAAATCAAAACAATAAATTCAAATTTCTGCATCATAAAAAGTTGAGTCCAAATTTTAAATGTAAAATGCACGTACCACTCTACCAGTTCGGAGAATAAATTCCAACATTTTTAGTGCAACTCCACATATTCTCTCGATGTGAGCATGGAAAGCCTACTTTCATAAACAATACCAAGATCCTATATCGTTGAACCACGCTTAAGTTGCTAGTTATCCGTTGTGTATCTGTAATAAACAGAAATGTGAAAATATATCTATTTGATATAAAAAAAATGAGAGTCTTACTTAAACATGATTTCAAACAAAAACAGTTTTTGTATGTTTTGAAATGAAATATTTGTGCGTTTTTGAAAGAGAATCTCCCTTATGAGAACGGCACGTTTAGCCTGTCTAAAACATTATCAAATGACATTTGATAATGCCTTATACAGGCGAAACATGTCATTCACATAAATTATAATAAAACTTCTAGAAAACAAACGTTTTCATTCGTATTAATGAAAAAAAAATGAAACTGACACACTTTTCTTTCCTGACATCTTCTCTCACTTCTTCAACATTCACACATCGTGTCATGAAACAAAAAAACACAATTAGCTTCTACTAAGAAATTTCGTTGAAATAATATCAACTCTTTAGTGTGTTTATAGTTAATTAAAAAGTTTTGTACCCCTAGAAAGTATTCGATATTTTCGAAACACCTTGTGAATGCAACTGCCGCGGAATAAAATTAAAATGCGCTGCTGGTCGCCGTCTCCGCAACTTGTACGGCATATTGTGTCCGTTACTGGACAAACTTGTCCATATGTCCGCTAGTGCAGGGCTCTGCATGCCTGATGACATGCCTCATGCTCAATGAGCGCGAACGTGTATTGAGAAATGCTTCGCATTTTTTGTGAATGGCGATTGTTAGCGAAAATAACATTCACACATATTTAATTTAATTTATTTGACTGCAAAAAACCAGAGATACGACAGATCTTATTCATTCCAATATATATAAGAAGACATTGTTGTATCAATTATTTTTATAGGCTAAAGGCACCAGTGGATGCTCTACACAAGACGACACAAGGAATTTAAATCCTTTTAATATATGATCGGATTTATTAATGCCTTAGAATTTGTATAAAATAACAATCATAAATAAATAAATAAAAAATCATAAATCAAAGAAAAGCATATAATATTAAAACAACTTCTATAAAAGAAACGTTGTTATTCAAATGAATTAAAAATAAAACGGTTTTGATATCTGTAAATAGAAAATCACCTCATACCTTCTCCGAAAGGCGTGCAAGATGGATCGGCCATGTAATACGTCAAGAAGGCCTCTTGCATGCCATAATGGAGGGTATGACCGAGGGGACAAACTCTATGGGACGCCCACGCCGAGAGTACCTGGAGGACTTGTTGGTGGACGTGCGCTGCTCATCATATATGCAGATTTCAAAAGAGCCGCACAAGACAGGGAAGAATGGAAGAGAATAATAGAAGAAATTGCTGCAAACCAATCCTAGGATTGAAACATTCTAACTAATAAATAGAAAATAAATCGAAATATATTTATTGATTCTTGAACAAAGTGGGTTGTACTATAAGTCTATTTTTTACATGTGTTAAAATTAAATATCATATTTTTAATAACGAATAAGACAAAGCGTGTCACATTTGATTAAATCATTTTTCTTCTACTCGTATATTATATTTAATATCTAGTCCATTGTTTTGGCCGAAACACTATATACCTTAACATTGTAAAACTGTTAAATTAAATAACTTTGTTTTTGTATCACAATTGTATTTTATTTTACGCGACAGCTGTTTCATTAACCTATGTATGTTGACATCATTATTTTTTAAATAATAATGAAATAAAACTATGTTTTTCTAACTACTTCCACTTTTGCCTTTATTTAGACAGCGACCGGTTTCGCCAGGCTCGCTGGCATCGATAGGTGAACAGTCTTTTTAATAATTTTTTTATGATTCTTTTATAAATTCTTATAATGTTATTGCAGACGATCTGGAATTATATGTCTGTAATGTTTGTTATTTTTATTAAAATAAATTAAATGAAATCATCAGGTGTTACAATAATATATATAAAAAAAACTTTATATTTGATATACGAGTTAGTTTACGTCATTCTATCGATGATAAAGGTGTAAAACTTTCCAAGCATATCTAAGAAAATAAAATCAAAAGTAGAAAAAAAAAGTTAAAAAAAAAATCATGATGAAGGAATTCCACATTGCACAATCTAAAATCACGTTTTTTTTTTACGTTATTCCTTTGACAAAATAAATAATCACAACCGTTAATAACAACTTGAAGTTATATGGCAAATAAAATGAAAAATGACCATAGATTGTTGTCTACAGTTCATAATGCAAAATTTGTATACTACTATATATTTCATTTGACGACCTCGAACGAATAGACACAGAAACCTATTTACTTACCTTGCTGTGGAATCCTAATGAAAAAACACCCACTCACTAAGAGACGTGCATTCATAATTAGATACTTAAGAAATAGTATATTGTATCTCGACTTTCAATACCTATATTTCTTGTGCTGGATAACTCGTAGTCAACTCAAATAAGTTTTGAAATATTTGCAACTGAAAACAAATACATAAGAGTGGGATTATTTATGAATGTCAGATGGCAAAATGCTACATACGGTCAGCACTTATGTAAGGAGCAGGAACTAATACCCGGAATGAAAATAATTGACGACCTTCGTGGCAGAGTGGTTACAAGCTCTGACTTCCATGCCGAAGGTCCTGGGTTCGATTCCCGGTGATGGCAGTATGATTGTCACACTGTCTTTGGTCTGGTGTAGAATTCAAGTGACAATAAAAGGGCGATAGATTGGCTACCTATCACATGTCACGAGAATCAATATGATAGCTAAAAAAAAAAAAAAAAAATAATAATAATAATTGTATACAGTAATTGGGTCCAAACGACCTGTTGTGTACATTAAAAAAAAAAAAAAAAAAATATGCATGTATGAACTATGACCTACGTGTCATATACGAATTACTAACGTAACGTAAAACGTCTGTTTTCTAGAAATCTTAATATTTTTTATATGTGAATGACATATTTCGTCTGTCTAAGGCATTATTGCAGAGAAGGTGTAAGGATACACGGGCAAAAGATAGACATGATAAGGTGTGCTGACGATGCTATGGTTGCTGAAAATGAGGAGGAACTGCAGGAGGCCCTAGCATATTTGCAAGGCATTCTTCAAGATAGCTACAACATGAAGATAAATAAAGACAAAACAAAGCTGCTGACTGTAGGCCGAACGCAACATCAGATGAGAGTAGTGATGTCAGGAGTTCCACTAAAGAACACCAAGGAGTTTATTTATCTCGGGAGCAAAATAACATGGGACGGTCGGTCTAAGAGCGAGGTCGACAGCCGTTTACATCAGGCTAGGCTTGCATTTAATAAAAGGTCGAAAATAATAGAATCAAATAATATAGACCTAAAACTGAGAATACTCCTCATCAAGAATTATGTATGGAGTATCTTGATGTACGACTGCGAGACACGGTGCCTATCCGAAAGAGATAAGCGGAGACTAGAGGCTTTTGAGATGTGGTCCTTTAGAAGACTATTAGGAATTTACTGGAGAGACCACATCACGAATGAGGAAGTTTTTCAAGGAATCGAAGAAGGAAGACACCTGCTCAGGACCTTGTCCGAAAGGTGTGCAAGATAGATCGGCCATGTAATACGTCAAGAAGGTCTCTTGCATTCCATAATGGAGGGTATGACCGAGGGGACAAACTCTAGGGGACGCCCACGCTGAGAGTACCTGGAGGACCTGTTGGTGGACGTGCGCTGCTCATCATATGCAGATTTCAAAAGAGCAGCACAAGACAGGGAATAATGGAAGAGAAGAATAGAGGAAATTGCTGCAAACCAATCCCAGGATTGAAACCAGAGAAGAAGACCACGAACAATTAATACGAATGAAAACATATGTTTCCTAGAAGCTTTATTATATTTTATGTGTGAATGACATGTTTCGCCTGTCTAAGGCATTATTAAATGTACGATATTATTTGATACTTCAACAGGCGAAACATGTCATTCACACATAAAATATAATAAAACTTCTAGAAAACAGACGTTTTCATAAGTTAATTTTTTATTTGAAATTTCATGGTAGAAATTCATTGTCTTCTTCCTGGCTGTTGGGGTCGGCTCTTCTCGATCTCAGGCTGTATCTCGGACGGTTCGCCCTCACTCAAGTCAAGTAGAAGTTCATTGTTAATTATGAAAATATTTTTTTTACTCAATGTTTTAATAAAATGTATATTTATTTGAAATCCACTATTGTTTGTGCCTTTGACTGGTTTCGGGAGCTCGCTGCCATCTTCTTGTGGCACCTCCACTTCTCACCAGAAGATGGCAGTGATCTGCTAAATAATAATTTTTAACGATTCTGTTTTTATTTTCATTGTTTTTATTCGGTTCATTAATGATTTAATATGGAGTTTTACACCATTGTTTAAGAAACAATAAATATTACAACAAATCATCAGGAGATTCAAGGTACATCGATTGCTTTAGAGTTCTAGAAATGGCTTGTCCTGAAAGATAACTGTTAGTTTAAAGAAAATGACATACTTGGGTCATGTTCCAAGGAATAACGACAGAAGCTTTGATTATAAAACATTAATGAATTGACTTTGATTGATTGTGTTTCATTAACCCATTATCTGCGGATTTATTTAATTACTTATAACGCTGTACTGTACTCGTATATATTCCTGTTACGTGTAACTAAAATTACGTGTATAAAAACCCTTTCAACGGTTTACTTCTAATCCGCACAAAGGTTATTTATTTAGACTTCATGCCCGTCTTCTACCAGTCCGCTAAACGGGAATTAATACTCTTCCTACAGGCAACGTGTTAATTATTACATTAATTTTGCCGCAATGTTTCGCTTAAGTAGGGCACAATAAAATGTTCTCACAACAACTATGATATATTTAAACTTCTAGAAAACGTACATTTCAATTGGTATTAAATATTTTAATGGCAGTTTTATGTCCTTATTAACACAACTATTAATACATACATTCAAGTCGTTAAAAGTCGCTTTATGACATTTGTCCCAATAAGCAATTAATAAAATTAATTAACATCGAATCGAAGCAAGAACAGATTCTGTCAGAACCAAACATCTCTTAAGAGTAGCAGAAATGAGAACATTGCGACCTATTGTTGGGAGAAACCTTAGAGATAGGATACCCAATGAAAAAATTCGCAAGTCCTGCAAAATTAAAGACATAGTGAGATGGAGTAGGCAGAGAAGACGATTCTGGACAGACCACATCGAGAGAATGGAACCAACAAAAATTCCTAATATCGTGATGCACGAGACTTCAGATTGCCGTCGATCACCAGGACGACCAAAAGACATGGAGAGAAGGCTGGTCGCCTTCATCACAGGAAGAAAGTTGATATCCTGCATAAACAGATTACAAGATCTACAATCAGAAGAAAAAGTATAATTACCATCTAGCTGATTTCCGGTAGATGTAAATGAAACGAGTAGACCGCATTTTTATTCTCACAAACCTACCTAGGCTCCTCAATATTAGTGATTGGCTATCGAAAATATATAGATAAACAAAATTGATAAAAAATAGTCCATTGTTTTGGCCAATACACAATGTTGTTATACACTAACATTATTAACTGTTAAAATTTATAACATTTTTATGTTAGGTATCACAAAATTTATTAATCACTTTTGAGTGTCGCGACAGGTGTAACGTTTGTTTGTTACACCTGATGATGCCAACATCGGTTGGCGAAACAGCTGTCGCAACTTACAAAAATTTTAAAAACGTAACAGTGTTGATAGAAAACTTAAGTTTTAATTTTTATCAAATAAGAAATACGTTTGTTCAATTTAAAAAGCGCATGTCTCATTCCTTTGTCACAATATTCGTGTCAGAGCTGTCATCATTTATCTACGTAGGATAGATCCATTAACCATCTCCCAGACTTGGTCCGTCCACAGGCTGTGTGGTACCACACATAGTTTAAGATTCAAGTACCAATTATTAGCTCATTGCAACGTCGCTTAAGGATGACATATGCATCAGTATCGCGCTCAGTCGTGAATTCACGATGCTCAATGCAATCATTTGAACTATTGCAAGGAATAATGTGCAATATTTTACAAATCAGTGTAGGCAACATCGCAACCTACTCACTTAAGAATACATTATAAATTCTCGTACCAACTTATAAATAAAATGGAATAGTCTGTAAATATCACAAAACCTTTTTAGAATTGTTACGAAACAAATAGGTACATAAAATGGTGTATACAAGGCTCATGCATCACAAATGTCTACTGATTAATACCGAGTATTGCAGTCTCGAATCAGGAAAAAAATGGTACTCTTCCACGACAATGCACTGGTGCACAAGGATCAAGTTGCAAAGGCTGCAGTTCGTGAATGTGGTTTCACAGAAATCAATCACACACCGTATAGTCCAGACCAGGCACCATGTGATTTTTTTCTGTCTAAATCTAAAGAAAGACATTCGTGGGAAACGATTTGACGACGATGACTCGTTACAAGCGGCGATTAATGAGCATTTTGATAAAAAAAACGGAATCATATTTTTTGAGGGTTTAAATAAATTTATTGCTATAAGTAAGAAGTGCATAGATATTAAGGGTGACTATATTGAGAAATAAAAAAATAATTATTAGCCTAAGTCTTTTCCTTCATACCAATACCGAGGAGATATTGAACGCCCCTCGTATAATGTGAAAAAAATCACGTTGCTTATGGTCTGATAGAATTCACGTGACAACAAAAATACGAGATGGGATCCTAGTCAAGAAATTAAAGCAGCATTGAGCAAGCACGCGGAGTCTTCTTGAAAATGTAAGACATCCTGACCAATAAAGACTTTCCCTGGATCTCAAAATGCATATTGTCCGTTGTTATGTGTTACCATAATGGTATGGAAACCTGTACACTAATTGATGCAGAAGAGAAGAGAATACAATAATGGTTAGTTACTATTTATAGGAGATAATATCAAAGGTGGAAAATATAATAATAAAATAATGATAATAATAATAGTTAAAAAACATCGTTTTATTTAATTATATAATAATAATAATAATAAAACAGTAATTAGAAGGAATAATTACACATAGCATAGAATCAAAAACGATGAAACATAATAAATTAAAAACGATAAACAATAACAGGAAGTACATAGATAACATTAATAGGAAAGATGACAAAAGGTGAAACAGCTTTCGCGTAAAATAAAATACAATTGTGATACAAAAAACAAAGTTGATTCTTAAGGATTAATTGTATCTTAATAGAGACGAAGATGCAAATTGGAAACAGAATATGGTGGTCGAGGCGTTTACAGGACTTATAACCTGTCATTGGTTGGGTTAAGCGATCGCTTTATGTTAACAACATTCCCCATTCCGCCCTTCTTACGACCACCACTTCCGACAAATTTTTGGAAGATGTATACGAGTCGCTATCGTATATGCTACAATGTTGGGATACACTTCACATTTTATAGTTCAATCTACACTAGCGCCATCTACTAAGATTGGATGTAAGCACTAAGCAGAAGATCTTTATTAAAAGCAAAGTTTATTCATTTACAGTTTAGAAAGTTTTATTGTTTATTAACGCATCGTTTACCATCTTGGCTTTATTCAATGTTTATATTTTAAACCGTTCAGCAAACTAACTAACTAACTAACTAACCATCACGTCGTCTCCCCGAAGGGGTAGGCAGAAAGAATGGACTGCCACACTTTTCTTTCTTGACATATTTATCTCGCTTCCTCAACATTCATACATCGTGTCATGCACGGGCGTCGATTTCTCTGACTCCTCACATGGCCGACATTCAATATTTGATTTATTTGATCGTGCCACGTTTTCCTCGGTCTTCCTCTATTTCTGGTTCCATTTACATCATCAACGTATAATTTTTTTACCATTCTTTATTCATTCATCCTTTCTATATATCCAATCCATCTTAATGATTCTTTCATTATTTTGTTCATGACACCATCATTTGCACCGCATTCACTTCTTATATTTTCATTCGACACTCTATCATACACAGAGTATCCACACATTCGTCTAAGAGATCTCATTTCTACTGCATTTTTTAGTGAGTTAACGTGCTTATTATTTGCATGACTTTATGCAATTCGTACAAAGAGCAAGGCGTCTAATAAGCTAAATTAAGCATGACAGATTGATGCTGCAGCGGCCTTGGCGTTCTCCTACGAATCTGCAGGTGATCACGACTGCTCTTAGCAAAAAGATCTCATTGCGGCGATGGCTCAGCGAGATAAGATTAATTATTCGAACACGATAACTTAATTATGCACCGACACACTGGGAAAATACGAAAGTATATTTCGTCATAATACCTATAATTTGCTGCAAATGAACGTTTTAATTTTTACCATATCAGATGTTGAGTGGCATCTTGAATAGAAATAACAGATACAATTAATAGCTAAGCAATTGACGACCTTCGTGGCAGAGTGGTAAGAACTCTGGCTTCCATACCGAAGGTCCCGGGTTCGATTCCCGGCGATGGCAGTGTGATTGTCACACTGTCTTTGGTCTGGTGTAGAATTCACGTGACAATAAAATGGCGATTGATTGGCTACCTATCACATGTCACGAGAATCAATATAATAGCTAAAAAATTATTTTTATACAGTAATTGGGTTCAAACGACCTGTTGTATACATAAATAATAATAATAATAATAATAATAATTATAAATAATCATCGTATGTGTGGAAGTGTACTGAATATGATAGTGTCAAATGCAAACATAATAAGTGAATGCAGTGAGATTGATAGTGTTATGAACAAAATAATGAAAGGGTCATTATTATTATTATTATTTTGTTAAATTGCTCTTTACATCATGACAGCGAGAGCCAAATCTATGTAAAGGGTATTATAGCTATTTTAGTGATTCTCGTGACATGTGATAGGTAGCTAATCTATCGCCATTTTTATTGTCACGTGAATTCTACACCAGACAGTGTGACAATGCTGGTTGAATTACATGAAAATAAAGAATGAAGAAAGAATGATAAATAATGAATAGCCAAACGGAACTTGAAATAGAGGAAGACCGAGGAAAATGTGTCATGATAAAATCAATCAAATATTTATTCGACGACCTTCGTACCAGAGTGGCAAGAGCTCTTACTGACACACTAGAGGTTCCGGGTTCGATCCGGGTGTGATTGTTACACTGTCTTTGGTCTGGTGTAAATTTAACTTAACAATAACATGGCGATAGATTAGCTATCTATATCATGTCATGAGAATCAATATATAACTAAAAACAAATGTATAGATAATTGTATTTAAACGACGTGTTATACAAAAAAAAAATGATCGAGAAGGTACATTTTTGACGTTTTCGGTAACTTAAAGAGAACGGTTGTTATTTTTGATAATATAATCCAAATGCATTCTTACTTGATCGGTCGAACACCGATCATTGGAAATTAGACGCACCATTGAATACATAACACAATTTAACATGACATTTTTTGTTCCTGATAGTTATCTGTGAAAACGGCAACACAGATTTTTTACGTGCCACTGTATAGAGCCAATATGCCTAAGGTGAGGCCTGTGGGCAAGGCACTAATATTTTTAAGCCGCGTTGCTTTCGTTTTGAAATGTTTTCGTGATAGTGAGGCAAGATTGAGATGGGTTGGATATGTACAGAGGATGCCGAACTCACTGGTCCCCAAATGCAATATGACTGGACACCTGAACGGAAGGAGAAGGGTGGGAAGACCAAGGCTGAGGTGGGAGGACGAAATAAAGGGGGATGCGACACAACTTCTTCGGGTGCCGAACTGGGAACCGACAGGGACTGCTGGAGGCGAAAGTTGACGGACTCTAAGGCTCGATATTGGCTGTAGCACCATCAGAAGAAGGAAAAGCTTACTTCAATTCTTATTAAGATGTAAATGTTTTGTATTTTTTTTAAATTAAAAAAACTTTGTTTTATGTATCACAATTGTATTTTTATTTAACGCGACAGCTGTTTCATCAACCTATGTTGACATCATCAGGTGTTACAATAATGTATCAAATGTTAAATTTTCGTGATATTTCGAACTTTTATGTTAATTTGTTACTATGTGTCAATTTGAATAATTTATTTGATATAATTTTGAAGTTCTTGCTAGAGTTTGAAGTTGACGTAGAAACAAATACACATACAAGTTTGAAAAATCATGAAAATTTGACATGATTTATTATTGTAACACCTGATGATGTCAACATAGGTTGACGAAACAGCAGTCGCGTAAAATAAAAATACAATTGTGATACATAAAACAAAGTTTTTATTTTAATTTAACAGTTTATTATGTCAAGCATCATAGTGTTTCGGCCAAAACAATGGACTATGTATTTTTTTGTTATTACTAAGATATTATACACAAAAACGTTATGAGAAATGTTATATGTAAGATATCGGGCACAAAAATTGTAGCCACATACAGATGTTGGAAAGAAAATCCGAATGGAAAGAAAAAATTCAGGAATAACAAGTATATGAACATCCAAAGCATGGTGAGGATATATAAGACCTGTGTCTATCCTACAATGGCCTACAGTATAAAATCCAGAACTGACACTATCAGAACTAAAAGGGGCATCGAATCTGCGAAGTGAAGATAGTCAGAAACATTGCTGGCAAATCCCTCCGTAACAGCATACGAAAGACAGAGATCCGATATATTGTAAGATGGATGTAGCAGAAAAGAAGGTTCTGGAATGAACATTGCCAAAATCAAGGACCGTTAGAACAACAAGCAGACCCCAAGAGCGACCTCCAAAAATATGGAATGACACATGGCAGTTTATCTCTTAACTTGAGAACTTGAGCCGAGTAATATGCCAAAAGGTCTAAACAAGTGGAAATAAATAAATTAAGAGAGAGCATTGTATTACAACAATGATCGTTATTCATTAATACTATAAATCTGTCAACTTCATAAATATCTAATCCGTTTTGATGGACAGTTGCAATATAAATATCCAATCAAATAATTATGGCGTCATAAACAATTTATATAGCTCGTTGTGATGGTACACGCAAGTACTAAGGTAAGTACTAAGGTCCCTATAACAATATTTATGCACTCACTTATTTCATATAAAAAAAATGCCTGAATTATTATAACAATTTCACTAAAAAACAAATGAAATATGTTTTGAATTTTCATATGAAGCACTCATTTTGTGGTTAGACATTTTAAAAATATTTTATTTTTATTTAACCACGGTATGGTTATTATAACTGATGCCAACTAGTTTTACTTGGACCCAGGGCAGTATAACAACTAGTTGTTATACTGCCCTGATGAAGCTTGGGTCAGAGCGAAATGAGTTGGCATCAATTATAATAACCATGCAGTGGTTAAATACAAAGTTTTTTTAAATTTATTTTATATTTTTGAAAATGTTTTGTTTTTATGATATTTTAGTTTAAAGACACTTACCCCGTACCACTGTTTCATAAGTGCTGTTCCGGTGCCACGTAAGATTATAAATTGCACCTGAAAATAGAAAAATACTTTAAGCTTACCAATATTACAATTGAATTATGTTAAAATTTAATACTGAAACCAATCATGTGAGAGTATTTAAAATAAATACTCAAATTAGTCCGAATCCGTAACACAAAGTTGTTGCGAATATAGAAGAAAACTTATGACCTAATTTAAAAATGTTTTTTTCCCTAACAATTTTAATAAGAAGTAAATATGATACTTGGTTGTTTAAAAAAAGCTTGATTCTATTGAAATACTAATATATACATGATTCATATTTTCATATTCAGAGAACGTTGTTGATTTTGTGTTTCACCTTAGTAGATGTTTTTTAAAAAAAAATAAAAAATAAAAATTAAAAAATAAAAAATAAAATAAGAACCACAAAAACACTAAACACCGCGAAGAACCACAAAAACACTATTGTACAAGACCCTGATCAAACCAGTCCTCACATATGCCTCTGAAACCTGGGTGATGACAAAACACACTGAAAGGTCCATCGCAGCATTTGAAAGAAGGGTTCTTAGGACAATATATGGCCCAGTGAGAGACCACAATGGTTGGCGTCGTCGATATAACCGAGAGCTATATGATATCTATAAAGAGCCCGATGTGATCAGATCCATCAAAGTAGGGCGCTTGAAATGGGCTGGTCACATAATCAGAATGGACGACGACAACCCTACAAAACGCCTCACGCTCTCAGTACCACAGGGACGTAGAAGACCAGGAAGGCCCAAAATGCGATGGATGGACAGTGTCAACACGGATGCATCGGTGTTGCAAGTGAGAAATTGGAGAATAAGGGCATCAAACAGACAAGAATGGAGGAAGCTCCTGGATTCAGCCAAGGCCCACCCAGGGCTGTCGAGCTTAGGATGATGATGATGAGATGTTTTTTAAATGCTGATGAATACCGACTATCTGTTAATATGTCTTGTACTGTAGACTTTAATTTTGTTTGGTTATTTTGTAAACAAAGTATCTAGTTTCAAAGGAAAAATGAAAACATTAATATCAATAAATAATATTTTGTAAAATGTACCAATTTTTTTCCCACTTCTTTTTGAGGTTCGATCGGTTTCGGCAGCTCGCTGACATTTTTGGGTACAGAAATCGATCGAAACTAAAAAAGCAAGTATAAAAAACTAAATACGTATTATAAAATATTTTTTTAATAATAAATTTCATTTAACAATATAAATAAATTATCACATAGGTTTATGTTTTTTATTTATTTATACCTTTACCTAGGTATTCATTTGTAAAAATACACTATTTTAAATTAATTAAATCTTATTTAGATATTCTCCATACTTTTTCCCTAATGATCATGACTCGCCGTTCTAACACCCTATTCGTACTCGCGCACATTTTCTCCTACCCCTCTTTCTCCCCACCATTTTATATTTTTTTCTTCATATGTTGTTCTCCGATTTTATGTTTAGTTTATTCTCTCTCCCTGACAAAGCTCCGGCGGGAGCGAAACCGGTTGGTGTTACCAAATAAAGTGGTTTAGATACAAATAATAAAAGTGTATTATTGTTTTATTTAATAAACTTTTTTTATTTTACTGTCCCTTGATCGCCTCTGACGATATACCTCATTCATGAATTTGTTCCCGTGCCCAAAAAAAGACCATCACCTACGTTGGAAATCCATGGCTTAGAAGGGGATATGTGCTGTATTGAAACCTGTTGAAATTAAACAACGATTAGGAGTTGAAATAAAACAATTTGCAAAAGCAAAGTGGGGCTATTATTAATAATTTGGCCCACATTTTTCCGTGTTCCGCCCGCCGAAACCTCTAGGCGAGAAATGGTAAACACGTCTTATTGTGATATTGTACATACAATGTACTGTCGAATACACGTAATATCGAAAGTCATAACTGCAGCTCCAGCATACACGACGGGAGTGATTTATATCTGTAATAACGAAGGCGTGACAATGCGAGATACGCTGCATATCTGATTGATGCATTTTTTCGGGCATAATGCCTTGTGCAACTAGTTTGCGGGCGTAATTCTGTGGCGTTAACGTTCAATACTGAAAACTTATTTATTGTTTCTTAAACAATTAAGTAAAATTGGCCTAAGCTGGGCAGCTTTCGGAAACATGAGTTAAATCTTTAAATATCGGAAAATACCGATCAATCTGAAACGAAAAGTCTATGAAATCTGCGTTCTGCCAGTTGGTACTTATTGTTACTGTTACATTGTCCAAACAAAGTGCCGAGAAACTACGAGTGATCCAAAGAGCCATG
This sequence comes from Lepidostoma basale, assembly GCA_022606425.2. Taxonomy (NCBI): domain Eukaryota; kingdom Metazoa; phylum Arthropoda; class Insecta; order Trichoptera; family Lepidostomatidae; genus Lepidostoma; species Lepidostoma basale. Next base: position 62,576 of record JAHDVF020001034.1, on the reverse strand, counting down.
GAAAGAGCCATGTTAGGAATAAGCCTAAGAGACAGAGTCAGAAACGATACGGTGAGAGAAAAAACAAAGTTCACTGACATCATCCACCGGGTGGCGACCCTAAAATGGCAATGAGCAGGTCACGTAGCCAGAAGCTCAGATGAAAAGTGGACAAGAAGACTGTTGACTGTAGGGCGACCGCATTCCGTAATGTGTTGATTTTATTTTATACAATATTTTGATTATTTTTAAAAAGTAATACATATATTTATGAAATTTTGTTAACGATTTTGTGAGCATGATATTTGGGGTTTCTATTAGCTATATCTCTTGTCAGTATGACAACATTGACCATTAAAATACACCGGCATTAAAATAATAGTTTTTTATTAACTAACTAACCATCACGCCGTCTCCCCGAAGGGGTAGGCAGAAATAATGGACTGCCACACTTTTCTTTCCTGACATATTTCTCTCCTTTCTTTTTCTTTCCTGACATATTTTCTTTCCTGACATATTTTATTATTATTATTAATTAATACGTATTAAAAATAAAATAAGCACTCTGTATTTTAACCACGGAATGGTAATTATAATTGAAGCTAAATAGTTTCGCTTGTACTCAAGTTTCATCAAGGCAATATAAGAACGAGATAAAAGTTGTATTGTTATGTGATATTCAACGTAAAAATAGCACACTTACTTCTATGGCGTTGGTATTCTACTTTAAGATAAAATGTTTTTTAGATTTAAAATTCATGTTACGCCACAGGATTAATATTTCGTTATTGTTTCCGTGAGTGATATCAGTTTTGTTCTGCACGAATCAAATGACATATTTGTCAGGAAACATTTCAGTTATCCCTCGCTATACGAGAACTATTCGCTCTTTAGAGACAGCGTAACTTGAAATAATTAGAAGTAGATTAAGTTTTTCGGACTGATCAATGATATGCCAAAATCCAAAGTAATTTAAACAATATTGTAATAAAATTAATCTCAAATGATTTTTTTTGCCGAAATGAGTCTGTCTGTCATGTCTGATTTTCATAATGTTTTGAGTGCTAATTTTTCGGTTTTTTCTTACTATACTACAAACTGTATGGTGAATATAATATACTATGAGATGATAACTTTAAAGCACTTAAGACTTTATGGCACTCAGCATTTTTGCCTGTAAAAGGTATTATTAAATGTGTCGTTCAAGAAACGATTAATTTTTTATTTTATGTTATTAGTATATGTTGTAACAATCTTTTAAAAAATGCTTTTTTACTTGTATTTAAAATACAACTTTGATGGAAAAGGTTTATTAAATATTATAATAAACAGTGCAAACAAGATTATGCTCATCATTCAAATAAGGAAGAATTAATTGTTAAATATGAGACATTTTTATAATTTATGCATGTTAAATGTACTTAATGGAGCATTGAAACGTTATTATGAAACTTCATAAATCGAAAATGTGCAAATCGAGAGTTAAATCTATAGAAATATGATTTCTTAATCCACCAACGATATTCATAAATCGGACACACTTAAAATAAACGACACTGTAGGAATGGCACTGGATTGGTTAACATAAGAATGTGTTCCTACACAAATCAGCAAAGTACAAATCGTTATATTTGAACTAACAAAAAGTTTAACGGAACTAATCCTATCCCACATGAAAATATTTGATTATCGGATTTTTAAAAAAAAATCTCACAATCCAAAATAGTTTTTCCATTAAGGTGTAGGCAGAGTATATGTCAATTTTCCGCCCGCATAAAATGCAATTACATCTACACAGATTGTCTGCAGTCGTACAAAGTGCTAAGTTGGAAAGTTGATTGACATTTAATAATACTGGACTTTTTTGTTTTGGTAAACTAATGATTTAATAACTACGATAGTTCACTAGTATTTATAAAGAGACTAACTAACTAAGTAATGAAAACAAAACAAAAATGATACAAAACTTCTTAATTATTATATTATTATTATTATTATTTTGTTGAATCGCTCTTTACATCATGACAGCATGAGCCAAATCGATGTAAAGGGTATTATAGCTATCATAGTGATTCTCGTGACATGTGATAGGTAGCTAATCTATCGCAATTTTATTGTCACGTGAATTCTACACCAGACCAAAGACAGTGTGACAATCACACTGCCCTGGCCGGGAATCGAACCCGGAACCTCCGGGGTGGCAGTCAATATACTTTCCACTCGGCCACGAAGGTCGTCATATATTTATTTGTTATAAGGATTAATTGTATCTCAATAGAGACAAAGATGTAAATTGTTTTTCTCGGAACAGAATGTGGTGGCCGAGGCGCTTACAGGACTTATGACCTGTCATTGGCTGGGTTGAGCAATCGCTTTATGTTATAACAACATTCCCCATTCCGCCCTTCTTATTCCGCCGTTCAAATTCGAATATTATATTGTCAAAAATAGATGTTTTATATAATACATGTATGGAGCACGGACAGCAAAATCAGAATCTATAAAACATGCGTGCGACCTATCATGACGTATGCTGTAGAGACGCGGGCTGACACTGTGCGAACCAAGGAACTACTAAGAACATCGGAGATGAAGGTCCTAAGATCAATTATTGGAGAAACTCCCGAGATCGTGTCCGCAACGTAGACATAAGAAAAACTTGCGAAATAGAGGATATCGTTCAGTGGAGTAGATCCAGAAGAAGATATTGGAGGGACCATGTAGCCCGAATGGATGGTGACAGACTTGCATATACAGCCGCTTATGAAATCTCCTCCGGACACCGCCCACCTGGAAGACCGCTCAAGAGATGGAGGGACGGCTGGATCTCATCATCCGACGATACATGATTTCTGTGTCACAGATCGTCAGATCTATTAAAAGAAGAAGATATATGGAGAAAATAGTTTAGCTTGAATAAATTATATAAAACTGGCGACTTTATGAGGCACTACTGATTTGAATCCACCGTAATAAATGTCACAATTTCATAAAACTTATGGAATATTTAAGTATAAATATCTGCATTTCACGGGTTGTTGAACTACTATTAATGGATAATATAAAATATGTATACATCTCCAATACATTACACAATAGGGTTAATGATGATTTAATAACAAGACGTTATTATATATTCAATTTGAATTTTAAATAAATTCTAGAATATGAGAATATCAAAGATGATTAAGCAAGCTCCAACCCACACTAACTACAATGTATAATAACTATTGATGACGCCGTTTCTCCGAATTTGTAGGAAGAAATAATGGACCACCATACGGCTCAATGAGTATACTGACGTACCATACTTTTCTATCCTCAAAATTATATCGAAACAAACCTTCACGCCACAGGGGTAGGCAGAGAGAATGGACCACCACACTACTCTATCTTGGCACACCTCTCTAGCTTCTTTTACATTCATACAGCGAGTCATACACGCACGTCGATTCTTCCAACTTCTAGCATGACCAACCTTTAAAATTTGATTAATTTGCTCATGCCATGTTTTCCTCGGTCTGCCTCGACTCCGTACTCCATTTACATCATTAACGTATACTTTCTTAACTATTCTTTCTCCATCCATGCGCTCCGTATGTCCGAACCAACGAAGCGATCCTTTCATAATTTTGTTTATAATATCTTCGTAAACATAATATTGTTTATAATATCTACCCGCTCTACATTCCTTTCTTTTATCAGCATTTGTGATTCTGTCGTATATCGTTCTACTCCACATTCGTCTTAGGAACCTCATCTCTACCGCATTTATTCTGCTCTCATCCTTTTTCTGCCAGTTCTATGCTTCGCTTCCATACAGTTGGGACCAGAACTCCATTAAATCGAATGTTATGAATATAATAGAGTTCTTGTGTCGTTCCTTATGTTTGGAAGTAAAGAATGGAACTGGCAAAAGAAGGATGAAATTAGAATAAATGAAGTAGAAATGAAATCTCTTGGAAGAATCTGTTATAAATCTGTATATGATGATATAATGTCAATCCAAATATGTGAATGCGGTGCGAATGAAAGTGATATGAACAAAATAATGAAAGGGTCGTTAAAATGCTCTAGAAACATGGAATGAATTAATGAAGACAAAATGGTGAAGAAAGTATACGTAAACGACGTGAACGGAGCTAGAAATAGGGAAAACGTGGCATGATCAAATCAATCAAATATTAAATGTCGGTCACGCGAGGAGTCTAAGAAATCGACGTGCGTGCATGACACGATGTATGAATGTCAGGAGAGAACAGTGTGGCAGTCCATTCTTTCTGCCTACCGCTTTCGTTTTTTTTTTATGAACTAGAGTACTGATTGACCAGGAAACATTTGTGAGATTCTGTAAATCTCAAAACCAACTGTGGCTGGTCATGTAAAAAGAATGCCAAGAGATTGTTACACCAAAGATTATAGTGACCCTTTCTTAATTTTATTTACGATGTATTCATCCGCCTTACATTCCTTTTTACTACTTCGTTCGGTATTCTAGCATACGAGTACATTGTTTTATCGCACAGTCTTATTGGTGATCCCATTTTTACGGTATTTATCCAACTTTCACCCTTCTTCTGCCAACTCCTAGCTTCACTTCCAAACATTAATGAATTTTATCGTATGAACATTATAAACGAATTACCGTATTTTACGGACGGTACACCAAAATTTATCTATTAATTTTACAAGGATAAAAGTAGAAATGAGATCACTAAGAAGGATGTGCGGAAAAACAATGTATTATAGAATATATAATGATAAAGTAAGAAAGGAATGTAAAGCGAATGAATGCGTGATAAATAAAATCAAGAAAGAGTCACTGAACATATGGAACGAATGGATGAGAGAAGAATGGTTAAAAAGATATATACAAGTAGTGTGAATGGAAAAAGAAGTAGAGGAAGGCCAAGGAAGACATGGCATGACCAAATCAATCAATAACTGAAAGGTGGCCATGTTCGAAGTAGAAACAATCGACGAGCATGCATGTCACGATGTGTAAATGTAGAAGAGGCGCGAGAGCTATGTCAGAATAGAACAATGTGGCGATCCATCCTCTCTGCCTACCGGAGTGATGGTTAGTTAGTTAATTTTTAGAAAAAGAAAATGTTTTGGACGATAAAGACGCATCCAAATTTTTGGTTGAATTTTCAATGTAAAAAAAGTGTGTCTTATGGTTCGAAAAATACGGTATGTACATTCAATTCAATTTATCTCTCTTACATGCATACATATAATAACAGAAATACTACACTTGCACCTAATTGGCAAGTAGAGTGATCATTCCACAGTAATATCTCTATAATGAAGTGCTTACAAAATATAAGTAATTACCATGTTGAAGATACAGTGAATTTCAAAAATAATTATCACTTTATTTTAGTTTTCATGTGTAGTTTTATATATAAGAATCGTTTAATTTAATCTCATTTTCAATGCATGTTATATGTATTGTACAATAATTTTCGCACTGTCAGTACGTTTCCATTTATTTAATTAGCTTTCGCAGCTTGAAAGAACTATGTCTAAAGGAATGAATAAGACCTTCGATCACACGAAGTGGCCATTTTTGCTTTTAAGGGTGATTGTACCAATAATGGATATCTTAAATGGACGATTTCGTGACTTAAAATTTAATATAATATATGAAAACGACTTAGCAATCACTTCAAAACAATTTTGAACTAGTTATTTTTAATATTGCATTTTTAAAGATTTTCTACTTTATGCTAACACCTATTCTTAATAGATGGCGCTAGTGTAGATTGAACTAATAACATGTGAAGTGTGGTGCAACATAGTAGCATATATACAACTTCCGAAAAATGGCAGACGTGCTGTTCGTAAGAAGGACGGAATGGGGAATATTGTTACATAAAGCGATCGCTTAACCCAACCAATGACAGGCCATAAGTCGTGTTAACGCCTCGACTACCATATTCTGTTTCCAAATAATTTACATATTCGTCTCTATTGAGATACAATTAACTCTTAAAAAACGACTTAGTTATCACTCCGAAAACAATTTTGAGCAAGCTATTATTTTATATATTTAGGTAGTATGTTTACACCCCAGTCTGCAACATTAGCGTGGATGGTAAAAATTTGCAGCAAGTAGATGAGTTCGGGTATTTAGGAAGTATGTTTACAAAATATGGGCGAGTGGAGAGGAATATTGAAAGAAGTGTTGGGCCAGGCAACAAAGTGAATGGTGCACTTAAAGTTGTCATCGCGAACAAAAACCTATCCAAAAAAGCTAGAAAGAATGAATTGCCACACTTTTCTTTCCTGGCATATTTCTTTCGCTTCCTAAACATCATGTCATGCACGCGCGTCAATTTCTCAGACTCCTCACGTGGCCGACATTCAATATTTGATTTATTTGATCGTGACACGTCTTCCCCTATTTCTGGTTCCATTTACATCGTTAACATATAATTTTTTAAACATTCTTTCTTCATTCATCCTTTCCAAATATCCAAACCATCTTAATGATCCTTTCAGTAGTTTTTTCATAACACCATCATTCGCACTGCATTCACTTCTTATATTTTCATTCGAAGAGATCTCATTTTTATTGCATTTATTCACGTATATTTACACTTTTTGATATTTCCAAATATAGATTAGATGTATAAATTTAAAAAAAAAATTAATCCGTACATTTTATTTTTGGGCTGTGCGGAGTTCACGACATATACGTAATTTATTATATGCATTTGAAAACATTAAAAAAAAATTATAGTGTCCATATATCGAACAGTCACCCTTTAATATTCCACAATATTACCATGCAATGAATTGCATTTAACGCGTCTTTCAAAAATGCATCAATCCAAGTGGCATGGCATTATCTAATAATTGTATCTTAAATTTGCTTGGCAGCGATCAGAGTGCATTTCTAATCTGCACGTAATTTCAATCATTATGCGTTTTTTTTATTGTAGGAGCTATTGCTGCGAGGTGTACCTGTATACACGTAAAAAGAACACACCTGCGTACAATTGCTTGCATTAATGCCAACAGGTACATAAAAATGACAAAGGAGTAACTATATTCGTTATACAGTGCAAACCAAAAAAAATGTATTATATTTTCAATCGCCTTCCTGAGAATCTTAAATCAATTAACGACACTAAGAAATTTAAACGTGCTCTAACCAAATATATAAAGGGGTCAACCTTCGACGCAGAAAACACTTTTTTCTTTTAGATTTAGTGATTTTAATTATATCATCATATTGTGATTACCAATGTTAGCATAAGATTACTAACAACCGCCATTTTACTAACAAACCGCCATTTTACTAACAATGCTACTAACATCCTATTTTATGTAGTTGTCACGATACAATTTTATGTAGTTGTCACGATACAGGCCATGGCTAGTGTGACAACTACAGTCCATAAACTTATTTGGCAAATTATTGTTATAACATGTAAAATAAATAAATAAAATTATATGTATTATTTTTAATTTGATTCAATATAGGGGAACCTGAGAGGTCTCTCATTATATTTATAATATAACTGACTAACTAACTAACTAACCATCACGCCATTTCCCCGGAGGGGTAGCCAGAGGGGATGGATCGCCACAATGCTCTATCCTAGCATACCTCTCGGGCTTCCTCTACATTCATACATCGTACCATGCAATGTGTGTGGCCGCCTTTTAGTAATTGATTAATTTGGTCATGACATGTTTTCCTCGGTCGTCCTCGGCTTCTTTTTCCACTCACGCTGTTTGTGTACAACTTTTTAACAATTCTACTCCCATCCATTCGTTCCATATGTCCGAACCATCTCAGGGATCCTTTTTTAATTTTATCCATGATCCAGTCATCTGCCTTATATTTCTTTCTTATATCATCGTTCGGTATTCTATCATACAACGTTTTCCCGCACATTCTTCTTAGTGATCTCATTTCTACGGCGTTTATCCTGCTTTCATCCTTCTTTTGCCAGCTCCAAGCTTCACTTCTTTACATCTGGGTTGGCACAAGAACTCCATTGTGTACTGTCATCCTTGCTTCTGTGGATATATTTCACCACTGAACTGAAACCTCTTTACTTTTTCTTGAACAATGGTGTTAAACTACATATTAAATAATTAATACGAATGAAAACGTTTTTAGATGTTTTAATATAATTTATTGTATTTGAATGATATGTTTCGCCTGTCTAAAGCATCATCAAATGTATTATTTATTTTAAAACATTATCACATTTGATAATGCCTTGGACAGCCGAAATATATCATTCGCATAAACTATAATAAAACTTATAGAAAACATACGTTTTCATTCGTATTAACCAGTGAAATCGGTCATCAGTAAAGGTTTGTCAGTGTTTGAAATAAAACGAATGAAAAATCGTTTGTATTTTTAATGCAACAAAATAACATTTCAAATTATAGAATATTGTTAAAGGTCGGCCACAAAATGTGAAACATTCTAGATAGCCGAAAAATCTAGTATTTTGAGTAGGTTTTATATCCGGTTTGTGATTTTTGTTTAGTAAAATGATATCTTAATAGAACAAAGATTCATTCTGGACAATTGACAAACAAATAAATTCATTTCTATATACGAGTATGTAACTGGTTTCTGTTTAAATATAAAGTTTCGGAAACTGTTGTTATAGTTTGTTTAATATTTTTGTTACATTTTAATATTTTTTATTAATACAAGGTATATATAAGGCAACGCAATATTTAAAACTAACTAACTAACTAACCATCAAGGGGTAGGCAGAAAGAATGGACTGCCACACTTTTATTTCCTGACATATTTCTCTCGCTTCCTCAACATTCATACATCGTGTCATGCACGCGCGTCGCGTCGATTTCTCTGACTCCTCACATGGCCGAGATTCAATATTTAATTTATTTGATCGTGCCACGTTTTCCTCGGTCTTCCTCTATTTCTGGTTCCATTTACATCATTAACATATAATTTTTTTACCATTCTTTCTTCATTCATTCTTTCAATATGTCCAAACCATCTTAATGATCCTTTCATTATTTTGTTCATGACACCATAATTCCACCGCATTCACTTCTTATATTTTCATTCGGCACTCTATCATACACAGAGTATCCACACATTCTTCTAAGAGATATTTAATAATTTTTTATTAGTACATAATATTTATTTTCCAAACATGAACACGTTTTCTTGGCCTACTCTGTATTTTTTACGCTTCAGAGCGATTAGCTGCTAGATGCATTAAGATAGCAGGTTGCATATTACTGTAACTACTCCTGCCGTTTTATTGTCTTGGAGAGAAGACAAATAAAATTTAAGATTTTAGAGACGATCAGATTGTTTACTTAGACGAAACGTAAAATGAATACTGGTGTTGTGGTTATTTTCAAATTGAATCTTTTGAGATTAAGAACACAATAATGCAACCGCGAACGAGTACCAAAGATGGCGAACATTATGTAAACTGGGGAATTCTAAAAAAAAACATATCTTCAAAAAAAAAAATTTAGACCTATTCATATATCTTATGCAAGGGAGTGATCATTGAAATTACCTGAAGAAGATGAACATAAGATAAGCATAGTAGGCAGAAAGATCACAAACATTACAGATGCTTCAATCAAAGCCGTCTGCAACCTTACAATTACATTATATAAATTATTAAAAAAAAAAAAAACATAAATACTACGCATCAGAGATAACAAATACAACATTGGTCCCTGAGGCAACTCACACTATCACGAAATATGTCGACCTCCGTGGTGACCCGATTTAGCAATGAGATTGCTATAGCCACAGGCATAACCATTGACAGGTTTGTTCTGCAGCGTGGCAAATAAAACAATCTGTCCCGTCTTTGACGAAGGTCAGGGACAAATAGACTTACATCACTCAGAACATCCGAGTTGTGTATACGGCCGCCAATCAGCTGAGAGAAGTGAACTCCCAAATGGATATTCCTCCTTCTCCCCAATGATTGGTAGCTTAGCAAGCCTAGCAAGAATTCAGTCGGAAAGAGCCACGGATAATAATAAAGAATAGACAGCCACGCTATTCTCTGATTCCTCACGTGCCCAATATTTATGATAATATTATTTCATTTACGTCATATAATATGTTTGCTTTATCATTCTTTCTTCATTCATTCTTACTAAGCTGGTTTGAAAAAATGTAGCAAATAGATCAGGGAAGAAATACACGACGATGAGTTATGGCACGACCAATTTGATCATAGGACATAGGACATAGAGCATTCCCACCGCTTCTACCTGAAGCTATTATAGGCGAACGGCGCCTTTCGTCAGCTTCTCTCATTCAATCCCTAGGCCCGTCCCTCGTCCATGCGGGCTTACGTTAAAAAAAAATGTATAAAAGAAATCAAAAGGGGCCAGACCACATTTAATCAACTGCTATTTCTTCATTGCTATACATGCAGATAACACTTAAAAACAACACTTAAAATATTTCCAAACAAAATATAGAAAAAAGACACAATGGGAAGTACACTCATGGATACATGACGGCGGGAAATGAAAGGAGGGACAGAGGAGACAAATGCGAAATGGCGTGAGTACACACAACTTTATTATACGAGTATAGCGAACATGGGACAGGTCAAGGGAACAGAACATTATAAAAATCTAAAATAATATGTATATTTTAAGAAATCGCCGCAATGGGGAGGGCGAGGCCCAGCTTTGCAGGCAACCCCCACCCCCAGCGAGGCGATCAGTACACCCTCAGAAGGCTCAGACCAAATCGATCAATTGACGACCTTCGTGGCCGAGTGGTAAGTATATTAACTGCCACCCCGAAGGTTCCAGGTTCGATTCCCGGCGAGTGTAGTGTGATTGTCACACTGTGTTTGGTCTGGTTTAGAATTCACGTGACAATAAAATGGCGATAGATAAGCTACCTATCACATGTCACGAGAATCACTATGATAGCTATAATACCCTTTACATCGATTTGGCTCGAGCTGTCATGATGTAAAGAGCGAATCAACAAAATAATAATAATAATAATAAATAATAATAGGCAACCTCTAGGTCAGATGACTGAGATTAAATGGTCATTTGTGGGACATTTTGCCAGATTGGCAGACGACAGATGGACCAGAAGGGTGGTAGAGTGGAGACCCCTCGAAATAAAACGAAACAGGGAGACTCCCATACGATGCGATGGTCCGATGACATTAGAAGAATTGAAGATGCAAAAGGCACAAGACAGGGATACGTGGAGAAGTATGGGGGAGGCCTATGTCCAGCAGTGGACGACAACGGCTGTCTAAGTAAGTAAGTAGTAAGGTCAGATAAATGAATAGAATAAGCTTGAGAAGTATATCAGGATTGAAAAGTGCTGCAGTCCATTCTGCCTAGTCCTCCGACGAAACGATGTTAAGTAATAAGTGTTAAACTAATATTTTATACTGTCAATTAAATACGGTTGACTGTGTGTACATTTACACTTAACAATTATAATGCTTATTTGACTATAAGTGGCACAAACTTCAATAATGAAGTTTAGTGCATTTCATTCTCAGTACTTGCCTATTTATATATTAAAATTTATCACAAGTATTCTCGTTAAAACTTGAATAATGTTGTAAAATACCGACGGTTGCGTAGTAAAATCTTATATTTAATCAAGAAATGCAATCAATTTGACATTAATGTTTTGCTGAATACCACACAGTATGAGATTTATAACTAATAGTGTTTTTTTCATGGATTCACAATTTCCTGTATATTTCATTTTGCGTGTATACGAGGATATGATTGAAGGACGAAGTGGTTCTGCTAGAAGGCAAACGTCTTGGCTGCGCAACATTAAAGTCTGGAATAGAATAAGGAGATTGGAGGAGTTGTTCCGGATGGGTCTTATCAGAATTGTTGTCCATCTTAAAAAAAAATGATATTAAGAAGAAGATATGGTTTCTACAAATGAAAGCTGGTTATTGAAAAGGTGATTAGTTATTTAAACATAAAACAAAGAAAACGAGGAAAACAAAACTGTTTATTGTTACATATCGACGATTTTCGTGGCTGTGTAGTAAGTGCTATGACTGCCACACCGAAGGTCCCAAGTTCGATTCTCGGCAATGGCAGTGTGACTGTCACATTATCTTTGGTGTGGTGTAGAATTCACGTGACAATAAAATAACGATAGATTAACTATCTATCATATATATATATATATATATATATATATATATATATATATATATATATATATATATATATATATATATATATATATATATATATATATATATATATATATATATATATATATATATATATATATACCTTTACATCAATTTGGCTTGTGCTATACTGATGTAAATAGCGATTTAACAAAAATAAGATATAAATTAATGAAGATAAAAAAGGTGAAAATCTTTTTTAAATGTATGTTTAGTCAAAATCCGCTAATGTTTGTGTCTTTGACCGGTTTCGGTAGCTTGGCAGAGAACATCAGAATATGGCAGTGAGCTGTCAAAACCGGTCGATGACACAAACATTAGTGAATTTTAACTAAATATACATTTTAAAAAAATTACAATTTATTTTTCATTATTTACAGTGAATTTGTACGATGGATTTTAAAATAAAACTGTTTTTAAATAATAATGTTAGGTCATGTTACAATTTATTTTTTCATTATTTACAGTGAATTTGTACCATGGATTTTAAAATAAAACTGTTTTTAAATAATAATGTTAGGTCATGTACCAGGGGTGGCATCTTTAGGGTTACGTTTAAACTACTCAATATTATTTAATCACTCACTACTCAGTATTAATTATTTAATATGGAGTTTTATATCATTGTTCAAGAAACAATAAATAATATATTTTATATTTAATACGAAATTTCTAGAAGTTTTATTATATTCTATGGGATAGATATGTTTCAAGTTGCTAAGGCATTCAGAAATGTAACTTTTTGTTTATTACTCCTTTATGGTTGCGAGTCTTGGACTATGCGAACTTCAGAGAGGTCCAAAATTGATGCTTTTGAGATGTGGTGCTGGCGACGAATGCTGCGTATACTCTGGACGGCAAGAAAAACAAACCAGTCAATCATTGACCAACTGGGTATCAAGGCAAGACTCTCACGGATGTGCTCTTAGAGAGTGCTGAAATATTTTGGACACATAGCCCGGAGAGATCAGGACAACCTTGAAAGGCTCATCATCATGGGTAAAGTGGAGGGAAGGCGATCACCGAGTCGCTGGTCCGATCGAATCAAGGATCTGACTGGTCTTTAATTGCAGCCTGGAGACTGACGGGTGACAGGAGCGCATGGCGTGCCATGGTCAATGGTTTACAGAATGGACACGACCCTCAATTATTGCGTTAAAAAGATCTTCTGCTTAATGCTTAAAATATAATCTTCATAGATGGCGTTAGTGTGTAGATTGAATATACTACCATGTAAAGGGTGGTGTTGGAGATTAACATATATACAACTTCCAAAAATTTGTCAGACATGGTGGTCATAAGAAAAAATAAGGTGGAATGGGGAATGTTGTATTACATAAAGCGTGCGCTTAACCCAACCAATAACAGGTCATAAGTCCTGTAAACACCTTGATCAACCATATTTTGTTTCCAATTTGCATCTTCGTCTCTATTAAGATACAATTGATCCATTATTTAATCACTTTGTACTTTTGCACAGTTATTAGCTTTTATATTTAACACCAATTGAGATCAAAAACTCTTGTTTGACATTTTTGATCGGCATCTTTATAATGATCAGCTTTCGATTATTCTAGTCTTTGAAAAGTTATATAATTTCCCTCGATCATTCCTAATAGTCCTGTAGTTGTATTGGTAGTTTCGATACGCGATGCAATCGTACTATTTGTTTTAGTTTTGCACTCACATAATTAAATACAGATTACAAAGATTGCTCTTTATTGCTGAGCCGACTTAGAGTAAAGAGAACGTCGCAAATCGGTTTATTAATATCACAACTCCAACTTATAGAATAATAATCCTCTTGTTCCCAGCACTTGAGGTATTAGCAGACAACTCACAACTAATGACACGGTTAACCTAGTTAGGCAATCATTCATAAGAAGCTTGCACTGTTTTAAGTCTCTTGTCTGAGATACTTAAGTGCATTATGGAAAATAATTAGATTTACATAATTCAAGAAATACATACTCTTTAGTATGAATTTATAATATATTTCACAAACAAGTAAGTATTCATATTCTTACTCCTTATTAATATTAAATAAAACATAAGTTCGCTGTTTAGAAGTTTGATAGTCACACTGTCATCGCCGGGAATAGAACCCGGGACCTTCGGTGTGGTTGTCATAGCCATTACCATTTTGCCACGAAGTGCAATAATTATAATAATATGTGCAATATATTTTTTGAGAATTCAATGTTTTCTGTACATATGGTAGTATGCAAATCAAACCACAAACTAATATAATCAAATAACTAACTAACTAATCATAACACCGTTTGCCCGAAAGGGTAAGCATAAAGGGTGGACCGACCTCTCCAGATTCCTCTACATTAATACACCGTAACATGCACGCTTGTTGATTTTTCCGACTTCGAATGTGGCAGCTTTTTAGTATTTTATTAATTTGGTCATGTCGTGCTTTCGCGATTTATCTTTCCACTTAAACTGCTTGTAAACAACATTTTAACCATTCTTTACTTGTCTATTCGTTTCATATGTCCAAACCATTTGAGGGATCCTTTCTTAATTTGACTTATAATGCGATCATCTGCCTTCCTTATTTCGTCGTTCGGTATTCTATTATATATCGTTTTCTAGAACAGTATTTTCAGTGATCTCATTTCTTCGGTATTTATCCTACTTTCATCCCTCTTCTGCCAGATCCAAGTGTAATTTCCAAACATAATGGTTGGCACTAGAACTCCATTAAATACTGCCATCTATGCTGCAGTGGATATATTTCTATTTGCAGTGATGACTTTGAGAGCGCCGTTTTTATTCCCAGCACCGACCCTTCTTTCGATATCTTTCTTCATTTGTTACGATAATAACAATATTCATTATAAATTAAAATGTCTGTCATCAAATGCATCATGGGCGAAACAAGTCATTCCAGCTAAAATAAAATAAAATGTATTAATAATATATGACAATAAAACTTCTAGAAGACAGACGTTTTCATTCATATTAATTAACATATTCAATATATAGTTTTACGTCATTGTTTAAGAAAAAATAAATGATAATAACGATATTTCGTAATATTGCACTAGTATCTTATATGGTATACCATTCTTTCGATGTCTTTCTAATTTTTTCCATCTCTTGTAAACATATTCGTATAATACAAACGTATAAATAATAATTAAATAAAACGATGTTTTTTAACTACTTCCACTTTTGTCTTTATTTAGACAGCGACCGGTTTCGTCAGGCTCGTTGGCATCGACAGACTGGTAACACTATTGTAAACTTAGTCCTTTATATACATACAGATCAGGGGTGGTAAACATGATTCTATACAAAAAAAATCTTCAAATATATATGTAAAATTTCCTGAATTTAACTATTGGTATTACAGTTATTCTTGGAGGTTAGTATTTAATACAATGGGTTTTAATTTTTATTATCTCTTACATATTTATATATAATGTTTGAAAAAATGGTAATTTTGTTTTAATTATTACTGAATTTAAATATTATAAGTTATAGTTCTTGGTCCGTAAGGTTGGCGTCGCCTTATTCGGTTTTCCCCATCCATATAGCTGCTAGGGTCTGGAATCAATCAAAAACACATTTTGGGCAGTAATCGATTCTAGGAATATTTTTTATTTATTTATATGGGGTATAGCAACGGGGAGTGCACAAACAATAGTTGGTCATTAAGAACTACTTGGTCAGGAGTATTGTATTTTAGCCTATTTATTTCTAGAATTTCTAATTTGTCTAGTTTTTGACTTTTTGTGTTACCAGTCTGTCGATGCCAGCGAGCCTGGCGAAACCGGTCGCTGTCTAAATAAAGACAAAAGTGGAAGTAGTTAAAAAACATCGTTTTATTTAATCATTATTTAAAATGAACTTCCATCAAGAGATTTCAGTAAAATCATTTGATTATACAAACGTATAATCATATTCTGTATAATGAGAGTAAAATGAGAATTTATGTCTTTCGGAAAGTCGTGTCTTGTCGGGTGCCCATCGAAGGCACAAACATCGCATGCCATCGGCCGTTTCTTCCTTTGAGAACATTTTGACATGAGCCCCTGGGGTCCTCGCCGAGCGGGATTGCGACAGTCATAGTAAATAATGAATAATAATGCATGGCTTGTTCGAAAGTACAAAATGTATAAGTAACATATTGATGGGCTAGCATTATCGCCTCGTATCGTAAATTTTAGATGGAATCAACAATGATTTATGCGAGCACCATATGTTTGATTAATTTACGCCGATAAAAAGTTATGATTGTAATAAATTGCACACAAAAATACTAGCTAGATAAAAGGTTTGTAAAGCACTTTACTAGATGATGGATAATTTTTGTGAAGATTTTTTTAGGCCACTGACCATTACGTCATAAGCTAAAACACCTTAGCGCCGCTGTACTACCGAAGGATAAGCTTAAAAGATGGACCACCACACTGATATATATTTGTTTGTGAGATATTACGTTATGCTGGAGAAGGCGAAAAAAATTCTGGGGTATCTCTACATGAGATAGTATGGTAGCTATCCATTGGGACTTATTCTCTGTAGCTTCAGCATAACCTATTTCTTTTGATTAATCAGGGGATATTTCGAGAACTCGACCATGCTGGAGAATTTTGGTCTTTTTATCCCTGATAGATATCTCCGACGGCGTCGGCGAGGATGGTTTTGAGGAGAGCCAATTGTAGTAGACCTGCTAAAGGACGTTAAGGTCCGTAAGATTTCATATCTGGGTCACATTCTACGGGGAGATAAATACAGTTTGCTCCAACTAATACTGATGGGAACAATTGAGGGGCAGCGTGGTCCTGGTAGAAGGCAAATGTCTTGGCTGTACAACAAAAGAGACTTGATCGGGATGAGACATGTGGGGGAGCTGTTCCGGGTTGCACAAGATAGAGAAGCCTTCGCCGGAGTGATTGCCAACGTCAGGGGGACCTAATACGGCACGCGAAGAAGAAGAACATTCAATTGAAAACTAACTAACTAACTAACCATCACGCCATTTCCCCGGAGGGGTAGGCAGAGAGGATGGATCGCCACAATGGCCTGTCCGGGCATACCTCTCGGGCTTCCTCTACATTCATACATCGTACCATGCACGCACGTCGATTATTCCGACTTCGAATGTGGCCGCCTTTTAGTAATTGATTAATTTGGTCATGCCATGTTTTCCTCGGTCGTCCTCGGCTTCTTTTCCCACTCACGCTGCTTGTGTGCAACTCTTTAACCATTCTACTCTCATCCATTCGTTCCATATGTTCAAACCATCTCAGGGATCCTTTTTTAATTTTATTCATGATACAGTCATCTGCCTTACATTTCTTTTATATTTCAACTAAATAACTAACTAACCATCTGAAAGAATGGACTGCCACACTTTTCTTTCCTGGCATATTTCTTTCGCTTCCTCAACATTCATACATCGTGTCATGCACGCGCGTCGATTTATCTGACTCCTCACATGGCCGACATTCAATATTTGATTTATTTGATCGTGCCACGTTTTCCTCGGTCTTCCTCTATTTCTGGTTCCATTTACATCATAACATTTATATTTTTTACCATTCTTTCTTCATTCATTCTTTCCATATGTCCTAACCATTCTTATTTCATCGTTCGGTATTCTATCATACAACGTTTTCCCGCACATTCATCTTGAAAATTTATTAAATATATATATAATGTTGTTTCAATATTACGGTAGTTTCGATAACATTTACAACCATTATTACGGTACTGTTCCTCGCAGGCAACGGATAGAATTATTCACTATTGACTCAAGATTACGAAAAGTTCATTAGGAACGCCAGATACAGCAGGCAGGTGTTTCTTGATCACGGAGTCGGATAATAGCCACCGGTGTGAGTTCAGAGGTCCGCAGGAGTCACGCGTGGCTATTTACTGAACGTATGATGAATGTACCAATATGGGATTCTTTCCGTGCAGAGGTGCGGTCCGAGAAACAATATCGTATATCTCCGGCGGAGAGAATATTTTTTCAACTCTATTTTATCGCCCGATCGAAGCTCGCATGTAATATAATACCATTCCGTATAGTCTGGCGTGTGAGAAAATATGTAATAAGTATGCAAATATATAAAGCTGTGCGATTGCAATCGACTTTATTGTATCGTCATATAGACGCTGTGTTTTTTTTTGTCTACTTTCAGACATGATAATTATTTATATATAATATACTTAAGAAATTGAAAATAACTTTGTTTAATCCCCGAAATATAAAAAAAATACGACATGTTTCGGAGGATCCATCTTCAGGTGTAAAATTATAATTAATCTAAATATATTGATCCGAATGGCAGAGAAACTGCCGAAACCTTAACCCGAATACTTAGTTAATCATTATCTACAATGTCTAACTAACTAACCATCACGCATGTCTCTTCGAAGGGGTAGTCAGAAAGAATGGACTATTTTATTTTTATTATTATATATTTTTTACAGCTGAAAATCGTGAAGAACATCTACCGAAACATGTCGTGTTTTTTTAATATTTTTTAAAAATATTTTGTGGATTAAAGAAAGTTATATTCATTTTCCTAAGTATACTCGTATTATTATTATATAAAAATGTTCTTTTAGATGGTGCACTTGTCGTCAGCTGAACGATCCGGACATTTGTGTTTATTAAATTTTTATTCCACGTTATCCACTGTGTTTTTTAAAGTAACTGTAATTAGGCACTTAAAACAATCCAACACCAGCAAAAACTTTAAAACATTATTGAAGAATTTATTCAAATTGTCATTGGAACAAATGAAAAATTTATTTTTACACCTGTCAAAATTCTTTTTACTAACGAAAAATATTATATTATACTATGGAATTCCACAGTGTTAATGCCTTAGCGTTCAATAAGTTGATTTTTATTTATTGTTTCTTGTTTCAAATACATGCTAGCCGAAAGAGAGTTAGGATATACAAGGCATGCATCCGTCCCATTACGACGTATGGGATAGAAGTCAGAGCCAATACCAATAGGATTAAGAACCAGAGTAGCAGAAATGCGAGCCCTACCCTCCATCACAGGCAGAACCATCAGAGATCAGATCACAAATGAGACGATAAGGTCTGTCTGTGATGTTGAGGACATATTAAGATGGTGAAGAAGCAGAAGGTGCTTTTGGAGAGATCACGTGGATCGCATGGAGGATATGCGAATTGCAAAAATTGTTAAAGACGAAAACCCCAGTAGCAAGAGATTACCAGGAAGGCCGCCGAGGAGATGGAGAGATGGCTGAACATCTTCATCCCAAGATAGCTCACCGTTATAAACCGGCCACACGACGTAAACTAAGAAGAAGAAGTTTTAAACAATGATGTAAAACTCTAAATTAAATAATTAATATGAATGAAAACCCGTAAAATATCGTGGACAAAACTCTTAGAGATAGGATACCCATAGAATAGATTTGCTGATTCTGCAAAATTTATGACAATAAAGTAGGATAGAGAAGATGATTTTGGAGGGACCACATCGAGAGGATGATGCCAGCGAGGATCCCAAAGATCGTGATGCACGAGACTCCAGAGGGTTGTCGACCACCAGGACTTGTACCAAATAGATGAAGGGAAGACTGGACGTCTTCATCACAGGAAGAAAATTAGTATCCTGTATAAACAGATCGCAATATCTACAATAAGGGGAAGAAGAAGAAAACGTCTGTTTACTAGAAAGTTTATTATATTTTAGGGGCATGACTTGTATTAATAATAATAATATGCTAACTTTTAAAGCGCCATTTTTGTGATGTAATCACCTCAAGGGCGCATTAAGACGTGTTTTAAATCTAAAAATCTAAATGTGAGCGCTTAAAAAACGATTGGTTTAAAAGTATAGTAGAACAAAGTATAAATGTTTAAATTGGGTATGAAATATGAAAAAGATGGGTTTTCAATTTAGTTCTGAAATCTGTCGGATCATTTATGCATCTAAGGTGTGAAGGGAGATTGTTCCAAGCTGATGGACCGGCTACCGCGAACGCTCGATCCCCGAAATTCGTACTGGGGCAACGCTTCGGCTCAACTAATCTTCCTATTGCTGAGGAGTTCGCCGAGCGAAGTGTGGATTTCCGTGAATTTAGGCTGTCCGCTATACAGAGTTCAGATATATAACTTGGTGCCATTCCATGTAGCGCTTTGAAGACTGTCCAGCAGAGTTTATACTGGATTCTTTCTGGACTTTTAAGCCAGTGAAGTTCTTTGAGATGTTGTGTTATATGAGACTTTTTTGGAATGCCTTTAATGAGCCTTGCTGCTGCATTGAACGCAGATTGAAGTTTGTTTATTTGTTGTTTTGGAATGTTTGCATAAATTCCATTACAATAATCAAGTCGTGACACAACGAAGGAATTTACAAGAGTTTTGAAAGTGTCATGGGAATACTCCTTTTGACGGATTTTAATCGTCTTAGGTGGAAGAAACTAGCGCTGACCGTGTTATTGATTTGGGATTTTAGAGACAGATTTGCGTCAAGATAAACACCAAGAAGCTTTGTGGAGTTTTTGGGAACGATATCATTGTCAGCTGTTGAAATTGAGGAATGATCGATAAGATGTTGACGCTTTGCGGACGGATTCTATTATTTTGGCAACGTCATTTGTAAACATGATAAATAAAAGGGGTCCTAAAACAGAGCCTTGTGGCACACCAGATTGGATATTAGTAAATGAGGATTTTTTACCTGCTAGCTGCACAGCTTGTGAACGATCCGACAGATATGAATTTAGCCAGTCTATGGCATTACCTCTAAAACCATACGTGATCGCTAATCGTTGGATAAGATATGAGTGATCAATTGTGTCAAACGCAGCGCTCATGTCCAGAAGGGAAAGCAGTGCCAATTTGCCCGATTCGTTTGCCAGTACTAAATCTGACATGACTCTAAGCAATCCCTTGCCCTTTGTAATGTCTTAGAAAGAAATGCCTTAACGCCTTTCTAAGGCATTATCATGATATTTGATAAACACCAGTGAGGTCAGCCTGGTGCTGTTCTATGAGGGTAGTCGATCCTAAATAAATAGGGAAAGGACTAAGAAAGAAGAAGATAGTTTTGAGAATACCTCGTTGAACTTAGTAAAATAAAATTAACCTTGAGTAATGTATGACATGTGAGCATAGGAATAAACGTTAAAATATGTATTTCGCGGCACATATTACTCCAGGCTTTCAGATAATCCTGAGAAGGAATTTAAGTAATACGAAGCACATTATTAATCGTAAGATGACCATTTACGCGATTGCGCAGTTAAGAGGGAATATTGCATCTTATTATATGCTTCTGAAAGTTTTGCAAATAAAACATCTTTTTGATATTGCTCTAGCAACGCGAAGAGTCACTCCCATAAATAGAGAGGTTCAGAAAAAAATCTTGTATCTACATCTTCTTCTTCTCCTTGTTGTAGACCTATGACAGATGTTATCAAAACTGATCATATTTGTAAACAATTTTATAATATTTTAAATATCTTTATAATATCACTGAGAAAGGACCGGATGGTTGAAACATGTCTGATATTTCATTTAAATTTAAAAAAAAGTTAGGGTTGTATATACAAAGTATATAAAAAAGCAAAAGACAAATAAAACACCTACTACACAAAGTATGGCGAACATAGAAGAGATTTGATTTGATTTGAATATTATATTGCGATACCCGATGAACATTCAGTGAGTATCTGACGATATTGCCCGAATAGCTGGAACGACCTGGATGCGGAAGGAACAAGACAAGGACGAGTGGAAGAAAATGGAAGATGCGTATATCCAGCAGAGGAGGGAAGAAGAAAAAGAAGATTGAAAGAATTTCTTCTATATTCGCTTTCACTTTGTGTTTTTATTTTCACTGAACTCAGACATGTTTCGGTTACATGTAACCTTTATCAATGTGTACAATTTTAACAATCAAATAAAACAGAGCGCTCACTTTTATACAAAATGAAGATCGAGTTATGTATAAAAGTGGAAGGGGTATAATTAGGATTGAGGAGAGGGGAGATGTAACGGGAACACATCGAGCATGGGAATTGAATGGGTTATTTATTATATTAAATTTTTTATGTTTTTTTTTTAATTTTTAAAATTTCTAATTAGTTTAAAGTTAGGTTTTCATTATTAATATGCAAAATTTCAATACCGTTTTCTTTATTAAATGTATGATTATTTTCAATTAGATGGTTAGCTAACTCCGAAAAATCATTATTAGAAAGGCATCTAAGATGTTCTTTCAATCTTATGTTGAAATTACGCGTTGTTTTTCCTATGTAGAATAACGTGCAATCGTTAAATTTTAATTTGTAGAAATTATAAGAATTGTTGGATGTGGACATATGAAAGTGGCAATGGATAGGGTGCAGCGGCGTGCTTTGGGAGAGGCCCACATGGACGACAGACGGCTGATAAGAAGAAGTAAGAAGATATAATTTAAGATAGACTTTCACGAAGAATAAAGAATGCAGTAGAAATTAGATCTCTTAGACGAATGTGTGCATACTCTGTGTATGATAGAGTGTCGAATGAAAATATAAGAAGTGAATGCGGTGCGAATGATGGTGTCATGAACAAAATAATGAAAGGATCATTAAGATGGTTTGGACATATGGAAAGAATGAACGAAGAAAGAATGGTCAAAAAATTATATGCTAATGTAAATGATGTAAATGAAACCAGAAATACAAATCAAATATTGAATGTCGGCCATGTGAGGAGTCAGAGAAATCGACGCGCGTGAAGACACGATGTATGAATATTGAGGACACGAGAGAAATATGTCAGGAAAGAAAAGTGCGGCAGTCCATTCTTTCTGCCTACCCCTTCGGGGAGACGGCGTGATGGTTAGTTAGTTAGTTAGTTAGAAAGCTTTCTTTTGTTCTGGTGCGCGAGTCTTAAGGAAGTTGTGAGGCGCAGCAGAGAACTGCGAGGTCAAGTGACCCCGTGTTTACGGTATTAGAGAGCGCGCAGTGCGTGCTCTTAAGCGCCCATTAATTTACTACATAGGAAAGACCGCCGTCCTGTAGTGCCTTGAGTGCTAACTACACAACAACCTAAATGCACTAAAGTCTTTACTGTTTTAATTAGTATTTGGCGTTCACGCCCAGCTGAAGATGTTCGCCGGGGAAATGAATTGTATAGTTGAAAGTTGAATCTCCATTATAAATTTAGATTCGAAGGTAAATGACGTTAACCCAAATGCAGCAATTTTTAATCATTATTAAGTTGGTACTTATGGTCTTGAAACTGTTACACTGTCAAAAAAAAGTGCCGAGAAACTACGAGTGACCCAAAGAGCCATGGAAAGAACCATGTTAGGAATAAGCCTAAGAGACAGAGTCAGAAACGATACGGTGAGAGAAAAAACAAAGGTCACTGACATCATCCACCGGGTGGCGACTCTAAAATGGCAATGGGCGGGTCACGTAGCCAGAAGCTCAGATGAAAAATGGACAAGAAGACTGCTGGCTTGGAGACCGTGGACGGCGAAGAGAAGTGCAGGGCAACCGACTACGGTGGAAGGATGATCTAAACAGATACGTCGGAATAACCTGGATGCAGTCTGCACAGGACAGAATGACATGGAAGCAAATGGAGGAGGCCTTTTTCCAGGAGTGGACGGGAATAGTCTGAGGAAGAAGAAGAAAGTTAAAAAATCTGATTACTGTTTAAATTTAAAACACTGTTATAATATCACAATTTCTTTTTATTCACTGAGAGTGTCGCGACAGATGTTTCGCCAACCGATGTTGGCATCATCAGGTGTTACAATAATCTGTCAGTTTATTGTAACACATGATGATGCCAACATCGGTTGGCGAAACAGCTGTCGCGACACTCTCAGTGAATAAAAAGAAATTGTGATATTATAACAGTGTTTTAAATTTTAACAGTAATAATGTTGAAGTATCATAGTGTTACGGCCAAAACAGTAGACTATTTAATTAAAAAATCTTTATAAGTATAAAAAAAATATTTATAGCCGGTCTGATCTAGAAGAACAAGTGGAATAAGAAGTATGTATTATACTTTAAAACGTGTCGATAAAAAAACCTACTAACTAACTAGCAATCACGCCATTTCCCAGAGGGGTAGGTAAAGAGGATGGATCGCCACACTGTTCTAACTAACTAACTAACTAACCATCACGCCGTCTTTCCGAAGGAATAGGCAGAATGAATGGACTGCCACACTTTGTTTTCCAGACATATTTCTCTCGCTTCCTAAGCATTCATACATTGTGTCATGCACGCGCGTCGATTTCTCGGACTCCTCACGTGGCCGACATTAAATATTTGATTTATTTGATCGTGCCATGTTTTCCTCAGTCTTCCTCTATTTCTAGTTCCATTTACATCGTTAACATATAATTTTTTTACCATTCTTTCTTCATTAATTCTTTCCATATGTCCAAACCATCTTAATGATCCTTTCATTATTTTGTTCATAACACCATCATTCACACCGCATTCACTTCTTATATTTTCATTCAAAATTCTATCATACACGGAGTATCCACACATTCATCTAAGAGATCTCATTTCTACTGCATTTATTCTACTTTCATCCTTCTTTGGCCAGTTCCATCCGTAACGTGAACGTAAAAAATATTACATTTTATTTACCTTTCAAAACGAAAAAAATTGTGTGTTGCAACGCAATTACGTTTGCACTTATATTATAGACGGATACCGGTATTTAAAAATATCAATAAAAACATGATTTGTTACTTAAAAATAACGTTTTAATTTATTTCATGCATATAATCAAATTAGACATAAGCTCAATGCAAGCTGCCGTAGTATTTCTTTGAAACGAGATTCTGTTTTCGTAATGCATCATTTCATTATCTTATAATTGAAAATACAATCACTTTTATGGTTAAATCGCATTTATTTCACCAATCCAACTGGTTTTATAAATTACTTTATCGAATTGATTTTTTTGTAATAAATGAATTGAAAATGCTTCAAATGCTGATAGGACAGGAAGGAATGAAGAATTATGAACAAAATTATGAAAGGATCAGTGCGTTGTCATGGACATTTGGAACGCATGGATGAAGAAATAATGACTAACAAAGTATACGTTAACGATATGATTGAGGATTTGAGGAAGATAGAGGAAAACATGACATGACAAGACACTGAGAGATCGCGTGAGGAACACCAGAATAAGAGGGATATGTGAGGTTGAGGATATTATAAAATGGAGCAGACAGCGAAAAAGGGACTGGTACGGTCATGTTCAATAATGGACACCACCAGACTCCCCTATATTGCATTGCATAATCAGCCTTATGGGACTAGTCCCCGTGGAAGACCTCCTAAAAGATGGAAGGACAGCTGGGAATCTACCTCACCTTTACCTCTGGAGAATAGACCACATAGGTCTACAATAAGGAAGAAGAAGAAGAAGGTTATGTTAGAAGTTTGAAGAATCGAGGTACGTTAATTTAAAAATAGATTTAAATGTACATTTGCAAATTATAATTGTGAATGTTATTGACATGTAAGTGTTTGTTTTCTCCGCTGTAATTGGTACTTTCTAAGAAATAGTCACAATATTTTACTAAATATAACTTTATATAATAAGCCTTTCTTTGATAAGAGTAGAGTTATATATTTACATCTGAGGATGGAGGTTACCTTCGATACATGTGGTGGTTGAAAATTTTATTTTATAAAAAATGAAACAATTCTTCTGCAATGACAACATCAACATAAAATTGAGACAGAGGATGGTCAATTGCTATTATATATTTGGGCTACATTACTATATCTAGTTCAAGACCTGGACCCTCAAAGTGAACACAATAAACCGTATATATAGCCGAGCCATAGAGGGCTCCCTCCGCTTACCCGAAGCTGTTATAGGCAGCTTTCGTTAGCTTCACTCGTGCACTCCCTAGGCCCGTCCCCCGTCCATGCGGGACTTACGTTACAGAAATATATGTGTATGTATATTTGCAACTAAGGGGGACCCAGACCACATTTAAGCTACGCTACTCTCCCTCGATATCCCGCCGTACACACATAACAATACAACAGCAAAATTAAACGTACCTAAAGAAGCACTTGAAATGTTGCTCCAACGCAGAATGTTGTGGATCTCCTGGACTGACATGGTCAGTAACAATGATGTGCTACATAGAGCCAGAGTAGGAAGATAAGTGTCTGATGTGAAGTCTAGAAATATAACATATTGTTACACATTCTCTGCAACGAGAAATGCGATCACGAATGGGGAGATTGAAGGTAGGCATGGTGTGGGAACACCCCAGATGTCCTGGTTCGAGAATATTAAGGAGTGGACCGGAATTCGCAGGGTGGGGGAGTTGTTCCTTTTGGCACAGGACAGAGAGGCCTACGCCAGTGTGATAGCCGACGTCAATGGAACCTGGCATGGCACTCCAAGAAAATGAAAAAGGTTTAATAAATTAAAATGGAGTTCCAATGTCTCTCAAAAGATCTTCTCTATACGTTCATGGATTTCCATTTGACGAAACTAAATAAAGTGAGTAGTTAAATACGATATTTTAATAATCCTCTTATAAGCAAAATAATAAATTGTAATTATAAACAAATAAATTGCATGGGTACCCTACAACGTATGTTTATTCGCCTGTCTATTTTATTGACATTCGGGTGTATAACATTATGTGCAAGTAATGCCCGCTTATGCCTAACAAGATGTGCTTGCTTTTTAAATCCTCGTAAAAACTAATTTATTCAGTACATTATTTTTACGACCCAACTATTCGATAGTTCAACGCACTGGGAGTGTCAGTTCCTATAGATTCGCATTATATAAATTATTCACAGTACGGGTGAAAAAAATCTGACACGAATCTTCGACACAAAGGACGGTAGCGCACCTACATACATACTGGGCGCAAAAAATGCACACACGTCGAAAATTAATATCTTCACCATTACAACATTACTTGTCTTTTTTTATGATGCGAAATTCAATGCTTCGCTTGACGTGTATCTAAAGTTCTTAATCAGACAAATCATAATAAAATAATGTTAACACATACAAATAATAAATTTAGTAAACTATTCATATATCTGTAGGGGAACTTTAAAACATATTACATGTTTCTTCTATAGTATTATTTTGTTTTGTTTTTAAGAAAATACTAAGAAGATATAAATACCAAAGATATAAATAAATAAGAGAAGACGACGCCGCAGAGATGAGAAGGAGGAGAAAGGGGAGACCATCGGGAGACGGCAGCGGTTTGAATTTTATTTTTTATTTTTTTTATTTTTATTTATTTTATAGACATCTTCTTCTTCTTCTTTAACAGCCATTGTCGTCCACTGCTGGACATAGGCCTCCCCCATACTACTCCATGTATGACATGTCATACGGGGGGTGGTTTGCATTACATCGCCACGCTTGCCAGACAAGTTGGCGAGGTGTCCTTCCACGTTAGCCTATGCATCAATATTATCCACCGAGGTTATTCGTTAGGAGAGCGAGGGAGGATACTTCGATTCTCACGAAAGTATTTTAATTCGAAATGCACTCGATGCGCATGCCCGAAAACGTTCTGGATAATTTTGAATTTTGTTCTGATTATTGTTATATAGACAGTAGTGTAGAAAATTAAATGAGAACAATTTGGTTCGTTAATAGTAAAATTTTCAACGTTTGTAAAAAAAACAAAAGAAAGAGAAGAAAGTGAAAACCACTCATAACGTTGTACGTGAACCAAGTTTAAAGTGTAGAAAATATTTACTTCAGTGAATATTTCACGAATTGCAACTAGTATACATATATCCCTCTTAAAATATTCTATAAAAAATTTAGAATCGCACATTTATAGTAAGAAATGGCGAAACATTGAATATTTAAGTATGCAAAATTTGTCAGATTTATGCCAGCATTTATATGTAAATATGCAGGCAATAAAAAGAGGTTTCTTTAATAAAACCATATTAATTTATTAATCATTAATAGTATGCGGAATATATTTAACGACGTGTTTATTGATTAGCAAAAATGCATAAATGAAAACCCCTTTTAAATTTTTGTCGGTGACTAATTATCAATAGGTCTAGAAACAGTTATAGTAATATGTACAAACGTTCTTTATTTTGTAAATGCATTATATGTAATAATCCTTTGAATGTGTCCATACCACATTTTTTTGTATACAACAGGTCACACAAAACCAAATCGATGTAAAGGGTAGCTTTTATATTGATTCTCATTACATATGATAGGTATCTAATCTATCGCCATTTCATTGTAACGAAAATTCTACACCAGACAAAATACAGTGTAACAATGGAATCGTACCCGGGACCTTCGGTGTAGCAATCTGCCACGAAGGTCGTCTAATTTTCTGGGTTATCCTAATAAGGTCATCTTATTGATCCATGTCGGAGGGACGTCGGGGAGTTGGTAGAAGCCAGCTGTCTTGGCTGCGGAACATCAAAGAGTGGACAGGAATAACAAGAGATCAGAACCTGTTCCAAGTGGCGCAGAATATAGATGCCTTTGCTGCGGTGATCGCCAACGTTGGGGGGACCTGACATGGCACTGAAAGAAGAAGAAGATTGATCCATTTGTTATTTTGTTCATAGCGCTTTTATCTGCCCTGCATGTCCTTGTTATATTGGCATTTGACACTCCATTACACACAAATTTACCATGAATTAGAGACATATTGCTCTTCACACCGGCATCATCAAAGGCGGCTGGGCGATAGAACAATATATGCTGGCGCTATCCAAGATATCTGTCGGGAACAAAACGACCCACACCCTCCAACACGACAAAGCTCTCAAAACATTCTCTGATTAATCTAAAGAAATGGGTTATGAGAAAGCCATATTTTTGAAGCTGCAGATAATTGGTCCCCAATATTTCTAGAAGAGATACCGTGGGAAGTAGTCAATATCCATTTTTTTAAATTTTTTTTTTAAAACCCAATTGGGTTATATGGATACATTTTTAGATCTTACTATTGATTATGTATTGTTTCAGATATTTTTTATATTGAGTTGTAGTGAGATTCCTTGTGTCTTTTGGTAGTTGATTGTAAAGTTTCAGTCCATTTTTCAATATCCTTGATTGTCCTGTCTTAGTTCGTGCAGTCGGTATGTGATATCTGTCACAGTTCCTGATCCAGTGTCTGTGTATGTCTGAATTTTTAGTTAATTTGTAGCTGCTGTCAGTTGTCTTTTCCGTGGTCACTCTGTGTACAATTTTTAAGGTCTCATATTTAGTCAGGCCTGATATGTCCATTTGTTTTGTTTGTCTGTAAGACTGTTTGTCTGTCTTGATGTTGAATGTTCTCCAGAGGGTTGTTCCCCCTGTGAGGAGACTCCTAGCTGTCCTTCCATCTTTTAGGAGGTCTTCCACGAGGAAATTACGATTGAAGTCTTTCGAAATAACGAATGATTATTATTATATTCATAAAATTCTTGGAGAAATATTTTTGACTATCAATTCGTTATAGAACCTGTTGAATCTTGTTTTCAAATATGTCATTTTGGACACCGACGAACTTTTAGGCTGCGAGGGCATCGAACCCGAAATTGTTTTAGCCGAACGTCAAACAATAGACAGTTTTGGGCATTACGCAACGGTTGTCCAGGTGACATATAAATTCAAATAAATAATTCTGAATTCTTATTTTAAAAGCCGCCAAACAGCTGCAACCGTTATGATGAGTTAGAGACATTTGATAGTTTGTACTATTTATGTTTATGTTTAAAATAATAAACTTTGATTTTGTTAAAGTATTAGTATATTGTATTGTAATAAATAACAGGTTTGTTTTGGTTAACCCGGTGAAAGCAGTTTAAAATATTAAAAATTTGTATATAAAGTTATTAGTTTAGTTAGAAAGTTTCAATCCTGGGATTGGTTTGCAGCAATTTCTTCTATTTTTCTCTTCCATTCTTCCCTGTCTTGTGCGGCTCTTTTGAAATCTGCATATGACGAGCAGCGCACGTCCACCAACAGGTCCTCCAGGTACTCTTGGCGTGGGCGTCCCCTAGAGTTTGTCCCCTCGGTCATACCCTCCATTATGGCATGCAAGAGACCTACTTGACGTATTACATGGCCGATCCATCTTGCACGCCTTGCACGCAAGGTCCTGAGCAGGTGCCTTCCTCCTTCGATTCCTTGAAGAACTTCCTCATTCGTGATGTGGTCCAGGTGATTTGTTATTAGCGTTTTAATTTATTACTTAAATTGTCATGCCACAAATTGAGCGCTTCACACGAAAGAATAAATACATCACTCTAAAGCAGTGTTTCCTAACCTGTGGTCCGCGGACCCCTGGGGGTCCGCGAATATGTGTATGGGTCCGCAGACACATCCATGGAACATTTAACAATAATAAATAAATGCCACCAAAAGTCTCGTAATCATTATCACGGTCTTCGTTTCGGGATTATTTTCCAGTACCCGACAAAAATAAAAATTGGATATCAAACCCTTTTAACACATATGTTCCTGATATCACTGGCTTGACAGGAAAAGGCACAGGAAAACCAATTAATAGAAATTTCTTGTGATTCAGCATTGAAATGTTATTTTAAAGAATCCTCTTTATCAAGTTTTTGGGTGAATGTAAAGAAAGATTATAAGGAAATATCAGAAGAAGCACTGAAACATTTACTGATTTTCTTAACCACATACCTCTGTGAAAGGGCATTCTCTGCTCTTGTTTATACTAAAAACAAATACAGAAACAGATTACAAGTGGAATCCGATCTGAGACTACAACTTAGTAGTAACATCAACCCAAACATCACTAATTTAGTTTCAAAAAAGCAACACCAACCTTCACATTAATTAACCGTGTTGGTGTTGCTGTTGTGCGTTAATTATTAACTTATTTTTTATTAAAAAAGTGTATTTGTAGTACTAAATTAAATGGTCCAAAATTTATTACTGTTTTTTTTACTAAGGGGGTCCTTGAAAATTGTGCTTGATTTCTTAGGGGTCCGCTACTGAAAAAGGTTAGGAAACGCTGCTCTTGAAGTAATTTTTTTTTTAATTCAATAATAACAAATAATGAAAATACATTTTTTTTAATGTATTACATATAAAGCTAAATTCCAATTGCACTGTAATAATCAGAAGATTTAAAAAAAAAAACTTTTTTTTTTCATTTTCATTATTTACAATAAACTTCTACCATGAAACATTCCAATTTAATAATAATGCAATAAGATATTTTCTGATTACATTCTTTATATACATTTTTTTAAACAATCTAAGCCAAAAATCATTACATAACATTTGTTATTATATAAATGTTGAAATATCTAATTTGAATCTAATGTTTAATATTTTTTTCGTGAGTACATAATATGTATGAGTATGGGTTCCAATACGAAAATGTCTAAAAATATTTTTTAGCCAAGACGCAGTCACGCGTGACGATGTTATGTGCGACGACTAGAGATGTCGCAGTATTCGCGGATCGGAAGCTGTTTTGATTTATAAATATAATATACATAATGTCCGCCATCTATACGTGTGCGCTAAAACTTACTGAAAATATTTGTTTTATTTTGACATAATTGATTGGATCATACCAAGATTCAGTAAAAATCACAAAATGTTAAAAATATAATAATCCAATTCATAAGTTTATGATGTCAAAAAATCTTTGAGAATATTGCTTCTTGAAAATATTGCTTCTTTATATTGCGGCTTGAGAATATTCTTTGAGAATATTGCTTCTACATGATCACGTGAATGTACTCGTATTGTACAAAGAAATTTATTAACATAATATTTTTACGGACAGAACTTTTACATGATGAAAACAATTTTTTTTTGTAAAATTTTATAAAATAGTTCATTGTAACTAATAAAACTAACGAACTTACCATCACGCCGTTTCTCCGGAGGGGTAGGCAGGGAGGATGTTCCGCCATACTGCTCTTTTTCCTTTACATTCATACATCGTAACATGCACGCTCGTCGATTTTGCCTTTTAGTATTTGATTAATTTGGTCATGTCATGCTTTCCTTGGTCTTAAATAGCTTTTCTATCCACTGTAACTGCTTGTATACAACATTTTAACCATTATTCTATCGTCCATTGGTTCCAAATCAAACTTTAAAGCCTTGTACAGGTGAAACATGTCATTTCCATAAATTATAATATAATTTCTAGAAAACAGACGTTTTCATTTGTATTAATAATTTAATATGGAGTTAAACATCATTGTTCAAGAAATAATAAATGGCCGACATTGATTTGATCGTGATTATTTTTATTATTATTTTGTTGTATCGCTCTTTACACCATGACAGCATGAACTAACAGCGCCCTTGAGATGAGTAGTTCATAAAAATGGCGCTCTATAAATTATCCAATTTTTTATTATTATTATTATTATGAGCCTAATCGATGTAAAGGGTATTTATTATAGTTATCATAGTGATTCTCGTGACATGTGATAGGTAGCTAATCTGTCGCCATTTTATTGTCACGTGAATTCTACACCAGACCAAAGACGGTGTGACAATCACACTGTCCTCGCCGGGAATCGAACCCGGAACCTTCGGGGTGGCAGTCAATGCACTTACCACTGGGCCACGAAGGTCGTCGTTTTCATTGATCTTTCACTATTTCTTACTCCAATTACATCGTTTATGTATACTTTCTTTACCCCTATTTTTACTTATTTCTCCATTCATTCTTTCTATGTGTGACCATCTATTATATATGAACATACTCGTTGTTTTGATAATTAAAAAATATGTATGCACATATTAATCCATAACATTTATTTGCGTAGATTTATTATTAGGTACTTACATACAATTGATTGTGGACGTTGGACGACCGCAATGTGCGCGGGAGATGCCTAACACCGCGGGGCGAAAAGAAAAGGATGTAGTGCCGCATCGGTTAAAGTGTGGCAGTCCATCCTTTCTGCCTACCCCTGTGGAGAGACGGCGTGATGGTTAGTTAGTTTACAATTGATTAAATTATGTAATCTTAAGATCTTGGGTATATCCAGGTATCGTGATATTTTCTTAGGCCGAAGTTTAGGAGGTTGTTTGCTGAATTTATATTCAGGGTAGTTACTCTTCCTTCACTCCCACGAGACACAGACATACTTAAGATTATACAAATCACTTCTTAGTGAAAGTATAATACTTTCAAAAGCCAAATACTTTTGACTTTAGAGAGTATCATGTCTTCTAATGGGTTCCTGATATTTTACCTGTTTTCAAATATATGCTTTAAACTATAAATATGTTTGTAGGTAATGTCCTTTTAAGAAAATATGCTGTTTGATTTGAAAAATACCTGTAAAAATTATTTTGGAATACGAGCTTTCAAAATGCATTTTTTCAAAATTCACCCCTTACAATTTTTCAACACTGAATAGATTGACATACTAATTTAAAAAAAGTTTCAAATATTTAGATTGCATAACTTAAATGGAGTTTTTTTATTATCTTTTAGCGGATAATCGGGAGCGTTATAATCTAACAGGATTTTGTATATAAAAATTATACGATAATTTCCAATTCGATGTATTGTTGTTCGTACATAATATTTTAAAGGGTGGTAATCTAGGGGGGCAGAACGCTCGATTCCTGATCAAGGGGACTAGGATTCAAGCCTGGGCACGACTCTTTCTTCAATTTCTTTATAATAATAATTAGTTATTTCTGCTCACATTATAGATTTTTTACTAAACCTTAAGAATTCATTACAAAATTCAACGTTTTAACGTTGGATTTAAATCCTTGGTTTTAGTTAAAAACACAATCAAATATGTGAAAATGACTTTATTGATTGTTTTTTGAACAATGATGCAAAACTTCATAATAAATAATTAATATGAATAAAAACGTCTGTCTACTAGGAGTTTTATTATTAGAAAGGCGATACATGTCATTCCATCTAAAATAATAAAACTCTTAGAAGACAGGCGTTTTCATTAATATTAATTATAAAAGACTTAACATAATGCTATAAATAAAATTGTATTATTTAATACTTATACTTAGGAAATTGAAAAACTATGTTTAATCCACTATTTAATAAAAAATATTAAAAAACACGACATGTTTCGAAGGATACCTCCATCTTCAGGTGTAAAAATATAATAAAAACTAAACAAAGAAAGACTCATAAAAAACGCATTCAAAATTCGATATAAATTATGTCTTTTCAAATGTACGAGTATGTTTTTTCTAAATTACAATTATTTAATATTTTTTATGTTATCATCATGTATTATTTTTATTTAATATTATTTATTAGTTCTTACTGTTAAAACATAATTGTTAGTACTTATAACAAATAGCACATGTTAATTTTTAAATTTGAATTATTGTATGGAATTTTAAATGCGTTTTTTATTACCTTATTTTAGTCTTTCTTAGTTTAGTTTTTATTATATATTTACACCTGAAGATTCCTTCGAAACATGTCGTGTTTTTAAATATTTTTTATTAAATAGTGCATTAAACAAAGTTTTTCAATTTCCTAAGTATAATACTATGGAATTCCAAAGTGTTAATGCCTTAGCGTACAATAAATATTTCATCCTTGCATTACCATATAATTAAAAACTCTCCAAATATTTCAGTATCCGTTAGGCCCCATAGCTTTTGACTTAAAAGCAAGCTTTCGTTTATTTATATTACTCATTGTATAATTTTTCACCTTTCTCACACATATTACTAAGTATTTAATAATTATTTATGCGTATGTAATTAAAATAAAAGTAATAAATTATTTTTTCGTACCATAGATTTTGCTAGTTTTTAAGACATTAAACGGCTTTATTATCTTTGATCTACACGTCTATCTGCATACTCCTAACACTTTAATGCGTATTATTTATAACTGCAAAGTGCAAATTACTACAACGCTGGTCTGGTCTAAGCAATAAATTAATAGAATCACCCATAGTGCAGGCATTCCCACACGGAACTTAGAAAATTTCGTTTCCTCTGATCTTTATGGCACCTGAAGATAAGACGAAAGAGCACCCAATTATATAGTACTCTTGAGTAATGGTGACGGTAAAGCATGATTTACGGATGCTGCATGATTTAATGGCGAACGGGGCATTTTTATCTCCGTTTAAACACTTTCTTATTGAAAAATTATTGCTTCTTACGGCATTTATTCCATTGTCAATAATTCATCTTAACGCTTCTCATCTCGGATCGTGGGTAAATGAGAAAAGGCGAGTACAAAAGGTAAAGAATAATGGAGGTGGTATATTTAATAAGATTTCGGTGGAGGATCTCGGGATTTATAGGAGATCTTAGTTTGTAATTTATTACGACAATAGCACAATAACGGCCACCAAATGGAACTCATTTTTTAAAGATTTAAAATTAGTCAAAATTAGAAAAATACACTGAAATTCAGTGGCGGTCGGTAATTCTTAATTCAAAAAAATATATTTAACTTTCATTCTGTATAAATATGAATGATAAACGATACATAATGATTAAAATGAATCACACGGTTCGTAATACTTTTTAATAACTATTCTATTATATAATATATGCAGGAATTGATTGAGCTAGTATACATCTTCAATAACTTTTTTTTGTATAAGTTTCAAATAAATGTCACAGGTATTACACATATTTTATTCTTAATAATTATGAATGAAGGAGCAGTTCGCTAGATTTACACATATTTATTTATTTTAATACGTTTTTAAGGAAATATACCCTCTCCATTGCGATAAATATATTAAGATGGTATATTGTTTTCTCATTGGTGAATTTATATTACTATTATTGAATTAAAGAGTTTTGATTCATATTATTTCCGAATGATCGAATTCTATGATTCTAATTCCTTCAGTTTACATAAAAAAAATTGTATAATATTTTTAGTTTATTACAAAAGAAGAATATTTTTAAATAAATGTCATTAAACTATTTAAGATGCAATCACAGAGCTATTTATCAATTGACCATAACGCCGTCCCCCGAAGGAGTACGAAGAAAGATGCATTTCGATTTCTCGACTCTTCATTTATTGTAGTAAATAATATTTTTTTACTTCAAACTTTATTTACTCATTTGAATGTAAAATTGTACTCATTTGAATGAAAAATTAGATCAGTATATAAAAATGAAATGACTATTATTTGTTATGAAGTAAAATAAATACTAAATGACGAGGTGCGTGCATGACACGGAGGTCCATTCTTTCAGCCTTATCATCCAGGGAGACGGCGTGATGGTTAGTTAGTTAGTTAGATAATAATGTATTTCATTTTAACGAATTTTTTACACTATTTCTTTTTACCTAAAAAAAGTTGAATGTTTAATTAATAACAATGTAAAACTTTAATAATTTAACACAAATTAATAATAGATAAAATTCAAATATATCTAGTTTTGGTATAATAATTTTGTTTAATTTGAAAGTTAAAAAAAATGCATCTACCACATTTACCGACTGTACGCTAAACGAAAAAAACGGAGACACTCTAGAGGTGGGGGTTACGAAAAAAAAACTACCCTGCCCAAATATTGAAGGGGGCGGAGACTCGTTTCGTTCCACATGTGGCGTGCAGTGCACGGGCAACGGCACTACCCCATTTCTGTTCCAGGACCCTTTGTGCCAATATTAATGGAAATATTTCCAGCTGACGGAACCATAAGCTCAAAGGTGATTTTCGTTATATATAGCTATAAGTCCATCTGAAGATTGACCATTTTGAATCTGATTTGACAACATTGCGTATTATTTTTGGTCGTACATTTTTATTATTTTTATAACACCTTCGACCTTCGTGGCAGAGTGGTAAGAGCTCTGACTTCTATACAGAAGGTCCCGGATTCAATTCCAGGAATCGAACTTGGGACCTTCTGTGTGTCAGGCATAGCTATTGCCGCACTGGCACAAAGGTAGTCAAATATCGTCACGTACGATTTCTTAAAAATTTAATACTGTTTATGTGATTGATGTACGAGTATCATTTGATTATACTTTAGTAAATGTATTAATTATAACTCGTTTGCACTTAAAGTTGTCATCGCAAACAAAAACCTATCAAAAAAGCTAGAATGGCAGTGCACAATGGTGTTCTTCTACCACCCCTATGTATGGAAGCGAAGTATGGAACTGGCAAAAGAAGGATGAAAGTAGATTAAATGCAGTAGAAATGAGATCTCTTAGACGAATGTGTAGATACTCTGTGTATGATAGAGTGTCGAATGAAATTATAGGAAGCGAATGCGGTGCGAATGGTGATGTTATGAACAAAATAATGAAAGGATCATTAAGATGGTTTGGACATATGGAAATAATGAATGAAGAAAGAATGGTAAAAAATATAGGTATATGGCACGATCAAATAAATCAAATATTGAATGTCGGCCACGTGAGGAGTTAGAGAAATCCACGCGCGTGCATGAATGTTGAGGAATCGAGAGAAATATGTCAGGAAAGAAAAGTGTGGCAGTCCAGTCTTTCTGCCTACCCCTTCGGGGAGACGTTATGATGGTTAGTTAGTTAGTTTTAACTCGTTTGTATGACAAATTTACGAATTTTGTATGCCGGTATGTGCAGGGGAAAATTTTATCAGATTTAAAACGAAACCGCACGAAAGACTCATGACTGATGAAATACCGAACGTGTTTCGTCGGTATCTACCAGAAGTTTACAAAGCCGAATATTTCCGCAATAGAAAACATCGAAAACGATCGCTTTTCTATGGACACAGCAAAAACCCTTTCGATCTCGGAATTTTTATTACAGCATTCCAAATAATGACGCGTCTACTCCAATACGCGCTATGTTTAAAATACAAAATACTACATATAACATTATTTTTCTTCTTTAAATTATTTTTGTAAATTTAAATGAGAAACATCGGAAGTAGCTTGCGGGTTAGAGTGAGGAATCAGGACATACGAGACAGGGCGAAAATCACCGACGTCGTCAAGTTGGCCGCAACCCTTAATTGGCGATAGGTGGGACACCCCGCTCGTGACCCAGATGAAAAGTGGACAAGGCGAATGCTGTGCTGGTGCCCGAGAAGTGTACCAGAGTGCGGGAAGTGCCAGGATGCGGATCGCTCAGGATATAAGGGAGTGGAAAATACAAGAGAATGAAGAAGAAGATAATTTAATCTGACTGAGAAAAGCTGCTTCCACATGTTGTGTAGCTATAAGTACAACATCCGACGCCCCTGGAAACGACACAAAGTCGGCCGAACCTTCCAACACAATGACAAGAAAAAATAAGAAAATGTACTTTTTGGGCCCATCCTTACAAAACTAGCTTACTATTGACATGGCGAAAAAGAATTGCAGTAATGACTCTAGTATTTTTTTTTGTCCTGTCACGCCTCCGTGGAGCATAGGGCCTCAAGGAACCTTCTACACCCGACTCTATCGCAAGCCTGATGCCTAACATCATCCCAAGTGAGGCCTGCTGCTTTAACCTCGTCCTGCAGGGCTCTTCTCCAGATGGCTCTAGGTCTACCTCGCTTCTTCTTTCCCCCCATAGAGCACCAGTCTAGTACGCCCTGAGCGATGCAGGCCGGGTTCCGTCTCAGAGTGTGACCGATCCACTGCCATTTGCGTCTAGCAACTTATTCTCCAATTGGCTTTTCACCTGCCACAGTCCAGAGAACGGCATTTGACTGTGTTTGGGGCCAATAGATCTTGAATATTCAGCGAAGGCACCTATTTATTTGGAGTCTTACAATAACGTCCGCGGTAGATTTCCAAGTCTCACGTCCGTACAGCAGTACGCTTTTAACGATACTGCTGAATATTTAGAGCTTGAGCTTTCTCGAAATGATAGTGGAACGCTATACAGGGCGAAGCATAGCGGAATGACTCTAGTATATGTAGACAATATTAGAAAAAAAAATTGACAAAATGCGACATGCTACATTTTGTATTGGCGTCATACAAATCGGGTAAAATAAATACTAGGGGGTGGAATGGCCGCGGTTTAAGCAGACGTCTAGGTAGGTATTTGGTTTCCTACATTTCCAGTATGGGAACAGCAAGCAATAGGCACGGGGGTTGACCGCTGAAACAATGCAAGGGCGTGATATACGCTCCTGACTAGCTATCGATAGGGGTGGACGCTACCCCCTGCTTGATTTTTGGTGGCAGCCATGTTGTTTTTATGCTCCATGACCCTGTGTTATTTTTTTGTTCATTTCAAATATTTAATAGTTTAAGAAATACTAACCGCATTTATTTAAACATCACAGGTCTCTCTGTTTCTATTATAATAATGTTTAATGAAAACACTTTTACTTTGGAAAGAAGCTGGTGGTTTGACATTATTGAAATTAGAATTAAACACTTTTAAAACGTTGTATAAAACCACTTTATTTTGAGTCAGGAGCGCCAACCGGTTTCACTCTGTACCGAGCTTCGTCAGGGCTATACACAAACAGGCTCATTTTGTATATAGCCCTGGCGAAGCTCGGTACAGAGTGATACCGGTTGGCGCTCCTGACTCAAAATAAAGTGGTTTTATGCAACGTTTTAAAAGTGTTTAATTCTAATTTTAAAAACGCTTTTAGTTTTTTCCTTATAAGAGAAATGTATATAGGTTAACATATATATTAAACTAATCGAAGTCATAAAACCAAATGGAATTGAATCAATAATATATTATTGAGAAATTTTTATTTGTTTATTTTATTATATTTTGTTTATTCATCATTATTTCATTAGCAGCAAAATAAAAATTTATATGTCTTGTGTGCGACCCATCAAGATATATATAATCGAATGCAGGGCGGACACCAAGACCACAAAAAACAACTCATTTTCGTTGTTACCAGGGGCGTATCCAATTAAAAGGAAAACTCTTGTTAACCCGATCTTGAAGCGAATCCACATGAGTCTTGGGCTAACACATTTATAACCTTTCATACATTCTACCATCCTTGGAGCTAGCACCGCCGCCACGCAACAACAACAAAACAATTGAATTTATTTTAGATATAGTTTGTAAATGATTTAGCATTTAAGTGTGTGCGGGTGATGCCTACTGGTGGCGATGAGGTCCGCAACCCATCACACCGCATCTCCCGCAGGGGCGAACAGAGAAGGGTGGAGTGCCGCATCGGTACATGGAATATAAGGGGAGGTATGGAAGGAAAGTTGAATGAGATGTGTGCAGAAATGGATAATAAGTGTTTAGATGTTTTATGTGTGACTGAATGTATGATGAAAGAGTGTGGTTCCTTGGAGCATGCGGATAAGCTTGTTCTGTGGTCGGGTGTGCCGAATGACCACAGAGCATGCCAAGGCGTGGCGGCGGTGCTAGCTCCAAGGATGGTAGAATGTATGAAAGGTTATAAATGTGTTAGCCCAAGACTCATGTGGATTCGCTTCAAGATCGGGTTAACAAGAGTTTTCCTTTTAATTGGATACGCCCCTGGTAACAACGAAAATGAGGCGAGTAAAGATGAGTTTTGGGACAAAGTGAGAGAGACATTGGTGTGTAAGAGTGAAAACGAAAGATTGATAATAGCAGGTGATATGAACGGTTGGGTGGGAATCCGTAGGAGTGGGTACGAGGAATGTCTGGGTACGTTTGGTAATAGA
Organism: Lepidostoma basale; assembly: GCA_022606425.2. Lineage (NCBI taxonomy): Eukaryota > Metazoa > Arthropoda > Insecta > Trichoptera > Lepidostomatidae > Lepidostoma > Lepidostoma basale. Next base: position 21,822 of record JAHDVF020001034.1, on the reverse strand, counting down.
CGAATAAATGATAATGGAAGGAGACTGCTTGAATTGTGTATAGAATGAAGTCTCTTTGTATCAAATACCATCTTCGATCATAAGAGAATCCATCTCTATACTTGGGAAAGAGGATTTGAAAGGTCCATTATAGATTACGTCATTGTAGACTCTAGATTACGGGCGGATACTGTTGATTCAAGGGTCTTCAGGGGAGCCGAACTGGAAACGGATCATTTTTAGTAGTGGCAAAAGTGATCTTATTCCGGGGATGGCGAACCAGAAGAAGCAAAACAGTAGCCGCACCGACTAGAGTCAAAGTTGAAAAACTGCAAAACAATGACGTAAGAAATAATTTCGTAAGAAAAGTGAAAGATAGATTGAATGAGCGGGATGTAAGTGAGTTGAGTATTGACGAGACCTGGAAATACTTGAAGGAGAGTTTATGTGAATCAGCGAAAGAATCGTGTGGTGTGTGTGTACAAGGAAGAAGGAAAGGGGATGCATGGTGGAATGATGATGTAAAGATTGCTGTTAAAGAGAAGAAAGATGCTTGGTTGAATATGTTGTCGATAAATAAGAATGACAGAGTTAAGTATGAAAGAGCAAAAGATTTGTATAAGGTATGCAAGAAGAGAGTGAAGTCGGTAGTGAAAGCGCGGAAAGAAAAGCTGAAGGAGGAAGAAGGGCTCAAAATGACAAACAACTTCCAAGCAAATTTAAAAATGTTTTGGAAAGAAGTTAAAAAAGCCCGAAATCCTCCTGATAGTGGATGTGTGAAAGCAATTTTAGACAACGAGGGAAGAATGTTAACGGAGAGTAAGATCATACAAGAAAGATGGATGGAATATTTTAAGGAGATGTATGGTGGTGATACAAGCGTGATCGAAAGTATAACAACTAGTGCGAGTGCGGGACCTATGAATGATAATATTGAGAAAATAAGTACGAATGAGATGAAAAGATCTGTGAATGCAATGAAAAGTGGAAAAGCTGTTGGATTTGATTGTATTGCCATAGATTTTATTAAAAGCGGTGGCGAAGTGGTTTCTGCATGGTTATGTAAGTTATTTAACCAGTGCTTGGAGGAGGGATATACGCCGCTAGACTGGAGGAGAGCAGTAATTATGCCCCTGTACAAAGGAAAAGGATCGCGTATGGAATGTGGAAACCACAGAGCTATTAGTCTTTTGAGTGTCGTTGGTAAAGTCTATGGCAGAATTTTAATAGAAAGAGTAAGAAAATTGACGAGTGACAAAGTTTGGGATGTGCAAGGTGCCTTTATGAATGGCAGAGGATGTATGGATCAAATTTTTGGACTTCGTACATTGACAGAGAAGTTTCTGGCCAAAAACCGCAAACTTTTCTGTGCATTTGTCGACTTGCAAAAAGCATATGATTACGTTAATAGAGAAAAGTTGTGGGAAATATTGTCTGAATATGGAATAAGTACAAAACTGATCACGGCAATTAAGTCGCTATACACAGAAAGCACTGCTAGTGTCAGAGTAAATGGAGATCTTACAGCCTGGTTTGATATCAATAAAGGTGTCAAACAGGGTTGCGTAATGTCCCCGTGGTTATTTAATCTGTATATGGACAATTGTATGAAAGAGCTGAAAGGGTTGGATGTAGGTGCCAAATGAGCGGAGTGTCAGTAAGCTGTCTCTTGTATGCGGATGACGCTGTCCTACTTGCAGACAACGAGCATGAACTACAAGTCCTGGTGAATTGTATGTATGAGGTATGCATGCGAAATGATCTGATGATGAATGTTAATAAGTCCAAGGTAATGATTTTTGAAAAGGAAGAAACCATGACAGTCTGCAACATTAGCGTGAATGGTGAAAATTTGAGCAAGTAGTTGAGTTCGTGTATTTAGGTAGTATGTTTACAAGAGATGGGCGAGTGGAGAGGGATATTGAAAGAAGGGTTGGGGCAGGCAACAAAGTGAATGGTGCACTTAAAGTTGTCATCGCAAACAAAAACCTATCCAAAAAGCTAGAATGGCAGTGCACAATGGTGTTCTTCTACCGACCCTTATGTATGGAAGCGAAGCATGGAACTGGCAAAAGAAGGATGAAAGTAGAATAAATGCAGTAGAAATGAGATCTCTTAGACGAATGTGTGGATACTCTGTGTATGATAGAGTGTCGAATGAAAATATAAGAAGTGAATGCGGTGCGAATGATGGTGTCATGAACAAAATAATGAAAGGATCATTAAGATGGTTTGGACATATGGAAAGAATGAATGAAGAAAGAATGGTAAAAAAATATATGTTAATGATGTAAATGGAACCAGAAATAGAGGAAGACCGAGGAAAACGTGGCACGATCAAATAAATCAAATATTGAATGTCGGCCATGTGAGGAGTCAGAGAAATCGACGCGCGTGCATGACACGATGTATGAATGTTGAGGAAGCGAGAGAAATATGTCAGGAAAGAAAGGTGTGGCAGTCCATTCTTTCTGCCTACCCCTTCGGGGAGACGGCGTGATGGTTAGTTAGTTTTTAGTTTATATCTAATGATGAAGTAAGAAAGGAATGTAAAACTGATGAATGCGTGATAAATAAAATCAAGAAAGGGTCACTAAGATGGTTTTGGACGTATGGAACGAATGGATGAGGGAAGAATGGTTAAAAAGATATATACAAGTAGTGTAAATGGAAAAAGAAGTCGAGGAAGGCCAAGGAAGACATGGCATGACACATACGTAAAGCCCCGAGGAAGCTCGCATAGAGCGAAACCGGTAGACCCTTATCCTCACAAATAAAGTGGTTGTATACCAAGTACAAAAAGTGTTTAATTAAGTGATAAAAAAACAATGTACAATTATTTCTTTCGCAGATAAAATTTAGATACGCATTGCACACTGCATAGGTGCGTATAGTGATGCAGGACAGATTTTGTATCGTGCCCTTATAAAGCCTAACTCTACTTCATTATCATTCAAATTCAAAAGCTTTATGGGTAATTTGCATACCAAACTAAAAAAATTCTCTATTCATATTCAAAATAGGTTGACACACATTGTAAAAACCGTTATTTTTTTTAAGTTCTGAGCCTAGTTTGCCTTGTTACCGGATAAAAAGGCCGCGGCTATGCAAAATTAGGATTGTCCTTCCGGGGTTTCCATGTAGATCATTTTGCATATTGTGCGAAAGGTTCCCCATCGAAATGCTTGAAAAGATTTCTGGTTCGTGCATAAATTTTTCGCATAATGGAATACATTATTTATCATCAGAGGCCGTATTCATCAAACACAATTCGATACAAGAAGAAAAATTAATCTATAAAAGTCTTCAACTATCAAAGGGTGAGCATTGATCGTGTTCGGTTGGGGCAGATTCGCCGGCGGATTTTTGCATATTATTAAAGGGTTAGCTGGAATATGTGGGAATAAATCAAGGTGAGCATAGTCACTACCGTGTGGTTACAAAAGTTTTAATTGATTTTTTTTAACTGTTAAAATTTGAAACATATATATCACAATTTTAATTATTTGTCGCGATAGCTGTTTCGCCAACCCATGTTGGCATCATCAAGAGTTACAAACAACTAAATATACTAACTGAAGAGTTACTACTTATAACAAAATACGTTTGTGCTGTTTAGTGTTGAAATTATACAAGTTTTTGATTTTTTTATAGAAACATAATAAAATAGATTTTTAAACATGCCAATTTTATTATTATTTTTGGAATTTATACATAATACATGTAAGCCTGTGAAAAAAAAATCATTTTAGAAAGAGATTAAGCTAATTTATCAAAAAATAAGAATGATATCTTGCGTTGGTTTTCTTAATAAATAAAAACTTCTTCTTGAAATTTCTTGATGGATGTTAATTTTGAATAAAACATCGTTTTTTAAGACCTACTTCCACCTTTGTTTTCATTTCGACAACGACCGATTTCACCAGGCTCGCTGGCATCGACAAACTGGTAAATAAGTAGTTCTTAAAAAACATATTTTAATTAATTATTAATCATTATTTATGGTAGAAGTTTAACGCAATACGAACACGGCTCCTGATCATGAAGACATAAGTTTAATCCTGGATTGAACGAAAACGGCTTGAAACGGATTGAAACAGATTGAAACGGATCGAACGGCCGCCAGAACCAATCTGCCTTTGGTAACACTGGTGGGAAGAGCAATTTGTCTGCTGGAAGCGGTCTCCTCGGAGATCGACGTATTTCATATGAGTGAAAGTACGTTCAGAAGACAAATACCCTCGACTTAAGAGAGGATCTTGTCTTCCTAATATCGAACCATCTCTAATGCGTTCCTGGTATTATGTTGAATGTATATAATATGTTACATGTGCTCAATAGATGCCTTAAACATTTATGCTGTTTGTAATATCTGTATCTTTCGAGTTAATAATATGATTTGATTTTATTTATCATTAATGAAATTAAAAAGTAGTCCATTCTTTTGGCTAAAACACTATGATACCTTAACTGTATTAACTGTTAAATTTACAACACTGTTATAAAATCACATTTTTTTTATTATAAACTTCTTGAGAATGTCGCGACAGCTATTTCGCCAGCTGATGATGAAATGATCAAATGTTACTCCTTCAACAGCCCGAGTGTAAAATAAAAAAAACACACTTTTAAAAATATTGTGTGCTACTTTTGAAGTAAGTATATTAGGCCAGATAATATAAAATAATACACGTTAAAATATGTACTTTATTAGATAACTTTAAGATGAAAACATTTCTAACCCTACAGTTAAAGCGAATGTCAAAGATCAATAGTTGCATCAATTTATTGATCTCGTACCTGTGCTCCAACAAAGGAGCTTGGGATAAAGGGTTCTTCAACAATCACAAAGGTCTACCCCAGCTCTTAGGGTTGACTTAGTTTCTCCACGCAACTAGGGAGCAGGTATGTGACAGTTTCAAATCTGCACTTTACTTTCACAACCTCTATAGAAAGATGATCAGTTAGCATTTGATCTCCGTGGGGGATACAACTTATATTCCTTTCATTTTTTTACTCCAAACATTTATTGCATTGGTGAAGATTTGATTTAGTGTGTTATACGAGTATGTGATAAGATGCTATTTTTAAACTTAAAATAGCTGTAAAGTTCAAGTGAATAGAAACATATTATTAAGCGTAACTAACTAACGAACTAACCATCACACCGTCTCACCAAAAGGATAGGCAGAAATAATGGATTGCCATACATTACATACTTTAACCGACCCTTTTCGCCCCCGTGGTAGACGCGGTGTGATGGGTTGCGTACCTCATCGCCACCAATAAGCATCTCCCGCGCACACTTAGTAACTTAAATGTCAAAAAAATAACTAAAAAATTAAATAATACAATAAAAATAACCCTATTTGTATTATTAAATTATTTTTTAATCGATCGTGAAGATCAGACTAAGCGTTCATATTTGAATTTTTAGATTTAAAAAACATCTCAATGCGCCTTTGAGATTATCGCATTACGCAAATGACGCATTTTTTCATATTATTATTATGAATAAGTGATGTGTTAAGTGCAAAACGACTCACAGCTGAATCGAGCTCTTGTTAACTGCTTAAAAGTAACATTAACAGTCCAATTATTATATAAACAATAACCTTTCTTAAAACGTTTAAATTAGATATATTGTTGATAAACGTATATTTGAATAATGTATGCAAGTACCTCTTCCTTTCGAATGGCTGTTTTTGAAATGCAAAGTTTGGATCGTGAACAATTTATCCAAAGAGCATCATATTACCAATCGCATAAAACCGAACAATTGAACAATTAGTCGTAATTATCTCCCATACATGGTTTACGAGACAAGAAAGTATCGTCGTATCCAAATAGCCTTTTCATTTCTCACTCCACTCTGAAACTGGTGTTAACCCCTTGCACTTCTACCGACAATTTTACGCAGGAATTCTGACAAAGTATTCATTTAATTAATTACTTAAATTACAAAAGAAGGAAGTAATTAAGACTCAGAATAAATTTTTGTTACTGTTTTGTGTTAATTTATTATCGAAGCACTATCACTTTTGAATCAGGTATGTGAATCAAATATGTGATAACAGAATTAATGACGTTAAAAAAGACTTATCATAATTAGAAACGTGAAAAACCATGAAGGATATTAAGCGAAACTTTCACCAGCACAAAATCGTTCGCAGGGTCTTTCTCTGTGTAAAACCCCCTTCAAGTTTGGCTTGTGAAATTTGTAAAAAGCTTGCGAATTGTAGGAGACATAAATGCAGTGAATGTTGCTTAAAGACCATTTCTTAATACCGAATCTTCTTCTTTTTCTTCTTCTGTAGATCTTGTAGATCTTGCGGATATCATCTGTTTATGCAGGATATCAACTTTCTTCCTGTGATGAAGACGACCAGCCTTCTCTCCATCTCTTTGGTGGTCGTCCTGATGGTCGATGGCCCTCTGGAGTCTCGTGCATCACGATATTAGGAATTCTTGCAGGATCCATTCTCTCGATGTGGTCCCTCCAGAATCGTCTTCTCTGCCTACTCCATCTCATTATGTCTTAAATTTTATTAATAATAATTAATACCGAATATTTAAGTTAATAACAATTTTTCTAAAAGATACTTTTGGACAGGCGTTTCCGTTTTTTTTTAAAAATATTTATTATAAATGCGATATGACGTGATTGTTTCGTAATGGTTGTCATCTTAAATAATCGTAAAAGTTTTGGCTTAAATTTGTTTTGTCGATTTTAAATTTGTATATTCGAATTGCTCGTTCTTAATTATCTTTGAAGTTCATAAGAAAATCGAATGATTTTATTGAAATATCTCGACGGGAGTTTATTTTAAATAATAATTGAATAAAACGATGTTTTTTTTAACTACTTCCACCATTGTCTTTATTTCGACCGCGACTGGTTTCGCCAGGGTCGCTGGCATCGACAGACTGTCTGTTGATGCCAGCAAACCTGGCGAAACCTTTTGCTGACGAAATAGAGACAAAAGTGGAAGTAGTAAAAAAAACAACAACATCGTTTGATAAAATTATTATTACGAAGTTTTTATAAAGAATTATTTTTTAATAATTATTTTGTTTTATTCCTCTTGTTATTTTAGTTCCGACCGCTTTCAGCAACTTGTTACTTTCATAACCAGAATAAGCTTAACAAAAATATATATTTATTATAAATATTTTATTTAAATTTTCGTTGTGTTACTGATGTTTGAAATCAGAAATTTATTAGTTAATAATGAAGACAACACTGATGGTATTGAGATAGTCACAATGTCACAAAAAAGTGCCAACAAGCTAAGAATCACTCAGAGAGCAATGGAGAGAGTCATGTTAGGTATCAGTTTATAAGTTAGGTATCAGTACTAAGGACATAAGAGTCAGGACAAAGGTTTCCGATGTTATCAAAATGGCCGCAACCCTCAAGTGGCGATGGGCGGGACATGTCGCTCGCGATCCAGATGAAAAGTGGCCAAGGCGACTGCTGAGCTGATGGCCAAGAACGGCAAAGCGTGGAGTTGGGCGCCCACAGTTGCGTTGGCGCGACGATGTCCGGAGAAGTGCGGGAAGTGCCTGGATGCGGATCGCTCAGGATAGAAGAAAATGGAAAATGCGAGAAGAGGCCTACGTCCAGGAGTGGACGGTCAATACAGGCTGAAGAAGAAGAAGAAGAAGAATAATGTAGACAATATTTGAGTCGTAAGTCTATTTTAAAAAAATTGTGTGATTTAATACATTCGTTATTTACTGTAAAGCAACAAATGAGAGTTGATACAATGAAGCGAAGACAGAAATTGAAGTTTTCCTTATATGGCTTCAGAACTATCCACGAGCAAAAGCAATCAAAAGCTGAATGCACTTGGGTACAGCAATCGTAGAAGTTAACTGTTATATTGGCAAGTCATCGCGTTGCGGAGTCACCGTATAAGTCCGGCAATAATTACCGTGACTGGTTATAACGGTGCAAGGGGTTAATTGAGCGGGTGTTATGGACACTGGAGGCCATTTTCTTCTTATTGTTGTTCCCATGGACGACCGCAATAGCGGGCATCACAATAAGGTCGTAAACTTATCCATTCGCGCAGGGACGTTTATATCTCTATTGTATTTCGGCTCCCGCAAGTTCCAAGTTAAACCAAGAGTTATATTGACATCTTAAACAATTCCGTCTAAAACCGCGCCTATTAACTGCCTTTCTAAAGCTTATAGCCGCTACCTCCATTACACAGTTCTGAGATGTCATCATAGCATATGATTCAGAAGGTTTTGATCCCTTGATTCATGGTTTGGGTGAGAAAATGGTTATATTTTATCAATTTGAATGCAAATTAATGATAAAAAAACAGGACATATCAAATCAAATCAAATTAGTTTATTATTTAAACAGACATTACAAATAATATTAACTTTTAGTTAATATTATTTGTAATGTCTGTTGAAATATAATAATACCAAATACTGAAAGGCGGCCATGTTCGAAGCAGGAACAATCGACGAACCTCACGACGAGTGTCGCGATGCGTGATTGTAGAAGAGGCGTAAGTGTTATGTCAAGATATAACAGTTTGGCGATCCATTCTCTCTGCCTACTCCGGGGAAATGGCGTGATGGATAGTTAGTTAGTTAGAGAGATGGTTCGACATTAGGAAGACAAGATTCTCTCTAAAGTCAAGAGTATTTGTCTTCTGAACGTAATTTCACTAATGTGAAATACCTTTCTTCCCACCGGTGTTACCAGAGGCATATATTACAATATTATGATTATTATTACTCGTACTAATTAATTATTTATTAGATAATCTTAGAGTCGGATCAAACAATTGACCGTGAAACAGCTGTCGCGAGAAAATATATACAATTGTGATATTTATAACAAAGCTTTTTATTTAAACAGTTAATAATTTCTTTTTCTTTTTCTTTTTTATTATCTTTGTATACCTATACAACACTTACATTAAAAAATTAAAATTACATAGACATGTTTCGGACAATCAGTCCTTCTTTAGTGAGACATATTATAAATATATATATTTAAAATATTATAAAATTGTTTACATGATCTGACAGATGTAATAAAGATTATTAAAATCTTAAACACTGAAGAAGGACTGGTCGTCCGAAGCATGTTTATGTAATTTAATTTTTTTAAATATAAGTGTTGTATATACAAAGTATATAAAAAAGAAAAAGAGAAATAAAGCATCTACAACACAAAGTATGGCGAAAATAGAAGAAAGAGTGTTAATAATCATTTATTGTATAATGGGATTTACATGTTTTGACTTTCGAAAGCATTATCAAATGTATTTAGTAAACATTCCCAATAAATAAAATAAAATTCTAAAGACATTCATATTAACTATTTAGTATGGAGTTATACATTATTGTTCAAGAAATAATAAATTAAAATACAATCTTCATAGATGGCGTTAGTGTGTAGATTGAATATACTACCATGTAAAGGGGTGGTGTTGGAGATTAACATATATACAACTTCCAAAAATTTGTCAGACATGGTGGTCATAAGAAAAATAAGGTGGAATGGGGAATGTTGTATTACATAAAGCGTGCGCTTAACCCAATCAATGACAGGTCATAAGTCCTGTAAACACCTTGATCAACCATATTCTGTTTCTAATTTGCATCTTCGTCTCTATTGAGATACAATTGATTTTTGAATTGATAGCCCGCAATGGATGAAATCCAGTTGTTCGTCTACAAGTATTTGTATACATTCAAAATATTGTAAAAAATAATAAATACCTTAATTTTCAAACCAGATTGTAAATAAACATATTATTTATGCAAATCTTTTATTTAAAATTGGATGGAATTATAGTAAGAAACACTCGCATATCAAACTGTTAGTATTATAGTGAGTAAAGTATTTGACCGGTTAGCTTACAGTTCTTCCGGTTCACACACGGATCAGCCGGTTCCCTGCACCGCGCCCTGGGCACTCCATAAACCGTTTCTGTATGTCGGCAGTCCGAGAAAGGCACTTGAACTTTGAACCGGCCGACGCATGACCGTTGATACAATTTATCTCTCGGCACGGATATTCAAACTATTCAATAATTGTTTACAAGTTTCATATTAAATTTAGTGTATTAGGATGATAGAGTGTATTGGAAAGCACTGCTAGTGTCAGAGTAAATGGAGATCTTACAGCCTGGTTTGATATCAATAAAGGTGTCAAACAGGGTTGCGTAATGTCCCCGTGGTTATTTAATCTGTATATGGACAAATGTATGAAAGAGCTGAAAGGGTTGGATGTAGGTGCCAAAATGAGCGGAGTGTCAGTAAGCTGTCTCTTGTATGAGGATGACGCTGCCCTTCTTGCAGACAACGAGCATGAACTACAAGTCCTGATGAATTGTATGTATGAGGTATGCATGCGAAATGATCTGATGATGAATGTTAATAAGTCCAAGGTAATGATTTTTGAAAAGGAAGAAACCATGACAGTCTGCAACATTAGCGTGAATGGTAAAAATTTGGAGCAAGTAGTTGAGTTATTTAGGTAGTATGTTTACAAGAGATGGGCGAGTGGAGAGGGATATTGAAAGAAGGGTTGGGGCAGGCAATAAAGTGAATGGTGCACTTAAAGTTGTCATCGCAAACAAAAACCTGTTCAAAAAAGCTAGAATGGCAGTGCACAGTGGTGTTCTTCTACCGACTCTTATGTATGGGAGCGAAGCGTGAAACTGGCAAAAGAAGGATGAAAGTAGAATAAATGCAGTTGAAATGAGATCTCTTAGACGAATGTGTGGATACTCTGTGTATGATAGAGTGTCGAATGAAAATATAAGAAGTGAATGCGGTGCGAATGATGGTGTCATGAACAAAATAATGAAAGTTAATTAAGATGGTTTGGACGGAATGAATGAAGAAAGAATGGTAAAAAAATTATATGTTAATGATGTAAATGGAACCAGAAATAGAGGAAGACCGAGGAAAACGTGGCACGATCAAATAAATCAAATAATTAAGGTCGGCCATGTGAGGAGTCAGAGAAATCGACGCGCGTGCATGACACGATGTATGAATGTTGAGGAAGCGAGAGAAATATGTCAGGAAAGAAAAGTGTGGCAGTCCATTCTTTCTGCCTATTCCTTCGGGGAGATGGCGTGATGGTTAGTTAGTTAGTTAGTTAGTTAAGTTGTTGAATCCAATAATTCCAATAATTCCAGAAGGGTTGGTGCGGGCTCAAGTGGTAGAACGATGTACGACAGAATCTCAAATGCTGATATTAGAAAGGAATATAGAGCGAATGAAGGCATTATGAACAAATGGAAGCAGGCATTAGGAAAGGATCATATGGAGCGCATGGGTGAAGAAAGAATGGTTAAAAAAGTATACGTTAACGATGTAAATGGAGTACGGATGTAAATGGAGTAGTCGAAGTAGACCGAGGAAAACATGACATGACTAAATTAATCAATTTTTAAAAGTTGGTCGACGATCGAATGCCATCGGTCTTCCTCTTTTTCTAGCTCCATTTAATTTATCATATACTTTTTTATCATTCTTTCTTCATTCATTCTTTCCATGTGTTTAAACCAACTTAATGATCCTTTCATTATTTTGTCCACAACACCATCATTCGCATCGCATTCACTTCTAATATTTTCATTCGACACCTATCATACGAGTACACAAAGTATCCACTGAAGAGATCTCATTTCTGAAGCATTTATTCTAATTTAATCCTTCTTTTGCAGTTCCATGCTTCGCTTTCATACATATGGGTCGGTACAAGAACACTAGTTTTTCACTACCATTTTAGATTTTTTAGATTAAGAAAAATTTTACGATGAAATTAAGAAAAATCTATAAAATCGATTTATTTAAACACAATTTTTTTTATATTAAACAAGCGAATGGAAGGCGATAAACTAAAATATAACGAGAGGTAAAACATGCAACAGTACAGCTTATATATTATATAATATTTATTATAGGTACAAGAAAATATTATACCTTTACATGACAATTGATTATAATTGCCATTTAGAGTGTAAAACACCTTACAAAATATTCGTTTAAGAATTTTATTTAATTGAATTTGCGACTTATTTTCTTAACCAATTTACGTTCAATGAATTTCACCAAAATGTGATTAAAATAATTAAAGAAAACACAAATTATAACCCACATGTTGAGGTGTTAGTACCAACGCGCATGCACATCGCTTAGTCGGTGCAGCAAAGAGAATCATTTTAATTTGATGATATCTTTATGTTCTTCAACAATATGCGCGTTGGTGAGGTAAACTGCGGTATCCCACAAAATCTTACATTCAAACAATTTAACCCTTAGACCGCTGATACTTTATCTGCCATCGCAATGATTCAAATTCTTCGTCAACGCATTTGCAATAAAATGTCACTTTTAAACGATTTTTTTAATCAAATGTAATCATTTTAGCAATAATTTATAACATCAGAATCTTCTTTGAATATTTACCGTTTCAGGTCCAAAAGAATTCAACGGGTCTACAATAGATTTATAGTATTTCAAGATTAACTACAATACTGGATCGTCCAGCTGACGACAAGTGCACCATCTAAAATAACAATGTGTGTTAAATTATTTTTCTTTGTTATTTTATTTTATATCATTGTATTTCAGATAATTTGTTTTAGATTTATTATGTAGACGTTGAACGATCGAAGTGTGCGCGGGAGATGCCTTTTGATGGCGATGAGGTTCGCAACCCATCACACCGCGTCTCTCGCGATGGCGAAAAGAGAAGAATGGAGTGCCGCATCGATTAAAGTGTGGCAGTCCATTCTTTCTGCCTACCCTTTCGGGGAGACGGCGTGATGATTAGTTAGTTAATTAAATTTATGTTTTTTAAAATAATAAATCGTTTTTGAAAAAAATTAGAGTTTGCAATTTAAATCAATAATACTAACGAGACCACAAAAATGGTGGACGGATGCTATTATCCAACTTGCGGGTCATAGGTGGCAACAGATAGAAAATATTGGAAAATTTTAGAAGAGGCCTTATCCAGCAGTGTAGTAAAATTAACTGAAAAGATAGAAAGAAAAATATGTTATGTGTGATTTATCTTTCTCGACCGACGTTTCGGAGATTGTTGCAGTCTCCATCTTCAGGGTAATGTGGTGGTAGTAATAAATATGATAAGAGTTGTGTCTGCTAAGGTACTTCACTGTTGTACCATGTCGCCGGCAGTGTGTACGTGAGAAATAGTGAGTCCGTGCTAGGTTCCCCGAATCAGCTTAGCACAAGGGCCTAATATTAAATAAATAAATAAAACCACTGAACAAATTATTATTATGGCCAACAGGGAGAGGAACGAGACCCGTCACAGAGGGGCAACCTCCCTCTCCCAGCTGGAAAACAGCGCACCCTCAGAGGGCAAGAAACAACACAAATTCCGGTGAATTCCGGTGGGGTAGACAACCGTAAAAACCCCTCTATCCAGGAGCAGTAGCCCCAGCATCCTTATATACTTGGAGGCCGGCTAAGTGTCGGCCTCGGCAAATGCATTAATCCATGAATATTATGAAATGCTTCCTAAACCTCGTCCTTTGTCCTACATGCCAAAAACTGTACTCTACGTTATTACTATTATTTTTTTTTCCCATCCCGCATTTGTCTCCTCGGCCTCTCCTGTTCTTCCCGCTGTATATTCCTGTGGTGTATATTTTATCTTTTATATAATGTTCCTCAAAAGTACAGCGGAGCATAGAAGTGAAATTGAGTAGATTAAATGTGGTCTGGCACCCCCTTGTTGTTGCCGTATTTAAATATAAGTCCCGAATGGACCGGGGACAGGCCCAGGGAGTGTACGAGCGAGGCTGATAAAAGGGCGCCGCTACGCCCTACAACAGCCTCGGGTATGTGGCGGGAACTTCTATGTTCCTTTAAAAAAAAAAAAAAAAGCACAAGGGCCTATTCCCGGGCGGTGTGTCCCCGGGCGGCCGCGCTCAGTCGGGCGGGTTGTGTATTATGTAGCAAGTAGCGCATGTAGTACTTGCTTTTTTTTCCTACCATGGTCTCTACGCCAAGACTCGACTTGTAATTGGTAAATTTGAAAAAAAAAAAACTCGGGGCTACCTCCGTTTACCCATCGCAGGCAGAAATAAAATGTTACCTGACTAATGGCCCAGGGTTCCTGTCTCGCAGTGAACGGGTCATAGAGTCAGAGTGTTGATGGCTTTTACAAATTAAATTTAATTCGAGGTATTCAATAAAGATTTATTGCTTCATCGCCATTATCTTTACGAGCAATTACCAGTATCTTAAAAAAACGAAGTATACAAAGCACAGTTTAAAAAATGGAATGCCACTATAAAAAAATATATAAATAAATAAAAACATTCGAACTGCGTACGCAGCGCGTATCAATATAACAACTTTCAAATCAAATCAGTTTATTTTCTCAAAATATATTTCAAATAACAATTATAGTTTAAGGCATCTATTGAGAGCAGGTAAAACATAAAAATATATTATCTATACTCGTAATACTAGGAACGCATGAGGGATGGTTAATAATATTCTCCAAAGTCAAGAGTATTTATTAAAAGCGATCATGTTCAGCAGTTTGATTGCTCTCCCCACCGGCATCACCAGAAGCAGGTTGGTTCTGCATGCTGGGAGATAAAACAGTCTGTGCTGACGCTGTCCAAGATAACAATCTGGAACATAAAGATGGATCGCCTCCAAGATAACGGAGTTCTCAAAGAATCCCCTGATAAGTCTGAAGAAATGGGTAAGTGTAACTAACCAAACCTTCATGCCGTTTCGCCGAAAATATTACTTCTTATTCTTCTGGTGCCGTGTCAGGTCCCCCCAACGTTGGCTATCACTGTAGCAAAAGCATCTCTATCCTGCGCAACTTGGAATAGGTTCTCAACTCTGCACGTTGCTGTCCAATCCCTAATATTCCGCAGCCAGGACAACTCATCATCATCATCATCAGTCGTGTGTCATCCACGAATGAATGTAGGCCTCTCCGAAAGCACGCCACCGGTCCCTATCCATTGCCGTTTCCATCCATCCATGTCCAGCAATCCTCTTCAGATCGTCGGTACAGCGGGCAGGGGGACGTCCAACTCTGCGGAATCCCGTACGCGGTCTCCACTCCAGAACCCGTCTCCCCCATCAGCCGTCGGTTCTCCGACAGAGATGGCCAGCCTATCGCCATTTCAGCTCACTCATCCTCAGAGCCACCTCAGTCATCTTGGTTTGTTGTCGAATAAATTCGTTTCTAAATCTGTTCCTCAAGGTTATTTCAAGCATGGCTCTTTCCATGGCGCGTTGGGCGACCTTGAATCTGTAGACTAGACCTTTTGTCAGTGTCCACGTCTCGGCTCCGTATGTCATGACTGTCAAGACGCACTGTTGAAAACTTTAGTCTTGAGGCATTGTGGTATTTTAGAAGACAGGAAAACTGCCTTCTGCCAACACCTCGCCGTCCCTCTATCCTGTTCATGATTATCAGCCGAAGTAGGTGGTATTTTTCTGCACATGACCCAAAATACTACTAGCAAAATTAATTTCGTTCTTATAATAAGTTTAAAATAAACATTGAACCTTCAACATTCGATGCACCTTTCAATTTGCGTCGTCATCCAAGTAGCCACTATTTTGGTATACAGGACAAAAAATAAACACCGTTCACTTATTGACTTTTCATTATTTTAGTGTTATTTTAACATTAGCATTTTGAATTCTCATTCACGTTACTACCTGTTTATTTTTAAGTTGAATGACTCGTTGAAATTTATGGGAATATTTATGTTATAATTTATGCTTGCATCGCTCATTACTGAAATGTCAGGAGTTAATTTGTAAGTAAAGTAAACATGGATATTTGTAACATTGTATAGATTCTTCTTCTTCTTTCTTCGTTTCCTCAATACTGAGGGTCGTAATCTATGGAGCTATCCGTGGTTAAAACAAAACGCCTCCAATTCTCTTTGTACTCCGCACCTCCTGCTGGTTTTATGCACTAATAACTGTATTTTTTTAAACTATTTTTAATTTAATAATATATCTTATATGCTTATATCTTATATCACAAAAGCTAAGCTTGCAGTGCACAATTGTGTTCTTGTACCGACGCGTATGGAAGTGAAGCGTGAAACTGGTTAAAGAAGGATTAAAGTATATTAAATGCAGTAGAAATGAGATCTCTTAGACGAATGTGTAATAAACTATATATAATAAAACGTCAAAAGCAAATGTAAGATGTGAATGCAGTGAGAATGAAAGGATTATTAACAAAATTCATTAGGATGGTTTAGACGCATGGAAAGAATGAATGAAGAAAGAGTGGTAAAAAATTTAGATATTTACGATGTAAACGGAATAGGAAGTAGAAAAAGCCCAAAGTAAACGTGACATTATCAAATCAATTAATTATTAAATATTGGCTACGTGAAAAGTCGAAAAAAAATCGATGTGCGTGCATGGCACGTTAAATAAGTATTGAGGAATCGAGAGAAGTATGTCAGTTGAATTTGAACCTTTTATCCACTTCTAATAACTTAGTAGTCTCTCTGTTACTAAATGAACCATTTCCAATACATTTTTCAGTTCTTTTAAAATACGTTTGGTCAGAAAATCTTCCTGTCATGTTGGATAATTTATCTTTAAATCATATTTTACATAAACTAACTAGCTAATTAACCGACTACAACACATTTCTTTCCTAACATACTTCTCTCGTTTCCTCAACACTCATACATCGTGTCATGCACGCAAGTCGATTTCTTCGACTTCTCACGTGGCCGATATCTAATATTTGACTGTTTGATCATGCCACGTTTTCCTAGATCTTCCTATATTTCTAGTTCCGCTTAGATCATATATATTTTTTTCCATTCTTTCTTCATTCATTCTTTCCATTTGTCCAAAACATCTTAATGTTCCTTTCATTATTTTGTTCATAACACCATTATTCGCACCGCATTCACTTCTTATATTTATATTCGACACTATCATACACAGATCATCTCTGTCATTTAGAAGACTCTATCGTTCTTCATCACTATGATTTTGAAATCTGGCTTCTTTCTAGAATAAGCCGAACCATTTTTTTTAATCTCTCAAACACAAGAGCCTATATTTGCATACAAACATTTTAATTAGTACGCTTCAAACCGGAAATTAATAAATAAATAAAAAAATTGTATTACAAAAAGAACATAAGACCTATCATCGTGTTTGTATTATTAATATTGTGAATAAAAATAAACCCATACAAATCCTTTCCGCTACTTCTATGTATTATATCTCGTGTTTCTTACAACAGAATGTATACGAATATAATAAAACACTTCCGTCATTACAATAAACTTATTATGTAAATTTAAAAATGGAAAACTAATTTACCCGTTTCCTGTTTCGCCCTTTATCTAAACAATTTGAAATAGGAACTTAACACTCGTCTATTAAAAATAAGGGTCCACTTTAATAGCAGCTGCCACTGAATCTGCTTCTACCAAAATACGTAGACATTGTAAAAAGATACAAAATAGTGCTAACGTATCATTTTTTTTATATACTGACGAATCATTTTTTTTATTAGTAACCCTCATTTTCAAGGTGTTGTTATCAGCGGGACATCACCAATTGACCTCCCAAGCGAAGAATACGATGGTGTTTAGAGATATTGTAAAAAGGATTAATTCAGAGAACGTATCTTTTATTGCGGCGGTTAAATCATAAAATACATTTTGATGCAGTAAAAATATTATTGCTTTGAACTTTCGGTGTTTCAAATAAGTTCTTTATCGGACTACTTTGAAAATGTTCTAAATTTAATTTTTTGAAACGTGAAATAGCGATTGAAATTTATTGATCACAAAACATAATAATGCAGGAAACCAGTATGCAATTTCCACTAATAAATTATTTAAAAGTAGCGACCCATACACAAAACACAGTGTTCCATATGGGATATATGGAAGTGAAGCTTGGAATTAGTTGAAAAGGGATTAAGTAGGATAAATGCCGTAGAAATGATATTACTATGAAGAATTTGTGGACAAACAATGTACGATAGAATATCTAATAAATAAGTCAGAAAGGACTAACTAACTAACCATCACGCCATTTCCCCGGAGGGGTTGGCAGAGACGAAGGATCGCCACAATGCTCTGTCCTGGCATACCTCTCGGGCTTTCTCTACATTCATACATCGTACCATGCACGCACTCGATTATTCCGACTTCGGATATAACCGCTTTTTAGTAATTGATTAATTTGGTCATGCCATGTTTTCCTCGGTCGTCCTCGGCTTCTTTTCCACTCACGCTGCTTGTGTACAAATTTTTAACCATTATACTATCATCCATTTGTTCCATATGTCCAAACCATCTCAAGGATCCTTTTTTTAATTTTATCAATGATGCAGTCATCTGCCTTACATTTCTTTCTTATTTCATCGATCGGTATTCTATCATACAACTTTTTCCCGCACATTCTTCTTAGTGATCTCATTTCTACGGCATTCATCCTGCTTTCATCCCTCTTTTGCCAGCTCCAAGCTTCACTTCCATACATTCTTCCGCTTTCCTTTCTGGCTGCCTGCCAGAAAGGAAAGCGGAAGAATGTGTCCTAAATAAAGTTAAACACACCACAAATGAAGTGCTTCATACAATCATATAAATAATCGTTTGAAGATAACACGTTTCCAATTTAATTTATTTTAAGAAATTAGGGATGTTTTTTTGTTAAATTCATCAATTTATCTACCCCTTCTTCTAGACGGAATTATATATACTGTCGTGCGTCAGGTGTCACGGTCCGATGCCTTGACAAGATGAATAAATTTGTAGCTTTGTTTATTCGAAGACAATGGTCATCTGGCATACTGAAGTATTTGTGGGGCGAACCAGACACATTAGGGCTTTTAAAATGATAATTCCAGAGTGCAACCCCCGGGTCAAATATCCGTAACTATTTATATATTTGAATAAGAATGCAATAAAATAACAATGATAACATTTTTGTTGAGTAATCTGGCAGTTGGAAAAAACTAAACATAATAAATAAAACAGGCAGAATAAGAATGAAAGTAATATACTATAAAAAAAAAACTAACTAAATAACGTACAACCAATCAATACAATCAAATCAAATATTGAATGTTGGCCATGTGAGGAGTCAGAGAAATCGACGCGCGTGCATGACACGATGTATGAATGTTAAGGAATCGAGAGAAATATATCAGGAAAGAAAAGTGTGTCAATCCATTATTTCTGCCTACCCCTCCGGGAGACGGCGTGATGGTTAGTTAGTTAGTTAGTTATATAAGATACTTTGTATATCAACATAATAAAATAAAATAATTTTATTTGTGTGTAAAATTGCAAACAAACTAACAAATCATCAAGGCACAAAACTGATACGAGCGGTCGCTTCTCTCTACGATGGAAGCACTGCCAGTGTTAGGGTGAGTAAATGGGTTTTTTAAAATTGCATATACTCGTTAAATAAGTGAATGCAGTGAAAGGATCGTTGAGATGGTTTGAACACATTGAATGAATTAATGTAGAAAGGATGGCGAAGAAGCGGTATGTCCTCGATGTGTATGGGCCACTTAATCAGGTGGATCGAGGAAAATGTGGCAAGATCAAATCGTGTCGAAACGACGTATGAGTGTGAATGAAAAGAGAGATGTTTATCAGAATAAAATAGCATGGCTATTCTACCATTAATAGTATACAAATTTAATCAAAATACTTTATTTTAAAACAATGATAAAACAAAAACCAATTACAATTAAGAAGACAATTTTCTGCATATAACTAATATAAATTTTGCATAATTGTCTGGCGACAATATATCAAACAATTTAACGATTCAATATGTCACAAAATTAAACTGAGCAAATTCATTTTTATTTTAAAAACAGCATTTTTGTGCAAAACTCCTATAAAAATTACAGAAAACTAATAATTTATAATTTATTAATACTCGTATTCATATAGAGTTCATTGGCTTATGGGTATAAACATTTAATAAATTTAATACGTATAGAGATGTGAAATACTTTCCCATAATAATTGAACATTTATTTTTTCAATCCAAAAAATATTAAAATAATATTAAAAAACACGACATGTTTCGGAGGATACCTCCTACTTCAGGTGTAAAAATATAATAAAAACTAAAAAAAGAAAGACTAATATAAAAACGCATTTAAAATTCGATACAATAATTCAAATTTAAAAATTATCCAGGTTTTTTTTATTATAAGTACTAATAATTATTTTTTTTATCAGTGAGAACTACTAAATAATATTAAATAATAATTATACATGATGAAAATATAAAAAATATAAAAAAATGTAATTTAGAAAAAAAACACACATTTGAAAAGACATTATTTATATAGAAATTAATAAATGATTAATATGCATATAAATAAATCACGTAAATAAAACCATCACGTCGTCTCTCCGAAGGGGTAAGCCGAAATAATGGACGGCCACAGTGTTCTTTCCTGACATACTTCTCTCACTTCCTCAACATTCATACATTGTGTCATACACGAAAGTCGATTACTCTGACTTCGCGACACTAACGTGTTCGACATTCAATATTTGATTGATTTGATCATGCCACGTTTTCCTCGGTCTTCATCTGTATCTATTTCCGCTTACATAGTCAACTTATATATTTTAAAATTTAAATCGTTACTCTTTATATTTGATTATAAATTTAATTATTGAAAAGTGTAGTTGATAACCAATTATTTTAATTAGATTTCGACTATTAATGGCGCTTACGTCATATGAAAGGAATTTTCTTGGCAACAATAGCTTAGTGACACGCTATTCCTTGAGACATTTCTCATTCTTATTTATGATGCAATTATATACATTGTTCCGATGTTATCATTTAACAGGTAAAAGGTGGAAAAAAACCTTTGCGTGAACGCGGAGTGAGGTGTGAGATTAAGATGGTATCATCTGTAAAAATATCTGGGTACATGGGCTTTAAGTAAGCTTAGGAGACAGGTGTGTCTGACCCCTATAGATCAGCCGGTTCTCGCCTCACACCGAGTCTCTAAGACTTGAATAATGGTAGTTTGCCAGCGCGTAGAGATTTGAATTTCTGTATATTCGTTTACACGATACGGTTATCCGCTGCAAGCAGTATCAACGTACCAACATAACCTGACATCGTAATTAGTTATTGTGACAGACGTAAAAATGATGGAGATTTTACAATTTTCTGTTGTAACATTAAACAAACACTAGGGTGAATGCACCAATGATTGATACTATACTGTAATATATTCAAATACTATACTGTATTATTATGTCATCTAAAAGATAAACCTACAAAAGACTAACATCGATTGTGATTACTAAGAAAAGACTGCAGAAGACAGACCTAGGTGGAGAATAAAAGCACATAAAGGCATGCAGGACTTTGAAGCATTGATCAGAGACGACCCCGCATAGAGGAGAAGGAGGACTCTTCAGTCACATGCGGACCCACAACCGTGAATCAAATCAAATCATATCAAATCAAATCAGTTTATTTTCTCAAAAGATATTACAAACAACAATTATAGGTTAAATCATCTATTGAGAACATGTAATACATAAAAAAATATAATACCAGGAACGCATGAGAGATGGTTCGACATTAGGAATACAGGATACTCTCCAAAGTCAAGAGTATTTGTCTTCTGAACGTACTTTCACGAATATGAAAGACGTCGATCTCCGAAGCGATCATGTTCAGCAGTTTGATTGCTCTCCCCACCAGCATCACCGATCATCATCGTGTACGAGAAGGACAGTCTTTCTCGTACACGAGGGACAGCCGATGATGATAATGATGATG